>CAWUFW010006442.1:0-600000 GCA_963921515.1 Calotriton arnoldi
TGTCAGTTGGCTAACCTTAACAAGACTCTAATACAAAGGTTTTCCTATCCGAATCTAACATATCTTTAATAATCATCACAGCATTTTATTTTTCTGCGTATCCTATTTGGGCCTACGGCAAGGTCACTAACTGGTGTCAGATCCTTATCAAATTTTAACCACGCCCTCCAGCCGGAGTGCGCATGCGCAGAGGGCCCGTTTACCGTGAGGGTACTCCCCCCCGGTTACCCCTGTACGCTCTGTATATCATCTCCATAAAGTGGCCCTTGCAGTTCTGCGCCGTTTACTGGCGACATTGTGCACGTGCGGGGTGGCCAACCAGCCTAGGGAAAGCGTGACTCCCCCCTCCCCCGCACCCATCCAGCCAACCGGTTGTAAACTGCCCCTGGAGTTCTAGGAGAGACCACCTGTCCCTCCCACTTGGGCGACCCCATTCAAGAATGGCGCCGCCCTCTAAGGACCTTAAATTTACTGCTCACCAATCATGACCTTACCGCCACAGGCCAGCATAGTTAACCGACTATCTGGCCCCCCCCTGCGCTCACTAGGAGGTCATACCCTGCCCCTGAAGACCAAAAAACCATGCTAGAAGATTTTCTAGGAACGCCTCATTGCCTACTCTTGACAAATGGACCCCGTCTTTTAAGAAGCACGACTCCCCCCTGATACACCCGTGGGCGATTGTCTGTAGACGAGGAGCCCTGAAGAGCCTCTCTATTTTGTTATTTATTCTCCTCACTGAGTGATTCAGCGCTCTTACAGACTCCCCCCCCCCTCCATTGGGATCTTGGAATCATTTGGGACCACACAATGGTACACCCCTGGCATGTCTTGGCTAACCAACTCACTTCTGATATTATTGCTTCCACTAGCCCCCTTCTACCGAGACTTGCCAGATCATTCCCCCCAAGGTGCAAGATAATAATACTGGGACGGGGACCACCCCTGTTTAATAGTTCCAATGTGAAACCCCTAAACTGGCTCAAGCATAGGCCCCCCTTCCCATGAAATGATACCCTAAAACCTGCCCGCTCTGCCCTAGTCTTGTAGCTCCCTGTAAGGAAAAAGTTAGACAAACGCTTCACATACGAGTGACCAATGATCCATGCAACCTGTGATCTCTGCTTTGGTGATGACGGTATTCGTGTTGCCTGGTGCTGTTGTTGCGGTGTTCGCAGTTTCCCCCTGCGTGACAGGTTTGAGGAACTGTAAATGAAATCAGAGAAAGACATACGCATCAGCACCTGGCAACTATCCTGCTCACAACATATGTAGCCGCACATAGCGCTTGTAACAATTGGAGGACCACCTCCCAATCCTTTGGACGTTGTTGCTAGGTAAACCCCTAGCCGTTGCTTCTGTGGCAGCCCCTATCCTAAAAGAATGCGTACCAAAACAACTTGGGTTTAGCCCTGCCCTCTGTATTGCCATGTCCAGGACCCTTTTAAACTGAAACCGTGTAAGTGGAATACCATCAGCATGAACCAGGAGAGGCCCCCCTTTGTTATTAGGGCTAGATTATAGGAAAGCCTCCACCTGTGAGAGGGGGCAACAAGGATTGCCATGCGCCCGATGCAGTACTACCCCGTCCCCTCGTGCTTCTTGGTCCGTCTTGGATTTCCTAATTGATATAGTTAGAGCATCCCCCTGCACCCTCACGTCGTCAAACTGCAGACCGCCTTGCACATCTTGTTTGTTTTGGGCCACCAATTCCCCAATTCTAAAAGCACCATAAAAGGCCAATGAAAAGGCGGCGGTGAACAACAGAACTTCCTCTGATGTGGTGCAAATCAGGGGAGGGTCCTCAGTAAAGATGTTAGCAGCTCCACCCCGATTGGCCGCCTCGTATCTGGGGTAGACCCTTGGAGGCGCTGCCAACCTTTCAGTGCCTTCTTCACTATAAAGCTGTTGGTAGGATTCCCTTTCTCCCTAGTTTGGGCAAAAAGGAGATTGCCGCCACATGCCGTTTAGCCGCTGCCGCTGAGCGCCCCTCCCCTTCAAAAACCCTAGGTAATGAAGGAGTGCCCCCGCGTCATGCCACTTTTCAGCCCAGTCCCTTCCCAAGAAGGAACAATATGCCCAAAACGCCCCTTCATATGCTTTCCTGGTCTTTGGTGCTAGGCTAGCTGCCACGAGGTCCGGTAGTTGGGGGCACCAATCTGCCAAAGTAGTTCTGGGAAAGGGGTGGCATACTCCGCTGCCGCCGGGAGGTGTGCCCTGAATACCTGCATCTTAAAGCGAGAAAGTGCATCAGCCGCATGGTTTAATACCCCTGGCACATGTTTAGCTCTAAATTGCATATTTAGCTTCATGCATAACAGTACAATCTCCTTCAATAGACGGAGAATCATCCTACACCGTGCCGCTTGTTGGTTGATGCATTCGACCACCGTCATGTTATCAGACCAGAACACCACTGATTGATTACGCAGTTGTTCTGGCCACACTGTTAACGCCACCCAGATGGGGAACAATTCTAGGAAACCTATGTTGACCGTCAAACCGGTCTCGACCCACCATGATGGCCACCGCTGCGCCACCCACTCGGTACCGAGTATGGCGCCAAATCCCTCACTACCCGCAGCGTCAGTCATTAAACCTAACTCCGCGGAAGTAGTGGGCGGACCGGGCCACACTACCCTGCCATTGAAGTCCTGCAGGAATGCCATCCAAATCCGCATGTCCTGCCTGACCTCAGCTGACAGCCTGGTGTGGTGGTGTCTCTCCCTGAGCCCCGCCATTGCCTGTGAGATGGATCGGGAAAATGGCCTTGCCATAGGTATGATCCTTAGAGCAAAATTCAACTGCCCTACTGTCTGTTGTAACTGGTGCAATGTTACCCTCTCCCTAACCAAGCACTGCTGTAATGCTGCCCTGAACTTGGTGATCTTGTCCGCGGGCAACCTGAAACACCCCTGTATGGAATCCAACTCAATCCCTAGGAACTCTATTGTTGTATTAGGTCCCACCGTCTTTCCCCGGGCCAAGGGGACCCCAAAAGCATGCATGAGTGCGCAAAATTCCTGCAGCGCCCACGCACACTCCCGGGATCCCGGTGACCCCAAGATAAGAAAATCATCCAGGTAATGCATGACCAACTGGTGCCCTGTCACCTGTCGAAAAACCCATTCCAGAAATGACCTGAATTTTTCAAAATATGCGCAGGAAACCGAGCAGCTCATGGGCATACACATGTCCATGTAGAATTTGCCTAAAAATTGAAAGCCAAGTAGATGAAAATCAGACGGGTGGACTGGCAATAGACGAAAAGCAGACTCTATGTCTGATTTTGCCATAAGGGCTCCAGGGCCTAAACCCCTGAGCATCTCCACCGCTTGATCAAAAGAAGCATATCTCACACTGCAAAACTCATCATCAATTGCATCATTCAATGAACTGCCCTTGTGTGCTGACCGGTTATGTATGAGTCTGAATTCTCCACTTTCTTTCTTGGGGACCACGCCCAAAGGGGAGCAGACAAAATTCTCAACAGGGATTGAATCATATGGGCCAGCTACTCTGCCCAGTCGCAATTCTTTATCAATTTTCATCGCTGCTACGCTAGGTTTGGCTCGCACCGAGAGTTGGTTCTTACACTCTGATGCCCCCACATAATCAGGTGCCGGTATCCTAAAACCGTACCTGAAACCGTCTAGCAGCATTTTTGCAGTGTTGTGACAAGGATATTTGTTTAGCCAGGGTGTCAGTGCCGTTACATCAATGGGTGACCGTGCCTTGTGATGTGCCTGCACCTCACTCCTGTTTCTTACCTCCCCTATCCTTTGCCTTCTTAAAACACTTGGACTCGGGGTGAGACGGGTTCGCGCAGATGGAACACGCATGCTTAAACCTGCACGTGCCTTGCGGTCTAGTACAAGTACGTCTATTAAAATCCCAGCATGTCCCTTTGCGCCCTCCCCCGGTGTTTGTCTGGCCGGAGGGACCTGTGTTTGGCTGTGACCGAAAGGACTGAAAGGCCTGAAAGGACTGGTTCCTGGCCCTATCCTGAACTCCCCCGCCAATTTGGTCTAACCATGCAATTGTGTCAATGCGGTCCCATGATAGGGATGTGTCAGATGCTTTAGTTCTCCTGAAGCTCTTATCATATTCCTTCCATCCCTCACCCCCGTATTTATCATGCGCGAGAACAATCCTGTTTTGGTAACATGCCATCTCTGCCTGTATATTGGGGAAACGCTCAGCCATGACTGCCATGAAAATGGAACAACCTCTAATCCAATTCATCAAGTTTTCTTCCACCCTGTACTTCATAAGTTTGTTTGCCCATTCCCTCGGGAGCATCCAGTCTTTGTTCTTCCTGGCCTCTTCCCTCTCTTTTTCGCAAATAAGCAAAGAGAACATATTAATGTAAGCCCCGACCAAATCCTGTCTTTTACGTCCTGTGTGACATGCCTCCCCAAATTCTCCCGCTCTGTGCGGGACTCACCCACATTCAACATTGGCAATGTCATCAGCTTACCTACTGCAGCGGACCCGGCTGACCCTGACGGTTTCTCCTTCGTCAGGCTGCTCCCCGGTACTCCCCCGCTGAGTTCAAGTGGCTTGGCCCCCCCCACTGAAATGACAGGGGACAGCGTACCCCGGCCCTGCACTGTTTTGTCCACTGGTGCCCCATGAAACTGAGCCACTATTCGCATCGCCTCTGCCAGTGGATCACTGCCCATGTCCTTACCCCCCACTGTTGATGACAGGATCCCCGCCTTCCCCAACCAAGGAAGGATTGCTGTTAAATGGGACACTACATCCTGTGGAATGCCCTCCCCCCCGTACTAGGCACCACCGGCAAATGCGGGCTATCCCCTGACGGTCCGGGCCCTTCCCCGGGCTGGGGGATTGACACCGGGGGAATTGGGGGCTGGGGAGCTGGCACCGGGACGGGCGCCGGGACTGGCACTGGGGCAAATGGCAGAACTGGTACCTGTTCTGCGGGCGGGACCTCCTCTGGAGGCGAAACAGGGGCCGGGGACAATGGTAACCTTGGTTCCATCCGCCCCCCTTGTTAGTCCTAACCCTTTTGGGTAGGGGAGGAAAAGCCGACCTCGGGGGCACCATGCTGCGCCTGGCCCTCTCTTCTCTCTCTCTTCCGTCCCCCCTTGTGCGTCTACCCTCTCCCTGAGATCAGCGAGACCCTGCCCCAACTCGTCAACCTTTCTGAGCATTGCCTCCATAAAGCTCTCCATACGAGAGGGCTTGCCCCCCCTCTTTCCCTTCCCAGCCATGCTCTGTAAACGCTATGTAAATTTATGCCCTCTTTATCAGTCACTGCTACAGTGCTGACACCGGCTGGACGCTTAACTCACACTTCAAGCTCCTAGGGGGCTCTGCAGCGCTGGGTTCGGGGCTTGATGCAAGGACAGTACACGCTCCCTGTAACCCCACTACACCGCTGCGCTAATAAGTCCTAGAACAGAACAACTCCCCCAACGAGCTTATCCTATTAAAACACAGCCGGACCACGGAGGGACTCGAACGCGGCTCTAACCGGTTCCGCAGTATCGCAATCAATATTCTGCACTCGTTCACTCCCTGACTAATATCGGAAGGGTGCGCGCCTCCGCTAGTCGAGCGCCACCGCTACCGGGTACCTGCCGTCCTCTGCTGCCTTGCCGGGATGCCTCGAGACTCCCCTCGCGCCGGTCGCAGCCACCGCTTGCCGCCGATTTGCAGCCGATTGTTCAGGGCCCCACAAGCCTGTCCTTCCCGCAACCGCGGTACTCCGCTGCCTCGAAACCTGGAACTGGCAGATTGCCACCGATTGTTCAGGGCCCCCAAGCCTGTCCTCCACGAAAAACGCGGTACTCCGCTGCCTCGATACCTGCAAAAGGGGAAAAAAAACAAATCGAAATTAAAGCCTCCTAGCGAGGCTGGTGTGGCAGGCTGGGGAGCGGGGAGCGAAGAGACCTACTCCTGCGCTCCCCGGCCTTTTAAGTGTTTCCCTGCCAGGCCGGTTCTAACCGGCCTGGCGCTATCCCAACGCGTGACCCGGAAGTGATTCCAATCACTTCCGGGGCACGCCCAGGACCCGGGACCAATGATCTGCGAGGCGCGCCTGTCGCGTCACCAAAGTGCGCGGCAGGCTTGCCTCTGTGGTCGCAGGAGGGGGCCGGCACGACCGCCATACTTTTGGCGTGGCCGATGCCGGCCCCGCCGTTCTCTTACTTGTGGCAGCGGCGGATGGCGCTGCTGGCACCAGCCTATAAAATGCGCAGGCATTGGTTGCCGGGCGCGTAGGAACCCGGAACCTTAAATTATGTTTTGTGTGTAATAAATACAGCCTGGGTTTTAGGAGCCCTAACCCAAAGTTTTTCTGAATGAAATGTGTGGTGTGAGTCTCTGCCAAAGAGGGGGTGATGGGATAATTTGGTAGGCGGTCTGCTAACAGGTTAAGGGGCTGGGACTGGGCAATACCTGACCATATGACCTTTACATGCGGCCCCCCCTGGTGACCAGCAGCACGGGCTGCTGTTTAATTACTAAGCACAAATATTCAGATTTTTTAAAAAAAATAAACGGGCAAGCATTTATTTGCAAGTTAACTGAAGTTAAAGAAAGGAAGTAACTAAGGTGCCCTGCACCCCTTAACTTTAGGATCACCTTCATTTTTTAAGACATCATGCAGCAAATGTGTAAAAATAGGATTATGTTTCTTCAAAATTCAAAAAAGTGTATTTCAATAACATGCAGAAGTGTTTTCCCATACACTGCATTGAGAGGTATATTTTAAGTGATAGTTTTCAGACATGAGTTTAGAAACATTCATGATTCACCACCCAACACTAACAACTATGCCAATAGTGAACTAAGAGGCAAGTCAGTTGTCACGTGCACCCTGTGGGTGGCCTAGGTTGCTAATATACGTGGACAACATTATAATTAAATACAGGAGAAGGTTTTCTACAGCGCACGTTCTGAACTAATGTATTTGGAGGTCCTCTTATATTCCATAATGAAGAAAAAGAGGCAAACTGAAGAAAAAAATGCCTAGGATCACACAGTTTGGTCAAGGGAAAGCCAGGATTGATCCCAGGTTTTATGGTTTCACCACAGACCATACTTTGTGACCCCTGGGAAAATGTTTACGAGTACCCATGGCCTAGACATTTTGTACCAAATACAATTGACTCCACATTTGTATTTTATTCCACAATGTGGTGATTCGTGTATTTCCTGGCTTTCGGTCTCTCCCTGAGGGCAGTTACTGGAATCAATCACACTGGAAATCTATCCTTAGTGTGTTCTTCCCCTTCACTGCTACACCCAGAATCTTAAATACAATTTTAATTACTTGGTAATTGTAGCTTCATAACTGTCTGTAATCCTGGCTGCCCAAGGGCCAGTGTTTATCTGCTTTGTGTGACCTTGTGCAGGCCTGGCTTCCAGTGTGCAGCGTCAGTCTGGCAGCTGTGCTGTCCAGCTGTGTACAGATCCTTTGTAGGAGGAATCTCCTGGCCAGCACTGAGCGGGGAGGCATCACTACAGGCCAGGGCCTGCTTCTTTCAGTGTGTGGGGAGAGTTGTCATGCATGATGTGTGTCGATTCTGGAAGAGAGCCTTCCATATAGCCACACAACACGACTACAGCCCTTCTAAAAGGCGGCAGCGTGCTTCATTTTTGGACCCCAAAGAACGGATTTGCGGAAAAATATTCACTGGCTGCTTTCGAAAGCCAGGGCAAAGTTTAAGATTTTAATTCTGGTTTGTAAATTACTGTATGGAGCTGCCTCTTTGTAAAAAAAAAAATGGAAAACATGTATCTGCCAGACCAGTAGACTTCACTCCTCTCTCATTCCGATAGACCCCGCCCCCGTAGTACATATGACGGGACAACAGGGGGTTTCTGTTATTGGACACAAACTTTGGAATAAACTTCCTTGGAACAATTGGAAAGAGAACCCTTACTGTCCGATTCCAAAGCCTTGAAAGCTGGACTTTTTTTGTTCACTTGTTATTATGAGACAGTCATGGATACATTTTTTCTCCAAAGCTCTTTAATTCCTGGTCCAAAAATGCCATTTAATCCGTTTTGTGCGTGGGAAAAGTACATAAAATAAAATGAAAACGTGCACTGTGACTACGCGTCAACACAGCACTGCCTGAAGGCAAATATGTTTCAATAACAATAAACTTACCTCAACTTCGGAGGCTTTGCTTGACCAACAAGGCATACCTCAGAGAAGTGTGTGCAGAATATGCTACGCCAAAATTTCCATTACGCAGGCGCAATTTCGAGAACTACGTGTTCTGCTAATTATGCAAAATTCCGGAAATTATGCCATTATACCACTTGGCACACCTTTAGCGTGGCAACACAGAAACAGTGTGAACAATCAGAATGCGAGCAGCTGTTGTTTGTGACACCTGTGTTTCTTGCGCTATTTTTTTAAGTGTGAAATGCATGTTCGAGTTCAAAATGGATTAGAGGACGCATTTCACACTAAAATATAGCACTAAATGCTGGTTTTGCAGTTCGTGTAATTTCACAGAATTTTTACAGAATTTTACGTAATTACACAAATAAATTATGGGAATTTTGCATACTCTAGTGTAAATGTTGTGTATGACAACCAACCACATAAAAATGACAGTCAAATAAATAAAATGAATTAAAATCCATGCCAAAGTTAAGCAAAAGGGATACATTTTTATAAGACAAACAGAAATCATTTTACTAAGAAATAATTCAAAAAATAGTTTTTATGCCACTTGCAGCAACCGGAATGAGTGATTTCGGTTCCGCATGTGTCCAATGGCGGAATCGTGTAGATATCCCAATATGAATGCTAGTAGTTCACTTTGTCTGTTGTCCCCAGTCTGCTCTGAACACTTGTTCTTTCTGATTTATCTTATTGGTGACTGTCCGCTCCCTCGAATAAAAGTTGTAGGGGTAGCTTAACATTTAAAGGTGGGCAAAATGATCATTATTCCGTTGAGTAATAGTAGTATCGCCTATCATTGTGGGCTTTGAAGCTGAAGGAGACCTGCAAGGTGTATTATATGAAATAGATATTATCATGATTGCTATTGTTGTTGTATGTACTGATACTACAGAGTTACTTTACCCACTAACATAAATCCAGGTTAGTATCCATGCGGACCGCCTTAAGATTTGTTACTTTTCGACAGCAGCCGCTCCATCCATGAGGTAGTACACCAACAATATCTAGGGGATGGGCCAAGTGCTTCCTGACTGTTGTGAAATTGGTGAAGTCCAATATCTTCTCTATAAACACTATCTACGTTTCCTGACTTTGCCCATGTAAAGTTTAAAGGGGCCGTCCAGTGTGGAGAACAACAGGCCTCTTTACCCAAGCCTGCATCTCTAGCAATTACCAACATGAAGCCTTCAGGTGTGTTTCTTTGATGACGTCTGCCTGGGATTGGAGACCTATTGTGACACCAGTCACTGGGTGGCCCTTTAAAAGGCCTGCAGTCAACACCCCTGTTTGATTGCCAGCTGCAGGAAGTCCCAACCATGTAGGGCAGAACAGTACCAGAGGGAGTGCGGGGGTCGGGAGCGTAAGGGATCGAGCTCTGGGGCTGGTGCTGCTGGGACCTTGAGAAATAAACTTTGCCTGGGATTGGTGGAAGGTAACAAGGTAGAGCTTGGACACTGAAAAGAGGCCTTCCTAGTGGGATCTGAGGGGCACATCTGCCAATCTGCACCATTCTACTTGTAGCCCCTTTTTTCAGCTTGTTCCTTTTCCTGCTGCCCCAGAAGCTGCCACTTTTTGTCTTTTTCTTAAAAAAAAAATCTGCTCAGGTTTTGCACTTCTCAAACCGTGTACAGTATTGAAAAAAGTACGAAAAGTTAGAAATGCCCGATTTCGCATTGTTAATTTTATAGTTATACAGTAAATTGTATTGAAGCAATTTGCATAGCACTTACTACCCATATGTGGGGTGCTCAAGGGCTTACGCACAAGGATAAGAAGCTACAGTACGCAGAGTTTGTGGTTGAAAGGTTGTTTTTGTTTTGAGCCTTTGTGGGAAGTGTTTGCATCTAGTACGTGATGACCACCAACATGCGCTTATCATGCTGTGTTATTAGATGCAGCGCCTAGTGGTGTTATGGCAGTGGCGGCTGCCACAAAAAAACAGTAGTGGGGCGGGTGGAGGTGGTGTGGGGGGGATTTAATAATAATAATTAAAAAAAGAGACTTACCTGAAGCTGCTGGCCGCCTCCTGCGTTGCTCCTCGGTCTTCCTGGTTCTAGCAGCCCCTGGGACAGCCATCACAGACTTCCTGTGCAATCCCCACGCTGCTCTAATTATATGAGAGGAGCGCTGGGATTGGCCTGAGCGGGCTAGTTTGACGCTCCACTCAGGACATGGAGTCCGTGCTGTTTCTCCAACCTGGCTGTGCAATGCATCTGGGTTGGAGAAACCTAAGTGCGCATGTGTGTTTGGCTGGCCTAAAACGGCCGGCCAAACACACATGCGAACTTATAAGTGCACCAACCACTCCTCCCATAGCCCTGCCCCGCCCCTCCCTACAGCACTGGTTCAGAACTACCAGCTGAAAAATAAAATGATGATAGTATATAGTTTTACTTTTCAGGTGCTGGCTCTGAGCCAGTCGGGCGATGCTCCTCTGCCATTGCGGAGGAGCTGCCCCTGTGTGATGGGTGAGGTAAGTGAAAGGTAGATGTGCAAATTATAATTGCATTAAGAACTAAAACATATAGGCTGCTGCATAGCACCAAATCAGCCATAGGGACAGTGGGGTATACACTAAAAAGTTGGGTAATTAGAAATGGTCCAGTAATCCATACTGCGCAAAGCAAGCAGAGATGCTGATGAATGAGTAAAAAGATGCTGGAAGGGCAAGATTGAAAATTGGTGGCATGAGCAGAAGCCACACGCTATTTTATATCAAAAAATTCAAACTAGCTGACGCCTTGGTCCCCCATCCACCTGAGAAGTTGTTTCTCACTCACTGATGTCTGAATGGTATCGCCACTACTCTCTTGTGGACTTCTTTAGCTTCAGTCTTGGGTGTCGAGCCAGGGTGCAGTCTGTGGATGTGATTTTACTAACTTTCGTACCCTCTGAATGTATTTCTCCTATATTCATATCTTGCAAAAAGGCTTCCAACAGCCCATTACTCTTTTTGTTGGTTGATAAAAAGTTAATAACTTTGTCCCATATGTCAGTTCCTCTCCTTGGCCGGGTCATTGTAGGGCAAACTCTTCTCTGCCTACGAAAAAGTCCTCCTTTTCGCTAAATGGGCCAGAAATGCAAGCACAATGCTGCTTTCACGACTGTAGCTGGCATGTACTCTGGAATCCAGAGCAATTTTCTTGTGGCGCACTGGGGTTCTGGAATTCACGTGGCCTATCACCTTCCAGCACCACTTTTCGGAAGGAACCCTCACATGACTTCAACCTTTGGCTAGATTAGAGATTCTCTTGTATGCGCCCAGGATCTGGAACAGCATGCCAGTATCCATCAGGACCGCTCGAAAGCTGCTCTGTGAAGAAGACTACATCACGGTAAACTTCCATTATTACGCGGCTGTTACACCGCGTACCATTACTTCGCAAGCGTTACAACGCATGCGATGTTACAACACGTAGCCTTTACTACGCAAGTTGATACATCGCATGCGTTGTAATGCTTATGAAGTAAAGGCTATCCACTTCGTTGTGTGGAAACGGACGCGCTTCCGTTTCATCACAACGACGTGCAACACTGACGACGCAGGAAGCCGGAGAAGACAGGAACCGAGGAACCGAGGAGAGAGAGGTAAGAGGGGCTGTGTAGTATTTAAGGGTTTAGGGTAGGGGGAGGGTCGTGCAGGAGGTAGTCTTTTTGGTTTAAGGGTAGTGTTGTGGTGTTAGTGTAGTGTAGGGTAGTGCTTTAGGGTTTAGGGTAGTGTCGGGAGGTCGTGCAGGGTAGTGTTTCAGTGTAGGGACCGTCTTGGGGGTAGGGGCAGGGTCGTGCTGGGGGTAGTGTTTTAGGGTTTAGGGTAGTGTTGTGGTTTTTGTGTAGTGTAGGGTAGTGTTTTAGGGTTTAGGGTAGTGTCGGGGGTGCGTGCAGGGTATTGTTTGGGAGTAGGGACAGGAATGGGGGTAGGGGCAGTGTCGTGCTGGGGGTAGTGATTTAGGGTTTAGGGTAGTGTAGTGGTGTTTGAGTAGTGTAGGGTAGTGTAGTGTTTGAGGGTTTGGGTAGTGTTTTAGAGTTTGTGATGTGTAGGGTAGTGTATTTGTATTTAGTATTTAGTGTAGTGTTGGGTTTTTTTTTTACATTCAAAAAAGGGGTTAGGAAAAATAAGCGGGGTAAATGTCTGTTTTTATTACTAGGCAAGTTTTTAGTTCGCATACATTAACACTTGCAATGTAAAGGTATGCGAACTATAAACTTGCGTAGTAACGGTATTTGCTAAGTAAAAACATCGAAGTAAAAAGCTGCGAAGTAATGGTATGCAAAATAACGAGTCATATTCCTACATCACAATCCAGTAACAATCCTATATCCAGCTGCCGCCCCTATCACTCGTTGACTTTATCCCGATAATCTGGTGGGGGGGATCAGGGCTTTATTTTGTGTTTTATCCCTGAAGTGGGCATTTTCCCTGCTTTCTTGTGACATTGTATTTTCAAATCTCTTTTACTATATCATGAAGGAATTTTGTTTTTCTGCATTTCCATAGCTGCCCAGTGCCACGTTTTGGCGAGGCAAGCGTTATTGGAAGCTTTGTTTTTAAAACAAACAAAATAATAAAAAATGTGAAACAAAAGTTTTGCGGAGTGTGATGGTAGAGCTAAAAACCAGGCTACAAGGGTCTCGCCTTCCCCAGTGCCTCCTTAATGCAGGGGTGTCCAGTGTTGGTCCACGAAGGCCAAATCCAAAATAGATGCTCAAGTAAATGGTCCACATTCGTATTCATTTGATGTAAATATGTCTTGACGTGGATCTGACCATCTCGGTCTGACTGACATTGGACATCTGGGCTCTATAGGTGTTCTTATAGTAACATCTTACTACTAATTCTCATTGCCCGCTTGCATCCTTCATACCTGCCAACCTGAACAAAAATCTTACCTTGTCAGGAGGGGGCCAGGCCTTAGAGGGGACGGGGCCTCGTGCGGAGAAGTACCTAAAAGGCACTTTTGAGCCCCACCCGCCCCCAAACCCCTTCCTCCTCCCCCTCCCCCCCCCAAAAAAAAGCTTGCTGAGACTGGTTCTGATGTCCTGGGGTGTTTTTACACCCCTTAATGGACGTCAGCAGTTCAAAGCCTCGGAAAACGAGCTGGAAAACCACTATTTACAGTGGTTTTCAGCTCGTTTTCACTTCCACTGTGTGATATCGGCTCCTCACCGGGAGACCGTGTGATGGAAGCCGATATTGTGTGTCACATGGTGGCACCGTGTGAGTTGGCAGGTAAGCTGCTTTCACCCCCAGCAATCGCAGAATAACCTCCTTCCGCCCTCCCACTCCCCCCACAGTGCCGGTGCATCTCTCCCTCTCCCCTGCCCTCCTTCCAGCTCGGAGGGCCCTGCACGCGGTCACCCGCGGCCTGTCAAAGCCTGTCAATACTCATCACTGCCTCAAAGCTCCAATAACTGCAAACTGGGGAAAGATAGAAAGGCAGGCGGCGAGTCAGGCCTGTCGCAGTGATGGATGGCGCTGGTCACGGCTATGAGTCCCTGGCGCACTCAGTGACAGCCTAATTTGACGCTATGGGAGTCACTGAGAGAGAGTGGCAGGAGGGAGCCACCTTGGGCGGTCACTGCTCAAAGGGATGTCGTGCTGCAGTGAGGGAGTCCCTCTGCCACATAGGGCTCCCTGGCCAACGTGGAGAGCCTCGTTCCCAAGGCAGTCAGGACACCTTACTGTCCCACAATGCACAGCGACACCTGGGATGGCCCTCTGGTCTCGGAGCCCGTTCGTAGTTGCTACTACAGCAGTGACTAATACTTGCTGCTTTCTACTAATCTATCTTTACCTTACTCTGTGCTGTCAGTAGGATGGTACACACACAGAGAGGGCCTAGAGGAGATTTAAGGACCTGCTTGGGCACACTCCCCACTTGTCAACAACCACACACAACGAGCCCACAGGTCCAAAACGAATGACTGAGAAGATAGTGGATTAAGAAGACCAAGCGCAACGCGGGGGATATCCCTTTTCAGGACGGTTCCCCTCACACACCATAGGTGTCATGCGTCATCATAGGGGTACCTCCTTGCGTCAAGATCTAGTCTTAACGCGGGCTACAACCCCCTCTCTACGAGGGAGGAGCTCAGGGATGTTTTTAGTGTGGGCAACCGGGTTGTACTAAAACCCTAAGTGAGCGTGGTGTATGAAGAAATCATGAAAAATGTGCAGTGCTCAATTGGATGTGATAGTGAATTTAAAACTGCCTGCGAGGCTAGCTGACAGCAGACTTTAATAAGCTACCTAGCGACAGGATTAAAAAGCAATAAGCTGGGTTATGGAGCTGACCACCATTAGAGACAGCCACATATACAGGATCAACATGTTTCAGCCATCAGGCTTTCATCAGGATCAGTTAGTGAACAGCTACTGCAACTGGTGTAAAGTGCACAACTAAAATAGATACGAAGGTGCCTCGGTATACGGTCTGGACACCCGCCTTGGGAGACAACTCTTTCCGCTAAACGTTGGTTGGCGCGTGTACCTTCGGCTAAATTAGCCCTGGACAGAAGTGGTAACATTTTTACCTTAGATTGGTTCCATCGGTGAGGCCTACTGGACAAAATCATTCTGGTTCAGTACAGTATACCGAGGCACCTTCGTATCTATTTTAGTTGTGCACTTTACACCAGTTGCAGTAGCTGTTCACTAACTGATCCTGATGAAAGCCTGATGGCTGAAACATGTTGATCCTGTATATATGGCTGTCTCTAATGGTGGTCAGCTCCATAACCCAGCTTATTGCTTTTTAATCCTGTCGCTAGGTAGCTTATTAAAGTCTGCTGTCAGCTAGCCTCGCAGGCAGTTTTAAATTCACTATCACTTCCAATTGAGCACTGCACATTTTTCATGATTTCTTCATACACCATGCTCACTTAGGGTTTTAGTACAACCCAATTGCCCACACTAAAAACATCCCTGAGCTCCTCCCTCGTAGAGAGGGGGTTGTAGCCCGCGTTAAGGCTAGGTCTTGACGCGAGGAGGCACCCCTATGATGAAGCATGACACCTATGGTGTGTGAGGGGAACCGTCCTGAAAAAGGATATCCCCTGCATTGCGCTTGGTCTTCTTAATCCACTTTCTTCACAGTCATTCGTTTTGGACCCGTGGGCTCGTTGTGTGTGGCTGTCAGTAGGATGAACAAGGAGGTGGGTCTCTAAGAGGGGGCGTGGCCAAAGAACAATATCCAGGAATTCTTCCAAGAGGCGTGGCCTATGTAATTAAGAGCATAGCAAAAAACTTGTGAACTGGAACCCTGTGCCCCACTTATTATGCCCCAGACCAGCTTTTGGGTGCCTTTCGGTGAGCTTCCTGCTATTGCATGCAGACATATCACTCAGCAACCAGCGTTCAACTACAAGCCAGGCCAATTGGCTTTGCTAGTGCTCGTTACGAGTATTCGATAAATGAGTAACAACTTTTTGTTGTTAATTAAAATTGAGAATGTTTCAATTTGGAAAATATGAGACTGTAAGTTAAACATTACTAAGGTTTGGGAAAAGAGTAGTGGTCTTCAAAATGCGTCAATTACTCCTGAAATACCCTTCACACCACTTTCTGCTCCACTCTCACTTTGCTAGACACATATTCCATTTTTCTCCACACATCTTTCTGCAATCCCCCATCTTCCCATTTCACGTCATCGCCCTGCTTTTCATCATAGTCTTTTCATTTGTCCTTTTGCATGTACTTCCTTGCATCACCTTCCCCTTAGGCCCTCTCTCTCACAAACACACACACACACACACTCTCTTTCCTCACCTGTAAACACAGCACCTTCTTTTCCTTTGGTTCTGTCAATTTTTCAATAGCAGTGCTCTTCCTTCACACACTTTCACATAACATGATAATTTCCATTGGCTCGTATTAACCGTCGCTCTGTGCACTCTGCAGCGAAGCCAAGGATAGGATGAGCATGTAGTCGGAATACCTTTATGACCCAGTGACAGGCAATGTGAGAAATTTGCACCACCTTCTGCTTCACTTCCAGAGCTCCCAAACTTGCCCTGTCACGTACACTCACTTATAATTTGAACCCACCAAGACACGAAGAGGCCACTCAGTTCACAGTATGCACTAAACAAGAGTCTTATGTTGCACGGAAAAAAATGTAGAAATACAACAGCTGGAAAAAAGCGAACACTTTTTGGTACCGCAAGATGAAGTAAAATGTGTAATGCAAACAGGGACTGCAGCCCTGGCATGGATTACCGAAGAGTTTTTCCAGTCATTGTCGAGAAATCGACCAGAGTTTTTGGCTGTAAAGTTAAGGTCATGAATATAGTGCACAGTACTTACCCATTTCAAAGTCAGTTTTTAACTACTGCTTGGTCTGAGACCTGGCAGAGCCTGCCCCACTTTAGGCCATGCCTGGAAGTGGGAGAGACAGTAAACTCTTCAAATGAGTTGCCACAGTACCGGAGTTTCGCTGTTAACGAAGACAGGCAGGTTTAACAAGCATCCTGATAGAAACCTTGTTGACTGCCTACCCTGGAGGGTAACGGAGCCAGGCCCCCTCGCCCCCTCACCCACTAAGCCACGCCATAGCACATCTTCCAAAATGCATGCAGTGGTATGGAATAAGAAATAGTTAAACACTCTTTAAAGCCACTCTGCTTTACCGAGTAGACCCTGCAGTGTAGGATGGCCCCAACCGTTCAGGGGCCCCTATTGAGCCTATTCTGCAAGGGGGGGCGCTCCATTATTTTGAGTTACACCACTTTGCCTACCCTTGGCTCACCTCTAGGTAGCACAGGCAGAACTTGATGCTGAACTCGGGCGGAGGTGCTGGGAATGAAGTAACCAGCAATCACATCAAGAGATATAGACCTTAAGGCCTAAGCCAAATAAGAGTAAAATTTACTAACCAAGCAGTGCTTCATTTGAGCTGGTGGGTGCCGGTGGGGGCACTAGCACTCTTTTCTACTCATCACTCTGTAGTAATGAGGTCCACGCAGGTAGGATGTAAAGTAGATTTATTGAAGTAAGTTACATGTAGAGGAGTTGTAGTAAAGCAGTCCCACCAGGAGCAGCTAGCCTGCTGCTTAGCCCATTCTCAACTGTCAGACTTCACCTCACAGGCACCCAACATTCCAATACGCATCATCACTCCAACATTCCATGCAGCACATTCACACTGGCTGAGCAGGTGGTGAAAATGGCAGAACATTAACATGAGCAGGATACTACATATCCCCCTTTCTTATACAACAGAAGCATAAGTCCTGTACCTTAAATAAGATATAACAATAAGAACCCGGGAAAGGGATAAATGAGAGGAACACTAATGCAACAGGAAAAATGTAATAGAAATGAACAAATAGGAAAGAGCAAAGAGATAGGTGGAATAAATTGAAAAGGAAATGATGGATAAAAATACACAATAGAATATGAACCATCCTCTCTATCTATAAATTTAAATGTTTACAATTAAGTGAAAAGACATAAGAAATAACAAAAAAACAGATGGACATAAACGCACCAAAGGCAACCCCTAAACACACCCACTGGCCAGACAGGCATGCAAGGAAGACATAGCACGGTACACACTAAAGACAAGCTGTACACCTAGACACACAAAGTAGAGGAGAGGGGATCTCCTCCTGAACATAGGAGAAAGAGAAACACACTACAATAAGGGAAAGGATAAGGACAAAGGAAGAACAACAATCAAATATAGTACAGGTTCCATGGATGAAAAGAAAATGTAACATCACAAGGAGAACTGAGCAAGTGAGAAAACAGAGAAGAAGAGAAAGAAATACAACCAGTATCACTCATCCTCCCCCATTTTCAAAATGAGAAATAATACAATGGTAGCATAACGTTACAAGTAAAAGAACAGCAAAGTCTAGGCATAGACTAAAACAAAACTGTACCCCAAAGTACCCCAAACGGGGATAGATAATGTAAAGGTTAGTGACGTGAATACTGTAAATGGGAGTAAAACCCAATAAGACACACCCTGTGTAAGCGTAATGATGTAACACTAGTACGGGAAGATGGGAATAAAACCCATGACCGACCCTTGGAATACGGCTAGTTAACTAATGTAAATGGGACTGAAACCCATGACCTACCCCTGGAATAAGGGTGGTTAACTAAGGTAAATGGGACTAAAACCCATGACCTACCCCTGGAATAAGGGTGGTTAACTAAAGTAAATGGGACTAAAACCCATGTCCTACCCCAGACATAGGGGTGGATAGCTTATGTGAATGGGACTAACACCCAAGAAGAAACACCCCGTGCAAGGGTAATGATGTAAAGAAAGAACGTGTGGATGGGACTGACACCCAAAAAGACACACCTAGTGTGAGGGTAATACTGTAAAAAAAACAAGTACGTGACAATGGGAATGACACCCATATCCTACCCTAAGACTTGAGGGTGGGAAAAATTAGTGTAAATGGGACTGTGACCCATACAACGATGCCCTGTGTGAGGGTAGAAACTGTAAATAGCCCATGTAGGCAAATATGCTTTAAGAGAATGGGGCTGGAACCCATTCCCGTCCCTAATGTAAGGAAGAGTGAGGTGTAATGTATGAACATGGGAAATGAACACTGAACCATACCCATGAAGAAGGTGTGTACCCAATGTCCAGAAAAGTAAGAAGCCAACTAATCCCACCTAATAATCCCATGCAGGATAAAAGGAGCAAAACAACTCCTTTGTGAAAAGGTGGAAAAACCAACCAAAGATACAATGTTGTAAACACAACCTGGCCCACAATTGGCTTCTAAACGGAAAGACAATAAATGAAAGTTGACTCCAAAGTTTAGGGTGTGCGTGTCACCGTAATCCTGTGATGCACACTAAAGTTCATGATTAGACAAGCTTTGAAGAAATAGCCAAGAGCTGACTGTGACTTGAAACATCCTCATGCACTGGCAGCTAGAATCCAACGTGCATTGAGAATGCAGTGTTCATCCTCGTTCATTGTCAGCACATGGAAGAAGTCAAGCATGCATAAGGAGTCCGGTTGTAGGCACCCACAAAAAATATGCCGATGGAGTATTCAGTGAGCCAGAGGTTGGCTCCAGAAATTACAGCCACAAAATGTACTTACGAAGTTCCCCATATGTTCGTGTAAGTTCCTTTTTCATATTCCTCAAAAGTGCCAGAGTCCCACAGTGCAGATGGAGAACACCCATAATCGTTGACGACCTTCATGGATGAAGCCAGGATAAAGCACGAACACCGCGGTGTACTGGAAGGCATGGCAAACAAGTGAATCCGAGATCCGCTGCTTGCGTGCTGTCGCCAACCACAAGATGGCGGCCTGCACGATGCGCTGTGCAGGATGGCTCCCAGCGCGCTAAGGCGCCAAATAGTGTCACGTATGCAAACTGACACGGAGGCAGATCTCGTCATCAAAGTGGATCCTCGAGGTGACGCGCGTGGCATTGAAGATGAAGTGAGATGCGCGCTAAGAGTGTTAAAATCGTTAAGATTCCAAACCGCAGAGCAGCGGTTAAACGGCCACGGGAGCCGGGTCTCAGATGAAAGAAACTGTGGTGAGGAAAACCTACTCACCAAAAATGTCACGCTCCCACAGAAACAGACACAGAGCAGGCAAAACGCCACAACTTCCATATGATGAGGAAGAAAGTCAGTAACAACATTGCCACTATGAAAGACAAAACCAAGGACAGCTAGTAGGCACCCACTCAAGCAAGTCCTTATGTTGATGAAACTCCACATAGTTAGAATAGATATCCAGACAAACATCGTGATCCTCAGCTTGCGATGTGACTCATGTGCACATATAGGCTTCCTGCAGCTACACGTCTCCCTACATACCAATGCACAAGGAGGCAGGATGTAGCCAGAAACAAACATCCCATTGTAGAGAGAAATCAACAGCGCTGTGTAATTAAGCATGAAAGATAGTGGGCAGGGACCATTCCTCCAATTCTTGTTGGCTGCATAGTTTCTTCTGATTCCATGTTGTTTTTGAATGTCCACAGGGTCATGCATTATGTGACAAGAAATGCGTACGCGTGACCCAAAAGAAATGTAAACGCTGTAGGTTGTTAGACTTGATGACGGAATCAGTGGTTGTAGCGTGAAAATCCAAAGTAAGTAATGTTGATGAGCACAGCACGCCTGGGCTAGGGCTGTCAGATGGTGATGACACTGGTGGGGCTGAGAGGCGCAGTAAGTAAAAATGTAAGTCCGTTTTTATATAGCGCAGCTACTCACCCTTACGGGTCTCAAGGCGCTGGGGGCCGTCGTGGAAATTAAGTGAGCTATTGCCCAGAGTCACATGGTGCTGAGCTAAGCTGCCGCCGGAGATCGAACTGTGAACCCTGTGCTCCGAAGTCAGCTGCCCTGGCCGCTGCACCACACCTCTCCACAGTCTCCTCATCTTTACATGTTTCTTGTAGACTTCTTTGCTTTTCTGTGAAGAACTTCTTTCATTCTTGTAGACGTCTTTGTTGTTCTGTGTAGAACACCCTTGTATCATGTTTTTTTTTTTTTTCCTGTGGATACCTCCTCTTGAACTTTGTGTTACCAGCATCTGTAGGCTCTGTAGATTGTTTCATCTTCATGTCCTCTTTTGTTCGCCAGGTCCCTGAAATCCGGTTGTAGCACGTAGGTAGTCACCAACTCATCGCCAAAATAATGTAGTAATGAGGTCCACGCAGGTAGGGTGTAGTTTAAGTAGATTTATTGAAGTAAGTTACATGTAGAGGAGTTGTAGTAAAGCAGCCCCACCAGGAGCAGCCTGCCTGCTGCTTAGCCCATTCTCAACTGTCAGACTTCACCTCACAGGCACCCAACATTCCAATACGCATCATCACTCCAGCATTCCATGCAGCACACAGCACATTCACACAGGCTGAGCAGGTGGTGAAAATGGCAGAACATTAACATGAGCAGGATACTACTCGAGCAAGAGGGAGAAAAACAAATGGGTATAAATGAGGAAGAGAAAGACGGAAAACACGTCACAAAGGGAGAAAGCAGGAACCTGAATGAGGGAAATAAAGAGGTCTGGTACCAGATTAAAGAGGCCTCAAATTGATTCACGACTATGCAGCCTTTGTATTCGGGGTGCTGACATTTAATAGCACTGGCTGTGGCCTTCAGAGCAGCGCTTTAGGCACCGGCATTCATTTTTTTACAACTTTACCCCTATAATCAAGTACTGCTAAAAGAGGGGTCCCAGAGTAGGTTGAGGGGGATCAGATCCATGCCAGGCTTTTAGGCTAGTGCACACGAGGTACGTTTACAAAGGCTTTTCTTCAAATACATTTTAATAATTTTAGCATATTATTCAACACACTTCCTCATATAAAGAAAGAATCCTAGCTCTTGACTCGTCACATGGTTTCATGAGATCTTGGAAGCTCCACCTAACCCACACCTCCCTCTGAGCCGGGCGGTCTGATCGACAGTCGGGTCTTACATCCAATCCAGTTGTGTATCATTGTTCTTTGGAGTCTTATATGTGAGTCCCTCCATATTCCTGCCCTTCACTTCATGGACCCCAAAGGATGAGGCAGGACACAATGCCCTGGGGCAAGATAACATTTGGGACGACCCCTTTCAATAGCCCACCGGTGGATTCCATTTCAGTTGAACTTTGTCTTTCTCCCTGTAGACCCCATGTCAACATTTCCGTAGGCATTACTGCACACGACCTCCGCGCCCCCAGGAAGAGAAGGGGACATAACCTGCTGCCAATGGGCTGTAACTGCTTGTTTAGGAGCTAGAAACAGATACAATGTCAGCACCCAAACCTTCTTTGTTCCACCCCTCATATGGCGCGGCTTCTGCCCCAGTATCACTCTAGCGGGATTGTTGTGTATAGGACACTACAGGATCTTTTGTTGTGACGCTTCCTTCCAGTATGACCAAATCATCAGGATCGACTAGGGAGGGCCCTCCTTTCCCGCTGATGCCAGCACACGCCATCTACAGGACCGCTCATATGTTTGAGCTTATTTGGCTTTAAGTAGCTATTGGGCATCACGTCATGCACTGTCTCTCTCTAAGGGATGCTTCAGGATACTGTGAGATGCCTCTACGAGCAATGATTCTAAATGGATCTCATTGGTTATCTGAAGAATCTAGCATGGGTCTGGTCCGCCTGGACACATCATGGACGCCCCTAATCTACAAGACCAGAATGAAAGCTGGGGCAATGTGATTAAAAAGGGTCTGCTTGCTTTATCAGAGATGGGTACAAAAAGAAAGCATCTAAACAATTGTATCATGCTACATTTCTTTTAAAAATTATACTGCACAGCTCAACTGGAAACGAGGACAACTCATCACGAGGACCGGCTGCCCTAAGAATAGGTGGCCACCAGCGGGCGTAAGAGAGGCTAGAAAGGGAGTAGTCATAAGCAGGGGACAGTTCTCCATAAAGAGCTGTAGTTGAAGGGCGGATTGAGACCAGAAAGCAGTAGGCTAGGCGCTATTAGCGAAAGATATCTAGAGAGCTGCACTCAGGCTCTGTGTGATGAAGTCTTCTCTGCCCTCAGGATTGCCTCAATAAAAACAAGGACGCTCCAAGTTTTTCCTTGGTGAGATTTGGTGACACTTTTCGCTTCTTCTTAACGCTTGAGCCCCATTGGTGCCAACAAGGAGTAGTGATTTGCAGATGGCAAGATTCATTTGGGCACTCCTCGAGTGGGTGGTCGCACCTCGCTAGGGCACCTGTGCATCAGTCTGGCAGCAGACCTCTAGGGGTTCTTAACTTGATCTGCTGCAGGTTTCACCCTTCTCTGGACTGACAAGGCACCCGTCACCCATGGATTGGGGGAGTCTAGCCTGGGCTAGGAGCTCGACATTACAGATTCAAACTTCTGACCATGTGTGACGCAGGCAGGCCACCGCAACCGGAGGTGAGCCAATCAAACAAAGACTTTACTCATTGATCATTGTCAGAACCCGCCGACTGCTGGCCCTTATCGCTCTGTTTGCATTTTAGAGAGTCTCGGCCAAAGCAGAAGGCGGAGCCCCCATACTGTGACGGTGCCCAATGGGCACTTACTACCACATGGCAGAGGACATGCAGGTAATCTGACTAACTAAAGAGTGACAGCCACTTATCAGGGTGAACTTGTGGCTGGTGGTGAGGTGGATACCCTCATCATAGAGCTGTTTAATATACAGATAGAGTTCCATACCCGGGAGGTAGAGCTCTGTATACAAGGGATATAGGTGCCATACTACATGGAGAGAGCTCCACACCCAAGAACAGAGCCTCACACTCAGAAGCTAAAACTGAGTATTAATGGAGAGCTGCACAGCAAAGAGTTGGAGCTCTGTACTGCAGAGAGAGAGTTCCATACCCGAAGGGGTAGAGAGCTCCATCGAGCGACTAGAGCTCCACTCTGAAGGGCTGGAGCTGCATACGCAAGGGATGGAGTGACATAATACACGGATAGTGTTCCACACTCAAGGATAACCTGTTGAAGCTCCACACTGATAGGAGGCAGATCTCTATCCAAGGAAAGCCGCTCCACACTACTGGAATAGCGCGCCACACTCGAGAGAGCGCGCCAAACTTTCAACATGGAGTTCCCTATGTATGGGATACAGTTACATACTACAGGGATACTGCTCCACCCTTGAGGGACAGAGTGATATATATTTAGGTATGAAAGGCTCTCCATACCTGAGGAACAGGGCACTCGCTCTCCACATCCAAGGACAGCCCCGTACCCAGAGGATAGAGCTCCTGGCTATAACTACAGAGCTCCGCACCAAAGCGCTGGAGTCCTTTACTATGGGGATAGAGCTGCATATCCTAGTAGAGCTCCATCCACAAGACAGCGGAAGCTGCGCATTGGGGCTCGTAGCTGACTGCCAAGGAATAGAGCTCCATTCCTCAGTGCTATGGCATAGAGCTCTACACTCAAGGATAAAGCCTTATGGCCAAAGGTTACAGCTTTGGACTATCAATATAGAGCTCCACACAAAAAGGCTAACGCGATATACTACAGGGATAGCGCTCCACAGCCTAGGAGAGCGGGCCAATGGAGAGTGGGGGATAGACATTTAAGGCTCGTGGCTCCACAGCCGGGCAATAGAGCTCCATTCCGCTCGGCTAGGGCGCCAGAGCTCCACACCACAGGCTTAAAGCAATAGAGCTCCTTAGACGAGCAATAGAGCTCTATGTCTAAGAGATGGAGCGTCACTCCTGAGTGAGAGTCGCATTTCCAAGAGGGAGAAGCTGGATATCTAAGGGTTAATGGGCCATATCCAATTAACAGAGCTTCATTAACCAGGAACAGAGTTCCATACCCGATAAGAGAGTGGCATACCGAATAAAAGAGCACCATACCCCTGTGATTGAACTCCGTACTCAAAGGCAAAGCTCTGTCTCCAAGGGATTGAGCTCAGCATCAAAGGGAAGTGACATCTTCACAATTTACTAACGGGAGGTCACCCATTCACCTTCAAGCCAGCAAACTTTGGAACTCTGTACCTTGTATGTAAGAAAAATATAAAACCACCTCTTCCTCTGGAGGGCTATTGAACATTGTCTCTTCAAGAGTTAGACTCTGGTGGGAACCTTAATTATCCACTCACAAGACTCCAGTGACAAATCTCTCAAACAAAGAAACCTACTTCTCACAGCAGTGGTCGAAGTGGGGGGAAAAAAAGTAGGGGAACTGTGGGCGGAGAATCAGAGGGCGGGAATAATCTGAGGATTGGGTCAGTGGGCGGAGTCAGAGGTGTGGCCAGAAAGAGCAAAACATACCAATTTTTAGTATTTGTTTGGCATTTCACTGACCAGTTACAGCTTATTACGTTATATAATTCAACCAATGGATACACATGTTTGTTTAAGGTTTATTATGAGTTATTGACTAAAATACATTCATAAAGTGGGATATGTTTCCAATCACAGAATGTCCCAAATAGGCTTAAAAGTGGAATCACAAGCAATTTGTCTCCGAGCCATGGAGTCTTTGTCATCAGCACTTCTCCCTTTTTCCACAAGCAGTTCAAACATGAATGGCAAAATATCGTAGTTGGCAAATGTTTTCCACATAATTATGGCTCTTCCATATTTACCACATAATACATCATCTTTTTATTTTTATTTTTACTGAGTTTTATATAGCGCGAACTTGACCCGAAGGTATCGGGTATCAGGGCGCTTTACACGAGCACCAGTTGTGTTACACGAGGACACATTCATTTTTTGTAAGGCACGGGGAGATTAAGTGATTTGCCCAGAATCACAGGATATTGCGCGTCCTTGCCGAGACTCGAACCCGATTCCCCAGATTTGAGGTCGACCGCCCTAGCCGTTAGGCCAACTCCTCTCCATCATCTGCTGCATAATCTAACGATTTTAATTTAAAAAATTGTTTGTATCTCAAACCGATCAAAAGTTACTGAAAAATGTGACTTGCGTGGCTGCAAAGTGGAGGGCTCTTTGCAAAGGTTGACTAGTCACCTTTCTCACTGCTGCATTTGCATGTTACACTGGTACTAATGAGGCAAAATCGTTGCAGAGACTGTTAGTATGTGTAAAAATGTCAAAATAATAAAGTATCAGAAAATGCACCGCATTACGCTGCCTTTTCTTTGCTGCATAATTTAGTCAACACTGCGACATAATTTTGTCCTCCATTGCTGCATAATTTCAGTGGCCCCAAAGTAGCAGCACATGTTAAAAGTGCCAATGGAGGTACTAATGGTTGAGGCGGACTGGCCTCAAGGGTCCTGTGACCTACGTGACAGTCACTGTCGCTCTAGGGTGTGCTGCTTCGTAGGCCTGCCCGCAAGACTGGAGTTGAACTTCAGTATTGATTGTGGTAGGCCTTCAAGGTTAACCCACACTTGCCACCGCTAGGGTCCACCTGCTGGTGCTAAGACACCAGGGCTTCCAAGGACTAGCTGGGCCTTCTAAGGTCTAGCATGGGAATGTGCTCCCTCAGGAGAGTGGTCTGGTGAACTGGTCATGAAGGCTGAACCTGGTTCCCAGTTCCAAATTCGGCAGCTCTGACCATAGTGCCACATCCTCTCCCCCACTGAACACCATACTGCCCCACTGAGAGAAACTTGCACTGCCTTCAGTACAACCCAATTGTACCCCGCTATAAACACCTGGATGCGACTCAGTTCAAATTATGCACTAGACAAGAGTAATATGCTGCCTGAAAAAAAAAGTAATAACATCCTGGAAAAAGCTAACCCTCATAGGGAATGCAGGATTAAGTAAAGCATGTGAAATGTAAGCAGGAAAAACATGTTTACCTTAACGCTTTTACACTCATTATCCAGAAATCAATTCGTGTTTTTGCCTGAAAGGGCCCAGTTGGGACACGTTTCCATGTCCATTGCTTATATCCTTACAAAATGTAAGCAGTATGGTTTAAAACGACCTCATCCCTGAACACAGAGGTATTATAAACTGAAATAAGGAAGACAGCTGATAAGGATCACATTAAAAGTTTTTCACTCCCGACATCAACCAGGTTTTGCAGTACCTCCAGGAATGGCGCACTTCCCCACCCGGGGAAAACAATGTTGTTCAAAGAAAGACGAGAAAACGAAAGTAGCGCTTCACGGGCAAACTCTATAAAGTGGCGCACAATGTGTTTGGATGTGAATAAAACCAATCTGGCCACTCTGTCTTGTTTTATTTAGTTATTTTTCATATTTTTAACCTTTTTATCTTTCCATCCCGAGGCTGCACTTTGAAATACAAAAATGTCAGAAAAAGAGGACATTTCCAGCAAAAGTGTTTCTTTCTTTTTGGATCTATTACACAGGGGAACGAATGAAGGAAAGGAGAGGAAAGAGAGGGTAAGAGCCATTTCTTGAAGTCACTGTTTTCATTCTGCAAGTGAGGAATAGCGAGACAGAGCCAGAAAGAGAGTGAATAAAAGGAAGAGGAAGAAAGAGAGAGATGGGGGCAGCTGACAGCGGCAGACCAGGAGAAGTGGACACTGTCCTTGTCTTCTCTGGGCAAGAAGGAAGTAACAGAGTCCTTTTCCTTCTCTACCCACCCCGCCCATCCCCGAATAGCCTTGGTTATTTCTGCCATCCTGGAACGCATTTTTAAAATAAAAAAGTAGGGGAACGTGTGAAAGGCAGCAAGTCTTCTAAGACCCTCAATGCTGCCCGGTGCAGGGTTCCACCTCTAATTCACTTTGGGTTCGCTATCAAAATAATGAGGCAAGCGCTGGAAATGGAAGACAAGAAGAAGGTTTATTTCTCATGAGGAGATCACGTCAACTGAGACACCGGGATGTCTCAGGAGGTGTTCTGCTGACAACTCCCTTGGCTCTTCCTTTTATACAGGTTTGACACAATGCATTTGTTTGATCAACATGGTTACAAAAGCTTGGGGTCCCCGCCCGGGCAGGTTGTCACACAAGCCCAACAGTAATTCTCTTCCCACCCAGGTCAAACAGACAATCTTATCTTGCAGCTGGACCTTGCTTCAGGGTCTAAAACATGTGAGACCGGTCAGATCTAAGAGTCCGTTCTGTTGATAAAAACAGGTCCCATTGTTGGTAACAACAAGTCTTGCTGTTTGCAGTGCAATAAATCATTTTGCAAGAGTCTTTTTGGTGTTTGGAACCTGTTTGTGAAACTAGGTGTAGTGAAGGGTAGAGCGTCCAAAGGCTTGTCTGAAAACAGGGATGAGAGGAAAAACGAGTTTGTGGCAGCAAGTGGCGCTGAGGTTTGTTGTGGCAATAGAGTTTATAACCCCCAGCACACATACCAGGTCGGTCAGAGGGTCAGAGGGATGCTAGTAAGGGCAGGGTGAAACAAAGGTGACCAACAGAGTACAAAATGTCTGTGATAGATTAAAATGACTGCAACTTATGTGCACATAGAATTCCACCAGACAAGATGGCGCAGGTAATGTTCATGATTATTGTTTTGCTTTTAACAGTGGCCCCTTTGAACATAACTAGCCAGCTTGTCAGTCTATTTCGATCTCCATAATGTCCCGTATCTCTTGATCATACATTACTCTCATTTTTGTTAGCTGAGTGTCCATAGTCTTAGGGTGCAAGGTAGTTATGCAAAGAGAACACAAAGGTGGTATACAGTGTATACCCAAACAACAACCACATATTGTCAATACTGGGACCAAGAGAATCATTGATATTTTCCAACCCCACTCCTTCAAGATGCCCCAAAGCCAACTTCCAATTGTCCAAGTCTCTGATCCTTGATGAATTTCTGAAGATAGTCTATGGAGATGTTCGATTGCTTCATAGACAGAAGGTGAATTATCAGGCTGCGTCGAGGAACTGTGATGAGGCAGAGTCTGCTTGATCAATGTCTTTAGAACGCTTTTCTCGATGATGCTCTGCAGGGGCTGTGTAGGTTGGTGGCAAAACAAAGGCGATGTAGCACGTGCCCCCCAGTTTCCTGGGAGCCAGGTGTAGGCTTTGGTTCCACAAACAAAGTACATATTGGGTGATGCAACAAGCGCTGGGGGTTGGCAGTGTTCAAAGTCCCCACAATGCTACAGGTGCTGTGACCCACATTCTCAGTCCCACGGCCTTCAATGCATACAAGGCCAGAGACGTTCACCACAGATAGGGCCACAGTCAGTGTTGCAGCAGTTCTTTTCTTCAGGTAGGAAAATGTGGCTCTGTTAGGATTATTGAACACTTGCATTTCCACTCGTTCTTTGGCGGGGACATCAATCTGGAATGTCGCATTGAAGGTGTGAGGGCAGAAGGGGGCGGCTGTCCTTCCTGTTTTGTTTCGCCAGAACTCATTGTAGAACTGGGCGATTGTTCCGTCGGAAGTGGCATTGTCTTTGTAATTTTCTTGTAGGAGCATCATCCAGGCAAGGCAAGATCCGTGAATAGAAAAGGGCGAAGGGATGAAAGGGATGGAATGTTCAGTGGCATGTGGTAACAGCCCACAGACCCAACAGTTGGTAGCATTGGTGGCAAGATTGTGCTGGTGCAACATCTGCACGAAAGAATTATTCCAGAATTCTTTGCGTCGTTCTTGGAGATGTGGCGGTAGTGATACCAGGTAGTGTTCTTTCTTGGTGGTTGGTTGCATGGTGGGTGACAATGTTCTGTATGCAGGTGCATTCTCTTCAATGATCCAGAGTGCGACCATTAGCAGGAGACAGGTGAGAAATGCAGCTACAAGTGCAATTGTCTTTGTGCTGTGTCGGTTAGCAGTCTTGGTGTCTTTGCGGTGGTTTTGCAGGTGTTCAGTTTCTTCCATCATCTTCGAGGAGCTCAACAACTGTTAGGACCACAGACTTTTGTCTGGCGCTTTCCTGGTAGCGTTGTTTGACTGTGCTACCGATCTGAGACCTTGACTCAGTTAGTGGCCTGGTCGTTGGAGCTCCCTCCTTTCGTCGATCTTAGGTTGTACCCTTTCCTGGATGGCACCGTGGGGTCGGGAAATTCTGATAGTTCGAGGGTGTCTTCTTGTGGGTAGCAACTCAGAGCTGGTCGGTCTCTCGCGAGTACTTCCTCTTGCACCTCCACCCCTTCACAGGTTGCCAGGGTTGGAGGGACTCGTTTGCAGTGATGGGCATGCCGCCAGTTTCGTTTTCCTTGCACTCGGAGGGCAGTTCGGGTGGTGATCAGGACTTGCCAGGGGCCCGTCCACCTAGGCTCCAGATTCTTCGTTGTTTGGAAGTTGCAGATCAAACATGGTCGCCTGGCTTTATTTCATGTCCCGGGCCCCTGGATACGTCAGGCAAAGCTTGCTGCACCTGTTGGTGGATAATTGTTAGCTCGTTTGTCAATTTATGCAAGTAATCTGCGTAGTTCTGTCTCCTGCCGTGGCTCGGGCAGTAACGTCTGCTAGTGCATTTCCCTGTCCAATGAGATCAGTCACTTTCCTATGTGCTTGGCATTTTATCACTGCTAACTTCTTGGGGAGGAGGACTGCTTGCGCTCAAGGCGGAGACTAAATCTCCATGCAGGATGGGTGTACCGTGTGAAGTCAGGAACCCTCTTTCTTTCCATAAGATCCCAAAATGGTGAACCACCCCGAAGGCATATTGGCTGTCGGTGTATATGTTAACTGTCGTGTCAGTCGCTAAGATCGATCGGGACAAAGGGTTGGTGGAGGGCGTACCGTCAAATCCTATTGAGGTCACATGTGAGCCTGACAAGGGTGCCCTTGGAATCAGTCGTTTGGATAGTGCACTACGTGTTGCTCCTGTGTCTACCAGAAATGGCGACTTTGTGCCCAGGACCTCAGTGGTAACATAAGGGCCTTGCTGATCAACATAGAGCTCGACTGGATCCCTCCCTTGCCCCTGGCTGTCCTATGCAAAGTCGTACATATTGTCATAAACTGTCTGTTGGTACTGATTCTGTTTGGGATGGTCAAATGTGTTCACTCTTCCTGGCCTTTCCTCGCTTGCTTCACTCGTGTACCCTCTCCCACGCACTCTTCCTCTCTGTCCACTTGCTATTTCCCTCGCCCCTCTGCCCCTACCAGCTCCTAGCAAAGCCGGGCATTGGGTTTTCCAGTGTCCATATTCTTTGCAAAATGCACATTGATCCTGTCCTAGGTCTTGGCGTCCGACATATGATGTCGATGAATTGTTTCTAGGTGGCTGTACTCTAGGGGTATTCTGCTGGTATCCTCCCCTATATTGCTCCCTTCCTGTATTCGCCCCCTGGAGTTGTGCTACCATTACCCTTTCCTTCAAGTCCTTCTTTTTCCTTTCTGTAGCCCTGTCATTTTCGTTTTTCTGATGCTCATAGTACTGGGCCATTTGGAGAATGGCCGCCGGTTTAGATGCTCCCCAACTACTTTCGCTGGCTTGTAATTTCTGGGATACATCTGGCAGTAGTCCTTTGACATAGTTCTGCACAAATAAGTGGTGTCCGGTTGCGGTGGACATGTCTTGGCCACTGTAATCGGAGAACACCGCTTCAAATCTGGAGAAATACTCTGAGACATCCTCTTGTGGTTTCTGGCGGCACGCGGTTACTATGGACCAGTCTATCTTTTCTCTGGGATCAGCGTTTTCACTTTCTGCACTATTTTGTCAGGAAGGTCCAATATTGCTTTAACCGGTTTTTGACCAGGGTTCCGCTGTTTATCTAGTGTGTTAAGTTGTTCCCAGGTATGACCAAGCAGTTCGGTATGGTCTATTTTCCTAATCTGTTTCCACACATCTGCTGGCAAACATAACCCGAAGAACAAGTCTATGTCGGCAAGTGTCATTATTGTTGATCCCAGAGCGGTACCTAGCTCGGTGTAAAAGGCGGTGGGGTTCTTTGCAGAATCCGGTAAAGATTTACGGAACGTCAAAATGTCCTGTCTGTCCCATGGTTGATACACCCAATTGTAGACCACCCTTCCTCTAGCATCTTGATGGTTCATATCATCATGAGTCCCTTGTCCTCTAGGAGGTACCCAATAAGGGGCAGCTTCTTTTATCGGCATCATGCTATCTGGTTTTTCCACTGGGGGTCCTGCTATCTTAGATGTCCTGTCCTTATCTATCCGTCCTTGTTCCACGAGGTGACGGAATACCTCCAGTGTGGATGAAAAGAGTTCTGTAACATCGTTGTCGCCTTCATCTCCTGTGTCTACCTTCCTATAGAGAGCCACTAGTCGCTCGTGCCCTACATCTTGGTACTTCTCTTCATATGCAGTAAGAGTGTGGTAACAGAGACATACAATAAAGTATCGTTTGCGGTTTTCAACATAGGAGTTGCATATGTCAGTTACATGCTCTTCTGTCTCCTTCCTATCTATGAGGGATTTAACTACTTTATCAATGCCTGCTCGCTCATTTTTACTTAATCGCAGGACCCTGGGCGCTCCTGTTTCTTTTGATCCTACCTCTACTACTGTATCCTTTGATGAGGCATTTGGTGTGGGTGACTCGGTGGGAGCAGAGGCAGTGGAGACTGAGGCGATCGTGCCATCTCCGGCTATACTTTGGTGGTCCTGTCGTTGTACTACGGGATGAGTAGGGGCGTAAGGGGGTGGCATGTATATGATTGGGGGACCTAACAATAAATCATCATCTACCCTTTGTTTTGCTGGTAACTTGGGGTAAAGAGTCGAGGGCGTTCTAACAGGGCATTGATCTGATATTTTTGATTCCTGTTCCTTTTTATCGATTTCCTTTTCTTTTAGTTTTTCTTCTAATCTTTTACAGGCTTGGTAAGCTGATTTTCGCGTTTCTTTATCTTGTCTAGCTTCGTCCCTTTTCTTTCTTTGAGCTGCCTCTTTTTGCCATAAGCCAAAACTGTCAAACATGGCTGGTCTAGTTTTCTTTTTGTGGAGAGCTAATTCTAACGTTTCTATTTTAGCGGGATCGAAAGATCCCGTCAGTGGCCACTGATTTACCCGGTCCTTCCTAGTGTATTTATGCCATAGTTTACTATAAGCTACGCTGGCTAATCCATACTTTACGTACATGTTCTTGTTAGGGGTGCCTTCCGGCGGTGCCGGCTGACTGACCTCTAACAAACGGTCTGGTCCAAAACAATTACAATCAAACAATCTAGAGAAAACAGGCATGACGTATTTATCGGTCAAAATGAATATCTCAATCAATCAATTTAGACAAAAAGTCTGCACTACCTGTCCTTCGCTGCCTGCAAAGAGAGAGAATATTCCTATTCTTTGTTGTTTGCAAGCAGGAAATGTCGCAAATAACTCAATATCAAAAAAGGAATACTAGTATTTCAATCAAACTATTCAATCAATCAATCAATTTAAGTCGTTTTTTCACGACCTTACCCGGACCGTATGGACAGTTCTTCGTCTTCCCCTTCCAGCGCCTGGTTCTCCTCTCACTCCAACAATCAATGCGGCGTTCCTCTAAGGTCCCAGTCAGGACCGCAGGTCACTCGAGAGAGGTCCGTTCGGAACTGGTGAAGTTCAGTCGATCGGCAGCCAGACAAGGGTCTTCTCAGACAGGTATACCCCAATCGTTTAGTTGTTCACTCCGTCGTTAGGACCTCTCTACCGGACCCATGCGTCGTTGATGGGCCCCTACGCTTGGGCGCCAATTTGTGAAAGGCAGCGAGTCTTCTAAGACCCTCAATGCTGCCCGGTGCAGGGTTCCACCTCTAATTCACTTTGGGTTCGCTATCAAAATAATGAGGCAAGCGCTGGAAATGGAAGACAAGAAGAAGGTTTATTTCTCATGAGGAGATCGCGTCAACTGGGACACCGGGATGTCTCAGGGAGGTGTTCTGCTGACAACTCCCTTGGCTCTTCCTTTTATACAGGTTTGACACAATGCATTTGTTTGATCAACATGGTTACAAAAGCTTGGGGTCCCCGCCCCGGGCAGGTTGTCACACAAGCCCAACAGTAATTCTCTTCCCACCCAGGTCAAACAGACAATCTTATCTTGCAGTTGGACCTTGCTTCAGGGTCTAAAACATGTGAGACCGGTCAGATCTAAGAGTCCGTTCTGTTGATAAAAACAGGTCCCATTGTGGTAACAACAAGTCTTGCTGTTTGCAGTGCAATAAATCATTTTGCAAGAGTCTTTTTGGTGTTTGGAACCTGTTTGTGTAACTAGGTGTAGTGAAGGGTAGAGCGTCCAAAGGCTTGTCTGAAAACAGGGATGAGAGGAAAAACGAGTTTGTGGCAGCAAGTGGCGCTGAGGTTTGTTGTGGCAATAGAGTTTATAACCCCCAGCACACATACCAGGTCGGTCAGAGGGTCAGAGGGATGCTAGTAAGGGCAGGGTGAAACAAAGGTGACCAACAGAGTACAAAATGGCTGCGAGTCTTCTGAGACCCTCAATGCTGCCCGGTGCAGGGTTCCACCTCTAATTCACTTTGGGTTCGCTATCAAAATAATGAGGCAAGGCACTGGAAACTGGAAGAGAAGAAAATGGTTTATTTCTCATGAGGAGATTGCGTCAACTGAGACACCGGGATGTCTCAGGGAGGTGTTCTGCTGACAACTCCCTTGGCTCTTCCTTTTATACAGGTTTGACACAATGCATTTGTTTGATCAACATGGTTACAAAAGCTTGGGGTCCCCGCCCCGGGCAGGTTGTCACACAAGCCCAACAGTAATTCTCTTCCCACCCAGGTCAAACAGACAATCTTATCTTGCAGCTGGACCTTGCTTCAGGGTCTAAAACATGTGAGACCGGTCAGATGTAAGAGTCCGTTCTGTTGATAAAAACAGGTCCCATTGTTGGTAATAACAAGTCTTGCTGTTTGCAGTGCAATAAATCATGTTGCAAGAGTCTTTGGTGTTTGGAACCTGTTTGTGTAACTAGGTGTAGTGAGGGGTAGAGCGTCCAAAAGCTTGTCTGAAAACAGGGATGAGAGGAAAACGAGTTTGTGGCAGCAAGTGGCGCTGAGGTTTGTTGTGGCAATAGAGTTTATAGCCCCCAGCACAGTACCAGGTCGGTCAGAGGGATGCTAGTAAGGGCAGGGTGAAACAAAGGTGACCAACAGAGTACAAAATGGCTGTGATAGATTAAAATGACTGTAACTTATGTGCACATAGAATTTCACCAGACAAGATGGCGCAGGTAATGTTCATAATTGTCATTTTGCTTTTAACAATAGATTAAAATGACTGCAACTTATGTGCACATAGAATTCCACCAGACAAGATGGCGCAGGTAATGTTCATGATTATTGTTTTGCTTTTAACAAACGGATTCTATTAAATTGAAAAAGTAGGGGCACGCCGTGCCCTGCCGATCCCACCCACTTCGACCACTGCTCACAAGCCACAGCAAGCAGCCAAATCCATATATAAACAAGGGCTCCCAGCGGAGATGTCTGTTGACCTGGATGCTCCGCGCCAAAGCCTTCGACAGTAATAACGGTGCAGCACAGCTGCCCTTCAATGATTCATCAGTGAGATCCATAGAACAAGTGCTGCAGGAAGCACGCTCTGTACCTCTCGCATGCCTCTACAAACACTGGCACGCAGACTGGCAGTGACAAGGACGCCAAGATACGACCAAACCACGTGTCAGGACCTCGTGCGTCACACCCAACTCTTCCCACACAGGACAAACTACAACCGCACACTCTGCAACCAAACATGGAGGTCTGCCTGTGATTGGTCTGGCTGTCTGACAGGCGGAGCGTGCTACGTTATTCAAGTGGTAGATACCATGAAGCTTAACTCTTGAAGGATACAGTTCCAGACATAGACGAAAGAGCTTCAAATGAAAGCGTTACAGCAAATCAAGGCGATAGAGTTTCATGCTAGGCCTGGGTGAAATGTAAATTACACTGGCGTAAGTTGTAGAATACCGCGTTACACTTGTTATGAAAATTTCCCCAAATTACACAACTTAATGTAATTATGCACCACTCACAATAAAAAAAATTACAGCAAACTTGCATTTTGTGGTAAAAGTTTACCTGAATTCATTGGGACTACATCACACAAGCGGATGTTGTTTGCTGTGCTTTTGTTTAAATGTGCCTTGCACCAAAAAATGGTCACAAAGTCACATTTTGCAGTAAACTATAGCAGGAAAGTTCTGATATGCATTTCATGCAATTACGAGTAATTTCATGTAATTTTGCTGTAATTTCATGTAATTACACATAAGCAAAGTACACAAATTTCACTCAATCCCTACTTCATACCCAAGGGATGTAGCTCCCACCCAAAATGTACTCAATGTTTATGAGCTCATTCTCCGAGCACTACAGCCCCTTGCCCAGTTGCTAGACTTTCACGCCAATTGAGCACTGCTCTAAACCCACTCAAAATGAGATGTGGGCTCTAGATCAATATTAGCACCCACACGGTGAGGAAAAGATCCTAGAGCAGCCACAGACTTCGATGTAAGCACCCACTCTGCTTATGCAAAGACCCTCCTATCCAGGGTCCCTGCAGAGTTTGAATAAGGATCTTAAGATCCGAACCTGTGTCTTGGAGTACACAAAATACATACAGCTCTGCTAATCCACCTCAGATCTGACCTGCGGTCACCTGTTATTCCAATACTGGGCCTTTCTTTAGTCATATTTCTGCCACTGCATTTCAGTCCTCACCTGCCGTGCCCCCTGGAAATAAGAACACGCAGCTCTGTCAATGCACCTCTGCCTTGACCAGCACTGCCTTTGCCATTTCATTTCTGGGAGCCACACACAGTGGACTTCCCAAAGGTGTGGCCAGAAAATTGAAATGCCCCCTCTTTGAATTAAAGCTCTGATGGCACCAAGCAAGCGAAGCAAGTGAGCGCAGCCCTATCTAGAAGAGCTCCCTCGTCTCTTTTATCCAAACATATATCCATTCATCCTTTCACCGTTCTATCCACTATTTTACCTTTACATTCTGTCATCCATTCATTCTTTCATCCGTCATTCACTCGTTCCCCATCCACCCATCATCCATCCAATCTGCCATTCATCCATCTGTTCATCCGCCCATCCGCTCTGCCACCGATCCACTTATCCATCCACTCTGTCATCTTTTCACTCACCCTTTCAACTACTCAGCCAGCCATCCAACCCTTTACTCTGCCTTTCTTTTACCTGTCCATCCAGTTATTCATCCCTTTTCTCTGCCATTCTTTCACCTGTCCATCCACCTATCCATCCATCCCTTTACTCATCGATCTTGTCACCTGTCCATCCACCGCTCCATTCACTTCTCGTTCACCCAATCATCCATCTATCCACTCATTCACCCACTCACCTATACACCCTTCCTTTCAATAGTCCTTCCTTCTTTGCATTTAACCATCTTCCCTTCTTCCTTCCTCTACTGTTGATTCTGAATTCATTTACAGCCTTAATTATGAGATTGTCTGCCGAATTGCAGACGGAAGAGGTACATAGAGAACCCCATCCCCCGCTCTAGGTGCTAAAGCGGAGGTTCACGGCGTCCCTGCTCTTCCAGAGGACCTCAGCCCAGACCTGCAGCACCTCTGCTATTGCTGCACTAGGCCTCACACCCACAGGTCAGTCATTCAACCTCAAGCCTGACTAGTTGCACAGGTGTACCTCCATCCTGCCCTGAGCACCTGGCCTGGGACTCACACAGGATGCTTTTCCAATGCACCCCTTTTTTCACCTATCGAGGGCCTTGCTATTCAAGTATAGGGACCCAGCTACACACCTCCAGCCTGATCTACGGAGTGCCTTGCTGCCCAATAGAAGGGCTCACAGTGCACGCAGCTCTGTCGATGCACCTCCACCCCAACCGCCAGCGACATATGCTGCTCTAGTATTGAGGCTCTCATTACTCACACCTCTGCCGGTGCAGCTCTATCCTGCAGAACCTTCTGCCACTCCAGTATCGGGGTTCACGATCACACAGCTCATCCATGGCACCTCCACCCTGACCTGGAGCAGCACCGTTTCTCGTTTCAGCATTGGGGCTGAGTTGACGAAACACCCGGCTCTATCACCCGCCTCCACTCTGACTAGCAGCGCCCTTTTGTTATTTCAGCATTGGGGCGCATATTACCCACAACTCGACCAGTGCGCCCCCACTCTGCCCCGGCGCCCCCCACAATCTGCAGAGCCCGCCAGCCGCGCCGCGGTTCCATTAACAAGCGGCCCCCGGGGGCTGCCGGGAGGCCTCGCCCGTGTCCTCAGAAGTCGATACGCGCTTTGCATTTGTCCCGCCGTCCTGCGTCTCGCGCCGGAGTACCTTTCATCTGACGCAGCTCCTGGGATTAAGGTCAGTGGAGAGTGAAATGCGCTGTCCCCGGCCACAAAGCACCACAAAAGCGCGGAGCTGCGGCCTTGTTTCCCCCTGGGAAGGGCACGCGGCATCAGGCAGCAAAACAAGGCCAAAGGCCCCTGTCACATGCGGGAAGGTGCTTTGGCAATCTCAGGTAATACTGAAAACTCCCAGCCCTCTCCTCGCGGCGGATTGCTTCCTTGAACAGACAGGAAGTCTATTGATATTTGACTTTCTAATTTTGCTTGCTGTTGGCGAAATTAATTGCTGATAGTCACAGTAGCGTTGGTAATTTGACATTCTGCTGTCTCCAGCAAGTCATCGGGAAGACGGGGGCGTGTTGCAGGCCGCCGAGGTGAGAGAAGCTGCGTGGCGCTAGATAGAGCTGAGCCGGGGGCTGATCCCTGGAGGGGGAGGAGTGCTGCAGCACGGGGCTGCCCCACAGGGAGGTCAGAGAGAGCTGGCGCACAGAGTCTGTTCACTCCAGAGAGCCCAGGAGGTCATTGAGGTGTGCAGCATGGAGTCTGCCCCTCTACAGGAGGGCCAGAGAGAGATGCAGCACGGAGTCACCTCTCCACAGACACAGCGAGAACTGCAGCACAGGTATGCCCCCGCCCCAGTGCTTAATTTGTGCTGGCGTTTGCAAGTGCTTGGCACCGGCACTTGGTTCTTAACACCAGCACTTTATTATGAAAGTCCACCGCATGGTGGCGCTCTCTGTCTGTTTTTAGGAGTGCACCAGTTTAGCAACGCACTAAGTACTAAAAAATAGTAATAGCATTGCTACTGACATTTTGCAGCGGTAGGGGCAGAGGGTGGTGCAAGCTGTGGTTACATTTTCAGGGGCGGCTCCTCCACTTTGGCGGAGGAGCGTCGCCCCACTGCTTTCTCGCAGTGTGAGAAGCAGAAACATAAAATGGTATTTTAAATACCATTTTATGTTTCTGCTTCTTGCACTGCGAGAAAGCAGAAGGCAGGGTTTGGTTGGGGGCGAGCGGGTGGGCGGTTCTGCTCCAGGCAGAGGAGGAGTGGCAAGCCCATTGTTGTGGGCGCTGACTGTTTGGTCGGACTGTTTGGTCGGCCCCAGGGCCGACCAAACCAGTCATGCACACTCTGCATTTTCTCTATAAGGGTGTCTCCTGTGAGTTCAGAGATCTACAACAAGGGGGCGGTGCTCTGTAGAGAATCCAGGGTGATCTGTAGCATGAGGTCACTGTCTTTAGCATAGGGTCACCAGGGTCGGATTGGTAAGGTGGGCACTCAGGTAATGGGTGATGGGGCGGTATCTGAGTTGAAGCTGTGGGCTGCTCTTTTGGCTAGCGTGGTGGCAGACTTGGGCGGTGTCTGTGCTGTTCAGAAGCTGCCAGCGGCCCAGTGGCGGCCTGAGCGGCCTTTCCGAGGAGATGGGCCTTTGTTATGTTCCTTTAACCAAGGGGGCGGAGGTGTCATTCCCAGTCTCTCGCTAGGCCGGCCCATTAATGCATGCAGATTGAGCAGAGGTAGAGGGCCTGAGCAGATGTGACCTCACATATTCAGGTGAAGTTCACCAGTGTGAACTATTCCCTGCACAAAGAGTCCTGGCAACACTTGCATTTTTTTAATCTCAGTAAAGTTAAGAAAACATGCCTCTTTTAGAGAACCCCCGCCCTCCTTCTTTTCATAATACTTAAAACACTGAAGTAGTAGAAAAAAACACAATACGCAAACGTGGGCCACTTTTTTTTAGGGTGCCCGGGCCTATTTCTGATCCCATTCCAACCCTAGGGGTCACTGACTTCTCCAGGGATACAGAGTCAAATACTGGGGCTTTCTTCTTCAGGGCTCTGCCAAAGATACCTTCATGGGTCACAGTGATGCACAACGTGAGGTCCACTCCCTCGAGGGGTCCAGGGAGATCTGTGACATGGGCCTGGCCCTATGAGAGATCTAGAGAGATCTACAAATGGGACGGCCTCCATCATGTATTCAGAGAGCACTATAGCAGAAGGAAACCCGGCTGAACTTACTGTTTCAGAGACAGGGTTGGAGGAGCTGTGTGTCTGCCCACAAGCCAATTTCAAATTTATGGGTTGGACTGAGAGCTCTATACATGACAAATGGAATGCCTAGTCATGTCACCATTTTCCTGGTGTGATCTTGGACACAAAACAGATGCCACCAGAAGAGCAGGGAAAGAGGGCAATACAAACCAAATATACTCTTTTTGCTGCTTTGACTCTATGGTCTTCAAAATAGTTTCTTCCTTCTAATAGCCTCACACAAGCATGGTTGATGCAACAGATCACACATGATCTCTAAAGGGGAAACTCAGGATAGAGAAAAATCTATGTATGAAAAATCTAAAGGTACATTCCCTTGGTATTTGTATCACTATTCTCCTCTTGGCACAATTTCCACAATTTTCACGCTCATAATAGCCAGTTTTGCCAGTTTGCCACCGTCAACTGCAGCATCTGTGCTCCTGGACCCAAGAACTGAGTCAGAACTAGAGAGAGGCATGCTTGCCTTCAGAGAGAGCCGTGGAGAGCTGCAAATCCTGCTCTCTGGGACTGGTGCTGCAATGGGAAGCTACTATACTGGGATAACTCATCCGGAAATGCTACATAGCTTAGGCACATCTTAGCCCATGGCGAGAAGCAGAGAAGAAGCATCAGGAACGCCAGAGAATGGGCGGATCTCTTCAAAATCTCCCTGCTGCAACAGGTCACTGTCACCATATCCACCATGTGCAACTTTCTTACCCAATTTCTGCATTATGCAGACACCTCACTGTCTACCCGTTCTGTTGATCTTAGACTCTATTCTTAGTCCCCTCAACCCTTCACTCAGTTCCTCGCTTAGTTCCATATTTTTGTATGACTTACGCTGCTCTTTACCCCTTGCCTCCAAACCTTAACTTTTTGTGCAATAGAAAGTGAAGGAAGAGAGCCTGGAGACTTGGATGCATGAACGGAGGGCGAGAAGAAAGCTTTGCTGGGATAGAATAAGATCTTTCAACCATGCCAGATTGAGCAGCAGACTGAGGGAAGGGTCCATTTTCCTCATCTTTGCTGGAGTATTTTCCTAAGAGTGTGGCTCCATTTGGATGTCTCGCCTAAGTGATGTTTTACTGTAGACGGCATCATCTCTTGGCACTGGGCCATTCTTAATTGACACTGCGAACAAGAGCGGATCAGCGGTGTGCTTAGCCCCACTGTCGCTCGGCGCGGGTGAGTGACTGCACGCTGGTGATGTTTCCCCTGCCTGCCTTCTGCTGGCAAATGTTTAAGGTTATGAAGGATAAGTGAGTTATTATGCAAATGTGTTGTATTTGGCAGTTTACCTGCCGGGATCCGATTGGTTGCTACCGCCGCATCTGAGGAGCCATCATGTTTGCACATTAGCTTTCTCTGAGAACAGATGGGGCCATCAGTGCCGCAAATCAGTGCTTCTATGAGCTAAGGGCATTATGTTTCTATGAAACGTATTTGGGCGGTCCTGGAGACCATTTGTCGACATTTGTAGGTCATCTTGTATCAAGGACCGTTCTTGTTACGGCACCTTGCTGTCCAGCCCACTTGGGCACTGGAAGTTGGCAGGCTGAAAAGCGAGCCTGGGAGTCGTGCATTGGACAGGTTGGCATGCTCCCCGCTAGCGTTGGATGAGGTTTCTGGTGCCTCACTTTGCTCTATTTGAATCTTGCCCATCCCACAAACACTTCATTAACTCTGGTATTTCTAGGTGATTTTTGTCTCATCCACCATACCCCTATCCCTTTACTCAACCCACATTTGTCTCTTATTTGAGTCTCCAAACTCACAAAACAGCATAGTTAGGCTACAGTGCTCAGGGGTTAGACTTGTCACTAGTGTATGTTTAGTCACATTGAATACTTGCAAAAACAACCTTCACAGTTTGTGGCATGCTTCATCACCAGGCCTGTCTACATCCTGACAATAATCATGTGGAGATGGGCTCAGCCAGTCAAATGGGAGCTCTTGATATACTGTGAGGGGGATCAGAGCCGTGGCAGTTGTACAGAAATAGACGAAACTCTGTGACTAAAATCAGGATGGTCAGATATTAAGTTCCCTCTTTCATTCACTTATCATTTTTAAAATCTTGTCTGGAAAACTCAGAGGCAGTAAATAATTGATGGGCATTTCAGGACAGTTGTACTCCTGTATTTAAAACATTTGTGATTTATATTTTAACCACATGTCTCCTATCTCCCCAGTCACCCACCCGATCGACTATTCTAACTTCCTAATGCTCTCCTCTGCGCAATACTCACTTCACCACCCGGCTGTTCATCTCTGCCTGGTACACTCACTGGCATGAACTATGACAATATTTTGTTCTTAACAAAGACTCTATTTTTTTTTTTTTTTGTGAATTTACATTGAATGTGTTATTACTGTTTTCTACTGATCCTCCCTCATGCTGTAACTCTGTAAAGCGCTCTGATACCCGCAAGGGTCAGGTTCGCGCTATAAAAAACTTTAAAAATAAATAAATTGCCAATGAGAAGTAAATAAATAAAAAGGACGTGTCCTTCATGGAAAGCTGATCATCTTTCAAACCTGCATCAGTAGACATTCATGTACAAAGAAATTGAACATTCTTGTTAATTGTCAAAAACCTCGGCTTTAATTTTTCATATAAAGAACGATAATGTTAATATTGAAACTTGCAATGCTGTTTCAATGCCTCGTCAGGGGTAGCAAGCACCATATAAATGCAATTTCAATTCAGTTTCTCATAAAATAGAGTTCATCTAGCATTTATTTTGTTACAGAACTGTATTCTTGGTAGATGCTGAGCCACCTGAACAAGGGGATTTGTTGGTGGCCCTCATGGTAAAATTGCTGCACACTTTTGCTTTACAAAATCGGAGTGCAAGGTTTGAACAGGAGCTGCCGGAGTCCTACTTATTTTTTGCAGTTTTATTAATTTTTATGGCCACGGGGAGATTAAGTGATTTGCTCAGAATCACAGGATGTTGAACTCAGACTCGAACCTGATTCCTCAGTTCCAAGTTCGGCAGCTCAGGCCGTCATGCCACGTCCTCTCCCCCTGTCACCCACCATGCACATGTGCATACCCCATGCAATCCACGCGCATGATAGGTTGCATGATGTCACTTCTAATGCCCATGTAAAACCTGTTTGGGGGCACGCGTGTACAGTGGAAGCTTGCACTGCTAGTGCCCAGAGGGTACCCAGTGCCTGTGACGTTTGAGAAAAGCTTTTCATTCTACAAAACACGAAACGAGTTGTAGTGTCAGCGCTTGACATATCTTGTGGTCAAAACTACAGTGCAAACACAACTGCCAAAGCAAACATCCTTCGTGTATCACTTCGTGTATCACCTGTGACCTTGCATTCTGTGCTCATCGCTATGCCCTGTGCACAAGCACACTGTGCATTTGTGCCTCTGGGCGCCTCAGTTCGTTATGTGTCTGCTGTGCAGTCAGAGACTCAGCCAGGCCGCCATTGGCCGTAATGCAAGCAAGCAATATGCCCCCTATCCCCATGTCTGGTAATTAAAAAACCCTATAATTGTGGTGCAGTTGCTGTGGTGAGGGGGGTGAGTGCTGTTCAGTGTCAACTATATGGCTTTAATGGGGAGTGGTGCACACGAGGCGTCAGAATTCTGCTTAAAGCGCTCTGTTTGTGAAAGCCAAGTTATAGGCGCTCGGGTGTGCCTTGGGTGCTTGAAGTAAGATATTGATCCATGTAGGACCTATGTCAAGGGGGCTGTAGGTTATGTCATGGGTTCCTGAACACCTGCCCCCCTCCTGCACTTCCGACGGCAGGTGAGATGCAGTGGGCAGCATGAAGGAAGAGGGCCGCCATTGGGACCCCTGGTCCCTGAACACCATCGGGCCTGTGGTGCCGCTCAGCCTCGGATTCACACGTGCAGGTGAGAGAGAGGTCCTTCACCCGGCCTCTGCTCTCCATCCAGGTGATGGACGGTGAGCCCCAGCCCCTCATTGACTCAGCCTCGCTCTCTTCTCTCGCCACAGGGTTGAAGGATGGCCCCTCGTCCGGGCTCGGCGCCCCCCACCCGGCAGCTTCAGCGCTCGTTGTTATTTTTTGCCGAGTTCATCTCTGCCTCTTTGTCCGAGGGAGGCATTAATGAAACTGCTGATTGCTGAGCCGAAAAGTGCTTGTCTGTATATTTTTTTTTATCTCTCGCAGACTGTTCTGGCGCTGGAGGGGGGCTCGGAGTTCACCCGAATCCCTTTATGGGACTGCGGTGCCAGGCTCCGCGATGCCTCATTTGGCGCATATCTTCGGAAAGCGCCTCGCTTTATCCCGAGAACGGGCTGCGCTGCCTTGAGGGGAACGTTTGCTTTAGAGTCGGGCCCCGCGAGGTAGTTCGGGGACTCGACGTCCTCCGCAAATGCTAATTCCTTATCATTCTGTCTTTTAATTATTGTCGCCGCGGCTCTTCTCGTCTCACTTTGAGAGGATGCGAGCGAGATGAGCTCGTAGATGCCTGTGAATGGCAGAGCGGGTGTTTGTCCCTATGGTCGGTGCTTAAAATTCACATCCTTGAGCGGTCGTGGGCGCCTGGGCAGAAAAAATCACACAATTGTAGAGCACTTGGGAGTGGACAGTAGGGCTCGCGCCGGTTCTAGAAGGCACAAGGGCTGGGGCCACTGGGCATGGGGGGGTAGATGTCACTGTCCCCAGATCGCGCGGGAGATGGGTGGCGCAGAACACGGTGGCTCTAGAAAAGGGCCAGCTCGAGGCCTGCATGACGCTGCTTTGGGCGCACAGCACGATGGGTAAATCTGACCACGCGGATTCTAGGTCAGAGGTGACCGGGTGGCCGAGGCCGCTCTGGATCTAAGTGGTAGCTGTAGAAGGCTCGTGACACGATTGCACTGGGAGGTTGAGGCCATAATTGTGGCGGATTAAACGTGTCTGCTGATGCACAATTCAGCATTGTTTCTAGAGTTGGTGGGGGGGGTCTGTTATTCCACGGTGGTTTGAGATCACATGGCCGGGGTTATTCCACTTCGTTATAGCTCACAGAGGCCCAAGGACCTCAAAGGGTGGACTCATGATTGCAGACGGCTTCTAGATCACCGGCTGTGCAGTGGTGCTTCCACGGTGGAGTAGATCGTAAAGGTAGACTAGTTTTGGCGCAGTTTTAGATACAGGGGCTTAAATGGGTTATTTCATATTGGTTTGAGGTCACAGGTGAGGGATAATTTAGATTCTTAGGACTGGGTGATTAGACAATGGCTAGAAGGGTTATTCCAGAATGGTTCTACATAAAGCGAACGTGGTTAGTTGAATAGTTTTTCAACCATTTTGGAAAAATATTCTCTTGTAGGTCTAGGTCAGTTGATCCGTGATCTTCACAACAACACTATCACGTTTTAGCACTAATTATCACTCTTCACTAGCAGGCTAATTTTAGAGGCCTGGAGTCACAGTCAATGTCATTGGAAGCATCTCTTGATTTTGCCCCTCCCGCGGGAATAATGAATGCTTCTGTTTTGCTGGGCGGACCTCAGGGCAGCAGGAATCATGATTTCACTCAGAATGCACAACGTCCTGGCAGTGTGCATATAGGTGCAGGGTGCAGTGACTGGACCAGAGCTGAATTTATCCCGATTCCCATATTAAAGATGATTGAATGAATTGTATACTCACAATAATGATTTCCAGCGCTGATTCTGGGCGCATGCTGGAACAGGGGCAGATGGCAAACGCAGGAAGAACTTTTCTGATAAATCCAGCTCACAATAGAGGCCTGTCTACTGATTCTCTTGGGTTTACTGTCTACTGGTTGGGTAGGACAATAGTGTAAATGAAAGTGACTCTACCCCCATCCTCCTGGCTGTTAGAATTTACTGCTGTTGTGAAATTTGGAGTTCAATCTACCAAGAGGTGGGATTTTGATTCTCTTTACTTTCTGTGGTGTCTGTAAACTTCTTTTAGGTACTATTGTATTGCATTGTTTACACAGTGCTTACTACTCCTTTGTGCGGCACTGGAGTGGTTGCCTACTTGGGCAGTGTGTGGTTGAAGGTGCTGTCTTTGTTTTTGATCCTGTGTGGCAAGTGTCTCCATGTTGTGCATGATGACCACGAGGCGCGGTTATTGTGTCAGGGAACACAGCGTTTAGCAGTGTGGCGGATGAAGAGGTCTGAGAGACATCCATGCTGTTTATGGTTTTCAGTAAGCTGACAGCTTCGAACAGCTCTGCAGGTCCCCGTATGGTATAGTCCACTTAGTTGGTTACTGCACTGGGATGTCCATTCTGAGATATTTTGTTTTGGTTAATGGTCCTCAGCAGGTGCAGTGCCGGCCCTAAATCGGATTGGCCTGGGAAGCACTCTGTGCGGAAAGAACATTTAGTGTTTGTTGTGGGGGTGGGGGTCATTCCAGTGTGACGGCAGGAGGTATGAGGAAGATGGGAGGTGGGCAGGGGGTTGATGGGGTGCTAACAGTTAGACTGAGATACATTAAGAGCTGATTACAAAGTCTTTAACTGGACCCGATTGTGACCAAGTGGGGCGGACGAGCTGCTGGTTGCATGACATTCAGTCAGTCAGCTCCCTGCTGCACCCCTTGGAATATTGGTGCCCCGGGCCTGGGCCCAGCTCGCCTATGCCCAAGACGGCCCTGCGTAGGTGGAGGGAGAAATGGTGGGGAGATCTGGTGGGATCATACCATATTTGAATATCATTGTGAGATGACCAGAGATATGTTGTTAGTGTGTTATTTGTTACTTGGTGTGTATTTCTTTGGAAACGATAAAGAGAGACGGTGCTTAAACCTATAAGGCTTTGGTGTGTTGGTTGAAAGTGTGGCATGAAATGGAGTGTATCGTGTCATTTTGTGAGAGCTGCTGCTGTACTGCTCGCAGTGTATGGAAGAAGAGTGATATAATTGCATGCGTGCTTGTGTCTACCACCCTTGATAGATCTTGTTCCAGTTCTGCACTAGGTGTTAGCCTCAGTTCTGAGGTGTGCTTAATCTCCTTGTTGGTGGGCGGTTCTTTCTGATGGGCGGTGGGTCCCTCGTCATCTGATAGGAAAGAGCGAGGTCCTTACAGCCTTCCTGAATTCGAGATGGTGTTGAATGATTCTTGTTTTTTTCCAAGAGGTAGTTTCACAGATTTGCTGCATGAAATCCAAACATAACTAAAGCAGTCAGTATGTGTGTGTTTTCACACAACATGGATCGGTGCAGCAACCTTTCACAGCATCTAGTGGCGCATGAAGGGCAGACCTGTGCACCACTGGGAGAGAGAGGACTCGGAAACAGCCACCAGGAAAGAGCCTGGGATGACTTTCAGGATGTGTTTAATAACCATCATCAAGAAATCAGGACAGCAGAGCTGTCTCTCAAACACATGCTGCTCTTATCGCATGGAGCTCTAGTGTGCAGGGGTGCTCACTGCTCAATTAGTTTAATTTAAAAGGGCATTACTAACTTGCCTACGCAAGCGGAGAAATACCCCATGGAAGACAAATGAGGAGAATCCATTATTTCCACATAAAAGGGCAATAGAACATGCATGAAACCTTTATCCACAGGTTAATAATAATAAGGTGAACACGTCACTCCACAGGCTAACAGAAACGATGCTAATACTTTATTCCAAAGGGTGATGGAACCGAGGTTCAGCATTTATCCTATCGGGCAGAGGAAATTATGTTAATATTTTGTTTTCCAGGGTATGAGAATGAGGTAAAAACTTTATTGCAACAGGCTATAAACTATGCAGTGCCACACCCACTCGTCTAAAATGATTTCTTTGGGGCCCGCAAATGACAAACACTTTTCCTCACAATTATTCTGCAAAATATTACCTACTGCTAGCAAGTCAAATAATTTTAGTGTGGTTTGAGGATGCATCAGATAACATATGTAGATGTAAGCCATTTGCAGGAGTGCTTTTCAATTCATCACACTAAATATATACAGTGTAAAACATAGCACACAAACCAAACATTTGAAGTGAGATTGCACGATAGAGATGCATATTAAAATACTTGCCCAAAAGCAATGTTCTATCTTACTTTTTTCTTACAATAAATCCTAGGTCAGAAGTTGAAAGTATAGTCTAAGCCAGTGGTCTTCAAAGTTTTCAATGCTGCGCCCCCGTGAAAAAATGAAATGAATCGGGGCTTCCCCCTCAGAATTTTTCACAATTATTCTATTAAATTAGCAATGTTTAAATGTGTCTTGACGTATCTAAACACAAGAAATATTTAAACACCGCAATTAAATTCTGTTACTGTTTTAAAGACGCAACACAATACATGATTGCCAGACATACTATTCTGGTCAGGCAGGCCTTACTAACGTGTAAAAGTATTCACAGTGTGATTATAAGAATTGGAGGGGGGGTTTTCAAGAATATTTGGAGTCCCTTCCCTTTTGACACATTCTCCCAGCTAGGTAGGATATAAATGACAAAAGATGTTCCATCACAGAGTGGTTACTGACTCTCATTATCCCCCCCCCCCCCCGGCTTAAAACAAAGCACTGTTATCTGCATAACGCTTCTTTTGGCCAAAGCCTGGCGCCCTCTTGGGATCACTTGAGGCCCCCCAGTTTGAAGACCCCTGGTCTAAGCTAATGAGACACAATGTGTGTAGAGTCTTTTGAAGGTGTCTGGTATTTTGACAAAATGTTCATTCATTTTTCCTCTTTCGCCACATTAGTTCCTGTCCGACAAATGGTCCTATGTTGTAGAGGATAACTTGAGCCAGTCCTTGTTTTTTTTTTGTTGAAAAAAACACTTTGCCTGTTCAAACTTGGAGTTTGAGTCCAACCTCACAACGTTAAAGATGAAACCACAAGTCCCAAAATGCAATATGCTGTCGGCAAAAATACCTGGAATGCCTGACGATGTGGCACAGGACCGGGGTCAGCTTATTGGCTCCGAGCATATTAAGCAGTTCAAACATTACAGTTATGTTTAGTTACCCTAGAAGTGCCCACAGCGCGATCCTTTCTGAGAAATGAAGGGGTGAGACATTGTGGGTTATTTGAAGGTCCACCTTTGACACTGACTCCCAGCCGGCCATTAATGCTTAAAAGCGCTACTGACGGCCGATTACATGCGTCTTTCACTAAGGGAACAGCAGTGATTTCAGAATGATGTTTGTATGTGTTGCCCAGATCTTACCCAGATCATGAGCCCCCACCATCACATCGCACCCCTCCAGTTGGGCCCCACTTAGGTTTGAAAACCACTGTATTACTGCATCCAATAATGGAAATGATAAACCTTTCTTCCACAGGCTAATGAAAATGAGGCGATTCCTTTGTTTCCTAAGCTAATACAATGAGGTGACATATTTGGACCTCCGAGGTAATGAGTGGTAATAGTGAGATGAATCCTTTTTATTCAAGTATTCCAAATGTTCATTTCGTTTCATCATATTACATGTGAGGCGTATATGTATAAACAGCTTCTAAAACGGCAGATATGCCCACGGGCCTTTTTCTGTCGCATACCACATACATATATTCATCCGTAGTGATAGGTCTTCTCTACCCAATGCATTTCGGTCTTTTTATATGCCCTTCAGGGGTTCACTATAAGTTTAAAAAACAATAATTAGATTATGCATTCAGACTAAAGTACTTACTAGGTGTTAACTTTTAATTGCCACTCCTGCAGCATCTTCAAAGAACTCAAACAATAAAAACACAATCTAGAATCAGAACACCGTAGTCTATAAAAACTCCCCTCATAAAGCACTCTTCCTCTTTTAAATGCTGCTCAAGTGCGTAGAACTGTTGAGTTATGTAGCCCTTTCACTTTCTGAATGATCGGCTTTATGTTAGCAGATATTTTAATTTAAATCCATACTGGCTGTTGGGGAGCCGTGATCGTTCGTGTGGCCAGGTTGTTTCAGAAACGCCACTAGGACAAGGGCGGCTTGTGCAGCATTCAATCAGGAGGCGCAAGACGATCTCGCGCGCTGCTCTCGAGCCAGCAACGACTTTTTCAGCACGGGCCGAGTGCACTTGTTTAATATCAGTAAAATAGAACAAGCATTGGAAATGCAATAGGTCTCGCATTTGTTTAACTTAGAGTGTTTGGCTTTGCTAATGGTATTGTATTTAGCCATGTGTTTTTGAGTGTATGTATGTGATGTGTAGTGGAATTATGTGGTTTGGATTGTAATTGTTAGCTGTGGAGCAGTATGAAGCATAGAGTTAGGAGGAGAAGAGCAGTGTGAAGATTTGGGAAGGAGAGTGAGGAGGAGAAGAACAGCATGAGGGACAATGAAGGAAAGTGAGGAGGAGACTAGCATGAGGCAGAAAAATGAGTGAGGAGAGCAGTATGAGGGAGAAGGAAGAAAGTGAGGCGGCGAGCAGCATGAGGTAGAAGGAAGGAGAGTGAGGAGAGCAGTATGAGGCACAAGGAAGGAGAGAGGAGGAGAAGAGTGGCATGAGGGACATGGAATAAAAAAGCCTACCTTTCCGTTGCCATACCTCCGGGGCAGTGCTACCGTTGTGGGCCACCAGAAAAAAGCTCACAACAATATGCGCTGATTGGCAACATAAAAAATAACTCCTAGATGCCCGTAAGTGCGGCATGATTCTCTCGTCCCGGAAAATCAAAGTATTGAAGGAACGTTAAACGCCCCACGCCCAGCTACACATAAGAGTCCAATAAATAAAGCAAATTCACCCAATGTAAAAGCGTACATTTCCGTTCCCGTACCTTAGGTGCTTTGCTACGGTTTTGGACCACCACTAAAAACACACAACAAAGGCGCATATTGGCAACAAATAAACACAACATGTACGTCCCCACAAGCATATAAGGAAATACGCCGAACGCCCAGCTACACATAATATTATAATAAATAAAGCAAATTAACCGATAAAAAAAGCCTACCTTTCGTTCCCATACCTCCGGTGCTGTGCTAATGTTCTGTGCAGCCCGAGAAAAGCCCACAACACTAAGCGCAGATTAGCAACAGAAAAGCACAACCTCTACGTGCAACAAAGGCGCCTATTGGTAACAAACAAACACAACATGTATGTCCCCACAAACATATAAGGAAATACGCCCAAGGCCCAGCCACATATAATACAATAATGACTAAAGCAAATTAGCCTATAAAAAAAAGCCTACCTTTTGTTCCTATACCTCCGGTGCTCTGCTCACGTTTTTGTCCGCCCGAAAAAAGCCAACAACAGTAAGCGCAGATTCGCAACAGAAAAGCACAACCTCTACGTGTCCCTAAGTGCGCCATGATTCTATCGGCACCAATTTGCAGCATAAAAACACAACCTCTACGTGCCCCACAGACATATAAGAAAATACAAAATTAGAATCCGGTAACACATAATTTAAAAGCACATCCACGAGATACTGAAAAAAATGCTCACTTGTACGTGTATTTAATTTCAGTGCGTAGTTATCGCCCCAAGCCCAAACACAACATGTACGTTCTCACAAACATATAAGAATATACGCCCAACGCCCAGCCACATATAATACCATAATGATTAAAGCAAATTCACCTATTTAAAAAAAGCCTACTTTTCGTTTCCATACCTCCGGTGCTGTGCTCGTGTTCTGTGCCGCCCGAAAAAAGCCCACAACACTAAGCGCAGATTTGCAACCAAAAAGCACAACCTTTACGTGCAAAAAGACGCCTATTGGCAACAAAGAAAGACAACATGTACGTCCCCACAAACATATAAGCAAATCCATTCAACGCCCAGCCACATATAATACCATAATGAATAAAGCAAATTTGCCGAGAAAAAAAGCCTACCTTTAGTTCCCATACCTCTGGTGCTCTGCTTAGCGTTTTGGACCGCCGGAAAAAAGGCCACAACACTAAGCGCACATTCGCAACTGAAAAGCACAACCTCTACGTGCCCCTAAGTACGCCATGATGCTATTGGCACCAATTTGCAGCATAAAAACACGACCTCTACGTGCCCCACAGACATATAAGAAAATTCAAAATTAGAATCCGGTAACACATAATTTAAAAGCACATCCACGCGATACTCAAAAAAATGCCTACTTGTACGTATATTTAACTTCAGTGCGTAGTTATCGCCCCAAGCCCCAACACAACATGTACGTTCTCACAAACATATAAGAATATATGCCCATCGGGGGTGTGTGAACAAATGGAGGAAGGTGTGGGGTCCCTGGCAAAGGTTTCGAGCCTTACAGGATGGGTTGGGATAGGAGATTATTGCAATTACTCATCTGTATTTCCATGCATGCAAAACCACATGACGAACTGTGATCCCTGTTTCTGTATCATAAACTGCCGCTGTGTACTGTACTTGAACATGAGCAATGTTAATAAAAAGAATTTAAAAAAAAAAAAAAAAAAAGAATATATGCCCAACGCCCAGCCACATATAATACCATAATGATTAAAGCAAATTCACCTATTTAAAAAAAGCCTACTTTTCGTACCCATACCTCCGGTGCTGTGCTCGCGTTCTGTGCCGCCCGAAAAAAGCCCACAACACTAAGCGCAGATTTGCAACCGCAAAGCACAACCTCTACGTGCAACAAAGGCGCCTATTGGCAATAAATAAACACAACATGTACGTCCCCACAAACATATAAGGAAATACGTCCAACGCCCAGCCAGCTATAATACCCTAATGAATAAAGCAAATTCACAGAGAAAAAAAGCCTACCTTTAGTTCCCATACCTCTGGTGCTCTGCTCGCGTTCTGGACCGCCGGAAAAAAGCCCACAACACTAAGCGCACATTCGCAACTGAAAAGCACAACCTCTACGTGCCCCTAACTGCGCCATTATGCTATCGGCACCAATTTGCAACATAAAAACACGACCTCTACGTGCCCCACAGACATATAACAAAATACAAATTTAAAATCCGGTAACACATTATTCAAAAGCACATCCATGCAATACTAAAAAAAATGCTTACTTGTACGTCTTCTTAACTTCAGTGCGTAGTTATCGGCCCAAGCCGCAATAAACTTATAGCAGTCATTATTAGTATTAAATGTAACACAATGCTAAACGCCCAACGCACATGACAGTAATGGTAAAAAAAAAAGTGCCTACCCAGTAATTATAAAACACATTGTGTTACGCCGCCAGTAAAAGATCCAGTCCGGGTGGGCGGGGCGAAAAAGAGACAGGGCGGTAACAAGGAGGGACTAAAAAGCCTCACTCACAATGAAAAGACAGCGTTTACCATAAACAATGATGCAAAATGACGCCAGCCAATCGAAATAAGAGGCGAAGCCTAAACTCCACTTCTCAAATAATATCGATTACAAGAAGCCTCGCAGAGCGAGCAGCGCATGCGCGCTGCAACGCTAGGCGAGACCTAAAAAGGAAAGGGTGCCACTCGCGATCCTGCGAGATTAGGTGGCCATATTGGTTGGGGCAAATTTAAGGTGATTAAATAGGAAGGAGCGCAAGCTCTTGAGAGACTCACTGTTAGACAACGGTGCTTTGAGGTCAAAAGCTGTTTTTTTGGCAGGAGTAGGAGGTATAAGGTTTGAGGGGATAATTTCATTGTACAATTCAAGTATATAATTGTTAATAGTGTAGTTTGTTAGTTTAGATTATTTTAGTATATATATTTGTAGATAGGAATATATTATTATGATTATTATGGAGCCATGACAAAGAGATGGTTTGGAGTTTGCTGGGCCCAAATTGAGTGAAGAGGTTATAAGGAAAATAATACAGAGTGAAATGAGGACTCAGGTGAAAGAGACTTTGGATAGTCTATTAAAAGTCAATATCAATAACAACGAAAGAGTGAGGAGTCAAAAGGGTATCAGTACGAGGAATCACTCTTATTTAAAAGAACCCTCACTCACCAACCTAGTTGGTGACATGCTTCATCATTGGGTTCCCACCAGAGAGGCCAAATGCCTCTAGTCTATTAAAAGATAAAAAAGGAAGGACTCTGGGTCTGGAGATGAATTTCAATCCTTATCTGATGAGGAGGAGATTGGAGTTGAGAAGGGAGGAAAGAAATGAAAGAAAACAAAACCTATTGAAAACACTGCTATGACGAAAAAAGGAAAGGATGGATTTAACTCCATTAAAAAGATAGGTGTCCTAAGCGGCACACAGGAGAAAGGTGTCCTAAGCGACACGCAAGATGAAGAATTTTATGAGATGGAGTTGGGTCATAGCTCACTGGTCGTTGACAGTAAGGAATTTGATGAATATGTATTTGATATACAACAGGATGATGAGTTCAGTGCTGAGACAGAAACTTTTGTGGGTGCAACTTCAAAGGCGGTTTTAAAAAAAAACCTTAGGAGAGGGCATTTTTTCTCTGTATGACATAAGGCACCCAAGGAGTTGCAGTTCCACAACTTCCGGAATACCGGAATAAGAAACCTAACCACAGGAGGAACAGGGATTCCACTGAACATGTGTGAAAAACCCTCTTACCAGAAAGAAAAATTATTTTCTAGAGTCCCCTCACCCACCAGGGTTGCCCCTAGGTGGCATGCTTCATCATTGGAGTCCTCTCAATCCGCTGCAGATTGAGGCGTGCTGCAACTTGCGAAACTATGTAGGAGCACTTACTTTTGAAAATATGTGTGGTGCAGTGATGTGGAGTGGGAATAATAGGTTAAAAATACCTAGCTAGTGAGCTAATATCAGTCTACACAGTATGGAAGCATGGAATGGTTGGGCCATTTTTGGTTGTGTCCCGAATTTTGTTTTGGAAACAGATGCCAGCTTGAGGATCTGAGGGGCACAGTTGGGGAACCAACAGACAGGTGGATTGTGGTCAGGAAAGGAGAGAATGCAACACATACATTGTTTAGAATTGACTGCAGGATTATATGCCTTAAGAAGCTTCAAAGAGATTGTCAAGGGTCAGACAGTGTGAATGAAGATGGACAAGGTGTCAGGTGTGGTATATATCAATCGCCTAGGAAGGAGCAGATCTCGTGGTTTATCAGAATTAGCAACGGAACTTTGGTATTTTTATTTGGAGCACAAGTTAAAGGTGAAAACAGAGTATTTACCTGGACAATTGAATACAATAGCAGATTGGAATTCACAGAACATAAGGGATATCAGCAATTGGAAGCTAAATCAGTTGTTTTCAAGAAAATAGAGAGTGATGGGTCCTCTGGAAGTAGATCTTCTTGCAAGCAGGTTGACATTCCAAATAGAGAGATATTTCAATTGGATTTCAGATCCAGGGGCATCTGCAGTAGATGCTTTTCTGCAGATTTGGAAGGGGATGAGAGCTTATGCTTTTTTTTCATTTACTATGATGCAGAGGGTTCTTTTGAAAGTAAGAACAGAGAGGTGTCAATTAGTACTGGTGACTCCATTTGGGGTATCTCAGGTGTGGTTGCCAGCTGTGATGGAATTGGCATGGGCAATTCCTTTTATGATTCCAGCAGCAGATGGTTTACTAATGAATGGAGAAGGAGAAGAGCATCCTTTGGTACAGAGTGGGGTGTTGAACCTTCTTGTATGGAAAGTGTTAGGAGATCTGAATGTTTCAAGGGACTTTCAGACAGGGCTGTCTAATTACCAGAGGTGTCATGGGCTATAAAGGAATATGGAGGATATGGGTTTGTTGGTGCATGGAGAGGAGTTTGGATCCAGTGGAGGCTCCTATTGTAGAGGTAGTTAATTTTCAGGTTGAACAGTTTGAGAAAGGTTTGAGTTACAGAACAATGAATTGTTATAGGTCTTCGATTTCAACTGGACATGTTCAAGTGGATAGAAGATCAGTGGAAAGAAGTATTATGGTGTGTAGAGGTCTAAAGAGTATGAGGTTGAGAAGGCCTCTGAGAATTAGAAATGAGTTTTTATGGGAAGTAAATATGGTTCTGAGTTAATTTGAGTCCTGGCTAGTGAATAAATATTTAGATTTAAAGAAACTAACAACTACGTTTCTGACATTGCTTTGTTTGATATCTTGCAGAAGGGTATCAGATGTTAAAGCATTGGATGGTATGTAACAGAATTTATGGTCCAGATGGGGTATATTTTGAAATTTGGAAACGAACTAAGACAATGTCTGAGTCAGTATTTTATCCCAGTTTTCCTGATTGTAAGAAGTTATGTGTAGTGGAATGTTTGACTGCATATGAGAACAGAGTTATGGAGAACAGAAGATGTTGTTATCTTATGTTAAGCCGCATGATGCAGTAAGTAACGTTACTATTGCCAGATGGGTTACATGGGTGATGGATCTGACAGGTATAGATGTGGAGATTTTTAAAGCACATTCATTAAGAGGTGCTATGGCGAGTAAAGATTTTTTTGTCTGGTGGAAAACTGGAAGAAATTCTGAAGGCAGCTGATTGGTCAAATGCAAGTACTTTTATAAAGCATTACTTTAGACCAGTAAAGCATATGGTGGGGTTGAAGGGCTTTCAACATGCATAATGGTATCCTCTGGTCTTGAAATGAAATGGTAATCCTCCCAATGGAATAAAGAGAGAATAAAGATTTCATTAAAGACATGGAGGTTAACATCCCACCCACCTCTTCCCTTGTAAGAGGTAAAGAAAGAAAAAAATAGAAAAGTGGAGGGGGAGAAAAAGATTATGTATATACAAGTAAATAATTTGCTTTAACACATTTTGAAATTCAAGGGGAATTCATGCATAGTTATAAGTATGCAATAAAGCTTATTACGTGTTTATTGTTTTTATATGCACAATGGAAAGAGAATGGAGAAGAGGACAGATGAGAAGTTCAGATTCACGGAGTAGAGAAGATTAAGAGGTCTACAGAGGAGGAGTTTTATCACATTTAAAAGAGGAAGAGTGCTCTATGAGGGGAATATTTATAGACTATGGTGTTCTGGTTTTAGATTGTTTTTTTATTGTTTGTAAGTTCTTTGAAGGTGTTTCAGGAGTGGCAATTAAAAGTTTAATGCATAATGATAGCCTACGTGTCTTTAATAAAATCTTGATTCAGTGCCCAGATATCCCTAGGGGTGACAGTGCTGCACTTTACAAATGCGGCTTTATTGATTCTCTCTTCGTTCCATTTGGAGAATAGCCATACTTCAAGGTAATGACCATGAAATGAATACTTTATTCCCCAGAGGTGATGAACAAGAAGCAAAATATATTATTCTCTAGGGCACTTCAAATGAAGTGAATTATTTATTCCTCATGTGAACAAAATTAGTCGAACCATTGGGAGTAGTTGACATGCTAGTGCAGTGTCTAGCTGCTTCCTTTGGAAGCTCATGCACTGTCTTACGTCAACTAGCTGGTGGCTCTTGATGTTGCATCACTGTCTGCTCCCTGTAAAACGTAGGCATTACTAGACATTACGTAGACATAATACTGCGATCGGCCCCTGGATGCCCCTCCTGAGCCAGAGTTTTCTCTCGGTAGGTACTCCATTACTGTGGCTACATGGCATTGATGCACCAGTGTCTGTCTGCTAACTCCAGTACCTTGCAATTAACTTCTGGGTATCACTGCTGCATCAGGTTTGCATGGTCCTAGCTGGACTGCAGCCAGTGCCAGACTGTAACTGATATCTGGGTGCAACTGCTACAGAGGTGTTTCTGTTTGTGTGCGTTTTCCACAGTTTACCCATGCTATAGTGTAAATGGCCACTGGGTGGCACTGCTGCGCCTGTGGCGGGGTGCTCCCTGCAGGTGCTCAGCCTCTGCCATTGTGGGTGCCACTATTCAGACCCTCCAGGATTTCGCGATTTCCCGCAAAATCGGCACTTTTGTAAAAATGCCGCGATTTTTACAAAAGTGCCCGCGAAATCGGCACTTTTGTAAAAATGCCGCGATTTTTACAAAAGTGCCCGCGAAATTGAAGGAATGCAGGGAAAAGGTTGCTACATTTCTATGGTAAAACAACTCCGAAAAGTGAAGACAACAAAAATACTTCAGAACACTGTCGATGTAAAACGCATGAACTGGTCATTTGGAATGTTTTTCAATAAATCTATTTGTATGCTGGTATTAAAAAAAAACCTCTAAATTTATCAACGATGGTCTGTGTTTAGGCTGTTCCGAATCAAACTATTTTTATGCATGCTCTTTTGAAACAAATGGGGTCGCTGAATTCAAGAAACCAACACTACATTATTCCTGTTTGAAATAGTGAGTTAAAATCAGCATTGGGTTGTTACAAAGTGCAGCTCTTCCTGTCCGCAGTACGGGAAGAGCAGCTGCACTGCTTCAGTACACACTGGGCAATGTCAAGCAAAGGTTCCAATCCACTCAAGGTCACGTGATGAACTTTCTACTATGTGGAAAGACACAGCATCAGGCGGTTAACAGGAGCAATACGCCACAGCCCAGATATTTAAAGGAAAAAAAGGCCACTTTACTAGGACAGGTCTGTACGTCAATACATAAAACATTACACAAACCATGACCCCACCTCACTAATACATCAAATGTACCTAACGCCCTCTATGCTTACATCTCCCATATAGCCCAAACAACTTACCAAGCAAGCCAGTGTAACCCCTCAACAAACTCACTGTCCACTCCAAAACACTTTCTCGTGCTCCCCTGTATCATGGTTCCTTGTCCTTGCACATCACCACTTTCTTTCTCAAAGCACACCATTATCCCATCCTCTGGCCCTTCCCGACCTTGATTTGCCGCTCGCTCCGTATGAATTCAAGCCTTGAAATATCATCAATCATACACCAACTACTTTCTCACAGCCTGTATTATAGCGGCAACCATTTACATTTTTTTAGACCTGTGCCATCAAATAGCCCTCGTTCATTTAGAAAGCCAATGTGGGAACATTTTATTAGAGAAGCTTGGTCTTTGTGACCACCAATGCTCTTACACATGACCAGAAGGTGTTGCCTTTCCATATAAGCAAATCAGCACTCTCCAACAAAGGGGGGAGAGGGGGCGAAGTTACGTTCCTTTTGAGGTCGATTATGAGCCACAGCCGAGGTCATACTGGAACCTCGACGAGCAGAGCTCTCATGTAACAAAGTCTTAACATAAGGAAAGACAAATAGATACCCACTTACTTGCTGACTTGTACAGAGTGAAACCAGAAAATCTGGATAAAATCGTGGCTTCCATGCTGAAATTGTGTGATCTTAGGCAAATATTTAATTTCACTAAGGTAGGTTCTGGAATGTCATTTCCTATGGGATGCTACCAGGCCATCTTTGATGGGCTTCTCAGAACCTAAACTAAAGCAAATGGAGGATTGCATTTCCAAGGGATAACAGCCTTCACCTGTGGGCTGCTTCCTCTGTTCCATATCCCAGGTTGCCTATTTCAAAGCGGAATACTCTGCCAAAACAGTTTCCATTGATTTAAGGCTGAAAATGAATGATTATGAGCAAAATAAAGTGCCGCAAAAATGCCGCTAAATTTCCATATTTGTGCCGCTAAATTTGCTAATCCATGCCGCTATATCCTGGGGGGTCTATATATGCCTGTTCCCTGAAGGAAATTAAACTGCCCTACTGTGACTGGTCGGTGGGTGTCACTGCTGCACAGACCTGTCTGTTTCTGCAACCATTAGTCATAAAGGCTGATGCAGGGTTTCAGGTCTCACTTACATACGTGTTGTCGAAGACTTATTATGTAAAAAAACAATACTTAGAGTGGGTTTTGGGTCAGCCCATTGCGTGTTACTTGTTGGCTTTCTCATTAATCTCATTTACGTGCTTCTTATATGAATGCTTTCCTTCCTCTTCTGTTTGTTCCTTTGCACTTAGCTTCTTTACCATCCATTTGATTGGATGCCTCGTATACTTCTACAGTTCACATCAAGGAACTAATTTTTTTCTTTAAGCGCACCATAGGATTCATGTGTATTCTTGCTCTCTACCACATGTGCTGCTACCCGCTCTTACATCCCTACCCCTACCCATCCTCTCCGTGTTGCTCCGCCTTCCCCCACGTCTTGTCCATAAAAGTCTCAACAGGCATATTTTTGCCAGGTTTCCCTAAAGAGCATTATTTATTAGGTTGGTTTTCTTTTATCTCCTGCCTTTCACATGTTTCTTGAAAGCAGAGGCCTTGGCACACAAAGGTAGCGTTTATGGTGCTAAGGGATGGGCAGGCTGCCGCATTCAATCAACCTCCTTTTGAGGCAGAAGGTGTTTTAGATTGATTGGAAAGATATCTCTTCTCCCAGAGTCCCATAAATTTGCTGCACACAGTTCACCAAATGACTGGAGCATTTGTCTCAGTTCCTAGTTCTTTGGAAAGTAAATGGCAAGCGGTTTCCTTTTAATTCTGACGCTACTTTAGAAACTGTTATATTCTTTTAAGTACCTGCAGCTAGCCTCTGTGTAGTGTTTTAGGTAGATCACATGCAGCTGTGTTTTTTAATTCTGTTCAAAAATTCCTGTGTGAAAAACGAAAATGTTGTTTATGCAGATAGAAAATATTGAATTCAGCGTTCAGTTTTGGGAAACCGTCAGACATGTTTGCTTTTCTACCAATGTTTTAAAACGTTTTTTTGCTTACTATTTAACAATGCATTACTAACCCTTGTCGGGGTTCGGGGAGGTAGCGGGAGGGGGTGGGGGAGTTGGTAGGTATAAGGGTGTTGTTCTGTGCACGCAGATTATGAGAATGTCTGTATCCTTGTGGGCTTTTGTCCATGCAATGTTATTCTCGAAAACTTCAATAAAAATATGTTTAAAAAAACAATGCTTTACTAACCAGAATTGTCAATGCCAATAGTTTATCACTCATGGTATAAACGTGAGGCCTATTGGCTTTGCCAGCGCTTGTTTTATTTCAGTTTCTCACTCCAGCAGGCGCAGATTCGGGTACCACAGTAGCCTTCATCAGGCCTCGAGCCTTGCTCTGGAGCACAGCAGGGAGTCTGCATCCATCACCGACTCCTGCGTGTCTCGGCATGTCACTCACTCCATGAGATCCATCTCCGCTTGTCTGAGCACACAACAGTCTCACCCTTCTGCCTTACCCCAAAGCCTTCCTCTGTCAAGCCAGATTCCTTCATGTCTTGCTTGAACGCATTTCATAGAACACCCGCTACTCACCTTTGCACCAGGGCACAGTGCACTTCTCCTCACATGTGCCAGATAGATCACACCGCTAAGTTTGAAGCTACAAGAAGCCTGTTTTACGAAAACTAGTAATAGGAATATATTTGCAGTCCCTCTTTGGGTGTTCATTAGAAGCTTGGCCACAAGAGGTCCTTGCTTCCCTTACAAATTAAAGGACTCTTTGCAAGACGAGAACAAACCATGGAGCTGGCATGGGAGGAAGTCTGTAAATTAGGTTAAATGCAAATGGAGTGATTTGCATATGTCTGCGTACAGTTTAGATCAACGCAGGGAAGGGAAGAATCCTGAAAAATCTTCTAGGGTACCGCTCGGTAATGGCAGAGCTTTTAAAAAAAATATATTAGTGTTTCCTTATATAGTGCTTCTCAACCCAAAGTAGGGCATCAGAGCACTTTCCAGTGTACAAGTGAGTACAGAATGCAGTAAAAGATCTGTGATAAAAGAGCTGAAACTTGGGTCATCATGTAGTACAGATATTATTACATCATGTGGTAAATATAAGACATATATGCAGAAACAAACAGAGGTAGATTGAATTGTTCGTTTCATGGTTTGCTTCTGATCAAGCCATGTTTAAGATTAGTATCCATTTTATAGCAGGATTATTCTGAAACCATGTTTAAATTTAGCAAAATTTCGACCTTTTCTTACGCTGGAGGGATATGAGTTCCAGATTTTTGAGGCTTTTCTTGAAAAATCACATCTCTATTTGAAGGGTTTCTTGAACTTTAGAAAATTGAGGTGTAGAAATCCTCCGCCTCTTATGATTTTTGCTTCACCGGACAGAATAAGTGTTGAGGCGAGATATGTGGATGTGTTCATATCAATGGCCTTGTATCTGATGTAGCCACTTTTGAAAGTGCTTTCGGCCTCCGGAGGTAGGCAGTGTAGTGAGGCAAGAACAGGAGTGATACAGTCAGTGCTTTAAATGGGCATGTACTGTCCGGTACTGAGTACCTGCACTTCTTTAACTTGAAAAGGACCTGCACTTCTCAGCCTTCTCAGCCTTGCTGCAATACATTTAATGGGAGAGTACTGGCACTCCTCAGGAGTAAATAGGTATTCTAAGTAGTGAGTACCTGCACTCCTATATTTCCATTTAAAGCACTGGATACGGTTGAATTTTCTTTTGCCAGCGAGAAGTCGGGCCGGAGAGTACCGTACGCCTTTCAGCGGTGTAAATCGAGATTTGGGTAAACTGGTGAGCTACGAGTTACTGATTTTGATTGGAGATGACCAGGGCTTGCACTAGGATTTTGAGGGCTGATTTTGGAATGAATTGTCTGATATTTCCTAAAAGTTTAAGGTAGTTTTCTAGATTTCACCACTAGAAATTATTGGAAATCACATACCCTCTGTACTCAGAGTCACAGAGCAGACCTAACGACTGTCAAAGGTAACATGATTGGAGCATTTTTAAGGCTTCTGTGTATATTTATAGTCACGTGGTACTCTGTGTCATAGAAGCGTGGGTGACTCAACTCAAGGCCAGATGTGGACAGAACAGTGGTTGCACATGGTGGGGTTGTAGCGGGGCCTAGACTACTGTTTCTCTTCCTTACGGGCATTTCAGATGCACTGGTTAGCGGAAAAGTGGTTCTAGTCTTCACATAGGCCAGCCAGGCTCAGGGTCAATCCTGGGTTACAGATCCTACCATCTTAAGGAGCGAGTTCTAGGTTGTCCGAGGTAGGTGGTTAAGAATGGATTGTTTGTTCATCTGTGAGTAATAATAATTAGAGTTCCTGATAATCATGTATCAATTTCACACACAAAATACATTGACAGTAGCATGGCCCAGAGACGTAATGGGGATGACCTCAGAATTGTTGAGTATCTATTTGAGTTATTACTTAGTAGTTGTTTTTGTGAGTGAGTGTGACCTGTTATTCAGTAGCTCTTTTAGCTGTGGGAGCTGACACTCAGTTTTTTGTGAATAAAAATTTCTGCGAGCTGCTACTCACTAGTTGTTTTATGAGTAGCTTTGTGAGCTCTTACTCAGTAGCTGTTTTGTGATTAGCTATGGGAGCTGTTACTTAGGGCCTGATTTAGATCTTGGCGGATGGGATACTCTGTCACCAGCGTGACGGGTATCCCGTCTGCCGTATTACAAGTGCATTATATCTTATGGCACGTGTAATACGGCGAATGGGATATCCGTCACGTTTGTGACGGAGTATCCCATCGCCAAGCTCTAAATCAGGCCCTTAGTAGCGGTTGTGTGAGTAGCTGTTTAGGTGAGCTGTTGCTCATTAGCTGATTGGTGAGGAGCTGTTTGTGTGAGCTTTACCTTAGCAGCCCTTGGGGGCCAAGTACCCCTCCTGTTACCTCCTGTAAGTACCACACAGTGCGATTGCTTAGCGGTCTTCGGAGGACACGCCCCCTTTCTTCACCACTCTGCAGAAGCACCTCCTGGCGCACTGATGGTTGGGGGATGATGTCCCCTTGTCAAGGAGGACTTCATCCCTCAACCAGCAGTGTGCCAGGAGGTGCGTTTGCAGAGTTGTGGAGAAAGGGGGGCGTGGCCTCCAAAGACCTCTCAGCAATCCCGCTGTGTGGGACTTACTGGAGGTAACAGGAGGGCTTGATGGCCCCCAAGGACCCTCTGGAGCCAAAGGGACTTCATCTACCAACCAGCCGTGCGCCATGAGGCGCGTTTGCAGAGGTGTGGTGAAGGGGGCGTGGCCTCCAGCGACTTGCCGGTGGGCTTTTTTTCTTTTTAATTTTTTTTAAAGGAGGGGGGCTGTGTGGCCTCCCCAGCCGGGGCTGTGTGGCCTCCCCAGCCCTGGGCCATTTTCAGCCATCCCCTGGGGCCAGGCCTTTTTTCTATGGGGGTGGGGGGAAGTGCGGCTCCCCTCCCTGGGCTGATTTCAGCCCCGGGAACCCCATCCCACAGGGCCTGGCCTTTTCTTTTTTGTGTTTAAAGGGAGGGGGTCCGTCCCGGGGTGATTTTGCCCCCAGGAACCCATCCCCGGGGCCCGGTCTGTAGTATGGGTGCCTTAGTCCCACTCAGGGTACCCACTTTGTAATGGTTGGGGACTGCGGGAGGAGCTTCAAAGCCCCTGCGGTCCCTGCCAGCTCTCCGCCTCCTGCAGAGCCGGTATTGCTTTTACACATAGGGAGCTGCTAATATGCAACTCCGTGTGCAAAAGCAATTCTGCTCCGCTTCCAGTAAGCGAGAACATTTTCTACTCTCGCTTACTCAAAGTGGCGCAGTGTTTGCCCCCGCTAAGCCATAGCGAACTGCAATGTCCCCGGGGTGGGAACACGGGACATTGCAGACATCTGGGGTATAGCGGTCCCCAGGGACATCTAGGGCTCCAGGCGGGGGGCCGTGTGACCCCGCTCCAATATTCTAATTTGGCCTGGGGAGGTGGAGGTCCCCAAGGCTGCGAGGGGCCACACAGGCCTCCCCCGCATTAATAATTAAGGAAGCCCCAGGGAAGTGGTGGTACCTGGGCATAAGCCCCAGAAGGGGGGGCCTGTGCGCCCCCTCCTTTTTTGCAAAATGCTCCCGGGACCTGGCCCACCCGGGGGCAGATAATGAACAAAGCAGGGGAGCCTGCGCTTCGTTTTAAAAAAAAAATTAATCTGGATCCGCGGAGCCTGCCGAAAATTTTAAAAGAATGATTTTTGGGCCCTGCGGGACTCCCCCAAGAGGCCTAGGGAGTCATGGAGTTTCTACCCTGCCCCCTTTTAAATTTTTTTTATTTTTTTTATTTTTTGCGGAACTCGTTTCAACCGACTTCCAAGATGGCTGCCAACACTTCCTGGTTGAAGTGCTGGCAGCCAATCAAATTTCAGGAGGGTTTCAGTAGAATTTTGGGCTCCCAGATAGCTATATTTTTTAAACTTGAATATCTCCAAATCACAAAAATCACGCTTTCTGGGCCAACATCTAGCTTTCAGCCAAATTTGGTGTAATTCCGTTCAGCGGTTCGGGCTGTAGTCGCGTTCAAAAAATGAAAAATCCCCATAGGCATAACATGGGGAAAATGCGTTTTGGGACCACCCTTTTTTCTCGGCCCCCTCTTGACGGATCACCCCGAAACTTTCAACACAGCATTTGAACCGAAAAGGGGAAGTTTACAGTTAAAAACTGAGTTATTGTTGTTGCATACAACCACTGACAAATAGAATCACCATTTATGCATAAAATGAATTCCATAATGCACATCTGTGCAATGTTTTGCTTTTGCTAGACTGTTTTTTCTCCCGTGTCATTCAGTGGCAAATGTGTGTTTTCTACATGGAGAGTGACATCAGTTATGATGTTTGTTTTGTGCGCTGTATGCCACAGCTAGTGAATTTCAGTGGTTTGTGTTTTTGAGCCAGTACCACAGTTCAAGTTTTAACTGGGGTTTTTTAATTGCATTTCAAGGGTTTTTTTATGAGACTTTTTTATTCCCAACCCCTACTGTTCACACACTTTGGTAGTATGCAGCAGGAGCTGGGATAGAGGCTGGCATGATGACAAGCCCTGTGTCATATCCACCAGAGGCGGCCAACACCTGCAGTGTGTGGCCTTTGGTCGTGTCCAGCAGGGCTTAGCCTGTGTTGAATCCCTGCACCCATCCTGGTACGGGTTGCCACATCCCGTACTGCACGTCCTATGGCCATGCGCATCGGGGGTTAGTCAGAAGGCCTGGCCTGCGACCATACTCTGTACTCAATTCACCACAGCAGCCACACAGCTGTGTGCGTGGCCTTTGACCGTATGCAGTGGGTGCTGTCCACAGAGTACAGCCTGTGCCCAGGCCTTGCAGTTATCCTGCTGAGCGCAACCACAACACACTCCCATCGGCTGGGTGCAGTGAGGGTTGGTCGTAGAGCTGAGACCAACCTGCTTTGGCCGGCCAATCCCTGCTGCACACAGCCTTTCGCCAGACCCTGCTGCCTATGACATTTGCCCCTGCTCCGTGTAGGACAGTTACAGGGCCAGGCCTGTGGCCAATCCCTGCACCCATCCCACTGAGGGCTTATTGGAGACAAGGCCTTTGTTTCGTTTTTTTCTTTGTAGTCGTTTTCAAAAGAACCATATTTTTTTTTTTTTTTTTTTTATTTTGTGGTTTTTTTTAGGAGTTTTTTAAAAAGTTTTTTCAACTGTCGTGTCAAACAGCTACTCTAAGCATTTTTTTACTTATGAGGCTGTTGTAAGTTTTTCTCCATAATCTCCTCTCCAGTTCTCACATTTTGCTCCCCGCAGTGCATGTGGACTTCACACTTCATGCAGTATGGAGGAAGCACCCACAGGTGTAAGTGGTTCACCTCCTTCTGACATGTCAGTAACTCCTGTAGCAGGATTGGCAGTCTGCCACGTGCTCCGCTTCTGCTCTGCTGCACTCCTGGTGGTACCTCATGTACTTATTTTCATGCTTTGACCTCCAATGTCTTGGCATGGTTGATGTACGAAATGAGTACAGTCTTCGATGGCCTTGGCTGATACTCTGCTCACAAAGCTTGAAGGTCACCATCTGGGCATTCACTTCCCAGTGAATGGGTGAAGCATTCGCTCACATCGGAGTCCTTTGTAGCCGACGCCACTTCTAGTCTCTGGTCCGGACCCCCTCCTCATCAGTATCAGGAGCTGCCTATCGTGTTGATGGTCCTCGCTGATATTACTGACTGTTGTCTTCCAACCTTTCTCCTGGAAGTGAGCTTGCTCCCAAACACAAGGGCTCAGGTCTTCTGCTCTTCCAAAACTGGTGCCTCTTCTGTTTTTTTTGCTTTTTTCGGAGTTTTATATAGCACAAACTTGACCCGAAGGTATCAGAGCACTTTAGATTAGCACCAGTTGCGTTATGCAAGGACACATTAATTTTTGTTAGGCACGGGAGATTAAGTGATTTTCCCAGAATCACAGGATGGTTGAGCGTCATTGCTGAGACTCGAACCCGGTTCCCCAGATTTGAGGTTGATCGCCCTCGCTGTTAGACCACTTGTTTACCTATGTTGTGTTGACTAGTCAGTCTGCAAAACTGTAGAACCAGGTAGTGGGGAGAGTACGAAGCTAGTAAGAAGAAGGGATCAGAGGAATGTTACGTTGTTCGTATTCAGGGGCGTAGCTTCAGGAGAGGTTACACCCCCTTCTCATAAATGTCTTTTCTGGTTATTAGTTGGGTACAGGTGCTTTCAATCGGGTATGGCGAGGTGTCTGTCGGATTTCACAAGGAATTTTTACATACACACAGATAAAAACGCACACTCTGTTTTGAAAGTCTTCAAAAGTATTATTTTACCAAATATTGTTTCCTTCCACCTAGTACCCCCACCCATCAGCATTCTTCTCCTTTCCACTGCCCCTAAAGCTCCTCTCATGTGCCCTGCTTGTCTATAATGTACTTTAACATGTCATGCCAGAGTGATTGTTGGAAAATCTGATGAATCCCCCCCCCCCCCAAACTTAGCGAAAAAGCTACGCCCCTGTTCGTATTTTCGCTTTTGATTAGTCACTCGGGTCTTGTCGCTTGCAGTGGTGTAACAGAAGTTGGTAGAAGTACTTGAAACGCTGCTCTCAATAGGAAACCTAACTATTTGTCTTTCTGCTTTTAAAATGTTGTCTTCAAATTCAGTATTTATTGCCAGAAGATCCAGATTCGGTTAGAAATCAAGTTTTGTGTGTTTTGAACACCATTCCGCCTGTATGCTTTGATGTGACCCTGCCCACCGAGGGCCTCTTATGGAAATTGTCTGGATCCGATTACCGTGTTAAGTGAATTCTTGGCACAGGCCATGTTTTCAAGAGGGGCCCTTTTTTTGACTGAAAGCTTGGTTCTTGTATTGCAAAAGCAGGATCAGACTGAGACAGAAAACATTTTGTTGCACAGGAAGCTGCACTTTTTCTTGTAAAGCTAATCATCATCTCATAATGGTATTTAAAAGAGTTTGTGTAGATTCTAAGACATCACAGGAGGTACAGCCCTTGTGATCAGGTGCGCGGTCTTGCGAGAGGGGCTACAGACTCAGAGCACTGGGGGAAAAGTCGAAGTGAATATGAACAACTCTCTAATCTTGGAATGTGGACCCATGGCACACCTAAAGGGCCTTTTTTATGTACATATATCTCTTTTTCCCCCCCATTTTACTAGAGGGATACACCTAAACGGTGGCCATAGTCTGTGGTTTCATTGTTAAAGCCTCGGACTTAGGGTGTCAACTTCGGTGTATTTAATGCACAGCCGAGTTATCGAAGCTGTAGACCATGGGTACTCACAAACTTTCTCTTGGGGGCCAAATTTACAGTGTGGTTTGTGGCCGAGGGCCGCACCTGTGGGGGGGGGGTCTTTGGGGGTGGGGGCGGGGCTAGAGCAAAACAAAACTGTGACCATGAGGTGGAACACAGGCCCCTGCAGCGGACGCCTTCGTCCACTGAGCCACCGGACCCGGCATACACATCTCTCTCTCTCTCTCTCTCTCTCTCTCTCTCTGTCTCCTCCCTCCCTCTCTCTGTCTCCCACCCTCTCTCTCCCTCTCTCCCCCTCTCTCCCTCCCTCCCCCTCCCTCCCCCTCTCTCCCTCCCTCCCTCTCTCCCTCCCTCCCTCCCTCTCTCTGTCTCCCTCCCTCTGTCTCCCTCCCTCTGTCTCCCTCCTCCCTCTGTCTGTCGCCCTCTGCTCTCTCTGTCTGTCTCCCTCCCTCTGTCTGTCTCCCTCTGTCTGTCTCTCTCTGTCTCCCTCCCTCTCTCTGTCTCTATGTCTCCCTCCCTCTGTGTCTCCCTCTGTCTCCCCCTGTCTCCCTCTGTCTCCCTCCCTGTCTCCCTCCCTCTGTCTCCCTCTGCCTGTCGCCCTCCTCCCTCTGTCTGTCTCCCTCCCTCTCTCTCTGTCTGTCTCTCTCCCTCTGTCTCCCTCTCCCTCCCTCCCTCTCTCTGTCTCTCCCTCTGTCTCTCCCTCTGTATCCCTCTCTCTGTCTCCCTCTCTGTCTCCCTCCCTCTCTGTCTCCCTCTCTCTCTGTCTCCCTCTCTCTCTATCTCCCTCTCTCTCTGTCTCCCTTGCTCTCTGTCTCCCTCTCCCTCTCTCTCTGTCTCCCTCTCCCTCTCTCTCTGTCTCCCTCTCTCTCTGTCTCTGTCTCCCTCTCTCTCTGTCTCCCTCTCCCTCTCTCTCTGTCTCCCTCTCCCTCTCTGTCTCCCTCTCTGTCTCCCTCCCAGGCCTGAGCTCCCTGGCCTTGGCTCAACTCTCTGACTACAGGCTGGCGGGAAGCATCACATCACAGGCTCTTAACGCACACCTCACCCGGCTCTCACTCCCTGCTGCCCTCTGTCACCCTCTGCCATCTCACCCGGCTCTCACTCCCTGCCCTCTGTCACCCTCCATCACCTTACCCGGCTCTCACTCCCTGCTGCCCTCTGTCACCTCACCCGGCTCTCACTCCCTACTGCCCTCTGTCACCTCACCCGGCTCTCACTCCCTACTGCCCTCTGTCACCCTCTGTCACCTTACCCGGCTCTCACTCCCTGCAACCCTCTGTCACCTTACCCAGCTCTCACTCCCTGCTGCCCTCCGTCACCCTCTGCCATCTCACCCGGCTCTCACTCCCTGCTGCCCTCCGTCACCTCACCCGGCTCTCACTCCCTGCTTCCCTCTGTCACCCTCTGTCACCTTACCCGGCTCTCACTCCCTGCAACCCTCTGTCACCTCACCCGACTCTCACTCCCTGCTGCCCTCTGCCACCTCACCCGGCTCTCACTCCCTGCTGCCCTCTGTAACCCTCTGCCATCTTACCCGGCTCTCACTCCCTGCTGCCCTCTGTAACCCTCCATCAACTCACCCGGCTCTCACTCCCTGCTGCCCTCCGTCACCTCACCCGGCTCTCACACCCTGCTGTCCTCTATCATTCTCTGTCACCTCACCCCGCGTGTGTGGCAGTCCAGGCTGAGACAGCTTCCCGGGCGCGCACACAGCCGCACCCGAGTACTTCACAGGTCTTTAAAAGACCATTTGCATGATAACGAGGCTTTGTTGTATTTCACCTCTTAGCGCCCCTGCAGCTCCACTCGGACTATCGGAATCGCCCGGCCCCCATAGAGCAGAGTCTGTGTTTGCTGACACACTGTAAAAAATTGGTACGATGTCTGCAAGGTCCGCGGGCCGCCAAGGAAGGCTTGCCGGGCCGCTGGCGGCCCGCGGGCCGTACTATGAGTACCCGTGCTGTAGACTATCTACACTATTTTAGTGCATGGAATTCGGACCTCAATAATAGTCTGCAGACAACTGTACACATTTGTTTGTTTTTACACACACACATAGACACATATATATCTGCAGAAATACTGCGCATCTTTAGGATTCCGCACCCTCCTAGGGGTGTAGCACTGAAGCTGAAGGAGCATACCGGCAAAAGACTCTATGGAAATCCATCTCATGGGAGAATGAAGGAAATAGCACGCACTCAGGATAATCACCAGGGTGCAAATGGGTTTATTTCGCTTGTCGGCTCATGATGCGTTTTGGCCGTGGAGGGAGGCCTTGATCACACACTCTGACAAGGTGGATTTCCATAGATCGACTATATCTTGATCAAGAATAACTCAAGTTTACAATTGACATAAATGAAATTAAGCTGATTTTTGCTTTGTGTGTGTATGTATATATATATATTCATATATATATATTTTAAAAAATCTCCACCTCGATCATGAAGGAGCACGGCATTCAGGGAGCTGGTTAATTCACCAATTTTTTTGAGGCTTAAAAGGTCACATCAACGCGTTTCGGTAGTCACACACATATATATAGAAATACATTATTGTTTAAACAAAATTGGGTCAGATTGCTAAGCATTACACTATGAGTAGACAGTCTTGTTTTTCCTTTTCCCAAAAAGTACTCTAATGCCCTTATACCATCTATGTGTCTGATACTGGTATAAAGGGACACTACATCCAGAGACATTTATTTATAACACTCCTTCCATTCGAAATTTTGCAATTTTGCTAAAAATCGCTCGTGTCTCTGATGTACGTTGGCAGGGAATGCACCAATTCTTGTAAAAAGTAATCTATATATCGGCTTGCGTTTTCTAACAGGCTGTTCTGTGCCGAGATGATAGGACGGCCTGGGGATTTTTAGCATCCTTGTGTATTTTTGGGATAAAGTATATATTTGGGATGGTAGGATTTTCCTTTCTTATGAATTTATATTCATCCGCCGTTAAAACACCAGCGCTTTTCCATGCTAGGAGTTTCCCATAAAAGTCATCCTGTATTGATTTTAATGTCCACACATTGCTGATCTTATAACATGATCTGTCATTTAATTGCACTGCTGCTTCTTCCATATATTTCTTTCTGTCCCACAAGACAATGTTGCCACCCTTGTCTGCATTTCTCACAATGATGTTTTTGTTGCTTTGTAATTTGGCAATTAGTTGTTTGTATTGCCTATCTTTTGAATTCCATTTTTGTTTGGTATGTTGGATCTTGTGATTTAGTTTCTTAATTCCATTAATCACCTGTTCATTAAAGATGTCGATGCTGTCTCTAGGCATTATTGGATTGAATGTTGATTTACTTTTGAATGGTGTGGTTTTTCTTGTGGGTATACCCTCCTCTACTAGTATATTTGCAGCTCGTGTTGTCTCCCTGATTTCTTGGGAATTGTGTTCCATACTAGTGTTATTAGCCCTGGGTGAGATAGATTCCATTTGTAATTCCATTAGCGTATTTAGTAGGGTGGAGTCTCCACTATTTGTTAACCCTTTTAAAACCTCGGTCTGTCCATTTTCCTCCTCCATTTCCTTATCTCTTTCTCTTAGTTTTTCTTTTGATAGGGCATGATGTTTTTAAGCTTTAATTTTCTTATGAAGCGGTAAACATCCATCCGGGTGTTTGCATAATTGAAGTTGGATTCCGGGCAAAAGAGAGTCCTAGTGCCAAGATTTGTTGTTCGGCTTTTGTGAGAGTTGTGTCAGTTAGGTTAATTACTGTTTTTGCTTGAGTCTCACTGATGTTTATTTGTGGTTCCACCAGCCTCTCCCTCTCCCTCTCATCTTTCTGTTGTTTGGCCGATCTGTTTGACTTTCTCCTCTGCCTCTGTGTGTGTATGTATATATATATATTCATATATATATATTTAAAAAAATGTCCACCTCGATCATGAAGGAGCACGGCATTCAGGGAGCTGGTTAATTCACCAATTTTTTTGAGGCTTAAAAGGTCACATCAACGCGTTTTGGTAGTCACACACACACATATATATATATATATATATATATATATATATATATATATATATATATCCACAGAAAGCTCCTGCCGACTGCTGGGGGCCCGTGGGAGGTGGCATATACACCGGCGGAGCGTGCCGGTTAACTTAAATCACAAAGAAGTCGATTGACAAATGCTCTCAGGAACCACAGACTCACGGAAAATCCAAGGGTGTTTAATCAAAACAACGCGTTTCAGCCTCACAAGAAGCCTTGTTCACGTATGATTATGTGCACACAGAGCCATACTGATAAAGTAAAAACAGCTAAACATTGTTGTAGGACTAGAGATACTGAAGTCTCAAATTGCACCAAATAACAGCAGACATCTTGGAATGGACTAACGGCAATAGTGCAGTGATACAATACAATAATATAATGCAATACATTCCAACAAAGGTGCGTAAAGCTCGTCCATGTTGTAAATTATAACAATGATCATGGTAAAAAGGAAGGGAAAATATATGGTAAGTCAATACATAAAACATCCAAATTCCTGCTGTCATGTCGATGACTATAACAGTACAAATGCCCAAATCCTAATGGTAAATGCGAGAACGCTGGAGATAATTAGCCCCGCTGAACATCGCGGACTAAAGTGGATGGCTAACATCTAAGACTTATTGATGTAATGAGGAATAGTGAGATATCTGAAATTTATCAGATCTAATTATAAGCAGTTAACCATTTCACATTTAAGAATAATCGGGCTCATGATCATAATGGAAAACAAACTAATAACAGAGACTCATGTGAGTCTGTGCATATTACAGCATAGGTCATGCTGTCAGTGAATTGACTGTATCAGGGCAAGTGCCCAAGTCCTAATAATGAACTAAAGTTGGCTGTATATACAATACCCATCAGTAGATTTTGAAGGTGTAAAAAGGAAGAAGGGGGAAAAGGGTAGGATGCCCGTGCACGGTGAATGTGGAAGTCTGGGCTCCTTCCTTTCCTCCTGTAAAAAAATATAAAGAAAATATACAATAAAATTTATGCAATGAAATTTGAAAAAATATATATAAAAAGAATATATATATTCCAATCACACAACAATTCAAAATTATGCACTGATGGAAACATGGAAGAGGAGGGGCGGAAGGGAGATAAATCACATTTAACCTTTGTAAGAACAAGTAGAAAGATGTAGAAAAATAAATACATTAAGCATACACAATCACTCTCTTAAATGAAATGCCATTTCTTCATCATGATTCAAACCCCCGGGGTGTTTGGTCTGAAAATCTAAGATGTATCTCGATTCTTTTTGCCTTAAAGTCAATACCCGATTGCCACCCCTGGGCTTGCTCTCAATTTGTTCAAGAATGAAAAACTTCAGAAGTGATGGATTGCTGTAATGTACATCTCTAAAATGACGTGCAACTGGATATTTCTCATCTACGTGAGTGACTGCCCTGCAATGTTCCTGGCCAAATTGCAGTAAGTACTGCTTTTGCAGGCCTTGCAGTGGCCACACGGAAAAAATCCTCTAAGACCATGATCCTGTTTCTTGGGATATACTGTGATATCGCTGCGTACCAGCATATCTCTGATATTCCTGCCCTTTTTGTAGGTAATGTTAGGCCTATTGGGCACACTGTCGCCTATGGTGTTATCACATTTTAGAATGCCCCAATTTTGAGTTAGGATCTTACGAATGTTGTTAGAGTCAGAACTGTATGTCATAATAATCCGAGTGGTGTCATCATCCTTACCCTCAGTGTTGATAACCATCTTTTCAGCAATGGTGAGTGTCCTAGGTATACCATCTGCCCTGATCTTGGCTCTACGTAGTACCCAGTCAGGATACCCTCTGGCTCTAAACCGGTCTAACATTTCTCCGCACTCCTGCTGGTACGCCTCTTCCGTATTACAGTTCCTTTTCGCCCTCAACAGTTCTCCAAAGGGCCTAACATTACCTACAAAAAGGGCAGGAATATCAGAGATATGCTGGTACGCAGCGATATCACAGTATATCCCAAGAAACAGGATCATGGTCTTAGAGGATTTTTTCCGTGTGGCCACTGCAAGGCCTGCAAAAGCAGTACCTACTGCAATTTGGCCAGTTACAAGGGAATCAATAAGGAGATCAATCAATTCCTTACGTGCAGCACAACTTTTGTGGTATACGTGATTGAATGCCCAGGCAAGCTCTGGTATATTGGGAGTACCACCGCTATGGCCAAGAAACGCATACTGGAACATTGCAGGGCAGTCACTCACGTAGATGAGAAATATCCAGTTGCACGTCATTTTAGAGATGTACATTACAGCAATCCATCACTTCTGAAGTTTTTCATTCTTGAACAAATTGAGAGCAAGCCCAGGGGTGGCAATCGGGTATTGACTTTAAGGCAAAAAGAATCGAGATACATCTTAGATTTTCAGACCAAACACCCCGGGGGTTTGAATCATGATGAAGAAATGGCATTTCATTTAAGAGAGTGATTGTGTATGCTTAATGTATTTATTTTTCTACATCTTTCTACTTGTTCTTACAAAGGTTAAATGTGATTTATCTCCCTTCCGCCCCCTCCTCTTCCATGTTTCCATCAGTGCATAATTTTGAATTGTTGTGTGATTGGAATATATATATTCTTTTTATATATATTTTTTCAAATTTCATTGCATAAATTTTATTGTATATTTTCTTTATATTTTTTTACAGGAGGAAAGGAAGGAGCCCAGACTTCCACATTCACCGTGCACGGGCATCCTACCCTTTTCCCCCTTCTTCCTTTTTACACCTTCAAAATCTACTGATGGGTATTGTATATACAGCCAACTTTAGTTCATTATTAGGACTTGGGCACTTGCCCTGATACAGTCAATTCACTGACAGCATGACCTATGCTGTAATATGCACAGACTCACATGAGTCTCTGTTATTAGTTTGTTTTCCATTATGATCATGAGCCCGATTATTCTTAAATGTGAAATGGTTAACTGCTTATAATTAGATCTGATAAATTTCAGATATCTCACTATTCCTCATTACATCAATAAGTCTTAGATGTTAGCCATCCACTTTAGTCCGCGATGTTCAGGGGCTAATTATCTCCAGCGATCTCGCATTTACCATTAGGATTTGGGCATTTGTACTGTTATAGTCATCGACATGACAGCAGGAATTTGGATGTTTTATGTATTGACTTACCATATATTTTCCCTTCCTTTTTACCATGATCATTGTTATAATTTACAACATGGACGAGCTTTACGCACCTTTGTTGGAATGTATTGCATTATATTATTGTATTGTATCACTGCACTATTGCCGTTAGTCCATTCCAAGATGTCTGCTGTTATTTGGTGCAATTTGAGACTTCAGTATCTCTAGTCCTACAACAATGTTTAGCTGTTTTTACTTTATCAGTATGGCTCTGTGTGCACATAATCATACGTGAACAAGGCTTCTTGTGAGGCTGAAACGCGTTGTTTTGATTAAACACCCTTGGATTTTCCGTGAGTCTGTGGTTCCTGAGAGCATTTGTCAATCGACTTCTTTGTGATATATATATATATATATATATATATATATATATATATATATATATATTCGATTTATGGAAATTCACCTCATCGAAGTGTGTGATAAAGGCCGCCCTCCGAGGCCTTGATCACACATATATATGCACACACACATACATATATATATATATATGTATATATATATATATACACACACAAACATAGATATAGATAGATAGTACACGAAAGAGAGGGAATACAAAATGGTATCCTTTAAACCATTAAACTTAGTAATAGTAACTTAGTAATAGTAGCACCTGTTGTTTACAATGCTCAGAGACAGCATAAAATGCTAGATGGTGACGTAAATAAAAACATGTTTTTGATAATAGATGGAAACCTGCAATATAGGAATAAAAACCTGTCCTAATTTTATTACAGTCTAGCTGCGGTATCACCAATCGCTTATAATAAAATGGCATAGGTACTCTACTGTAATAACTTGCTATAATTGAGTTGTAACGCTATAGTACCTGGAGCCTGAGCCAGCAGACAATGTGAAGGGCACTCTTTGATAAGAACCACAAGTGGATTTAAAAACTGAAAGGGAGGAATTGATTTTCAACTCATCTGAACTATTTATCCCCAAATTGAACAGTCACTAAGCAGAAATGATACATTTTTGACAGCATGTTCATTACATTAAAGCAGAAATCTCTCTGCATGCCACAACACATTTAGAACTACAACCTATTTTGAAAATTAGTTATATTGAACAGTTTATATTATGTTTGTGGAACCATTTTTTCAGCTGCAGAGTGCCGCTTAATTTTGAAATATATATTTTTTATTTAAAGTAAATATCTGCATCCATACTACCCGAAATAGTAAGATTCCAAGGATGTAAGTGATCTGGGGGAAGGACTACGGTGTGGCCATTTATTAAAAGGAATAAAATACACTCTGCCATACATTAAAAGGACATTGCAAGTCCCCTCATAGTTCCATGACCTTATAAAGGATCTCGACCTTTGACTTTGTTTTGCTGAAATGGTCACAGAACCCCCTGGCCTCTTGCAGAATCAGATGTACTGTGTGGTAGAGGGTACTTTAGCCATGTATTTCACAGGAGGGGTATAGATGCCAACGAGCTTCATGTGTGGCCCAATTACCAACAAGACCTGGTCTTGTCATTGTCCTTGATGACCCAGAGAAAGCATGTCATACTTTTACTAGGGTATTGGGAGTGATAAGGGACTGGTGAATGGCACACACACACACACACACACACACACACACACACACACACACACACACACACACACACCCACACACAGACACAAGAGAGCGGGGATGCTGTGCGTCACAAGCTCCTGACAGAAGCTCTCTCGACACGCCACAAATTCATATGTCACCCAGCACTTTTCCGTGCAGTTAGTCAGCTTGCACGGCATCTGGCGGCTGTAATGATGGGCTTTGGCAGCGCTAGAACCGAAGCTCCGATGGAGGGCTTCAGCAAGGCAATTAACCATCCTTTCAATATCTTGCTCACCTATCATTTGTACATGGAGTCATATAAGTAGGCGATAAGACCTGAGAGGATGAGCTGGGATCCACCACTGGCAGTTGATTGCTTTATTTGGGAGTAGTAAAGTGGACTATGGTATGGAGGCGGAAACAGAATGTGAGTAAAGGACAAACTGTAGTGAAGCGCAAAGGAGTGCATGGGTTTCTGTATTGGATTAATGGGTGCTGTAGGCCAGGACTGCAGTGCACTGGCAGAGCTAAGTTGTTGATGGGTAACTATTCAGTACTAAATAGGAAGGTGCGCCTCAGGTCAGGGTTGAAGTGCGATTGATTGTCAGAATATTTTATACAGTAATATCATGTGACATGAATATCATGTCCAAAATATTGTTCATAAAAATACGGTTGCATTGGATCTACATTTCCTATTATTAACTTCAATAGGCTGATAGTTTTGTAAACAATATTTAGGACAAAATATTTGTATCAGAAGATATTCTGTCAATGATATTAAGGTATTATACCTTGACCTGCCCGGACAGAGCTAAGTTGCTGGTGAAGAGGAGCTACAGTAATAGAAGGGTAAAATATGGCAAAGGTGTATACCCACAAGGTTTCAATACAGTAGGAGAGTTGAACATATTTCAGTGGTGGTATGACTTTATTACAAAGGGTCACATGTATGACTTATTGACATGAGACATGGAAGAAGGTGCTCTGCGGTAACTTGAGGATGTTGTTCTCTGTGGAAAGCGTGGTAAATGCCTGGATCCAAAGCCTTGCGGAAGTGGCAGTGGTATGGCTTATAAGAGAACTAAAAGTATCTGCAACTGACAGAGTTAAATACCCCCAGTGTCAGCACAAAGTAGAATTTGGGGTATGTTGCAGCACAGTAAATGGTCAACGGCATTGCTGTAATAGTACCAAGATGTATGTATGTTTGTCACCATTGTGTGAGAGCCTGAGTTTACCCTCGTTGTTAAACACATCCATAAAAGGTCCAAGAAAACCTCCACATGAGCATCTACTCAATGCAGATGGTGGAACAGGGTGGGAAAGCCGGACTCTAAGAGAGCTTCGGTATTGTCAGTCTGCTGTGAACATTTGTCTTTTGTACAGTTCATTAAATCCAAATGGATGTGCACATATTAAGAACCCCTGATAGCAAGGACACCTTGATATATACATACAAAAGTGAGTGCGAGAGAGAGAGATTTTTTATAGAGTTCCGGGTCCGTTTTTTTTAAGCATTCACTGTCCCCACTTCTTCACTTAAATGTGAACTATTAGTGTGAGACCACAAAAGTGTCCCAAAAGAGGGTGAGATACTCTGAGTAGCATAAAGGGATAAATGTATGTGGGTGATGTCCCTTCTGGGCACTGATGATGTCAATTCTGGGGCAGAAGTTCTGTGGTGCGGCCAACTGCCCATTATGTCAACTCTCCCCAGTTTTGTGTTTGATGGAAGGTACCCCTTTGTACTACAACTCTGAGTACCTCTACAGGACTGAGGGGTGGCACTACTGAAGGAACCCTGAAATAGAAATGGGGCACATGATGGAAAGATTGGGGTGGCGGCTGAGGTGGTACTGATTAACTCCAAACATGGAAGATGTACACAAAGAAATCCTGAGATTGAAATTTGGGCTGATGTACCCTAGGAACAGAGGTTAATACTGGCCAGGCAGTCCCACCAGAGTGTTATAAGTGATGGGTCCTCTGTTTTACAGAGCATGGAATAGGATCACACAATTAAAGTCTTGAGTCCTCTGTGATGAAAGGTTGGAATGGAAATTTCACTCGTTTTTACTGTGGGGTTCATCCACTGGTCTGTCAAGTTATCATTCACATTTCGCCTCTACCCATCAAATCATATAGCAGGGGTAATAGGTCAGCCCACTTTACTCATTGGCTCCCTTCACTTTGATTGACTGCACAAAGCCTGTGTACGTTGTACACATCCACCAAGAAGTAGTTCCTTTCTCTTCAGTGACAAAGCTATTTTTTATTTTATTTAATATATTAACTTTTAATAGCAGCTATTTCTTTAGGCAGCAGTTTGGTGCCCAGATAGGAGGTGATTTGTTCTAGTTTCCTCTTTAAAGTTACTGTTATAAAGTGTAAAAGTGACATTATATTAACTTTAAATAGCAGCTGTTTATTCAGGCTGCTCTTTGCACCCAGTCAGGTGGTGATTTATTTTACGTCTACTCTTTATAGTATCTGTTACGACACTGTAACATTGAAGCTGTCTGTAATTGGAACGTTTGGTTAGATGGTGAGTTATTCTTGTCTTCTTCACAAATAATAATAATAAAAATGCATGGCATAACTGTAAGCTATGTTATTTAAAAATAGCACTAATAAAACAGCCACTTCAGTGAATGTTTTTAAATTAAAAGTTTGTATTGCAAGCCTATGGCAGCCACAACTTTAGGTAGCGGCATTTGTTGTTTTTTTTTTTTTGTGGCATATGCTTGCAATAAAAAAATTACTATTTTACAAGCTTCAAGGGCCAGACCTCTTGTCTTTGTGCATGAATGGGGTGCACTGGCAGAGCTGTTTGAGGTGCCTGCTATGGTAGCATCTTCTGGGTGACTAGATGGCAGCTAGGCTGCACGTCGGGATTACGGTATACTGGCAGAGAAGTGTGCCTGGGGTCCTCTATTGATCTAGCAGTGGATGCGTCAAAAGCCTGGCAGGGCTAAAGGTCAAAGCTGGGTGCTAGGAGCTCTGTCTTGCACTGCCAGATCTGTCTGCAAAGGGGCCCAGCCCTTGGTGTTTTATCACTTTCTTGCAGCCCCACTCCAGTTTCGTCATCTGTTTTTCACTCTCTGGCCCATAAAGATCCCCCCTCTTGTAATGGTGTCTCCCAAAAGAGCTGCAGTGTCCATGGGGAGACATCCTCTAGAGGGCTGTCGGTCACACCCAGTGGTTAATTTGTAAAAAAATAAGTGCCGGGGCTCTTGTCAGGAGGCAGCTTGCACCAGCCCATTTCTCCTGTTAGCACCGCCTAAAACAGAGCCAACTACTAACCATGAAAGTGGGGAGAGGATGTGGCGTGATGGCCCGATCTCAGATTTCGGAGCTGGGAAACCAGGTTCGAGTCTTGGCTCAACATCCTGTGATTCTGGGCAAATCACTTAATCTTCCCTTGCCTACCATAAATGAATGGGAGAGGATGTGGTCTTACGGCTAGACTGCCGACTTTGGAGCTGGGTAACCAAGGTTCGAGCCTCGGGGTCAACTCCACATCCTGTGATTCTGGGCAAATCACTTAATATCCTGGTGCCTACCAAAAAAAAAAAAAACGAATGTGTCCTTGTGTAACGTAACTGGTGCTCATGTAAAGCGCTCCAATACCTTTGGGTCGAGTTCGCGCTATATAAATCTGCAATAAAAAAAAGAAATGTGTCCTTAACTGGTGCACATGAAAAGCGTAGGTGTTGATGATCAAGTGCCGGTGCTGAGCACCGGAAACCACTGGCTCAAATTAAGCACTGGTCACACCCATCCTTTTACCCACTCAGTACAAGGGAATGTGGGCGCTCGTGCCCTAGTCAAGCTCCAGACATGATCTAGGTGCCCATGACTGGAGGTGTAACAACACTTCAGGGGCCACATTCTGCAAAGTGCTCTAGAGTGTACGAAATGGTCCCTCCCCTGCACCTCTGACCCTGGGCTCTTCGATATCTCAGACGGCGCAGGGTACACCCGTGCAGCCCCTTCTGCATCATGGACCGTGCTAACGCCGATCTTCTGCCTGCATGATCCCAAGAGGGGGTGTCGTCTTTTGCAAGATAGCATGCACCTCAATGTTATATTATTTTTATAAAGCACACTGTCAGCCAGGGGGGTCTCTGGGCGCTAAACTGCAACAAGCAACGTAGCATAAACCAAAAGAACAACAACTATATAGAGGGAAGGGCCATATTTGGAGCGTGTTCCTGATTTGTAAGAGGTTGGCACTCAGCGAGGTGTTGAGAGGAAGCTAATTACAAATATGTGGGACCTCAGTTGAAAATACTCCGCCGCCTCCGCGGAACCTGTGAAAACGAGGAATGACTAAAGAGACTGAGCTGGCAGAGCGAAGATACCTGCGAGGTGAGTATGTAACACGTCTGTGAGAGATGGAAGCAGGAACCTTCCTGCATAGAGTGGGGTGCACTACAGAGAGTTGTGAAAGTCACATGACTATGGGCAGGTGGCTAATGTAGTTTGGGACGAACGGAAGATGTGCGACAGTGCCAGGGACCACCTGCTCTCTATAGCTTGACATTTAGAAAAGAATCTTTTTTCACCCCTCAGTGAAGGTTGATGCAGTAGTCTGCCCACGCTCCTGATAGCTGAGACACAGAGCTGTCTACAATCACGAGGAAGTATCGGCAACATGGGGAGAAGACGGCACAAGTGATAACTACAGGATGAGACCGCTGAAGAGATTACCCATCTGCAATATAGCATCAATGTTGACTCCCAAGCTCTTTGCACAAGATTTCACTGGGGTGCATGTCACAAAGTGAGGGGGGCAGATGATGAGATGCTGATCACGTTGGTTTCCACGTTTACCAGGATCTCAGTCTTGTCTGTGTTTGATATCAGCCAATGACCACTCATCCAGCTATGTACAGGCCCTAAACCATCTTGGAATGGAGAGGCATCATTAGCAGATTTGTCCAGTCTAATTAATAGTTAGGAGTCGTGTGCATAAGTGTAGATCCTCGCACCAAAAGAACGAACTAATGATGCTAGAGGTAACAACATGTGGTGCAAGCGATGGAGGCAAGGCAGAACCCTGAGGGACACCTCGAAAGTAGATAGCAGCAGATTAGTGAAACTGACCAAGTGAACCTGTTCAGAGCGATCTGACACCCCGCTCCATCCCTCACGCCGTGTTACAAATGATGGCGCGTGACAAGCAAACCTCTGGACACCGACTGATCGTGCAGAAAATATGAAGTGGTGCTCAGTCAGAGTGCCCCAAGAGCACCTCTCGGGATGTGGTACGTGGTCCTAGGAACCTTGCAGGCATCCTAGCAAAGGTAAGTGAAGTCACACACTGCACCCGCCTGTGGTGGTGCAAGGCCCGACTGTCAGCGCAGGCCAGTCCCCTTGGACTAAAAGGTAGTGTGGCAGTTTCAAATAGTATTTCCACCTTTAAATGCTGCACTATACTAGTGCAGTCTCGACCTGCGCTTGTAGGACAAGCGGCCCTCTTTTTTGTAATATGGCTCACCATCCTGGTTTGTACCAAGACAGTTGGCCACCCAGCCCTAACGCAGCCATACACCATGTTAATATAATGTGGCCCCAGGAGCCCTTGCTCCTCTGTGATGTGCCTTGCACATGGACCTTAGGGGGCCCCCCTGGACACTCTACCCTTCTCTGATATCACCTCCACAACCACAGCGCTCCCTGCTGGCTCAGCTGGGGCACTGTCGCGATCGATAGGTCTTTGCTGCTGATAGAGTTTCTTCCCAGGGACAGAATGCTCTGCAGGGAAGAAAGTAACCGGAGCTGTTCAGAAGTCCCCAGCCACAATGAGGTCTGATGCCACCTGTGGCTCTGACTCCCTGTGCTTACACTAAAGCTGATGGACACGTGTCTGGTGCCACCTGTGTCCTAGGCCACAATTTCTCACACTAAAACATGTGACTTACGCCACCTTCAGTTGAGGCCCCCTGCTGTCACTGTAATGCTAAGGGACACGTGTCTGGAGCCGTGAGGCGCTGTGTCGCTCTTGACAGGTTTGCCCCCAGCCAGGGTTGTGGTCCTGGTTGGTAAGACTTATGTTTATAGTGTGAGATATGTGGAAAGTGTTGGGCTTTGTGCTTGAATCTCAGACGTGGGCTCCAGGGCCGTAGCTTCAGGAGAGTGAGGGGGGGTGTATTCTGTAGTAAATAGTTGGGTACAGGTGCTTTAAATCGGGTATGCTGAGGTGTTTGTTGGATTTTACTTGGGATTTTATATACACATGCAGACAAAAACACACACACACCCATGTCTCTGTTTTAAAGGTCTTAAAAATTGTTATTTTTATAAAATATAGAGATATATTAGCAGGGCCACTGGAAATTATGCAGCAGGGAAGGGCCAAATTATGCGACCGGATTGAGTAAATTATGGATCAGGAAAAGGCAAATTATGCGGCTTAATACAGCACATTTTATGATAGTATTACTTCATTATTTTGTCATTTTTAGGTCTCGCGCCTAGCGTTGCAGTGCGCAGCACTGCTCGCGCAGCGCGAGACCTTTAGAAAAGGCTTCAGAAAACGACCCACACGCTCGTGCGTCTGGTTTTGTTTTCGGAAGCCCTCATTAGCTGGAGCGTGCGTTTTTTTAAAAAACGGCACGCGATTGGGCAAAGGCGGGCGCATGTCCCGCCTTCGCTCCTCCCATTCCCGACAGTGGCCAGAACGCGCAGCAGCGCGCGTTCGCCTCGCTGCCGCTGCCGCGCTCCCTGGCCCTCGCTCCTCTGTGGTGCGCGCGCACCACTGGTTTAGAAGTACAGCCTCCCTCCCTTCCTGTTTTGCAAGCAGCTTCCTTCGAGGATCGGACACCCTTGTTAAGCCTGGTAACAGCATGCCATGAGTGAAAAAGATGATTTTCTTGTGCCAATTTTGGTTGTGACACCAGTATTCACGTTTCAGGAGAAAACTGCATCACAGTTGTGCTTGAGTTTGCTTTTTAATGTCGCAGGACCAGTACTTGCCCCAGAATTGATTTCTAAAAGCAGCTTGCAGACCCCAACAACCGCAATGAAACACTCAGTCTGAACCACGGCTCGCTTTTCGGATTCCCTTCTTGTGACCTGTCTTTCTCTTGCACTGCACATAGTCAGAGCCCTGAGGAGCGCGGCGATCTGCCTACAAGTAACATGCAGTTTTCTTGCCACTCTAGGATTTGCAAATGTTGTCAACACGTCCTGTAGTAAAAAAGCACTGTGATGCCATAACTATGTTAGAAAGTGCTATGCAAAGACAAATGGCATAAAAATATTGCATCCGTAAAAGATCTCTTCCCTGAAGGAACGTGGCACCTGATAGTGAAGGTTCTGGGTGAGGTGCTTTAAGACTGACCATATGTTATATTAGCTCGGAACGCCATCCTTTATCTAACGCGAAGCAGCCACGCGCACTCTTCAGTGAGTGCAGCAAACTTAGGCAGCTGGCAGCGCATTCCGACTCTGAGGCAGCAGGACCCGCAGACAGACAAGGGGAGGCCGCGTTTATATGCACCGGCAGCAGAGCAGGGAAAGGGAACCAGTGACGGCAAAGAAAGAAAGAATACTTTTAGAAGGGACGGCAACGGCGAAAACAAAAAGGATTTGCAATGAAATAGGTGTCGCATTTGCGAAATGTTGAGTTATTGGCATTGTCATTTACAATGCCAATAGCTAAAACGTGCGTAAATGCGAAACCTATTGCATTGCAAATGCTTTTTTCGTTGGTATCCTTTCCCAGATGGCAGAATGCGTTCTTGGAAAGGCTAAAAAACATTTGGCAAAGCCATAGGTATCACAGGTGAGACCTATTAGCTTTGCAGATGCTTGTTAACAAGGCTAACACTATCAGGGCAAATGTTTCACCTTATTAGTACAAATTTGACACCCAAATACAGTTACTAAGCAACAGAAAGGTGACCAGCGAACCGTTGAGAACGGCCTTTTGCTTACAGTAGCATGTGTCGTCATGTTTCTAGTAACATTTGCTCCGTTTGAGTTTGAAAAATGTTTTTAACAGCTGCAATTATGCAGCAGATGATTGATTGTGTGCAAAATGCAGCAAATCCACAAAGCGCTGCAGCCGCATATTTACAGTGGGTCTACCTAGATTTCACATGTACCACGAACAAAAGGTTATACTCTGATCACCTAGAAAATATGCAATACTTATAGATCCATTCTGAAGGCATGTTTGTATACAATCCAAACGATGGCATGGGGGTACGTAACACATTTTAAGTAAAAAGAGGGTAAGAATTGACTCAAGCAAACGTGCAATCAAGCAAACACATTTGTCCCAGTGAATGTATATGATTCAGTGAAAATATATAGCTAGACGAAAATATACTTTCGCAAAAATGTAGATTTGCAGAAACAAGTACATTACAGTGTTATAGTAATTATATAGCACTTCATACCCCTAATGGGGTCGCAAAACGTTCATATTTGCATCAGAGTCCAGGGAGTCCTTTAAGAGATCATAATGAATCTGGGTAATGGTTTAAGATAGACCACCGTGTGAAGTGTTAATTGAAGTGCATGACGTTTGATAACTTATTCCAAACATGGCATCATTGTGCATATGGTGTTGAGGAGTGGCTTGAGAATAGACACGTTCAAGCGTATGGATAACCAGCGTTTTTTATGGTCAAATATAATGTAGCTATAAAAGAGACCCTTTTTGGTACTCTCTGAAATATAAGATGGTTGCAAATTACTCTTAATCTTGAAGGGAGGGAGTTCCAATTCATAGCCATTTAGGTTGAGGAATTATCCTCAAGTGAGATGGTAGGTACAGAATGTTTTCTGAAGAAAGTCGGAGCTGGAGCCTGAATGGCACTATGAGCCATGCACAATGTTTCGAAGGCAGTCGGTATAGAGAATGAAGAGCAGATGCAAGGCCTGACCGGATATTAAGCCTAAGGAGGTGTCTCACAGCTATATTATCTGTAGCTTCCAGGCCGCTTGGTGGGATGGTATGTGTCGTTTGTGTAAATTACGGTCAGATAAAAAGGGCGAGGATGGCTTTTACCTATTGGTGGAATCCTAGGTAAGGGAAGAGTCCACGTGGTCGTCTCATTGTATAACAAGCATTTGCAATGCAATAGGTCTCGCATTATTAAAGTTTGAGCTATTGGCATTGCTAAATAATGCAACACCAATAGCTCAAACTTTAATAATGCGAGACCTATTGCATTGCAAATGCTTGTTTAACTTGTTAACACTTTCTGTGCAATGCTTGTACCTCATTAGCACCAGTTTAATATAAAAATATGCAATAAGCAATAGAATGGTGACCAGTCAAGCTCGACAAAAGGCCTTCCACTGAGAGGTAACATGTGTCGCTGCGTTTTTAATAACTTTGGAACCGTTTAAGCTGGAAACAAACATTTTTTTTTGTTCAAATCTGCACATTATGCATCAGATGATGGATTATGTGGCAAATGTATACTTATCACCATCAAGAATGGAGCGAAGTTTCACTCCTTTACCAGGCGCACAGCTTGTGTCGTGATTTCCACGCATTTTTAACTTTTTCCATTATTGACGTTTTTAATAATGATTAATCCATGTACTCCAAGATTTTTGTATTGACTCATTTATTTCCTTAGATCTTTTCACACGTGAGATGCTTATATCTTTAACTGCTTCTCATACCACGGATATGCCAATCCAAGCCTTTTTCCGGGCACGCCCAAAAACATAAAACATTCTCAGTTGCAAATCTTATATTACCCAATGCATTTCGGGCTGTTTAAAAGCCCTTCTTCAGGGAAAAAGGCTTGGATTGACATATCCGTGGTATGAGAAGCAGTTAAAGATATAAGCATCTCACGTGTGAAAAGATCTAAGGAAATAAATGAATCAATAAAAAAATCTTGGAGTACATGGATTAATCATTATTAAAAACGTCAATAATGGAAAAAGTTAAAAATGCGTGGAAATCACGACACAAGCTGTGCGCCTGGTAAAGGAGTGAAACTTCGCTCCATTCTTGATGGCGTTGATCAGAACGTGAAACCAGGGCAGTTCACGTAACCCAGGGAGCACGCAAAAAGTTGACAGTTTGAAATACCTATGGTAACAATGAAGCAGTTGTTGAAGCAAGGTGTGCATGGCAATCTCAAGTTCAAATGTATACTTATGCCAGAAACACCACGGCTGCACAATTGCGTAATTCCAGTGGCTCTGGTTATAAGTGCCCCTCACAATCCGCACTCCTCTCCCTTCCTACAGCTCCTGAAGGCCCCCTTCCTGCTTTGCTTCTTGTATAATATATTTTAACCCGAGTGATTGTTGGGAAATCTGAAGCTCACCCCCCTCAATCTTACTGAGCAAGCTACACCCCTGGTGTGCTCCAGTCCAGGCGCTGCCGGTTTGTTGCTGTACATAGGCATGTCTGTGACGGAAAGAAGTGCCAGACTGATGGGGTAGCATTTTGTTACGGCACACCTCCCTTGGGTGATACTTGGGCTCTACCAGTTTCAATGATTTTTGATGAGTTCATTTTCAGTGGAAAAACATACTAATTCAGTGGAACTTTACAATGAAAGAAATTAAGTGAGTCCTTGTGGTTTGAAAACACTACCCCAGGTGACTGGGACAAAGTCAACTCGAACAGCTAAAAAATATAGGAATGTCTATATCGGGTCTGCTATCGCGCTACTAGTCACCACATTCTATTGATCCAAAAGCCCTTAGTGCTTGGATACCCATTACTTCATAGCGCTGTTGCAAAGAACTTCCATATCAGCGTAAAACACAGCAGAGGCATGAGAGGGCCTGGTAACCTGTAAGTGAGTGGCCTTAGGCGGAGCAGCCCTCAGTGGTTGCGCGTGGGCACTCAGGTGGGTATTTTACACCAGGTACTGGTGAGCACATGGCAAAGTGTTTAAGGTGGATACTGATAGGCACATGGCTGGCAGCTTTCAAAGGGTGCTGGGGGGCACCTGGTAGCAACTTATCACATGTAGAGATGGGCACAGGAGCAGCAAGTGGTAAGAGAGTGCTGGGCAATGGTCAGCAGCTTGTGGAATGAAGTGATGGGCGATGCCAGGTGACTTGAGGTATGGAATAGTGGGTACAGGGCAGGGTGGCTAGAGATGGGCACATTGAGTCATGTGGTGGGGCAGTGTGTGGCAGGATGCGACATGAAGTGCTGGGCACATGGAAGACCAGCTTGACTCTTAGAGGGGTGGGTGGTGGTCTAAAGTGACGGGCAAATGATTAGGCAGTTTGGGGTGATATGTGGTAGACAAACAGTAAGTTGTGGTGAAAAGATATGGACAAATTGCGCCCTAAGGTTGAAGAGTTTGTGGCAGCAGCTGGCATGAAGTTAAGGTGGGCACGGGGCAGGTAGTGCTCCCATGATACGAGAGCCACCCACCGGCCCCAAATCCCCCTCAAGTGCACCGAGAACGGCGGAGACCCCAGCAGCTGCTCTCTGAAGTACTCACGAAGAACTGACCGAGAAGAAAGAGACAGCCTTCATTGTGTCAGTTTCTTTTCAACTAATTACTGACAAAAGAAGAGAACACCGCGATCTGTCACCTTCTCTCTCGGCAGTGATTGACTCACTGAGAGAAGCGGACGCTCTTGTGGCAGTGCTTAATTTGAGGAGGTGGTTTCCGGTGCTTGGCACCAGTACTTAATTGTCCACACCGGCACTTGACAGTATGTCACATGGTGGCGGTATTTGACTAATTTAGAAATAAGCACAACTACAGTTGTTTATTAATTCAATATACATTAAAAATTACCAATGCCTGCTACCCAAGCCTTTCTTATAGCTTTGAGGGCCTGGAATAGCATGAACTGTCACACTTGTAGGAGTTGATGGTTAGTAGTTGTGTTAGTGCTGTCATTGGCAGCTCTGGCAGGGACAATGGGTAGTGCAACCTGCAGTGGCCTCCTGACGAGGACCCTGACACTTATTTTATTACAAATAAAGCACTGTCTTCTGAGAATATGGAAGGAGCCTGACTATCGGTGAATCTAATAGGGCGGAGGAGGGCTTTTATATCTGCAAACGTCTTCTGCGGTCCTCCATTCCCATCTCCTCCCCTCCCTTCTCCTCTTCTCACCTCTCTATTCACCCTTCTTTTATACTCTATTTGGCTTTTTTCCATGTTACTTCACTTTGTAGCATGCTCTTTCATTTGACTTTTTTTGTTGCTCTTTTTCTCCTCCTTAACTCTATCTCTTTTTCCTTCTGCTGAAAACCTGTGACCAGGTGCTTTTTGGTTAGAAGTCTGCTACTTGGCCTGTCATGAGGGGCCTAGACAGAGCTGGAGACCAAGGGGGTCTTTGATTAGAGGCCTGCTACAGGCCTGACTGGATGGACCTGTCTAGAGCCGGAGACCAAGGAGATGTCTGTGTTTAGAAGTTTGCTACAAGCCTGACCTCGTGAGCCTGGATAGTGCAAGAGACTAGGGGGACTATTGATGAAATAGTGGCGCACCACAGCAAGTCACCTTGCTGTGCTGCACTGTGTTACTGCAAAAGGGCAGGAATGCACCACATTTAAGGCATACGGTGCATTCTTGACTTTCCCCCTATGCTGGCTCACAATGGGCTGCCTAGCGCCAACGCAGGCACCCTTGCACCATGGTGCAAATGTGTCTGCAGTGCATGCAGGATTGTTTTTGCGAAGCAAGGGACACCTTACAGGACAAAAAAACAATCCTGAGAGGCATTTTCCTCTTTCTATGTTTGCAGCAGAATGCAGCACACATGGAAAGAGATAAAAAGCTAGGAGAAATATCTTCCTCCTTGGGAGGCGTATCTTTTAAACACATTCTCTTGTGAATCTGGGAATAGGTAAAAAACAATGGGAGGTGCGTGGGAACACCCACGGAACGCCTACCTAGAGCAGAGTAATGCAACGCAGTGATTTTCGCTGTGTTGCGTTTACTCCACATTTCTGGAGCCATGCAAAGTGGCTTTGTGTGGCTTCAAAAACCTGACTTAGGGATTGCGTCCCTGTTGCACCAAGTTGCATGGTGGAAGAGCAACGCAAACCGGGCCATAAATATTCCCTAAGGATGTAGGGGGTCTGTGGCTAGTAGTCTGCGACAGGCCTAACTTGATTGACATGAATGGAGACCGGGAAGAGGGGAGGCGGGGCTGGGACTACAAAGCTGTCTGCCACATGCCTGATTCGAGGAGCATGGATGGAGCCGGGGAACAAGGGCCTCTGTGGTTAAAAATCTGCTACACGCCTTACTCGAAGGGCCGACATAGAGCCAGAGGCCGAGGAGGGGGTGGTCTGTGGTTAGAAGTCTGCTGCGGGTCCGATCGGCAGGTCTGGGCATATTTTTCCGCATAAATCATATTTGTTTCCTATTGAGATCTGTGGGTTTGTTGGCACCCAAAGAAAGGCAGCAGACCATAAAGTTTGGAAAGTATTAGTAGCCAGGGCTCGTGTATACTCTGGCTGGCACCAGGATTCTTTCCTTTCAGTCCTCGACAGTTGAAGAAGAATTATACCTCGGGGCTGCCAATAGCAGCCGCACACTCCTGGCACGCACAGGCCTCTGGGAGCAAGGCCCGTCTCTTTATGGGGGCTCATTAAATCAACGTACCACACGGCAGCAGGATTCACCCCCTGCCCGGGCATACCTCTGAGCCTGGCAGGCATCGTGGCACGGGCAGCGTCGCTTGTGAAGTGCCTTTGGTGGCAGGGTCGGACTGGGATAGAAAAAAGGCTCGGGCACCAAAACAGAAGTGACCCCCCATTACAGGTAGCTGGAAAAGTGGCCCACATTTGCAAATTGTGGCGGTTTGAGCTTGTACAGACATGATGTGTAGGTGTTTTGCAAGGTACAGGAGAGCCTGCATGCATTTTTACTTGCTGCAGGCAATATTTGTGGTGATATCAGGGAACTCAACAGTTGAAATTGGCCCGTCACACCATAAAACAGGCCCACAAACAGCCTAAAAACCAGCCCACAAACTGACCTGTCAAATTAGCCTACCGGCAGTGCCAGATTGCCCTCTAGGTCTGTCCAACTCTGCTAATGAATGCGTAGGACAGTTAGTGCTTGTGTGGTGGCTTCGGCTCAAGGAATGACAGAAACCAGGGAAATCGCAGTGCCCGTTTCCCATGGTGCACTGGGTTCTAAAGCAACGGGTTAAGTGTGTAGTTAAAGAACACTTGGACAAGTTTACACCCTTCGAGTGAGACTTTATAAGGTCCCCCTCAGAGGTGCTGGTTTGCTCCTTCCCAGTGTCGATTGGCGCGGGAGGTGTATTTGAAAAACAAATGAAAGGAAAAAAACCATTTACCTTAAATGGCCACCGTCTCTCCGTTGTGTTTCTGCTCTTCTTGGCGAGGTCCGACCCAGGAAGCACACAGGCTCCTCATAGCCAATCACAACACTACAATGCAGCGTTGTGATTGGTCTGAGTGCCATGGTTCGGCGCTCAGACTGGGACAGGGAGCCTGCGCATGTTCCTCACCAGGCTGTGCATTACAGCCTGGTGGGGAAGATCTAAAGTGCGCATGACTCTTTGTCCCGCCCATGACGGCCGGCCAAACAGTCATGCCCGCTTGGAGTGTGCAAACCACTCCTCCCCCTGTGACTCCAGCCCCGCCCCAACCCATCCCTGTAGCAAAGAAAAATAAAATGATAATAACAAGGTTATTATCCTTTTATTTTTCCGTTTTGTTTTCTGCTCTGCGAGCAGTGGGGCGATGCTCCTCCGCCTTAGCGGCGGAGCCGCCCCTGCTCCTTCCACTCTCCCTTGTCTCAAGTACAGTTAGGAAGCAGGACGGAGTCCTTTCAAACACGGAGGGAGGCAGATTTATCAACACCTTGAGCTACCGCAAAGTGGTGCAAAGTCTTAAGAGGGTATTTATTATCTTGTGCAACCTTTTTTTTACTTTGGAAAAGTGCCCTTTTTCACTGGAAATAGCTTTTTGCATTGCTTTGGGCCATTTTCATTAAAGGGGCATTATATCAGTGATACTTGTGTGTTCCAGCACACATGTTTTTGATGCATGCCCTAACTACTAAAATGATCAGACTGGGCTTTGTGTCAAAAAGTAACGCCTTCTCGAGGCAGGGGAAAAGTTGCAAAAATATATCTCTCCAAACAGTTTACACGTTGCTTGTGTTCTGAACTGTATAGCACACATCCAATGTGTGAAATGTTTTTAAAATTGTTTCAAAGAACAGGGTGCCCCCAGAAGTCAAACGCTTAGTTCAGATTAATATGTTTCACATCAGGACTATTTTATATAGCTTAAGCATGCAGCTTGGACCATTGGTCAGCCCACTCCATCCATTTTCTGCCTTGCACTGTGAGTGATGCATTTTGACCGATAAGATGTGCTCAACAGCCTGAAAAGGCGTGCACTTCTTTGCTGGGACCAGTTTGCCTTGGCTGCAGAATGACTGCTTTAGTTTGTTTTTTATATCTTTGACAATATTTTTCAAGTATCGTACATATTTGCAAAAACAATTTCAAAAAAATGCATGCTTGATAAGGGCAGACTTTGCTCATTATTGTTCAGCTAATGCTTGTTTATGATTTTCTATTGCTTGAGGCAGATGAGACAGCTAAAGCTGCCTTCAGACCAGATCTGAAAAGAGCAGTTTTATTAAAGGCCCAATTGTCAACGCATTTACAAGGCTGTACCCCACCACTGGGCCGAGGAGCCAGGGCTCGAAGGACAAGCATTTGCAATGCAATCGGTCTCGCCTTTGGGACCTTATATGTATTTAGCTATGCAGCATATTAGCCTGGGTGCTGAAACATCTACGGTTCTTTAACATGGAGGGAAAGTAAGCACCAAACTGCGTGACATGCCAGGTATGGGAACACATGGAGAGAAATATTGCCTTTCAGCGGGAAATGGTATAGTCCAAAGCTCTGTTTTTAATTTAAAATCAGGGCCTCCAGTGGTCATATCGAGAGCATTGCACGGACGGATCTCTCAGTTTCAAGGATTGGCTGCGCCCCCCATTTGCAATGTCTGAGTATTCTGGTTGCAGTGCACACCTGGATCATTTGGCTGCACTGCACAGTCAGATTCCCTGGCTACACTGCAAGGCTGGCTTCCCGAGCTGCACTGCAAAGCGCCTTCGCTTAATTACTGCCAGCAACTGAATTCCTGAGTCTGTGGCATGGCTGGGTTATCGAACAGCGCTGGATCTCCTAACTGCACCACACTGATGGGCTCCCTTGTTGCGCTGCAAACCTGCATGAATTACTTTGCACATCTGGATTGCCTCACTTTTGAGATGAAACACCCGAGCGTCCTGTTTTCCCTGCCTGCACCAACAGCTGGATTCCCTCGCTACACCATACATATCCCGACTGCACTTGATTCCACTGTCACACTGGATTCCCTGAGTGCACTGACAAAATAAAGTATTCATTCACCAGACCTGCTTCTTTTTAGACACATTTGATGAGGCAAATGTCCTACACTCACAGGGCACGAGAAACCTATGACTGAAGTTGACTGACGCATTTGCCGTTGTTCTTGGCAGCAAGGACCCAGTGCCTGCCCTGCACCCCAGGCTCTCTCTACGCTGCAGCCACAGACCCTAGGAAAGCCAGTCCTCCGATGCAGAGCCCAGCCAATGAACTTTACCCACTCGTTGTCCCTATGAGTATCCTGAGGTGGAAAAGAGAAATCCGGCCCCAACAATTCCACAGGAAATGGAGCAGCTATGTTCAGGCCCTGCAACTTCATCCAAACTGACATTTGGAGGAGGCAGAAACCCAGGGGGCACTGGTTGCTCAAAAAATGCCAAGAACGTGGTAGAAAGTAATGGAGCTTCTTGTCGTTTATAAGAGTATTACGTTATACTTACTTCGGAAGGCTGAACGGCCCAGCTGACATTACCTGAATTCAGAATTGCAACTGCAGATCACAAGGAGGTCAGTAGCGTTGCTTAGCTGGTTGACCAATCTTGGTATTAAAATTAGCAACAAATTGTCACCTTGTTGCACTTCTCCCTCGAAGGAGGTAACTGGTATTACAAAAGGCTTAAGGGGGAAGAGATTACGAAATTTGCGCAGAACCACAAGACATTCAAGTGAAGCTGGGATACGAACCCAGTTCCGTATCCAAAATGATCCATTCGGTGGTTTGGAAGTCCCGCCATGCCTTTCTTATAAGCCACCCCCGTACTATTATCATTTATTAAAGTTTTAATTGTGTGTATTTTTCTTTTGTTCATAGCGGCTCAGGTTGGAAGTGTTTGGAAACAGGATAAATAACAGCGCTATAAATTGCTGCCACTTGAGGTACAGTAGAAGCTGGAAGGAGTGGCACTCATGACTTCCTCCTCTGGTTGTATGTATTGTTTCCTCTTTGAGCCCTCGTAAAAAGCTAATTTGTTCAATGTATTTTGAAAACTCGCCCGTTTTTAGCTTTTTGTGTGCCGAGTGGCAGCATGTAAAAGACTTTTACTTTCTGGGGCATATGTTTAATTGAATGGTTTCAGCACTTCACGTCATATCAAAGCATGACATGATGCGCAGACCCATTTCTGTAGGTCCAAAGAGCCGGCGCCTCCTTTTCACACCACCCAAAATATGATTTCATAGCACTATCACCGCCACCAAAGCGCCCGAGCCGGGATTGGTAAATGTGCTCTGCAGTGGTAACTATCTCTGAAGTTTTAACGTGATTTACTGAGCTAAGAGCACGATTCCGGGATGTGTCACTTGTGGGTCAGGGGTTCGGTTCTGCAGATTAAAAAATAAAGCACATTATTACGAACAACAAAAATTTTATACCAAATTGAAAACTGAACTTGAAACCAAACTAAAACTAACTTGAAATTCCAACTCCCTTAACGTGGTGTATGGCGACCTACTGAGGTTTCGGCTCAGCCGGGATCCGGTTGATCTGCTTTGCAGACAACAATAACAAAGCGATGGGGAGGGGGCGACGCGGACGGGTGCTGAAGCTAAACAGGCATGGACAAAAGCATAGTCATGTCAATGGATTTAAATAAATATAACATTTCAAAAACACTCAGTGAAAGTCTGCGCTTTCATTTCTATGACACTCCGCAAACCAAAAACCAGGCTCGAGAGATTATGCGCAGGAGCGTCTGTATAGCGGCTGCTGGACGCATGCGCAACATAGCCGTCTGGACAGGTCAGGCAAAATAAAGTGCGAGACTCAGCCAGCCAATCCCTGGTGCAAACAAGCATTTAAAAATGCAAAAGGACTCGTATTACGCGAGACCTATTGCATAATAAACAAAAGTACGGGCGTCGAAGAAGGCATGATTGGGAGTGTGGGGAGGGGTGGTGGTGGGCAGAGAAGTTACGGACTGCGGAAGGGAAGGGGGTGCGGCAGAGGAACAAAAGAGTTTGTAAAGTAAAGGGGCCGATAGCTATGGAAGGAGAAAAATGACGACATGGCTGTCAGGAGGAGGGACAAAGAAGCCAAAAACAAATCAGAATGCAGCATTTCCGATGCAAGCCAATGAAAAACATGGACGGAAAGTGGGCGGAGCTTCCCCCCAGTATACTGTATACAGCATCTCTCGACGAGACAGCGCATGCGCTGCCTAGCCGAGACCTAAAAAACCGCTCATAACAGTAGCACCCTTTTACACCCTCCTCCTTCTTAAATCAACCCAGGTGAGGACATGCACTGAGGTGCCGTGCTTCATGGCTGTTACGGGGTCTCCTAGCATCCTTCCTTCACTGAAAACACAGCACGTTTCCTGCAGCAGAACTTGTCCCACGCCCCTCTGAAAAGGCCTCCAACCCATCCTCCATGGGCAGGTGAACTAGAAATGACAGCAGTGTACCACAGAGGGCAGCAGAGTCCATGATGCAAGCTCATCCCATGGGGCTATGCGGCACATGGCGCCACTCAGCACCATGCTGTGAGCTCCGCTCCTGTTGCCCTGCAACTCTGCAGCAGATGCTGCTGTGAGCACGAAGCCCCTCTGGCTGATGTTCTGGGCTCTGTGCGAGCAGATAGAGGACAGATTACTATTGAAATACATCAAACATGCAAACGGAGACGGGAGGAATGCTTGCAATGAGTCTAACCACTGTCAATCACTCGGGGTAACATTCCAACCCCTCATTCTTTTTCCCACCATGCTACTTCAGTTTGAACCAAGCCATATGCAAATCATTCTTGACCCAGCTCCAGCAGGAACAGTCCAGCAAGAATTGGTAGGCCAGGTCCTTGCTGAACCGGAAGGTAAGGAACCAAAGACAGGTTTTGCCCTGATTGGGATTCTTCCATCTAGTGTAGCTTCGTTCCAGTGACACAGTGAGCAAGGGACGTACATCTATGCATACCCTTGCCCCTTGGGGTGTTACATAAATGACACAAAAGGTGATTGGAGGAATGCTTGCAATAAGTCTAACCACTGGCAATCGTTCAGGGTAAGATTTCATCCTATCGTTCTTTTGCCCACAATGCCACCTCAGTTTGGAACAAGCCATATGCAAATCCATCTCAACTCTTTTCCAGTAGGAACAGTCCAGCCTGAGTTCGCCCCAGATCTTACATGGCTGAAGGGAGCTCCAGAAAGTTGTGTTCCGTGCATCACCCACTCTTCAGATGCATAAGGTGGGTCCCCAAACCCACCAAACCACCACTCGTTCGAGACCACAAGGTGTGATGCCCTGTAATATGACCTAATTTCCAGTGCTGCCATGCCCCTATCTAATGCAGATTTAAAACATTTAGTCAGCGCAATGCTAGGAGGCCGCCAATTCCAGATAAAACCCCGTTGTTTTGCATTGATGTGGCCAAAGAAGGCTTCAAGGGATTTGATATGGAAAGTTCGCCCCAGGCAGCACTTTTTTTGGGGGCGGCTGCAAGCCTCTTACCTGCACTGGCTGTCACTGGGCGGCAAAAGCTCTAGCTACGCCACTGCACACGATCCACAAGCTGAGATACTAATAAGAAGTAGGCAAATGAGAGTGACAGGAAAGCCAACCAGTCGTAAACAATGGATAGGCCCCATGGACACTCTGTGTGCTTGGTAAGCCACAGTATATGCTGAACAGTGGCGGCTGGTAGGGAACGGCGGCAGGGGGCGAGGGGAGGTGGGGGGGATGGGGTAGAAAATAAATAAATTAACAAAAAAATTATAAAACTTACCTGCTGCTCGCGCTGCCAGCCGCGGCCTCTCTGCAGCCTCTCCAGTCTCCCCCTAGCAGGGCAAGCACCCGGATTCCCAGGGTCCCTAAGCCAATCACAATGCTGCAATGCAGCGTTGTGATTGGTCTGAGCACCGTGGTTCGACGCCCAGACGGTGACAGGGAGTCTTTGCATGTCCCTCACCAGGCTGTGTAATGCAACCTGGTGGGGAACATGCATATTGCGCATGAATGTTTGGCCAGCCCAAGACGGCCGGTCAAACATTCATGCACACTTCGCCCCTGCACCGGCCAGCCCCGCCTCTCCCCGCACCTAGGAACGGAAAAAGAAAATGATAATAACGTATTTCGTTATTATCATTTTCTTGTTCCTCTGCACTGCCTTAAAGCAGTGGGGCGATGCTCCTCTGCCTTAGCGGCGGAGCCGCCCCTGGTGCTGAATAGTAGGCTCGGCCTAAAAACGCCTCCTCTGGCCGCCCATGATGACCTTAACCCCCACCCTCACCAGGTGGACCTGCTCCTATACCAAGCACACCTGAAGTTGGAGTTCACATCGCATCAATCAATCAATCAATCAATCAGGGGTTTATAAAGCGCGCTACTCACCCGTGAGGGTCTCGAGGCGCTGGGTGGGGGGGGGGGAGGAGGGGTGCAGCTCCGGATCAGTCGAAGAGCCAGGTCAGAAGAGAAAAATAGAAACGGCAATGGGAGGAATGCTTGAATTAATGCCAGTACTGGTAGTTACTCTGGGCATCGGTCTACTGCCTTACTACTGCCAGGGAGCACTCTTGATCCTGCCTCAATAGGAACAGTCTGGTACGAACTGCAAGACCGCGTCATCTTTCATTGGGAACACGGCAAACCCCAGACAAGTTCCAGCCCGTTACATTGTTTTCAAAGTTCCAGGCGAGGACGAAACATGTCCATGCAAAGACTCCAGAGCTTTGCAGTTAGTGTCTCCCATGCCAGTCATGCACTTTCATCCGGAAGCTCAAAGCATCCCGGATCTTGTAGTTTCAGTTTTCCTATTGCGTGCTTCTGCCTACAGGCCTAAGACACCCATCAAAAGAGGAGGCTGAAGGTCACCTTTATGCCTTGGGGCAAGTTGAGAGCTGTGACACAGAGGCACTTGGAGTAAGCACGTTTTCAGTAACTGAAAGGTGCATTCATTAAACTATTATGAAATGTTGCCAAAGTAACAAGCGTCTTGGCCATGGAGACCAGAAACTATGGAGCCCAGCTGCCTCTCTCATCTCAGGCTGCTGTTTTAACAACACAAAGCATAACATGTGCCTCATGGGTGACAAGAGACACCATGTCACGTGACAACTTCAGCCACTCCTGCCTTCTTAGTTTAAACGATTGAATTCTGTTATGCCAGCTCGGAAAGCATGAATGTTATGTCTATTTGTATAGCCCACTATTCACCCGTGCAGGTATCCAGGCGCTTGAGCAGGTGTGTAGGTGAGTGTCCTCTCAGAGTAATTTGAAGAGCCAGGACTTCAAAAAGTGAGGAGGAGGCCCTGATGGGTTGTGGGAGGCCGTTCCATGTTTTTAGTGGTACTTATGAGGACTAACAACCTCCTGGACTGCTTTTGTGAATGCGGGGAAGGGGTTGTGCGAGTGATTTTGATCATAGGTGTCTGGGAGGCTTTTGAAAGTGTATGCGGCTGTTCAGGTATGCTGGCCCAGTGTTGCTCAAGGCTTTGTGTGTGTGAGAAGTGTGGATTGGCTGCGCTTGTGAATGGGAGCCAGAGGTGCTCTCTTAGGTGGGGCGAGATGTGGGTTCCTCGTGGGAAGTCGAGTGTGACGTATTAGTATTTATGATTGTATGTAATCAGTGACATGAATTTGATTTTATGTACCATTTATGCTTTTATGATTGTCTTTGTAACAGTCGAATAAAGCTTTTATTTAAAAAAAAATAAAAAAATATGTATTCATTCTGTTATTAATGTGAAATCTCTGTAATTTGTAACACACTGTTTCCTTATGTAAAGCGCTCTGATACCTCCGGGTCTAGCCAGCGCTATATAAAACTGAAATAAATAAATAAAAATTGGCCAGTTCCACAGGCGAGCTCTGCCACTTAAGCCAATCTAACTGGAGCCTGCCGCGTTGTGTGGGTTTCCATTGCCCAATAAACCGCACAAACACACACCTTCCCGCAAATAGTTAAAAAGAAAAAGTGCTCTGTTTTTGCTTTCCTTGCAGGAAGTGACAATGGCTGCAGGTGGAGTGCAATTGTTTGCCACTTAAGTGAAATCGATGCCGACAGGTTTATAAATTCATATAAATGAGGCGTTTTGGTGCCGCTCGGGGGGTTTAAGCCTGACATCAGCAGATGGCGTTCTGCCCCGCGTCCTCTTCTTACCTGCGAGAAATCTCCTGAGCGGGAAGGGCTCGTCGGAGCGGTGTCCCTGTTTGAAGCTTAGTGAAGCGGAGTCTGCTCGCGCGCGCTGCGGGGGTGAGGCTGGTGCTGATGCGAGAGATGGTGTCTGCACCGGAGCGCAGGCCCTGGCTGTGAGGCCTGCACTGCCACGTGCACTCCGGCTCCCTGCAGACCCGACCGCTGGACACAGACGTTCGTCCTCTAAGCACATCGCTGCTGCCCTCAGGGCCACACCACATTAATTGCAGCCCCAATGGACTTGAGGGGCTTAAACCTTCACCACTCTGCTGCACGCGCCCGCACCCCCTCCTTACCGAGCCAGGACTTGCAAACTCAGTCAACTGTAACAGGGTTAGATATCTCCCCTATTTTCGTAATGGTCCTTTCCCCACCCAACAATAGCGACATTCTGTGACGTAGCCAAAGAAGAGACTATCTGCGTGTCAGACTGCGGTTCATTGGCAGCGCTATGTATTGTTGCCAGCGCCGAGATACCAGGGGTTTAATTTAGCACAATAGGGCTGTGTCTGGGCGACAAGTTTAGAACAGCTCGAGTGTTCCTGGTCAAGAACGAGGTGCACTGACAGAGCTGTCTATGGGTCCCGTGCCTGAAACAGCAGGAGGGGCACGGGGCAACATTGGGAGCATCGGCAGAGGTGTGCAAGGGTTCAAATACTTAAACAGCTGGGCTGTTGTAGGGCAGGATATGGTCCATTTGTTGAACACTGAGAGGGTCAAGACAGAAATATCAGGAGCGGGGAGAGGGCGATGACCCGGTTTTAGGAGCATTAGCAGATCTCTATGTGAGCTCCAGTGTTGGAACAGCAGAGGGCGCTGCAGACCAGCACTGAGGTGCTTCAGCAGATCTCTATGTGAAGTTCAGTGTTGGAACAGCAGAGGGCGCTGCACATCGGAACTGAGGTGCATCAGCAGAGCTCTGTGTGGACCCTGGGCTGGAGTAATAAGGGGTGCTGAAGGTCAAGATTTGCATACAGTGGCAGAGTTGTGTGAAGGTTTCAATACTGCAGGGGGTATAACGGTGTCAAATTGAGGTGCACTGACTGAGAGAGCTGTACGAGGCTGTCCTGAAACGAATGTATGACATCACAACGCAAACTCTTCCAACGCATACCTTTACAACGCAGTCAATACTACGCAGCTTCCATTACAACGCATGCCATTACAACGCAATCCATTACAACGCATACTTCATTACAATGAAAATTACTATTCTAACACCACTGGGTGCTTACCTCAGGGAATTTGCTGGTCAGTGAGGGATATGCGTTGTAATGGCATGCGTTGTAATGGATCCTGCGTTGTATTGACAGCATTGTAAAGGCATTGCGTTGTAATGCCTGCGTTGTAATGGATGTTTCCCTCCCGAAACACCTGCTGTACTCCTAATTCGGGGTGTTGGTGTGCCACGCTGCTGTGTGAGGGACTGATGGATCAGAGAGTGCTGAGGAACAGGACTGAGGTACACTGATCTGACAACAATTTGTACTGTAGTTTGGAATTGCGGTGCACTGGCAGGTCTGTGCGTGGGCACCGGCACTGGAACAGCACACCCTGCTGAAGGCCAGAGTTGAGTGCAGTGATGGAGCTGTGCAGGCTCCCAGTGCTGATCCTGGCCTCTGGAGACCCCTTGCAAATATTCAAGGATGCTAGACTATGAGGAACAAGGACAGGGCAGAAACCAACACACTAGTTGTGTTTGTGAAGAAACACAAGAATTAAGGAACTTGCAACAAAGACTCGCGCACAGCGAGAAACTGAGAGACTCTGAAAACCAAGAAGCATTAAATAAACAGAACAGTTTAGTAGATGGATTAAATAAACGTAATGGTAAAAAGCAGGCAACATGTTGCTGATACATGATATCCACCTAGGGGAATATTTTGCTTGCAGCATGAATTTGGCACTTAATTTCACAAATGTGCTTAGCTTGGAGGAATTTTGCGGTGTTTGCGGAATGTTCTCCCCCCCCCCCCCCCCTCCATTGTATCTGATGGACCACCACGAATCACCACTAACTGGTCCGATCTCCCATTTTTGTTTTGCACATGTGAAAAACTGAGGAAAAAGTTGGGTTGCAGCGCATTTAAAAAAAATTGCCCAGGACTGGCCAATAGTACACTGCTTGTTGTGTTTTGCTGGCCAGTACTTAAAGTGGAATCACACCTCCACATGTCCCAGAATCCAAATTGTCGTCACCGTACTAAATGCCCACAAGTGCCTCTGGTGGCTGTTTTGTAGGATTTCCCACCCTGTTGCTTGGTCATTAATTGGACACTTTTATGTGTGCCATTACCTCCCTGTCGTTAAATGGGCACTCATGGCCCTTTTATTGCTTTTTTGTGACTAGGATCTTGTACACGAGTCATGAGGCCGAGGGTGAGTGAGGTTCCTTTAGGTGGTCGTTCAGTCAGAAGGTGAGTCCTTCCTTAAAAGGTGGGCGATGAATGACGGGGCAGGTGAGTCATAATGAGGTGAATGAATGAGAAGGTGGTCTGGTGACAAGAAAAGTGAGTCGTGAGAAGGTGGATAACTCATGAGAGAGTGAGGGAGTCGCGACAGGGTAACTGAGTCGTGAGAGGATGGAGTAATACTTTATGTAACCTTTGCCTCCATGTTGGGAGGCTGGATAGGAGGGCGTTTCAGCCCCCTGTCAGACAGGCTCTTGGACTGCGATGCCCTCGTCCTCCTGCACGGCGCAGCGGTGCCCTCGCGGGAGGAAGCAGGCGAGACCGCCTCCGCCAGCCCGGCCGTGCGAAATCGACATTCTGCAGTAAAAGAGTCAAATGGAGCCTGACTGATTTCATTTGGTGTTTCCATGGCGGCTGACAAGAAAATGGCTTTTAAAATGACAATGGTCTTTGGATCTGCCCCCGGGACCCCGAATTCTTCCATTCTCCCTGCGTTTATTTGCTCCGTGTCGCTTAATTTTGCGTGGAGAGAAATCAAATTCATTTTTGTGTGTTTTTTGGCCCGTACAGCTGGCAAGAGGCGCGCCTGTGCAAAAGGACGGAGGACTCTGTCTCTTCGGCCCTCCATGTCGGGTGTGCACAGGAACATGTCAACGTAAGGCATGCTTTTCCCTCACCCGCTCACTGCTCCACCAATGGGCCTCTGTCAAATCCAGAAGAGCGGACACTAGAAAAGGTGCCAAGAGTCGAAGGGGTCAGGTTTAAATGGGTTTGTAAAGAACTTTTCGTTGAGATAGAACTTTCATGACTCTCTTTTGTGAGACTCATTAAATGCACGTGGGGACATTGTGACTGCCTATGAGTTACACTATGTTGAGTAGAGTGACACTCACACCCAATGAGTGTAAGTTAAGTGTCTAGCCGAAGGTGGCTCAGTAATAATGCACTTTACCCAGTGACTTCCCTGTCCAAATTCCACATGGCTGCCTAGTATTACTTGGCACACCAGCAGTATCTGCCAGCTTTGATTCTGCTCACCCACGATGCCACTAGCACTCTTGGCTCTGTGGTCATCCAGTGCCAGGCTGGTCTGCCCATTGTTTATTTAGGAGAAGGTAGTCATTTAGAACTGGTCAGGTGTAACTATAGAAATGTGGGTGCCATCATCCAGGCTCGGCCAAGGTCATCTTGAAGGTCCGTTCAGTGTGGTTACTCCTTGTTGACCAAGGTCACCTCAAGGGTCCGGCTAGTGTGGTCCTCCAGGGGTGCTCACAGTCTTCTCAGTGGCTTGCTCGTTGTTGTCCACCATGACGGAAGAGCATATTGAGGGCTAGGATGTCTCTGGCATTTATGAAGATGTGTAAATCAAAGAATGTGAAGGCGACAGCCCAGGAGCAGAGGTAGAGATTCAAGAGTAGAATAGGTAGGCAGATCCTTACGTGATGCCACGAGTGTTAGGATAAAAAGTAGAGAGGAATGGGGAGAGAATGTCTAAAATGGAGAGAGGAGTGTCTTCACTGCCATGCAGAAGCAGCCCTCTGGTAATCAATGGTATTGAGAGCAGCCCAGGGTTCTAGCAAGATGAAGATGTCCGTCATCGGCTTATTTCCTACAGTCATCCAGTGGCAAGAGCGGGACAGACCTTGTACCTTTTTAATTTGAAATGGAAATTGAAAAGCGTTGAAGTTTTATTTAAGGTACTCGTGAGGTGCCTCGAAGAGATCAATAATCAGGCACATGCCTCACAAAGTACGCCTCAAACTGCTTTGGAGGAGGTAGGCATTATTCCTACAGGTGGGGACGATGGGAGGAAAATTGATCTCTGAAAGTAGAATTGCAAGCATCATGTGTTGTGAAAGAAAAGGATTGTCTTAGGGTTTTTGCTCTTCTCCTTCTGGGATTTAGACGAAGGGAGTCTTATGCGGGGAATATTTTGCACTAAACAGAAGGTTCCTTGAAATGTTGCTCCCTGCACGCAATGTTACAGATCTTAAAAGTGAAGTGCGTTTGGAGCCGAAGCCAGTAGAGAGTGACTTAAAGGTGGTGATGTAGACTCTCTTCTTGACACCCTAGACCATTCAAGCTGAAGACTGGAGAATGGCTTTCATTTTTGGACAGTGCTGAATTTGGGAGACCAAAAGGAAGTGTTTTCCCCTCTGTCCAGATGTTTGAGCATCCAAGGTTGACTCACACTCTGGCAGGTGGAGGGAGTGATCACAGAGTTGGTCTCCTATAGGAGTCTGATTGGGAGACTGCAGCTGTCGTGATGTCGTAGACATGTTCTGCATTGAGATATTTGGATTACAGAGTGAATCTGGAGGATTTGCCATGCGTAGCAGAATAAGAGACATCCACTGTGTCTGATTAAAATCACCAATTCTGGATTTTCAGTGATGTTTTCCTAGGTTGGAATAAGAGGAATTATGATGGACAACATCAGTGTTGGAGGCTGGAGAAGATGACGCCAGTGCCTAGAGTCCCTGATGGATGAGATACTCACTCAAAGTTTAATGTCTTCAGAGATGTATAGCAACTGAGACCTCTGATACCCGTACCCCAGCAGTTCCAGAACTCTTTGCTCCCTTCTAGAAGATTAATCAAGGATCTTAACATACCAATCAATCAATCAGGATTTGTAGAGCATGACTGCTACACCTGTGAGGGTCTTGAGGCGCTGTGGGATGGTGCTGCGGGATCACGCTGCCTGTTCCTATTGGTTGAACATCCAGGTCTTGAGGTCCTTCCTGAACTGCTGTAGCGATGGTGTGGCTCTGAGGTGCAGGGGGAGCGAGTACCAGGTCTTAGCCGCCAGGTGGGAGAAGGAGCGGCCCCTGCTGTTTGCCTGCTGGATGCGTTGGGTAGCTGCTAGGTAGAGGGATCTGGGACGTAGTTCCCGAGATGGTAGTAATTCACTCATTCATTCAGGTACACCGGACCTTCGTTGTGTAGTGCCTTGTAAGCGTGGGTGAGCAGCTTGAACTGGCATCTTTTCACGACTAGTAGCCAGTGGAGTTTCCTGAGGAGAGGGGTGATGTGTGTCTGTCTGGGGAGGTCGAGGATGAGTCTGGCTGCTGTGTCCTGGATGGTCTGGAGTTTCCTCAGGAGTTGGGCAGTGATTCCTACGTAGAGGGAGTTGCCGTAGTCGAGTCTGCTGGTGATGAGAGCTTGCGTGACAGTTTGCCGGATGCTGGGTGGGAGCCATCTGAAGACCTTCCTGAGCATTTGGAGGGTGTGGAAGCAAGCGGAGGAGACGGCGCTGGCCTGCTTCTTCATGGATAGCTGGCTGTCAAGGATGATGCCGAGGTTGCGGGTGTGTTTGGTGGGTTTGGGGTTGGGCCCAGCTCGGGTGGCCACCATTCATTGTTCCAGGGGGTGTCATTGCCTTTCCTGAAGATGAATACTTCTGTCTTGCCTGTGTTGAGTTTGAGACAGACAGTTGTTGTTCATCCAGATGGCCACGTCATTTATGCATCTTTGGAACTTGTCTTTGATGGTCGTTGGGTCATTGGTCAGGGAGAGGATGAGTTGAATGTCGTCCGCATAGGAGATGATGTTGAGTCTGTGGCTCCTGACGATGTTGGCCAGGGGTGTCATGTTTACGTTGAAGAGGGTAGGGCTGAGAGATGAGCCTTAAGGTACACCGCAGGTGAGGTTCTTAGGGCACGAGGAGTAGGGAGGGAGGATGAACTTCTGCGTTCTCCTCTGAAGTAGGATGCAATCCACTTGAGGGCTGCTCCTTGGATTCTGATCTCTTGGAGTCTGTTGATCAGTGTGTGGTGGGAATCGGTGTTGAAGGCTACTGAGAGGTCGAGGAGGATGAGGGGTGATGTTTCTCCATACATATCCTTTAAGCACATCAAAATGTTGTTGTTCACATCTGATTAGGCATAGGTTCTTTCTGTTCTTCTCCCCATTGGTGCCGAGTAACCCTTACAGGTAAACGTGCACTCCCCTAAAAACATTTTAACATAACATGTAGTAATTGAAGAGCTGGAGTGATATACTTGAGGCTTAAGGTGCATCACAGACGAGTGAAACCTGAGAATGTCAATCTGGACAAACTGAGGCCTGTTTGAGATGAAGGAAGATCTCTTCTCCAGGCCCAAGCAGCTCACAAAAGTCAGAAGATTCTTGAGGTGGAATGTATTGAAGGCCGCTGTGGGCATGGGCTTCAATACCCGAGTCTGTGGAGCATGTTTTCCGCTACAGGAAGAGGTGCCCCCCCCTCCCTAAATCCTGACCAATATGTGTTGTGAAGTGTTTTCCTACTGGTGTGTTTGGAGTTTGCAGTGGAGGATATCTCAAAGGTACTTGTGAGGAACAGAACCTTTGCGGCATGCTTGAAATTAAATAGATCAGAATAGTCTGTATTCAGATTTTTAAACCCAACACTCATTTGTACACCCTTGAAGACAGCTGGGATACAACTCTGTTTTGAGGGAGTTTTTTATGTAGGGCTGGATCTTGATCAGTAAGACTGGGGTATGTGAGCCAGATTTCCCCAAATGTTACAATGGCATACCCAACGAAACACAAGATGTGACGAGTGGGTGCAAGGGAGGTTAGTTAAAAGGGCATTGAGATGGTGGGTGATTGGACATTTTTAGAGACAGCAGGGGAGGAAAACAACATTCAATATTTTAAGAAATAAGCAACATTTTGTAGACCTTCAAATCTATCCCAGCATAGATGTAACACTGTGCTGTACAAAAGGAACTTAAAACATTATAAAATCTCTCACTAAAAATTTAGCCTCAATTTTAATGTCGGCTCGGAGTGACATTAGCTTTCCTCCACAAAGATGCTGCCACTTGCCACCTAGTTTGCAATTAGAAGAGAGCAGCAGGGTAACACCAATCAGTTGGCGGTATCCTTGTCGCAAACAGTGGCTTGCCAAACTCCATCTCTGTGGTCAGGAAATTCCCTGGGCTTTTCCTCTGGCATGCTGTCTATGAGCAGTAAATTGTAGACATGACTCCTGTACCTCCTGCACTGTGGGAATTCCAAGGATTACCTTTCATGGTGTGTGCAAGTACCATTTAAAAAAAGGGATTCCTAGAGATTCCCCTTTCAATACTACATGAATGAGGGGTACCAAAGAGGAGGTTTTCATTTGTCGAGGAGCAGGGGGGTTTGCTTGTGCACCTAGAGAAGGTGATCTTTGGGCGCATTCCCCGTTGCACTTCTGTACATGCCCAGAATCTTCCAGAGCCCAGGGGTGCCTTCTCAGGCACTTGTTTCCAACAGGGAGTATCACATGGGTATACTATATAATATAAGGCATTTAACACCAGTGGATATGGAAATGATGGGGTGCTGGCAGGTTTAATCTGGGGTTAAATTACTGCTAAATCGGGCCATGTTTCCTTCTTTTTACAGGCTTCAATTGCAAGGAGATGTTTGAGGAGACTAAGGGCCTGATTTAGAGTTCGGCAGATGGGTTACTGTGTCTCAAACGTGACGATATCCAGTCCGCCATATTACAAGTGCCATTGGATATAATGCAGTTGTAATAAGGTGTATGGGATATCCCTCACATTTGTGACGGAGCAACCCGTCCGCCAGACTCTGAGTCAGGCTCCTAGTGTCTGCAGCAGTTATCTTTCTGTAAACGACAGGCCATTGGTTCCAGCACCAGTAAGGTGGCATGGTGGATTAATGCACCTGTTGCCCAAGAGTGTGTGTGCGTGCAGAAGTTGATATAAATAAACACTTCAAAGATGCTTTAGTGCTCCTGATCCCCAGTTATATCCAGCACATCCACCACTATGCCCAACTGAGTGTTCCTGGTTCAACCACTGACTAGAGAATGCATTTATCAGGGGGATGAAATACTCTACACCTCCTGCCCCGAAGCCATCTAATACTTATACTATGGGGAACATAGGCAGTGAGGCTGAGGTAGACACTCCTTTCCATAGTTTAACCAGTAAGCTTTCATCCGCAGAAGAGAGGGGGATTGCGATTTGTCCCCGTGTTTATAGATTGGTGAGATCTGAGGTGTTGATTCCCTATGAGTAATCTTGCTGGTTGGATTTGGAAATTGAGTGTTTTTTTTAACCAATTTTTATTGATTTTGTTTGGGTCATAATATGCACATCATGCAATACAATCGAAGAATGAAGCTAGTACAGACAGTCCGATGCAGTGAAAATCAGTCTATGGCAGGAGTACATGGTTCAATAGGGAATAGAACCGGTATCAAACAAACTAAACCAGATAGCAGATCACATTAACAGTGTGAATATTGAATGGAAATTGAGTGCTTGATGCTGGAGGAGATTATGTCTGTTCAGATGTTGGCTATTTGTTTTAAGAGATGTTGACATTGGACAGATTTGTCAAGATGAACTGTGTTATCCTCATCCTTTTAGGATGCTAGAATAGGGTGTCAGTGCACAGAGTATGTGACTATTAGGCACCTACAGGGTGGACCATGTTAAATCCTTCATTGACCAGCAATTTGTGGTAGATCTCTTTGCTCTTGGCAGGTCTGCCTGGTTAGTATTTGGTTGTCTATGTATGCTGGTGTTTCCTGTGGTTTTGCCATCCAGTTGCCTAAAAGATTCTGCAGGTCTTTTCCTACATTATATGCATGTCCCTTTGAAGATGCAGGACGACCAGGTAATTAATTAATACATTTATCTTATGGTGACTTTGATTATTTCAAACTGATTCAGGGAGGACCATTGTGAGAAGTTGGCCTGGTATATGATGTCCACTAATTAAAGTGGGCACCTTGCACCAGTCCAAACAACCCTTATGGCAGAGGTCTTCAAACTGGGGCGCGCCCCCCAGGGGGGGCGTGGAAACACCTCTGGGGGGCGCGAGCTCCACAGAAAGAATTCCCCTTAACATCACTCATTCCGACGTCTGAAGCACGTTTACTGCCATGTATTCTCGAGGGTCGTGGCCATCGTAAACAGGACTCTATTTTGATTAGAGGCAGCAGTCAGAGTAAATAAAGTGGAAGTGTCAACTCTGACGTTCCTCTAATCCGAGACACAGCAGCATAAAGGCAGGAAATGGCAGCGAATTGCACTTCCATACAAAATTAAACTTAAAAACATATACTGCTTTGCAGGGAGAGGGGTGCTTTTTCCCTGCCCTTCGCCTTTCTTGCTGCTCCCTTTTGGCCTCCTTGCTGGTGCCTTTTACATCGGTTCATCACACTGCTGTCTAGACATTTGAAGCTACTGGTAGGATGTTTAAACATTTTTCTGCAGGGTAATTTCCCTATTCCCCCATCCTCGCTCTACCTCTGTTTATTTACAACTGCCATACATAAATTGGGTTTTGCCTCACAGCAGGACACTCGTACAAACATTCTCACTCAACAGGTGTTCAGTGTCAGACAAGCAGACATTCTTTCACACATAAACACACACACGTAGAATATGCGACAGTTCCCCCTGCTGTTCACGCATTTGAAACAGGGAAAGGTTCACAAAACTTGGGTGGGTTTAAACACCCAGAAGGGAAAGGAATATTAGTGACTCAAAGTAATATCCAGAAACTTAACCCTGCGCTGGTCCTTTCAGATTGCAGCCACTGAGTCACTCCGATTCTACAAATTGTGGGTTGCATAAAAAGGTAAACTTCTGGAGTAATCTCTGTGGACCTTCTCAAGGTCAGGGTGATGCTTTCTTTACTGAGAATCTTACTAAAAGGCAAAGGAACACCCTGGTAACCAGACAAAAAGAAGCCATTAAATAAAAATAAGCTGAAAAAAATAGAGTGCTTTGAGGTCTTACACAGGGTGTAAATGCGCTGTGCAAATTCTTATGACCTAGTGTCCTTGCACTTTGTTGTCAAGAGGTCTCAGTCGAGAGTCTTATCTCTGTGAGTCCTGGCATTTTAGCTAACATCAGTTTAGACTCTGCAGATCTGCTATGATGCAGGCATTTTCAGAGCCTGAAGCAAAATTACATTTGTCATAGTATTTTCCATAATACCTAGGCGTTTTCAGGCCATTTGTTGCAGTTTTGCACTCCTTCCTGTTCATTAGTGATAAGGCTGTCAAGAAGCTGCGTGCACAGCCTTAATGTAGATTCGGCCCATTAAACCCTCATAGTTGATGTGGATTCCTATCCCAGCTCTAGTCAAGGAGGCCATTTTCGTTGCCTCCACCAGGGCCCATGGTATCTATACCGCTGTCACATGACAATACAAAATAAACATATATGGCAGTGAGAATTTCAATTGATTGAATTGTATCTTCAGAGCAAAGACCTTGCCCCGAGAATGATGTGGTTGCCAGGTCTGCCAACATTCTGCTTGCTTGCTGGATCAGGCTGCACAGTATTAGATGTGGTCCTGAAAGGTGGGGTTCAGGCACTGACCTTGTGGCGGTTTTCCCTAAAAGAAAGTTTTCCATTAAAGGGTGTTGCATGAGTTCAGTGGTTGTGGGCCAGATTTACAGCTCACAAATCTTAACTTTAACAAAACCCTGCTAATGGTGTTTTGCTGTTGCGAAAATTAGTTGTCAATTAACACCTCAGGGTTAAACTAGTTGTCAAAGATACTAAATCCCAACTTCCAGAAAGTTTTGTGATGGGGGGGCCCCCCGACTCCTAAAAAATATTGCCGGGGGGGCTTGGCCTAAAAAAGTTTGAAGACCTCTGCCTTATGGTGATTTAAGAGGTCAAAGATAACCTTAGAAAGCTATCCAAGTGGTAGCTGTGGAGAGCAGCCTTCAGGCTTAGTCTTGAAGGAATGTTAAGCAGCTTGTTTTACCATAATGCAACCTTATGGTATTGGTTAAATGAAAGGAGAACCACACAGTAGTTATAAGAATATATATTTATTATTATAACACCTTAAATACCTCACAGTATCTGCTACACGCAAATAAACACAAAGCACACAATACTGTAGCACAGAAACAATCGTAAGTAGCACTAATACACAGTGGGCTCCCGGGGGAGGCCAAACCATATACTAAAAGAGTGGTATAAGAACCACGACTCGAGTCAAGACAGTGTCTAGAGGATGTAGAATCGCTGGGACCCGAAGGAACCACCAAAGGTGAGTAAGTAGGGACCCCACGGAGGACGGGTACAGTTTGAGAACACGACCGCGTGCTACGTACAATTCAATGGGAGAGTCGCGGTTGCAATTTTGAAGTTTAAGGACCTTTCCCAGTGGATTACGAGGAAACCCTTTGGAACATAAAAGGTTGGAGAGCCACCCCACCCGTGGATACCAAAGTACCAGAGTTACCTATCCCAGGGAAGCCGGGTGCATAGGGCTGAAGTGGCATCGGAAACCGCCGTCGTTCTCAATGAAATGCCACTGCTGGAAAGAAGAAAAGTGTCCAGTGGATTCCACAGGTGGATTCTTGATGGAAGGAACCTGAAAGCAGACGGGACAGAGTCTGGGTCACTCAGGAGTGACCAGGGGCTCGGTAGACGAATGCCCACCTATGTCGGGTGCTTCAGGTGTGAAGAAGGAGACATTGACTCTACAGATGCAGGGACCAGGAGACGTCGAGGATGACCAAGAGCCGGATACGAGCTGTCCCACGAAAGATGTCGAGTGCTGAGGGGTCGGTGTCCGGCGGGAGCTCCAACAAGCCTTGGCAGCGGCAACCCACGAAGAAGGTCAAAGAAGGTTACGGTCTGGACCGGCAAGGCCCAGGGGACTCACCACAGCAAGGGGAGTCAGGGCAGGCCTGGAGCAATTAGGGGAGCCCAAGAAAATCAAGATTGTCCCTCAAGTGGACCCACAGGCCGAAGGCACAGGAGTCACGAGGGGACCTCTAGCAGTTTCACAAAGCCACAGCTTGCAGGGCACTGAGTGCGAGGAGACCGGAGTCCTTTGTATGAAATGTGCGCAGAGGTTGGGGCTATCGACAGCCCAATGCCCGAAGTTGGAGAACACCAACAAGCATATGCACTTGCAAAAGTATGCGGTGCACAGGGGTTCGGGTTATGCGTTCCCCACGAGGGATACTGGCCTCAAACTTGGTGAGAGGGCAGCTCGACCTCAAGGAACACAGGAGCCCACCTCCTGTGTTGCTGGAGCCTGTGGAGTCCGCAGGAGCTCAGGATCAGCAGACCGGTCAGTTGCGTTACAGTGCCTGCAAATGCTGCGGAGTGACTCCTTCACCCCAAGGGAGATACTTCAGTTGTCCTTGATGCTCCACAGGTCCTGCACGGAGCCTGTATGGTGCACGGGCACAGACGATGCTTTGGACGGAGATCGAGACAAAGTCGGGCCCAGTCGAAGTCCAGAGTGTCCAGACGGTCGAAGGTCAGTGGTTTCTTGTTCAGATTCTTGTCCACGTCGAATCTAGGGTCCTACAGCCAGGTAAGCCCTTTTGTACCCACGGGAGAGGGTTGGACAGATTCAGGGGACCCTCCCAGGGGAGGGTCAGGACAGTGGGTAGGATACTCCAATGTCCTTTGTCCAGTTTCACGCCAGAGCAGGAGCCAACGGCTCCCAGAACTGGTTTGAGCTGGACTATGCACAGGGACACCAAATGTGCCCCTCGTGCAGACTTTCAGGCACTTTGGAAGTACACCCACCCAGCTCCAATACACTAAATCCTGTCTGGGAGGTGGTCACACCTCCCTGTGACAGGATGCCTATTGTGCTGCCTTCCTCTGCTCGGGCTTGGCTCAGCAGCAGGAGGGCAGAAATGTGTCTCTGGCCGGCAGCAACCATTTTGTGCTGTCTGGGTCGAGAAGGCTGGTACTGGGAAGAACAGGGCCCCACGAAGCTTGCTTCTGAAGGGTGGAATCATACCTCCCACACCTGTTACCGGTGTGGAGGTATGATTCCAAGGTGTTTGATACCAAACACAACATGGTTTGTTGCAGCCGTTTTCGAGATAGCATTTTACGCGAGCATATAATGCACCTCTAACTATATGTCTGGCTGCGTCACCGACAACCTGAGAGAATGGTCTCCATAGGCTGCAAGGGTGACCTGCTCATGCAGGAGCACCCTCTCACGTAAAACCCGGCACCCTGCCTTCAGGATTGTTAAGGTCTACAATAGGGGTGACTTATAGGTTTTAGTGTAGTGACCTATAGATATAGCAAACCTATATCTAAAGTAAGCGGTGCATGCACCATCTTACACAGGCTGCAATGGCAGGCCTGTAGTTCCATTTTGCTTGGCCTCTCATGGGTGGCATAATACATGCTTCAGCCCATGGGAGGCCTTTGGGGTACCTATGCCCTGGGTACAGGTGTACCATATACTAGGGACTGACAAGGGTACCCCAGTATTCAATCTGGAGTGTACCTAAGTACATGTCATTACATTTTAGGGAGAAAGCAGCTAGACTGGGGTCCTGATTAGCAGGATCCCAGTCAGACTAGTGAAAAACAGTGTAACATCAAGCAAAAAGTGGAGGTAACCATAAGAAGCAGATCCTACTTTCCTACAACCATCATGAAGACTACAACAGTTATCCTCCATCTTGTGGATAGAGGTAGAAGCAGTGCTTAATTTGTAAACAAATAAGTGCCGGGCCGTCGTCAGGAGGCCACTCCAGCTTGCACCACCTATTGCTCCTACCACTCTGCCAATGACAGTACCAATGCAACTACTAATCATCACACTCGTACAACTGTGACAATTCATACTATTCCAGGCCCCCAAAGCTATAAGAATGGTATGGGTAGCAGGAATTAGCCATTTTTAATGCATATTGAATAATTAAACAACTGCTGTTGTGTTCATCTCTATATTAGACAAAGAGCACCCCCATGTGGTATATTGTCATAAGTGCCAGTGTTGACAATTAAGTGCTGGTGCTGAGCACCAGAAAGCACCTACTCAAGTTAAGCACTGGGTAGAAGGTATGGTAAACATAATTCATTCTGACTGTGAAGTGTGTGTGGGATATGGTTAGAGGATCATATATCTAAAGGCATACTGCATAGTGCAGACTGGCAACTGGCACTTCTGTCATTGATTGGAGAGGCGTATCTTATAGTTGGGATGGCCAACTTAGTATATTCCATCCGTTTGTCAAGGTCGTTGCAGGTTGGATGGAGGTCTCTAGTTTGGGTAGGGTGCCTATGTCTGTCATCCTGGTGCAGCGTTGGTAGGTATTGTTTGACAGCTCTGGACCATACTTAATCACATAGGAGGGATGATTGCTCCAGGTTCTATCTCGGGGTCAGCGGTCGATGTAATTATCACTGGACAACTTTGAGCCTGATTTAGGGTTTGGCAGATGGGTTGCTCCGTCACAAACATGATGCATATCTCGTCAGCCTTTCAACAACTGCCATAGGAGATAATGCACTTGTAATAAGATGGGTGGGATATCCATCACGTTTGTGACAGAGTAAACTGTCCATCAAACTATGAATCGGGCCCTATGGTTTCACCTTTCTTCCCGAACTTTAAATGCTACTGGATGCCTCGACTCTTGGCTGGCGATGACCTACGGCCAGCCCGACTGCCTTTGTTAGGTGATCTATAACATGTGCATCTCTGCTGGTCCATGCATGTGCACACTCCTGTGTACACTTGCGAGGGTGTAAGTGTGCATATTTACTTTTTTTCTCTCTTCTCTTAGGCCGCCCTTAAGGAATCACCCAGCTCCTTCTTCTCACCTGGGCCAAGCTATGAAGAGAACCTGTAAGCCACCCACACACACATTTCGTGTTCAGTCTTGCTCCCTGCTGTGTACTGTGCTCCTCGGCTCCCATCCAAGCTTGCACCATAGGAGCTCCATTACCTGCATGCAGATTGGTACTGCAGGAGTGGCACTGTGTGCCGTAGCAGCACAATCTTATCACTGTTATTGTTCTCAATCTCTCAGTCTGGCTGATGTGGTCCAAAGTTTCCATGGCAATGCAGGCAGGTTCATGTTTATAGAACCCAAGCCAAACACTCCGCTCTGGGGCTAACAGGTCTGTAGAACGGTGTCTTACAGACCAGTGGGGCAATATGTGGTCACTTCCATTCCAGCCATAGGTGCCCTGTCCGGTATTCTTTACGTTAATTCTTAGATTTTAGAATCGCCAGTCGTTGGTAGTATGGCAGTAACACTCAATAACTTGGCATTTATAGGTGGAGAATGGTGTTTTAGAGACTTGGGTTATCTTATGCTATTTTATGTTATGTTATGTGCTTTAAATGTACAGGTACTGTCCTGTACTGAGTACCTGCACTTCTTTAATTTGAAAGGGAGAGTACCTGCACTTCTCAGCACTGCTGCACTACATTTAATTATTAAAGTAAAAAATGCTTCTGTCGGGGTTTACAATTACTTAGGGCAAGTAGCAACAGCTTACTTATAACACATATCAATGATTTGCAAAGGAAGAATATATAACACACACCAAAATTAGAATTCAATAATGTATTCAGAAAAAATCAGATAATCATGGCTGTCGCAATTTACAATTTCAATTGCAATATGAAATACGTGACTGTGGTGAAAAAAGTGACATGTGGTGGTTGGTAATAAAGACAGTACACTATATACAGAAACAATTGAGCGTGCAATAAAAGGAGGAGGAGAAATATTTTTTCGTATGTCCTTATTATTTTAGCACATATGCTTCATGATCCAATGACAAATAAGACTGTGATCATGAGCGTTGTGTAGACATATGCAGTACGCCGACGTTTCAACCCTGTGAGTTGCGCACAAGTGAGATGCGTCAAGGTGGGTCTTCAAGGCAGGAGGGGGGTATTGGCAGCCAAAAGGCAGATTTCTTTGGTATCTCTGCAAATTATCAATTACCTCCTAGTCAAGTGTGGGTTTGAGATTAAACCACGTGCATCTCCACCAGCCGGTTGGAGCCTCAGAATTATTCAGTAAATGACTTCCACCCGTCGGTTGAAGTCTTAATTTTTAGCCAGTCCAGTGATTTTCGTGATCTGGACTGGACTGGCTAAAAATTAAGACTCCAACCGACAGGTGGAAGTCATTTACTGAATAATTCTGAGGCTCCAACCGGCTGGTGGAGATGCACGTGGTTTAATCTCAAACCCACACTTGACTAGGAGGTAATTGATAATTTGCAGAGATACCAAAGAAATCTGCCTTTTGGCTGCCAATCCCCCCCTCCTGCCTTGAAGAAGACCCACCTTGACTCATCTCACTTGTGCGCAACTCACAGGGTCGAAACGTCGGCGTTCTGCATATGTCTACACAACGCTCATGATCACAGTCTTATTTGTCATTGGATCGTGAAGCATATGTGCTAAAATAATAAGGACATACGAAAAAATATTTCTCTTCCTCCTTTTATTGCACGCTCAATTGTTTCTGTATATAGTGTACTGTCTTTATCACCAACCACCACATGTCACTTTTTTCACCACAGTCACGTATTTCATATTGCAATTGAAATTGTAAATTGCGACAGCCATGATTATCTGATTTTTTCTGAATACATTATTGAATTCTAATTTTGGTGTGTTATATATTCTTCCTTTGCAAATCATTGATATGTGTTATAAGTAAGCTGTTGCTACTTGCCCTAAGTAATTGTAAACCCCGACAGAACCATTTTTTACTTTAATACGTATACCCAGGTTCTGAGGGACACTGGGTTGCCCCATTACGTTTACCAGCACACTACATTTAATGGGAGAGTGCCAGCACTTCTCAGGAGCAAACGGGTACTCTAAATAGTGAGTGCCTGCATTTCTATATTTCCAATCAAAGCACTGGTTATGTTACATGTTGTTATATAGTGCATACCCACCAGTTACTAGCCCCCTTAGTGCTCTTCTCTGCAGATGTACGTGTCTGTGAATGTGTGTTTGCCCCTGGAGAGCTAGCCGGACCTAGTGCTTAATTTGAGCTGATGGTTTCCGATTCTTGGCACTGGGACTTAATTGTCAACACCAGCACTTATGACATTCTGCCACAAGGTGGCACTGTTGTCTAATACAGAGACGAGGAGGATAACAGTAATTTATTAATTTAATATACATTAAAGTTGACTGATACCTGCAATCCAAGCTATTCTTATAACTTTAAGGAGCCTGGAATAGTCTGAGTTATCACACTTGTAGGGTGTGATGGTTAGTAATTGTGTTGGTTCTGTCATTGGCAGCGCTGGCAGGGGCAATGGGCAGTCGAAGCTGCAGTGGCCGCCTAACTAGGGCCTGGGCACTTATATTTTTACAAATTAAGCACTGGCCAGGCCTGCGAAACTTACAAATATTTCTATGGTGTGAGATGAGAAACTTTATGGGTCTGGTGGGGGGAGGGGCATTTAGATCATTACTGTGCTTCCAGCAATGGAGGGGGCTTGGCCAAGGGGAATGGGCGGGACTTAGAGACCGAACTCTTGAACCTCTCCCAAAAACACTTACAAAAGCTTCTGAGGCTGCTGATGATGTTCCAGGAAGCCAGTAAAAACCCAGATAGACATCAGCAGTGCAGAACCTCCAGAACGAGCTGGAACCCCCTCTTTTCAAGGATTTACGGCTCACCCTGCCTTTCACCGTGTGATATCCGCTCTTCACAGTGGAACAGTGTGAGTTGGAAGGTCTGGACCGCCGCTGGGTGTTTGAAGTTGTTATGCTGACTGTAGGGTTTCCCTGAGGATGTATTCCAGAGTGGGGGAATGTCACTCCCCTCTCAAGAATACATCTTCAGAGAAACCTTACAGTCAATCTTGCTTCTGTGAAACGATTTGACAGTGGGTAGCTAACCACTTAACTCCTAGAAAAACAAGATACCCCTTTGTAATGCCTATCAGCAGTCTCAACAGAGAGGCCAAAGACTGAATGGTCGTGGAGTCGAGGTTGGCATCTGTCCCAGTAGGGAAGGTTGGCCACCGCGACAGAAGAAGGCAGCACAGCTCTGGCACTGCTCTACAGTGCCTTTGGATTGAGCAGTGGGCTGGTGAAGGGGCCTTGTGTCCCTACAAGAGTGCCCTTCTTTGCACGCGCTTGTGGTTAAGAGAGCGCTGAAGAGTCTGTAGGTGACTCAGCAGCAGTCTTTAAAGTGAAAAGAGCCAGTCGTTAAGAGCAGTTTTAACAAACCCTGTTGGCATCTGGGTCACACAGTAGAATGGAAATGGATACCAAATGTTACCAAACCGAGGCGGGATTTTATTATCCCCCTATTAAAACTTTTAAATACCAGGAAGTGTCGGCTGGCCTTATACCACCTGCAGCTTTTAAATGATGAGTACACATCTCTAGTGGTTTATAGATATATCTCCACAGCTGTTCGCTTACGGAATCAGGTTGGGAAATGACCCTTTAAATTTTTTATCTGATTTTTAATGAATTGTTCTTGTACATCATGGCTTTTAGGGACACAGTGTTGTCTTAAAGATCAATATATGTTGTTTTTATGTTGATCTATGGTTGTTGTTTACAACATTTTCATTTCTGTTTTTATTTATTAACTAGTTTCATGCTGTTTGTTGGAATATTAATTTAATGTATCACTGTTACATTGCTGATTATGAATTTCCACTTTCAAGAAGTCTATAATACATGGTTGGTTTTATATTTTAATGTTTTTAATCCTTGTTTGTATTCTTTTATGGCTGCAAGCCAGCCGAATAAAGATTATTTGACTGACTGATCCGACTCACGCTGTCATCCTTCGAGGTCTATAAAATGTGTACTTTTGAGATGGATAATAATTAACACCTGCTATTTACAGTGCTAAAAGTGAGCAGAAATGTGCGGCAAGTGTTGTCTAAATAAAACCGTATATGAGCCAAAGAACGGGCGCCCTATTAAAAATGTACACGTGCAAAAAAGCTCCCTTTTTAAGAGTGTGAATTCACGGTTGTGATTCACAAAACAATGATTTGCGTTTAGAGCCACCACCATATCTATAGTAAATTTCCCAGTTTCTCTACAGGCCAATCCGGTGTTGCCAGTTTATCACCAGAGGGTGTAGCTGTCAATGGTGCACCCGGTGCTCTGGCATCGGGACCCACTCGACATGGTAGTAATATACAGGGCCCATGACCCCCTTTGTACGCCATTGTTTCTTAGAGGTGCTTAACAGAACGCAACAAGGCGCTTTTCCAGGATCAATCCCTTTGTGGAACTGCGCCCTGACTGGGTTTGTGCCCACGGGGTTGGGGGAGCCCCGGAGCACTCAGTCGTGCCCTTTGTAATCCTCATGTCCTGGAACAATGGGGTTTGTGTGTTTAATACACTCCGGCACTGCCAGTTACCAGCGGTTCAGTGCCCCTTGGACGCCGCACAACAAACTGAACACAATGTGCTCCGAGGGCGGGAGCTTGTCCCGGCTGAGGAGGGAGGGGGCATTGAAACTGTACAAAGATTTGTTTATTCCGCACAAATCCGGGCTGACGTTCTTTACCGAGCCTAAAACGAATCCTACACACACATTTGTGCAGTTTAGCGTGAAACTGTGTACCATACCGAACCAATCCCATAGTTCCGCATAAATAAAAAAAAAACGGTATAACAGGCTGGAACAGTTTTCTGAATGAAATGAAATGAATTTGTACTTGTAAAGCGCACTGCTACCCTGAGGCATCCTGGCGCTGAACGCATACCGCTGTGGAACCCTTCCTGGCTTTATCCCTGTGAAATGTCCACTCCTGGGCACCCCCAAGGTGAAGCCAGGCATCCCAGCGCTGGTGGGGCCGTTGTGGAGATTAAGCAAGCTATTGCCCAGAGTTGCAGAGTGGGACCCATGATTAGAATAGGCACCGAGGCGAGAATTATCAGGTCCGAGGAAGTTGAGCCCAAGACCCGCCGAGGTGGGAATTGAACCCTGGTCCCGGGCCAGATCTCTGCATCAGGGTCTGCCGCTCTAACCATTGAGCCACACTTCTCTGTGCAATTGTTCCAGCAAAACGCCCATTATAGATATATTTCACTGCAAAAACCTGCTATCCTTAGCCTTTGACACTTTGGCCACCTTATTAAAAAAAAAAAGCATACTGAAAAACAGATATGTTTGTAGCGATGCACTCAATTCTCAGGGCTCCCTGCTTTGGAACGCCATGTTCCTGTCCATGGAGTAACATTTACTCCCATAAATTGGATCTGAGCACGGTTTTTTGCCAGTATAAAGTATCCAACTTTGAATTTGTGCTTGTAAATTTAGATTTTAAATTGCTTGCTCGAATTGAATTTAGGCGTGCAAATTCCTTTTGAATTAAAACATTTGTATTTACCGTTGCCCATAAGCCTTTGCGGTGAAATCTCGCCCCCCTCCCCCCCAGTCCCTCTACACTTCTGCAACTGGACCCTAGAAGAGCAGGGGAGGAGTGGTTGAGGCAACATTGGTGCAATACCCCACCCCAACACTCCCCCCTAACTCCCCCCCCCCTAACAATTCCTGTGAACTAAACAATGGGTGATCTGTCCTGAATGGGAGTAAGAGGGTATTTGGTGAGGCTAAAGGGTCTTTGCGGAAACCCTCACAGCCTTCCCATCTGCCTTTTTATTGTATTATTGAATTATATCGTTTATATAGAGCATTCCTACCACATGAGTGGGCCTCCAGCACTGTGCGTTACCTGCCCATCAACACCGCCTTAAAGTCGAGTATGTCCCGCAGAGTGACATATGTGGGAAGTGTTGGGTGTCATGCATGAGTGTCAGAGAGCTGCTACATTCTTGTCGCTGCAGACTCTGTGCTGCTCTTGGGCATGTCTGTGGTGCAGAAGAGTGCAGTGTTGATAGGGACACACTTGTTGGCGCAGTTTATCTCAAGTTGGAAACGCTGTATGTCATAAACCGGTGGTTGGCTTATTAGTGGGGCCCTCAGTGGTGTGAGGGAGGGCACTGAATCGATGGAAGAGGACGACGAGGGTCAGACGAGGAGCGGGGAGATTTGAATTGTTCTGTAGCATTCCAAACCCAGGCCAAAATTAAGATTTCTAATCTTGGAGAAAGTTGCATAGTTTTGCCATCTGTGCCCTGATGGATCAACTGCTTTCTGATTAGTTGCATCGCAAGTATTTTTAATATGGGGCAGACAACCGAAAAGTATGCACGTTAGCCTTTTATATCTGGGCTGACTTCGTTGGCCATCCAGGCTGGAACACTGCATTCTCCTCCTGAAGCAGCCCCATGCATTCAATGGCCACACCGAAACATCCTGTCTTCCCTTGAAGAGTACATGAAAATGGTATCAGATTTTAACATTTGTTGTTATATTTAGACTTATTTCTCAAGCGTTTTTCTTCACTCCCCTTTAAGGCAGGTAGGTAGCGCAGTGGGTTGAGCACTGGTTGCTGAGACTTGTGTGCAACCTGCTGGTGACAGATTCTAATCCTGCCATGGCCTAATATTCTTCTTACCTCAGATGAGTAGCATAGTACTGAATAATACAATCTACTGTAAGTGCTAAGAAGCAATCCAGCACACATTGTGAGCTACATGGACGATTAACATGATTGCAAGAGGGCTCTTTGGCATCCTTCTCAGCTTCGGAAGGGCCTCCGGAAGTGCCAGGTGCACCAGGTGCTGGCGGGGAAAAGCGGAAGCCCGACGGGTACAGGCAACCAACGTCTGTAAACAACACTGCTCTGAAAAGGCGCCAGCACAAACAAAACAAGGCCTCTATTCACGAGCCCAGCTGCAAACAAACGGAAGACGATTTGTGGGCGTAAATGCGTTTTATTCGACAGTCTGGGTTCCCAAAGGTCGAGTTTTTTCATGATTTTTAACAAGTGGTCGTCAGCTTGTGGGCTCCGGATTCAGCGTTATTTGTTTAAGGTGTATGTTTTGTATGAAACGAGGTTCACCGACTTCATAGCGCTTTGATACCCTACAGACGCTGAGCATTAATCCTAAAAATATAGAAGTGCAGATTATTGCTGCCACCAAAGGCAACATTCTCAGACGGTTACATCTCTGAAAATGTAAGCAATCTCAGGGTGTTCAAAATAATTGTTCTTCATACCAATGGTATCAGACTGAAGTTTGTGACAAGCTCTCCACGAAAATGTGATTTGGGTGTTTTTATACAAAAAGAAAATGTTCGAAACAGAGAGGCATATTCACCAAGTTAACCTTTTAAAATGTATTGTATACAAGCGAGGTGTTTTCAGTAAACAAATATAACTTCCTTTTTGTGTTGTAATTTTGGCGTTTGTAGAAAAAAGTGTCACCTGTCGTTTGGAAGTAGAAGGCTTGCTTTCAAAAACATGTATTGGCGAAGCCAGTAGGTCTCGCCTTTGAGAATTGTTGGCTTTGACAATGTTTGTTAGCCATGATGTAGAGCATCCCCAACACTGAACTGCATCACTAAATAAGACGCGGGGAAAAAAACACCAATGACGCCAGGCGTCTGACATAACATATATTTGTAAAGCGCACGTTCACCCGTAGGCATCTTGGCGCTTAATAACAGATGTTTATTGTTACCCAACGGTACTCATTTTATCTACCTCAGATGGATGAAAGGCTGAGTGGACTCTCTGGGATTTGAACCTGTGACCATGAGATCGAACACAGGCCCCTGCAGTAGATGCATTAGTCCACTGAGTCACCAGACACCGCATGTGCATGTCTGCAATATGACGCAACTGCTTTACATTTTTTTTATTGCCTATCTGATATGGATCCCCAAGTTAAAAAAAAAAAAAAAAAAAGCATTTTTGGAAGGATGGGTGGGGGTGAGCAACCTGGAGTGTGTGGGTGGAGAAACACGGAGATCATTGGTGGGGGAAGCAATGAGGTGGGGAGAAGAAGTAAAGGGTGGCAGAGATGAAGCGTGTGGGTGAGGGGGGAGCAACATGGAGGGTGGGGGTGAGGAAGCAAAATAATGGGTGAGAGAGCAACTTGGAGCGGGTGGGGCAGAAGCACACTGCTGAGAAACCAATGGGGGGAGGACATGAGTGCGAGACGAACATGGATGGGGCGAGGAGAAGCATACGAGTAACAGAGAGCAAAACAGAGTCCAGGGAAAAAGAAGTAAACAAGGGAGGCAAATGGAAAACACATGCATTCTCATGGAGTGCTTAACCAAAAAAAAAAAAAATAGTGCTTGAACAGCAACCAGTTGAAGCACAGAAGCCAGCCGATCAAATGAGATGGTAAAGAGGCTGTGCTCCATGGGAGGGACAAATACAACATTGACAAGCCAGGACATGATTAGGAAGCAGGCAAGTGAGAGTGATAGGTAAGTCAAATAATGGTAAGCAATGGGCAGGTTTCAAACCCCTTTATGCTTCTGGTAAGCCCACAATATGTCTTTCGCTACGCTTTCTGGTGAGCTCAGCCTAAAGACAGCAAATCGAGATTCCTTGCTATAGTAGTGAGTGGCCAACGCAGACCTGCCTTTGGGTATAAAATGGTCGCCTCTACTTCCGTTAAAGCACCATCTTGCAGCCTTTTTCAGCTTCTTGACCGCTCTTTCAGACAGGCCCCTGTACTAGAATTACAAGTGTTGACATTTGGCCACAATGTATGACCGAGGAACGGTAAGGTGTGTTCAAAGCATGCTTAATCAAAACACTGTCTCTTTTGATGACTGAGTTTACTTGTTGTGGTAATGAGAGCCCACAGTGTTAAACACTTCCTGCTCCGTAACTGTACCCAGTGGTTCAGCGATATAGACCACTGGACGAGGAACTGTTTGAAGTGTTGCTTAACCATATAATCTCAGCTTTAGTCAGCCACAGGGGAGGATGCTCTTTCATCCAAGGGTAGGTGTGTTCATGGCCCATCTCGACAAAAAAAGGTGGGGGTCGTATCAGTAGTTTGTGGTGTCTGTTAACCTTGTTTACCCACAACATATCCATAACACGCCTTTGCTGTTTTTTTTTATTTTTATAAATTTGTTTTTATTAGTTTAATCTTGCATACATAGTACAATACTCTGAGCCAACCTTACGTTCCGTATGTAAATTTACATATAAGTATCTCTCACAGATATAATCCCATCCTACAAGAAAAAGGACTTGAAAACATAATTCCTTCACATTTGTATCCATACATATAGCATTGTACTAAAACATATATTGATCAATCTTATCAAGAAAACATAACGTCGTAACTCTAACTACCCCCTCCCTCCCCACCCCCCCCGAGTCACACATGGAACAATCTCTATCCTGCTGCCTTTCTCCAGGGCAGTTACTAAATATATGTGAAGATATCTACACTACACTCAGGGCCTGCGAGGCCTGCGGGCCTGTTATCTCCTCAGAGTTATTATCGTCATTATTTTGTTCGTCTACCGCTTGTGAGGGAAGGCCCTCCCCTCCCTGCATATCCGTAATCATGGCATACCACGCCGTCGCATCCTCTTCCAGTTTTTCATCTTTGCGAACTCGTCTCATCCGAATCAGCTCTGCCGTCCCCCACTCCCGTAGATCTCCAGTCCACTGTTTCGTCTGGGGAGGCCGTGGACTCATCCAGCTAATTGCGATCCTTCTCTTAGCCAAAACCAGTCCCAGTTGTATGAACCTGCGCGTACGTTTTTTCCCCTTGGGTCTAGGGAGTAATCCCAGCAATATCCCTTGTATAGTGCGGGGCAATGACCACCCTGTCACTCGCCGTAAGGTCTCCAATACTGACTCCCAGAAGATCCCCAATCCCGGGCACTCCCATATCATATGTAGAAACCGAGCGTCGTCGAGCCCGCATCTGGGGCACCCTGCGGGGCGATCCGGGTATATTTTATGTAGTACACTCGGTGTCATGTAAGTTTGGTGCACTATATTGAATTGTGTTAGTTTAAATCTAGTGTTTGAACTTATAGTTTTTACCCCGTCGTGTACCTTTTGCCAGTCCGAATCTGTCAGGGGCTCCCCCAGGATCCCATTCCACTTAGTTTGAATAGGGAGCGGGGGTGTAACCAGGTCCCCCTCAGTGCCTTATATATGTGCGATACCAACCTACGTCCCCCCGCCAAAGTCACCAGAGCCTGAAGTGTAGCATTAGTGGGCGGCTCCTCCGGAAACGTCGGCCACACCTCTTGCGCGACTGCTGAGATCTTGGCATACTGGAGATATTGCCTTCCACCTAGTCCAAACATGTTTTCCGCCTCCTCTCTGGTAATGAACTTTTGAGCCATATATAGATCTCCCATCATGGAGCAACCCCCCTCCGTCCATCTAAGAATGGACATAGTTTGGCTGATTTGTTTGAACAGCACCACGCCCACAGCGGAGCCTCCGGGGCGTATGGTGCTCTTTTCACCACTTTTTTGATTGCAAGTTCCCAAATACCGGCCACATGTCGTATAATATATGGAAGGCTCTCCGGCACTCGGGACCCCACCATGAGAAGCTCCGGGAGAGGGGTCCCCCCATAGGTCCCCTCCAATAACCGCTTCTCCCAATTGTCCCCCCCATCCAGCCACTGAACGGCGTGCTGTAGTTGTGTCGCCATATAATAAAAGTCCAATCTAGGAACCTCCAATCCTCCCCCTTCCCATGTTCTCTGTAAGGTGTCTAGTTTCACCCTTTTCCTCTTGGTCCCCCAAAGGAGATCCACCAGTAGGTGATCCAGAGTACGAAAATAGATCCATGGAATACGGTATAGAGAATTCTGCATGGTGTATAAACACCGTGGGAGGATCACCATTTTAATCAGTGCTGCCCGTCCCATCAGGGAGAGGGGCAAATCCTTCCAAAATGCAATCGAGTTGCGAATGCCCTCCACGCAGCGCCCCACATTGCCCTCCAGGTAGGTCTCCCGGGTGTGGAAAAGCCTAATCCCAAGATAGCGTGTCGAGTCTCTAATCCAGGCCATCCCCACCTCGGGTAGCTCGCTCTCCTCTTTACCCATCAGGTTCCCCATTGGGAAAAGCTTAGACTTCCCCGGGTTGAGACGAAGCCCTGACAATATTCCAAAGTCAGTTAGCTCCTGTAGAAGTTCGGGAACCGCTTCCGTTGGACGCCGAAGGTATACCAGGGTATCATCTGCATACATTGATACCACGTGGAGTGTCGCCCCCAGTCGGATCCCCCTGTGCGCCATCCTACCCCTCAGGGAGGCCTCCAAGGGCTCCATTGCAAGAGCGAAAAGGAGCGGCGACAGGGGCAGCCCTGCCGAGTACCCCTCTGAAGCTCCAAGCTTTCCGACACCTGGTTGCGAAGGCGGACCCGGGCTTGTTATATAACAGTTTGAGCCATCCTAAATATCTATCTCCCAGTCCCATCCGCTCAAGCACCGTCCACATATAGTCCCATTCAACAGAGTTGAAGGCCTGTCGGATATCTAAGAGACACAAAGCCCAATCCTCTCCCCGCAGGTGTGGCGCATGCCAAACATGCGCAAGTCTGCGCAGGTTATGTGTTGTATTGTGACCAGGAACAAACCCAGCCTGGTCTGGGTGGACCAATCGAGTCATATATGGTAAGAGGCGCGCCGCTAACACCCCGCTCAGAATTTTTTCATCAATATTTAGCAGAGAAATGGGCCTATAAGAGTCTGGTGAGAGGGGATCCCTGTCTGGCTTTAAAATCATGGTCACTAGCGCTTCCATCATGGTGGCAGGAAGAGACCCCGTATCCAGAGCCTCGCCATACACTGCCAGCAAATGATCCACCAGCTGTAGGGCAAACTTCTTATAAAATTCGGCTGGGAGACCGTCGCTTCCTGGGCACTTTCCAGGTTGTAATTTGTGGATCACAGCTAGTATTTCGTCCCTTGTGAGTGGCGCACCCAGTGCTATAGCGTCATCCTCCTCCAAGGTAGGGAGTGTTATGTTCCCTAAGAAGTCCTGTAATGTCTGTGAGGTAGTCTGTGTCATAGTGGAGCATGTCTGACGCAAGTGAGTAGCAAATTCCTGTATGATCGCATCTTGAGTGTACACCTCGTTCCCCATGGTAGTACAAAGCTTCAGCACCGGAGTCTGTACCGTCTCCGTGCGAATAAGTCGTGCTAAAAGCGCCCCCGATCTGTCCTCCTCCATGTACAGTCGTTGCCTGTACGTGGTATAATTATGTTTCTCCAATCTCGACCAGGCCTCGAGAAGATCACCCCGAAGCCGTGTCCACTCTGCCATGTCAGCTGGTGTCTTATATAGTGTATGCTCTAGAGACTGTATACGTTTTTCTAAAGTGACGATATCCGCACTGAGCTGTTGCCGGACCCCATATGTAGTCCGCATGCAGACCCCTCTAACAACGACCTTCATTGCCTCCCACTCCGTGGACCTAGAAGCTGTGGATCCCCAGTTTCCCCCAAAGTAATGCTTCAGTCACGGTCTGCACATATGGGGAGTCCGGTAAGGGCCTCCGCCCGAAATCGCCATAATGGAATGGGTGGACGTCCAGGTCCGCTAGACAAGGTCAACAGCAACGGCGCGTGGTCTGAGAGATACCTCGGTAAGTATGAAAGGGTCTGCGTGGCAGCGGACAAGCCCTCGGAGAGACAGCAATGGTCAATGAGGGAGAAGACCTGGGCTGCAGGGGTATAACAAAAGAACTCCCTCTTTGTGGGATTACGAGCTCGCCATTCATCTTGGAGCTGCATGCCTTGCAGGATACCTGTGAGGGATCTCAGCATGCGAGGCTTGGTGGGATCTCTAGGGGGTTCCCTATCTAAGTCCCCGTCAAATATACAATTAAAATCCCCAAAAAGAAGGATCTCAGCTCCCACGTACGGAGCAGCCACCTTTAGGACAGTCTGAAAGAAATCAGGACAATCCAAATTGGGGGCATAAACATTAATCACACATATTTCTCTCCCTTCCCATCTCCCAAATAGGATAACATATCGTCCTTCCGGGTCCAGAACATGGTGGAGGTGCTGGAACGGGACCCCCGGCGCCACCCATATAAGTGCCCCCCTTGCAAAGCCCGAATACGATGTGGAGTAGATCTGTCCCCTCCACCGCCTTCGTAGACTCTGTATTGTAGTCCCCCATATGTGTGTTTCCTGCAGTCCCGCTATTGCTACCCTATATCTTCTCAGAAAGGCGTGTATCCGTCGACGCTTATCCAGACCCACTATCCCACGGACGTTCCAGCTAAGGACCTTCAACGTTTGCACTGTCATAGTAATAGTACAATAAGCGCCTCTCAACAGTGCCCCAAAGGCCAGTGTGCCCATCCTGATAGTTTCCCAGCCCGTGTAGCCAAGTGTAATCCTGTGTGACTCTGTTAGTGCCCATATAACAACCACAACTTATATACAGTGAACAAACTTTTATCCCTCCCCCACCCCTTGGCAGTATTATAACTTGGTACTCACGACTCCTGTTCTCCTCACCAAATAATAAATACCGCCCCAAGCCACCCTCTACCCCCCCTTCCCTTAGACATTCCAAAAACAGCATACTGCACTTAAGACATTGACTCAAGCTTCCGTTATCCAATGTAACAGAGAATGTGTCTACCAAAATCTGTGCAAGAGAGTTGGTGACGCCGGGGCGCGAGATTCCTCTCAAGCTTCCCCGACGACCCTAGTCTCTAATGGGGCGTCGCTGCTCCTGTTGCCGCCCGTGATCCCACCCGATCAAACCCGCCGACTGACCCCCAAGCCATATCTATTACACATTGAGAATAGGCCACAGAGGAGGGACTAAATAGAGCCGACAGGGGAATGGCCCCCTTCGTCGGGAAGGTGGAGACCTCCCAAAGACCCATAGTATAACCATATTGATTAGCAAAGTCAACCTCATCATATCAGTACTATAAACAGGACTTATCTCAACATCACAGCAGGTATTGTCCGGTACATGGAGTTCATTCACAACCACTGCCTGTTCCGTCTGCTCCCCACCCAATGTCCTGACTCGCGGCCACCGAGTCTGGGACCGCCTCCGAATCAGGGGCCTGCAACGTGCCATCTTGCCTGACCGATATCCGACCCAGGCTCATCGTCCTTTTCTGCGGTTTCTGGCGTGTGAACTGTCTCCGACCTCTCGAGCAGGGGAGCGAGGATGGCGTCCCGCTGGAACTCGTAGAAGGGACCAGGCGTCTCCCGTCCGGGGCCCTGGCATCCAGCCAATCGCTTGCCTCTCCTGCAGAGAAGAAGAATAATGTTCGTCCCTCGTTCTCCACCCTGAGCTTCGCTGGGAACATGAGGCTGTATTTTAAATTCAAGTCTCTCAGTCTCCTCTTTACATTAATGTAGGTTTTCCGCTCTTCCTGAACTTGTTGGGTGTAATCCGGGAATATTGCTATAGCATGTCCTTCAAAGAAGTATCGTTTGCCACTGCGTGAAAGCTGAAGTAAAAGGTCCCTATCCCGGTAGTTGAATAGTTTTGCAATTATGGCTCGAGGAGGCGCCCCAGGTCTAGGAGGGGCAGCCAATGCCCTGTGTGCCCGTTCCACGCTGAAGAACTTCGACAAGTGTTTGGGAGCCATTTCCTGAGTAATCCAGTCCTCCAAGAACAGGCCCACATCTGGCCCTTCCGCTTTTTCTGGAAATCCCACAAATCGCAGATTCCCTCTTCTGGAACGACCTTCTGCATCTTCCGCTCGGTCATCAAGCCTGATCACATGACGCTTCAGTTCCACCACCGTGTCACTGAGATTTTTAACTTCTTTCTTCAGGGCCTCCGTGTCTTTCTCGGTGGTCGTCACCCTGTCAGAAACTTTCCTCAGGTCGCATCTTAGTAGATTAACATCTCTGGCCACTGCGTCGATTTTCTTAATCATATCGTCCCTAGTGGATTGGACGGCCCTAATAACATGTTGGAGCGTTCTCAGTAGGTTCCTCCAGTGTTTCTTTCTCCGTTATAGGGTCGTCACTTCTGTTCTCCGCACCATGGAATATAGGTTGAGCATAGTTCGAAATCTTGTTAGCTTGTGATTTCACCGTTTTATCTTTCCCCATACTGGCCCTCGAGCTGTGTTAGGGTAGTCCGTGTAATTCCTCCCCGGGAGAGGTGTATTCGGTCTGCGTCCCCTCGTACCAAGACGTACCCCAAGAAAGGTCTTGCGCCTCCAACCGCTGTGCACCTCTCTCTCCACCCGCGTGACAAGACACCGGGCAGAAGCAAACCAATCTATCGTCAGGAAGTTCGAGGCGGGAACCTCCCAATCACTTCACCAACCAGGCTGTCCGTTGCCACGTACCGGGGGCATCCTCAGGGATCTCCTCAGAAGCCTTCGTCCCTTTACCGAACCACAAAGGTGGGACCCTGGATTATCTCTTCCACAACTCCGGCTTGCTCCCCCTGGCGCCACTCAATTCAGACTGTCCCCCTCGCCGTCACCACAGCGCCGCTGCTATTTGCCGCCCTGGGGTCGCGCTGTCGTAGGGTGCATCTACCTCCAATGTACTCCATGCAGTCCACACCACTGGTAATGTCTGTTCATATGTTCCCCAGTTGTGTTATCAACAGCCCTCTGATTGAGCTGTGCAGGCCACAATGCCTCAAACCCACTCAGGAGGAGCGCCGTGCATCAGATGCCACTCATCCTTGCTATATGGATTTATATTGCCCCTCCAAAACTCGCCAGTAGAGAGAGATGTAAATGGTCCCCCGTCCCCCAGGACAGCCGGGTCAGGCCCGCTGTAGATCACGGTCGGGGGAGTCCGAATAATGTCTGACGCGCCGCATCCATGACCAGGTCTGCACTCAATGTGCTCCGCCCGAGGGCCAATCGAGTCCCATTCCTCAGTCCCCCTCAGCTACCAATCAGAGGGGTCGCGCACCAGCTCTTTATTTCCCAGGCCCGGGCAGTATCTCTTCTCCATACAGTGCCCCGGACGGGGCCACGCCAGCACTCAAGCTCGCACGGGGGGACTCTCACCTTCCCCTCACAGCAGGTTCCGGTCCCCAGCAACGGGACCTCTCCTGGCTGCTCCGCACAGGGGTGGGATCAGGAGGATTCCTCTACGGCCGGGCCCAGAGCTCCGCCTCCAGACTGCGGCGGGCGGACCGCTGCCCGCGCACAGCTCCAGGATCGAGATCACCGCCTCAGAACCCCACTTTCACTCTCCGCTTCTTGACGACCCTCGGGGGCAGTTCCCGGGACATCCGGCACTCGGTCTTTCACTGTGAGAGAGGTCTACTCTCCCAGTCCCCTCAGGGCAAGATGGCGCCTCCACGTACTCCGAGCAGCCCAGCTACTTCAGGAGTTTGAAGATGATCCTCGCCCCTGCAGCCTCCATCGGTAGGTGTGCATCGGTCTTCTTCCTACAGGCTACGATCCGGGATCAGTTTTTCCCAAGGATAATGCAGGATTCCCATTTACAACGGGCTGCCACGCGGAGGTCGCCTAAAACACGTCTAGGCGGCCATGATGACAGGCCACGCCCCCACATGCCTTTGTTGTTTAATATGAAATCTAACCTTGTTGCCCATTTTAACTGTTCCAGGTATAACCTTTACATTTTGACATTCATTCATTCATTCAGTTCCTATAGATCATGGCTCTCCAACCTTTTTCAGTAATAAGAGATAATTGTGTTCAATGAAAAGTATCCCAAGCTACTAATATTAATAGTTATTACATCAGAAAGCATTTTTTTAGTGGCTGCCACATGCAAGACACGAGCAGTGAGCACCTCAGTTTGGCAAACATAGTTGCCATCAGTAATGTAAAAAAGGTGTATATGGTTAATACACAACTGATATGGATGCGGTGCCCCTTGCTCCAAGGTAAATATATTAGTAATTGCTCTTCCCAATGCAGAATCAAATATCAGCTTTAAATATATTTTGACATTTCAATCAATTTTTTTGCTCAACATCAACTCATAATTTCTGAAAATACACACATTTACGTCCCAAATTCACGATTTTCCATTTTTGTATACATATACAAATCCAGCCAAGCAAAAACATCTGATATAGTAGTCTAGGCTGTACACAGAAGAGCCGGAGAGCTACCAGTAGCTCACGAGCTACTCAGAGAAGCCTGTTATAAGTAGATTTTAATATTTACATTTTTATGATTGCACAGGTTTTTTCCTCTGAACATTTTTTAACTACAGTTAAGCAAATATAACCCATGCATTAGTCAATTGATTGTATTAAATCTTGGGGTCTGTAGTTAGGCCTATATCGTTGAAATTCAATTAACCGCGACAGGCAAATGCACCGAGCTGCCTCAAGATAATACAGTGGTAAACTAGAGATATTTCAACATTTCTCTGTTATTGATGAGGTAGTCTTCATCGGTCTTACAGTGCAACCAAGTCAGTCATATACAATAACAACAGGATGCAGGAAAATGTCTCTTTGCATTCTCTAGCCCATTCGTTAACCTCCTTATTCTCCCAGCAGACTCTGACCCTCAAGCTTTTCTGTCTGCTCTGTCGTCTTGATTAGAAACCTCTCTGAACAGCTTACATCCAATAAAGATGGCGCGACTCCATGAAAAGAAAGGCCAGGACAAGTGGTTTTCTAATGAACTGTTAAAGGTGAATGAACATGTTGGCCACTTGGAGTGGCTCTGGAGGAGGGACTGCAGTGGGACTTGAAAATGTATTGTTGGATACAGTTTCGCATTTGGAAATCATCACTCAGAACCACTAAATCAGCTGCTTTGCTTAATGTTTGTTTGTTTGTTTATTGAGTTTTATATAGCGCTGGCTAGACCCGGAGGTGTCAGAGCGCTTTACAGAAGGAACAACATAACGAGTTACAAGGTACACTAATTTAAACATTTTTTCACAGAAATTACAAAGTAAATGACAAATCATAAGAGGCAGAGAAGGAAAAGGGGGACAAGAATAGGAGTCTGAGAATAAGTGAGAGGGGAGAAGGGAACCTGAGGAGGGATGGAGTAAAGGCAGTCCAGCAAAAAAGAGAAAAACGTTCGAGGGTCATCAGGAGGAGTCAGGAGGGAAGAAGGAACGGACAAGGGTCAGACAAGATGGCGGGTCCGGATCATGGGAATCGACGGAGACCATCTCCAAAAAAATGGCGGGATGCACAAAAGTCACAAGAATCAAGGTATCAGAGCGCTTTACATAAGGAACAAAAATAGCGAGTTACAAGGTACAATAATTTAAACATTAGTTGCACAGTCATTACAAAGTGAGTGGAAAAATCATTGGGGGGGGAGAGAAGGTAGAGGGGGACAAGAATAGTGTTCTGAGAGAGGGTGAGGGGAGAGGAGGGAACCAGAGGGGGGATGGAGTTGAGGCAGACCAGAAAGAAGGAGAAAAACGTTTGAGGATCGTCAGGGGGAGACCGGAGGGAAGGGGGAATTAAATCAAATCTGTAGCTTATATAATATAGCCTTAGAGCCCGACATAGCAGGCTCTACCGGCCATTAAAGGACTGCTCCAGCATCATTAAATCGGCTTGGGCCTTTAACAAGGGAGTGGGCCTTTAATGGCCAGTAGAGCACGCTATGGAGGGCTCTAAGCCTAATAGAACATACCACTGCTAGAGGGCAGAATGTTCTAATTTGTAAAACGAAGGCCTCACGGAGACCGAGGGGGTTGAAATCCCCTCAGGCTCCGTGAGGCCTTTGTTCACAGCAACAGCTGTGAACAAACATTGAAATGTTGATGGTCTGGGCTTCTAACAGCCATTAGAAGCCCGGAGCACTCCATTGTCTTCAATTGAGCGCTCAACATTCCAATGTTCTAATGTGGCTTAAGGAACTGTGCTCTTCTGAGACGACTAACACTTCTCAAGGATATATCTAGCATGGTAATTCTTGGGGGGACTTTTCTTCTCCTAGATTCAGTATATCACTAGTGACATGGTGATGCACCGAACACCTCTTTCTCTGGGGGGGGGTGGGGGCGAGTCATCAAATCTTGTACGCAGTTTATGATCACCTGAAAGATGGTGTCGTTTTGGACATAGAGTGAAAAGGCCCAGATATCTTTTCTCTGACAAACTTTACATAATTCTTGTTATAGGTAAAGGCATTTGGAAACTCTTTAATTCCTTGCTGTGAAATGGCCTGATCTCTGCCCCTGTTAAATCAGCAGTCCTGGCTCCTTTTTAGGTGCGCACCTACCATACAGCGCAGCTATCCGATTGAAAAAGACCTTTTGTCTGCTTACCAAGATTTTATAGTGAGCTGGCAGCCTGCCAATTAATTGCCATTGGTTGGCTTTTTTGTCACTCATTTGCTTGCTTCTTATTGAATGACTTGCCTTGTCCCTCTGGTGTTTGGCCATTCCCTAGAGCATAGCCTCTTTCCTTGTGTCCCTCCATAGCTCACTTTTAGGGAACTACTTTTTTTCTTTTTTGCTTAAGCAGTCCACAAGAGTACATGTTTTCCAGCTGTCTCCCTTGTATGCTTCTTTCTCCCCTCATGCTCTGTCACTCTCTCTCATACATCTGCCTTTTACCCCCTCTGCACTGGCCTCTCTCATTTCTTTTTGCTTAAGCATTCCATGAGTGCATGGGTTTTCCAGCTGTCTTCCTTGTGTGCCTCTCTTGCATCTTAGTGGTTCTTTCTCCGTGTGTGCTTCTCTCCCCACCACATTGCTCTCTCTTGTCCATGTGCTTCTCTCCTTTACCCTCTGTGTTGCTTTGTCTTGCCTGTGAGCTTCTGTGGAGTTCTTTCCCTTTTGTTCTTCTGCCCCAAGCTTCTGTGTGCTGTTTTCCCCTTTCTCCTTTTACTTCCTCCTCTGTAATCCCTTACCCTACATCACCTAAATAATCTCTATGTTTTTATTTACAGATCCAACTGGTATTCGCCACCTTGCATCGGTAAATAAAAAATTAAAGCAAATAACGCTCGCGTTATTCCGGTGGCGCACACATGCGTGCTGGCGCATGTCTGAGTCACTGGAATTACGCGACCACCATTGCATCTTTTATTTTTTACTTTGAGGATGATGCTTAGCGTCACAAGGCTGTACAGCACCACCAGAATCAAATGGCAAAATGAATCGATCCCAAAGACGAGACCCCATTGGCTTTGCCAGTGCTTGCTTAAAGAAACTGACTCTAAATCAAACAATCTTGGATTTCTGTCTCCCATGTTCACCACTCCCCTAGTTCTTTTGATCATTGTTTGTAACCTGCTTCACAAATTTGTGATGTCCCATAATTTGTTGACGTGTTACAAGCTGGGTTTCGTCCAGGCCTGGGGCACCGTCTGTAGTTCTGTTTCCCGCACTTGATGAGCTACAACGCTGATCTGTTGGAGCGGATACTGCATCTTCACCTAGGGCCAGCCCCGCCAGCTTAGTTATACCTTTCTCAGCGGTAGGCTATCTTCGTTAAACCGTTGTTATCATCTAATATCTTTTTCTCCTACTGTTTTTTATGTGCTTTTTTAAAATTGTACCACAATTTAACAATATATTATGCTTTTCACTTACTTAATTTTGCTAATATTGTGGCTGTTCAAGCGTTAAAAGTATAGATAATAGTAACAGCCTGCGGCTGATATTCTGGAAGTAATTTCATGTCTTATTTTTGGAAAATGTCAGTAATCATTTTTCCTGGTAAGTGCTTTTTAAGCCGCATGGGGCTTTCATTTTTTGACTTCTTGATACACCAATTTTATCCTGCAGACATATGAGTATGTGTTGTTCTTTCACGTCCTGGAGTGGTGCTTTGGGTGAAGGCCTCAATTCCTTTGCCAAGTCTAAACCTTAACAGCCTGTCACGTATTTTGCTGTGTTTTATTCTTCCGCCATAAGTCCGCCATAAGTCTTCCTTTGACAATGAAATTGAGGCAGAGCCTCTTAAACTATCTTAGGAATCAGCTTAAAAAACCTGTTTGAGTGTAGGAGACAAGGTCTTAAAGCTGTTTACCTACTATTGTTCGGTAGATGTCAAAAAGCTTTTTAACAACAAATAAACACGTGGGACTGCAAGACAATATCTGTTGTCCACCACTATATTTGATTATTCTTTTTCAAGTCTAAATGGTAGCCTTCATAAGTCTTCAGACTATGCTTGTGTGGTCCTGAAAGTTAGCGAACTCAGCACGGCTACTTTATTATAGTGTCTACTATGTGAAATTGTATGTTGTGATTTTACGTATTTTATAGCAACAAACTGCCCATATTGTCCGAAAAATGTGAACCTTTTATTTTAAAATCATTAAACGTGGCAATCTGCGTTTATCTTAGGTTTATTTTGGTACTTGGAACCCCAATGGACCAAGCAAACACCTATTTAGTTCTGGTTCATCGACAGATTTTCGGAAGACTAATTGTTATCAATACTTTAAAATGTACATTGTGTTGACTTTGGTTATGCCTAGTGGCATTTTTTTAACGTACGTCATTCTATATGCTGCTTGGTGTTCCATTCTGCCTCCTATGGATTACTTGCATTGTGATTAAGGAAGGACTTTTTTTCATCTCTAAAGTTGTTGTTTTTTTAGCTGCAGCCGATATTTTAGCAAAGACTCAAAATGTAAGTTTGACCTATTTGTTTTGCCACTGCTTGTTGAGTATTGCACTTTCTACAAGAGCAGAATGGCTACTGTATATAGAGCTGATTGTATGCTACACAAAGCAATGTTATCCTCCTTTAGAAAAATATGGTCCATAATTTTTCGCGTAAAATACTGTTTCAGGCTTTTTGATGTTCTGCAGTAAAAAATGTGAACTTTTAACACGCATGTACATAAACTGTTAAACGATTTGATATGAAGTGTATTTGTGAATTACACAGCAACCAGTTAAACGTTCCTCTGCCTCTGAGCTCAGGTCTTTGGACATCAGAAAAGTGTCAGGTTATTTCTGAGACTTTATACTACAGTTTTAGACTTACAGTTTATTGTAACAACATGCTTCTTCAACCACCCCCCCCCCCCAAAAAAATCCAAACAAAAGGCATGGGGTACTGACATATTTCAGAACTTCAAAGTGTCCCGATGTCATATGTCCCATCACATCTTTTACCAGTCCTAGCTTCTTGGCAGAAAATTCTTGGACTTGCAGTTTCGCTTTTAACTCCAGTATGTTTGAGCTCAATGTGGGAGGGGGGGGGTGCAACCCTTCACCTCTCCTCCCCCCTCAACACTTCAGGGGTGGCTAGAAACTCATCCCACCACATGGCCAACGGTTATCTGTGAGATATGGGAGATTCAATTGGGCCTCTCTCTCTATATTACTCGGGGGGGGGGGTCATCATTTTAGGACGCAGGACCATTTAGCTTCCACAGATTGTAACTTGGTATATAATACACCGTTTTTTTATACTGTTTCTTTTCAAACACTTCCTTGTGGGGGAGAAGGGGAGGGAATGTTGGGAGGAGGTTGTCTTGGTTTCCCCGTATTGTTGAGTACATTTGGTATCTTGCTTGGAGGCCGCATTTGTCAGGACCTTCACTGCAGCTGCCTCGAAAACAACTCCATTTCCATATAGGGACAGTAACAAAACACGACAGAGGGCATAAATGTCCAAAGGAATCAAAATAAAGCAGCAGACCTCTCTATTTTTAAAGCTCGAACTGTCGGGGGCGGGGGGGGGGGGATGACAACGAGGAGATTCTATCGCAGAAAATCAGTAGAGGTGCTGCCTTTTCCTCTGCCATCACATTCCCGCTCTTTGATTAAAAAAATAAAATGTGGAGTAGAAAGTTTGGCTTAGTTAAGGAAGACACTGCAGTACTGCACTCTGCGCATATTTCTTCTCCGAAGGTGGGTATTAGGAACATTCCTTGGCACCCTGCACAGGACCCGCAAGGCCTGCTGCTCTCCCCTGGGCCAATGGCGGCTTAGACGAAGTTGCTGTTTTTTTCTCAGTCCACTAACCCCTTAAAGAGCCGCTGGCTGCGCTCTCCCATTGGCCGCCTGCCACCTCTGATCTCGGCTGAGATTTCTCTGTTTACTCTCCTGCCGAGTATGCAGGTGGTGAGGCTACGCCCCCTGCTGCCCGTATAGTGCTTAGCACTTTTGAATGTCCGTGATGCTCGTGTACAGTGCTGCTTCCGAAGGGCCCCAAAGTGTGAGGATTAGGACGAAGTACTGTGCTTCTACTCAGGTGGGTTAGACTGCGGAGTATCAGGGAAAAGTACTGTGCTGTTACCCAGGTGTGCTAGCCTGCTGAGTGCAAGGGAGAAGCTTTGTGTTGCTACCCATTCGGGACAGGTTTCTGAATATCCAGGGAAAGATCGGTGTTGCTACCCCTGTGGGTCACACTGAGAGTACCACAAAGTACTGTGTGGCTACTCTTCTGGCTCAGACTGCTGAGTATCGGAGAGAAGTACTGTGCTGCCACCCATCTGCACCAGGCGGCTGAGTATCAGAGAGACGCACAGTGCTGCTCCCCAAGAGGGTAAGATTGCTGAGTATCAGGAGAAAGTACTCTGCTTCTACCCATGTGGGCAGCATTGCTGAGTTTCAGAGATAAGTACTGTGCTGCTACCCGTGTGGGCCAGACTACTAAGAATGTGTGTGAAGTACTGTGCTGCTACTCGAGTGGGTCAGACAGTAAAGTGTCAGGGAGGAGCACTGTGCTGCTACCTATGTGGGCCATGCTGCTGAGTATCAGGATGAAATACTAAGTTGGTACACGAAAGGGAGAGCCTGCTGAGCATCAAAGGGGCTCTGTGCTGTGGCTCAGAAGAGCCCGATTGGTGAGTACCAAAGGTAAGTACTATGCTGCTACCCAACTTTAGAGTGCCGGGTATCAAAGAGACGTACTGTGCTGCTACCCACAAGGGCCCAACTACTGAGTATCACAGAGATCTATTGTGCTCTTACTCATGCGTTCGAGACTGCTTAGTATCGGGATGAAGCACTGTACTGCTACCCTTGTGGTCCTGGCAGCTGAGCATCAGGGTGGGTGAGGCTTCTGGGTAACAGAGTGACGGCTCTCCTGCTACCCTTTGAATTGGAATTGGAATTGCATTTATATAGCGCTTACTACCCCATACGAGGCGTCAAAGCGTTTTTTGGGCGAGTAGCACGCTACTCTGGAACCCAAACAGGATTAGTTGGGAATTAGTATAGGGGAATATGAAATTAATTTGAGTAGTGGGCATGTGAGTTTGTTATTTGCATTGAAAAAGGATTGTGGAGGGATAGAAGAGGGAAGGGTTTGCATTTATATAGCGCTTGCTACCCCTGATGTGGTCCTGACAGCTGAGCTCAGAGTGAGTGAGACTTCTGGGTAACAGAGTGAAAGCTCTTGTTCTAATCAAATGACCCGAAATTCTGAATTTCAGGAAGAAACCGCTGAATAGGAGGTAATGCATTGCACTACTATGCATGCGGGACACACTGCTGAATTTCAAGGTGGTGTTCTTCCATAACCCCCTGTAAGCCATACTACTGAATGTTAGAATGTCAAGCTATACCGCTCCCCTTCCCAATTCCTCCATGTGCCACTTCTGGTAGCAAATTGGGCTAGTTACCCTCTGGGCCAGGATGAGGCATATATACAGCGCTACTATTCATGTGGATGAGACATGCTTATTGGCTTTGTGTAAGTTTGACATTATTCATTAAGGCTTTTTAAAGGGTAAATAAGAGCATCGATGAAGTAGATGCATAAATAATAATGATACCAACGAATTAAAAAATGTAATGGGATGAAATAAAAAAAGTATTTGATAGCCAATCTTAAAATGCTTAAAGTTTACGTCCTTAGCATCTTAATAAAAATGTATCTTGAAATTATGGAAACAGATAAACATTATTTGTTATGTTGTTGCATACTGGAATAATGTAATAAAAATTAACTAGGAACTGTAAGTTCAAGTGAAAAAGGCAGAGGAACATAAAAAACACAAAACGGAAGAAAAAGAAGGGTAAAGAAAAAAACAGGATCAAATTAGAAGCAAATCTTGTCATTAAATTAAGTTTAATATAGTTGGACGATGAGAGTTAAGACAATAATAAAGTGAGAAAAAGAGTTTAATATCAATAAGAGGTTTGACAGAGGTTCACAGAGTTTCATATTGCTTTTCACATTCTCATACATAAGGCACTTGGGCCCTGATGTGCGAAGTTTCCATTGCCAAAAAGTGGTTGCAAATTGCACACTGACTTTTTGCGAATAGAAAGGAATTTTGTGAGCCGACCTATGGACTAATAGGTCGGTTCAGAAAATTCTGAACCCTACTGGGCCGCAAACCAATCTACATTGATAATATTCATGAGGAAAGTTCTAAATTACGACTCACTACAATTGGATGCCCTCACAGGCATGGTGACCTTCAGAGGTCAGCAGACAACCATGTCTGTGACCGCATTTCAAATAAAGGCAACTTTTTTTTAATTGTAGTCTGTTTTCCTTAAGGGAAACAGGGCTTCATTTGAAAAGAAAAGCTTTTTTAGGTCTCGCCTGAGCCAGCGCATGCTCTGCTCTGGCGAGACTTTTAGTGAGTGGGCATTCAAAAATCCGACCACACGCTTTCTGTGTGGCCTCGAGCGTGCGGTTACGCGCACAGTTACGAGCAGAGGCGCCATCTGGCTTACCTCTCTCGTCATGCGCTCAGCGCATCGCTCGCGGGCACACAGAAAGCTGTGGACGCTGCAGCTGCTTTCACTTTTGCCACCGCGCGCCCACTCGCTCCGCCCTCTCCGTCTCCTTTTTGAAGAAAGCTTGTTTACTGAGCATCAAATCTCATGTGAACGATGCTGTCTCAAAACGCTTTAGTGGCAATTCCGTTTTTTTTTAATTTATTTAGGGCAATGTGAGCTGGTGCCATTTAAACATGAATGCTGTTTATTTTTTTACCGAGCAACAAACCTCACGTGAACGGTGCGGTCTCAAAAGGCATCGGCGCTAATCCTGTTTTTTGGACAATGTGAGGCACTTTAAAAGTTAATGCTCTGTTCCATGGAATTGTTAGTATATTATAATTAATTTAGCGTAAAAGCGCTGTTGTTTTCGTTGCTTGTAAACGTGTACTTTTGGATCCTTAATTAAAGTACTTTTGGATCCTTAATTAAATATTTTTAAGCACAGTAAAAATACATGCAATTTTTTTTTTCTTTCGGTTAACTATTGATTATCTCTCCCCAACTCCACGCCCACCTGCACACAAACCATAAATAATCACCACTCGCTTTTTTTAAACAAACTCTTCTACCCCTCTACTTCCCCTCTACTACCCCTCTTCTACCCTTCTACCTCTCTACTACCCCTCTACTCCTCTTCTACCCCTCTACCCCGCTACCCCCTACCCCTCTTCCACCCCTCTACCCCTCTTCTACCCCTCTTCTACCCCTCTTCTGCCCCTCTTCTACCCCTTTTCTACCCCTCTTCTACCCCTCTACTACCCCTCTACCCCTCTTCTACCCTTCTACCCCTCTTCTACCCCTTTTCTACCCTTCTACCCCTCTACCCCTCTTCTACCCCTCTACCCCTCTTCTACCCCTCTCCTACCCCTCTACCCCTCTACTACCCCTCAACCCCTCTTCTACCCCTCTACCCCTCCACCCCTCTACCCCTCTTCTACCACTCTACCCCTCTTCTACCACTCTACCCCTCTTCTACCCCTCTCCTACCCCTCTTCTACCCCTCTACCCCTCTTCTACCCCTCTACCACCCCTCTACCCCTCTACTACCCCTCTACTACCCCTCTTCTACCCCTCTTCTACCCCTATACCACTCTACTACCCCGCTACCCCTCTACTAACCCTCCTCTACCCCTCTTCTACCCCTCTTCTACCCCTCTACCCCTCGTCTACCGCTCTACCCCTCTACTACCCCTCTACTACCCCTCAACCCCTCTTCTACCCCTCTACCCCTCTTCTACCACTCTACCCCTCTTCTACCAATCTACCCCTCTCCTACCCCTCTCCTACCCCTCTTCTACCCCTCTACCCCTCTTCTACCCCTCTTCTACCCCTCTACCACCTCTCTACCCCTCTACTACCCTCTTCTACCCCTCTACTACCCCTCTTCTACCCCCTCTTCTACCCCTCTACCACCCCGCTACCCCTCTACTAACCCTCCTCTACCCCTCTTCCAACCCTCTTCTACCCCTCTACCCCTCGTCTACCCCTCTACTACCCCTCAACCCTTCTTCTACCCCTCCACCCCTCTACCCCTCTTCTACCACTCTACCCCTCTTCTAACCCTCTTCTACCCCTCTTCTACCCCTCTACCACCCCTCTACCCCTCTACTACCCTTCTACCCCTCTACTACCCCTCTACCCCTCTACTACCCCTCTACCCCTCTACTACCCCTCTACTACCCCTCTTCTACCCCTCTACCCCTCTTCTACCCCTCTACCCCTCTTCTACCCCTCTACCCCTCTTCTACCCCTCTACTACCCCTCTACCCTTCTTCTACCCCTCTTCTACCCTTCTACCCCTCTTCAACCCCTCCTCTACCCTTCTACCCCTCTACCACCCTCTCTACCCCTCTACCACACCTCTACCCTTCTACCCCTCTACTACCCCTCTACCACCCCTCTACCCCTCTTCTACCCCCTACCCCTCTTCTAACCCTCTACCCCTCTACTACCCCTCTACCTCTCTTCTACCCCTCTTCTGCCCCTCTACCCCTCTTCTACACCTCTACCCCTCTTCTACCCCTCTACCCCTCTTCTACCCCTCTACCTCTCTTCTACCCCTCTACCCCTCTTCTACCCCTTTACCCCTCTACTACCCCTCTACCCCTCTTCTACCCCTCTACCCCTCTTGTACCCCTCCACCCCTCTACCCCTCTATCCCTCTTCTAACCCTCTTCTACCCCTCTACCCCTCTTCCCCTCTTCTACCCCTCTTCCCCTCTTCTACCCCTCTTCCCCTCTTCTACCCCTCTACCCCTCTTCTACCCCTCGACTACCCCTCTAACCCTCTACTACCCCTCTACTACCCCTCTACCCCTCTTCTACCCCTCTACCCCTCTTGTACCCCTCCACCCCTCTACCCCTCTATCCCTCTTCTAACCCTCTTCTAACCCTCTTCTAACCCTCTTCTACCCCTCTACCCCTCTTCTACCCCTCTTCTACCCCTCTACTACCCCTCTACTACCCCTCTACCCCTCTTCTACCCCTCTACCCCCTCTACCCCTCTACTACCCCCTCAACCCCTCTTCTACCCCTCTACCCTCGTCTACCACTCTACCCCTCTTCTACCCCTCTTCTAACCCTCTTCTACCCCTCTTCTACCCCTCTACCCCTCTTCTACCCTTCTACCCCTCTACTACCCCTCTTCTACCCCTCCACCCCTCTACCCCTCTTCTACCACTCTACCCCTCTTCTAACCCTCTTCTACCCCTCTTCTACCCCTCTTCTACCCCTCTACCACCCCTCTACCCCTCTACTACCCTTCTACCCCTCTACTACCCCTCTACCCCCCTACCACCCCTCTACCCCTCTACTACCCCTCTACTACCCCTCTTCTACCCCTCTTCTACCCCTCTACCCCTCTTCTACCCCTCTTCTACCCCTCTACCCCTCTTCTACCCCTCTACCCCTCTTCTACCCTTCTACCCCTCTTCTACCCCTCAACCCCTCTTCTACCCCTCTACCACCCCTCTACCCCTCTACCACACCTCTACCCTTCTACCCCTCTACTACCCCTCTACCACCCCTCTACCCCTCCTCTACCCCTCTTCTACCCCTACCCCTCTTCTAACCCTCTACCCCTCTACTACCCCTCTACCTCTCTTCTACCCCTCTTCTGCCCCTCTACCCCTCTTCTACACCTCTACCCCTCTTCTACTCCTCTACCCCTCTTCTACCCCTCTACCTCTCTTCTACCCCTCTACCCCTCTTCTACCCCTTTTCCCCTCTTCTACCCCTCTTCCCCTCTTCTACCCCTCTTCCCCTCTTCTACCCCTCTACCCCTCTTCTACCCCTCTACTTCCCCTCTACCCCTCTACTACCCCTCTACCACCCCTCTACTACCCCTCTACCACCCCTCTACCCCTCTACTACCCCTCTACCCCTCTACCCCACTACCCCTCTTCTACCCTTCTACCCCTCTTCTACCCCTCTTCTACCCTTCTACCCCTCTACTACCCCTCTACCCCTCTTCTACCCCGCTACCCCTCTACCCTTCTACTACCCCTCTTCTACCCCTCTACCCCTCTTCTGTCCCTCTACCCCTCGTCTACCCCTTTTCTACCCTTCTACCCCTTTTCTACCCTTCTACCCCTCTACCCCTCTTCTACCTCTACCCCTCTTCTACCCCTCTACTACCACTCTACTACCCCATAACCCCTCTTCTACCCCTCTACCCCTCTTCTACCCCTCTTCTACCCCTCTTCTATCCCTCTTCTACCCCTCTACCCCACTTCCCCTCTTCTACCCCTCTTCTACCCCTCTACCCCTCTTCTACCCCTCTAACCCTCTACTACCCCTCTACTACCCCTCTACCCCTCTTCTACCCCTCTACCCCTCTTCTACCCCTTTACCCCTCTACTACCCCTCTACCCCTCTTCTACCCCTCTACCCCTCTTCTACCCCTCTACCCCTCTACTACCCCTCTACCCCTCTACTACCCCTCTTCTACCCCTCTAACCCTCTACTACCCCTCTACTACCCCTCTACCCCTCTTCTACCACTCTACCCCTCTTCTACCCCTCTTCTGCCCCTCTACCCCTCTTCTACCCCTCTACCCCTCTTCTACCCCTCTACCCCTCTTCTACCCCTCTACCCCTCTACTACCCCTCTACCCCTCTTCTACCCCACTACTACCTCTCTACCCCACTACTACCCCTCAACCACTCTACTACCCCTCAACCCCTCTTCTAACCCTCTTCTACCCCTCTTCTACCCCTCTACCTCTCTTCTACCCCTCTACCTCTCTTCTACCCCTCTACCCCTCTTCTACCCCATTACCCCTCTTCTACCCCTCTACCCCTCTTCCCCTCTTCTATCCCTCTTCTACCCTGCGGTGGACTAAGTGGCAGCCAGAGCCTGATAGCACTGCTTGTCCTTTAACAAAAAAAAGAGCATTGGCATAGCCAATAGGTCTCGCCTTTGGGACCTTATAAGTGTTTAGTTATGCAGCACAATATCCTTGGTACAACAACATCAACTGTTGCATGGCTAATCACTTATAAGGTCCCAAAAGCGAGACCTATTGGCTATGCCATTGCTTGTTTTTGTTTGAGAGCTGGCAGTGGTCCACTTGAACAGTGCCTTCTCCCCAACTAACGTTCTTTTTAACATTCACAAAGGGGAAGGGGCTGCAAGGGGACCATTTGCAAATGGGTTAACACCTCCTTTGAGATGTCAATAACATTTCAATGCTTTAAACTGGATTTCAATTGCAAAACGTTGATACCGAAGAGATGCTTTAAACATGTCTCTTCTAAATAGACATTCATGTATCTCTACCCAGATTAACCCTTTTTAGCAACATTAGGATAATGAAAGACTGGGGGGAAAACATAACGCTCTAACCTATACCATGCAGTTTTCATACAGCTCTTAGGTGACAGTTCATAGCTCACTGTGCTATACTAGGGCTGTAACTTATGAACTGCAAGTAGCAAAATGATCTCTGTGACAAAAGCAGTAACCTACTGAGCAAGCACCATGAAATACTGTTTGGAACACATTCTTTGCAGCAGGCATATTAACCCTCTGCGCTACTTTATCATGAGTGGAAACTGCCACTAGACAGAACTCTGATCTCTCTCCAGCAGGAACATTAATCACCAGAGTTATCTGAACAGGTTTATTGTTTCCTGAAAACTGCTGGACACACAATTAACTCTGCATCAGGCGCTTTTTAAACCTGTGCTATTTCTAAGCATGGGGCCTCTCGAGGACAACGGCAGGTGCCGTTGCACAGTTCGCACCACCCTAGAGCCCACTCCATTTTTAGGTCTCGCCTGGCGAAAGCAGCGCATGCGCTGCTCTCGCTATTGCGAGTACCTTTTGGAATCAATTCTGCCGAGGGCTTTCATGCACGCGTCTGCATGGACAAACATGGCTGCTCTCGCCATTTGTCCATAGCAAACAGCATGCGCGTGTCCGTAGGGACTGTGGACATTCCGACGCCATTTTGTTGCCATAGCAACGAAAATGCCGCTTCGCGTGTGCTTTTACTTAGCGTGGGCTTCGCGCGATCGCTTTCACTTTCACGGCTGCTTGTTTAGGTCTCGCCTGGCGAAAGCAGCGCAAGCGCTGCTCTCGCCATGCGAGGACCTTTTGCAATCGATACATAATTAAATATATTCCCCTCTCTCCTTCAGCTCACTGCTTTTTTGCCACCTCTCCTTCCCCTTCACAGTCTTGATTCTCTCATCTCTCCCCCACTTCTTTCTAATTTCACCCCCCTTTCCTTGCATTCTTCCTCTATCGCTCCCTCGTAGTTTCCCTTTTAAATTCATCCCAATCCGCACATTCGCTTTCTCGTTTTATAGTGCTCTCCTTTCCACTACCATTTCCGTTTTCACCCTGCCTTCTTAGCTCTTCTCTCTTTCATTTAATCATTCCTTCCTTTCATCTTACCCTCTCGCTTCTTCATTATTAAGCCCCTTTTAAACCTTCTACACTCTCCTAACTGCCCGCCTCTTCCTCCCACCATTTAATTCTCCCCTCTTCCCTCATCTTTCATCTCCCTGTTCCTCTGCCTCGGGTGATGTCAGAGTCTTGATTATTGTTTCGAGCGGATAATAAATACCTCAGCACGAGACAGAGGGCTGCCTGCACGCACAGCCACGCTCTGCAGTGCTTGGCAACAGGGGCCGCCAATAGAAACAGCAGCCGCGCATTTGTCTGGCGAAGACCCGGAGGAGATCGCTCATGTTCCGGTTATGTGTCAGGGTCACTGGCATTGGCCCTCTGAAACCCCTGACCTGCTCATAATGAGGCAGCCACTAAGTGGATGAAACTGCTTCTCTCATCTTTTCTGCACTGCGTTTTCAACCAATGAATGGGACGAGATGGCAGAGGACTGGGCCAATGAGGAAATCAGGCGCCATGACAGTGCCTTGTCCTAGGGATAGGGAGAAGGTTGCCCGGCAGTATGCCGGAGGGAAGTTAGAGTTAAATGCTAGGAGGATGCAAGTAACATTCCAAGTTGTAAAATTTAGGGTTGGGGTCCTATCAGAGCTGGCCTTTGCTCCGATACCAGCCTGGGAGAAACAAAATTTTGCGCTCTCTCCCATTTGTTAATGTGCTGGGAAAATGGGAGGGGTAGCGAGAAGGTGAGGGGGGCCAAGATAAAGAAGAACAAGCATTGGCATAGCCAATAGGTCTCGCCTTTAATTAAGTTAAAGCCATTTGCTTTGCTATACAATACCATTAGCAAAGCAAATGGCTTTAACTTAATTAAAAGCGAGAACTATTGCATTTTCAATGCTTGTTTACCATTGGTTGCCTTTCACTTCAATCTCATTAGCTTGCTTCTTATTCAATGTTTTTATCCCCGTCTTGTGATTGTCCCTCTCCTGGAGCATAGCTTCTTTACCATCCTTTTGACTGGGTTATTTTTTATCCGTCAACTACTCCACATCATGGGACTACTTTTTTTCTATCAGCATTTCATGGGAGCATGTGTCTTCTTACTCTCTCCGCTGTGTGCGGCTTCTCTCATAGCATCCTCACCTCTTGTGCTCTACATGTTACCCCTTCCCAAATCTCCTGTTGCTTCCAGGCACTTCCCACACCGCTTTGATATTTTTGGGCTTTTTTTTTTGTATTTACTCTCGCCACCTAGCTCCTCTCTTGTTTCTCCCTCCCTACTTCCCATTGGACACTCCACTGGATAGCTTTTACTACTGCTCCCCTTCTCGCCTGCTCTACCATTGATCCCCTGCCTCTTCCCGTTGTGTTCTTTTTTTTTTTTCTTTCAGAAATTCAATTTTTTCCTTTTTTGGCTGGCTTTGCAGCTGCAGTTTTCTCCACATAAGGTAACTACTTTTTTATTTGCCTTTCAGCACTCCATATACATTTATGTGTTTAGTTGCTCTTTCTCACATCCCCACTCAATGGGCATCTACCATCTTGAGTGGGAAACTAAAAAAAAAACCTGGTTGTCTCAGCATCACAACGGATATTGGCGCATGCGTGGTGGTTGCGTGTGCATGCATACATCCTGCTAGGACCACTGTGGCGTTACGATACATGCATGCATATTCATCCTTAAGTTGGGGCTTTCATGTTTATTTATTTAGTTTTGCTGAGGCTGTTTAGCTTTGGCAAGACCCTTTTTTTTCTTTTTGCCGATGCAGTTTTGGCAAAGCTAAACTCCAAAGCTCATTGGCTTTGCCAGTGCTTGTTTTGTTATCAGGGAAGGAGGGGAATTAAGCTTTATTTTTCATCATCAGGCTTTGACTCAAAGAAAGAGAGAGAAAGGCAGAAAAGTGATAAAGAAAGAGGAAGAGAAAGGTAGGAAAACGGTGGCAAAGGGTAACAGCAGGAATAAACAAGCATTGGCAAAGCCTACAGGTCTCGCTTGTAGGACTCATTGGTTTTGCTAGCGATTTTAGTAATATGTTATTGTATATGCATTGCATATTTTATATAAGTAAAGACTTGAATATGTTAACAGTTTTAAACTCTGTTTGCTTTATTGCAATTATGTACTGTAGTTGTAATTTACTTTACTAAGTATTGACAAAATAAGAACACTCCACTATAAAATGCTGAATTATTGGGTTTTCTAATGCTTGTATGGTACATATGAGCTGTCGTATTTAGGTGTCCGGGTAAGTTCTAGTTGTGGGAGGGTGTTCATAAAGGGGCGCGATTGTGAGCTCTAGAAAGTGTGAGTCAGTGGGCCACAACAGTGTTCAGATTACATGCTCATCCTACTGTTGGCCTCTCTTCAGTGCGCACATAGTGATGCTCACATATGTACCATTTGTAATTACCAATTCTAATAATGCTAATTCTTTACAACAAAACCATTGTTTTTACTCAATTATATTAAAATGCTAACAAGCACTCACAAAGCCAATAGGTCTGGTTTGTTTTAGGCATACGTTTGTTGTTGCGTGGTATGTCCGGATGCAATAGCAGAAAACTCACGGATAGGCACTCAAATGCTGGTTAGGCAGCATGCTGGGTAAAACAGAGGATTGTCGGTCACATGTTTTTCGCCACATCCTTAATTACTTAGGCAAGACCCTTTTAGAGACCCTCTTAAAGCCCTGTGATCCACAATAGGATTTGTGCCTTAGCCGAGACCTAAATATTGTGGTGATGAAAAACTCTGTAGTCCTTCTAGTGAAGCAGAAAGGAGCATCCGCTTTGCTCCTCTGCGGCGCTCTCTCCACAGCGTTCTCTCAGCAGCGTCTCTGGGAGAGCAGGAGCACAGCTGGTGTTAGGTGTCAGTGGGGAGGTTGTGCACTTCAGTGAAAGAAAGCTGAGGGCCAGACCTCCTCCACTGTGACACCACAGGCCTTGATTATACGGCCCAGGGCTCTTTGTGCTACTGCGCTCCTATAGAAGTAGAGCTGCAGTATTTGTTCGCGGGCACAGGTGAAGTTGATACCAAAGTCATACATGCCATTTGCTCCCTGGTGATGCACATCCAAATATCCTTAGCTAATCTGGGAGAAAAGCTCAAAGAGAGAAAACAGCGAGAGATAGCAACATGGAGCGTGGGGCGCAAACAATATTGGGGAAAACAACTAAGGGGCTGGTGGAAGCAAAACAGAGGGCTGAGTGGTGAAACAATGTTGGGGGAGCCTTGGTGATGAACCAACATGGAGAATGTGGGGAGGGAAGCTAACAGAGAGAGAGCAACCTAGAGGAAAATTAAGCAGGCAAGAGAGCAATGGAGTGGGCAGTGGAGAAGTACATGGACAAGAGAGAGAAAGTGCAACACAGAGTACTGGAGGGGAAGAGAAGCACACTAGGGGAGACAGCTAGAAAACACATGCACTCTTGAGGAGTGCTTAAACAAAAAGAAAAAATTAGCGCCTGAAAAATAAGCAGTGGAAGGACACAAGTAATGCATCCATGCTCCAGGAGATGGACAAATACAAGTAGAGGAAGTAAAACAAACACAAGCTAATGAATAAGTAAGCAAATGGGTGTGACAATGAAGCCAGCCAATGGTATGCAATGGGAGGGCTCTAAACCCACTTTAAGCTAACAATATGTCTCACAACAGACAGCATATGCAATTTTTAGTAGGCAAGACCTAGAAAGAGCGTGGAAGAGTGAGATAAAGAGACCAATAGTACAGGGTGGTGTGGCATCACTGCATCCTAGTAACCATTGCTATGGTGACCGATGCAGTAGCTTCTATGAGTGTTCTAGATCTGATGTGGGTCAGTTAGATTGTATGCTGGTTACAGAGTAGATGTACTCTGCTTGCTCCTGATTAAACCTTTTAACCTGCATATCGGCGTGGAGTATTCATTACATTTTGGCGACTGAAGATGGGATACACCGTCAAGGAACCTACAAGACTGCCACCTCACTGAAATTCTTTCAGAAGATTACGAGCAACCCTACTTGGAGCAAGCAGAGTGAAAGATTGCTCATGGTCCACCTCGCAACAAAACCGGACAGGTCTACACGTTAATTTTCCCATCGGGAAGAAAGTAGGAAATCAAGAAGAAAATAAGGAACCTGCAATACTGCCTTCTACAAGTTTACACAAAGAAAAGAAAAGTTTACGCAATCCAAGCGGGTCTACAAGTTTTCACGAAGAAACGGATTGAGCAAAAGATGCGAAGTTACTACAATTCAGCAAAGGTAACTTACTAACGTTATCTTCTCGAAGTTACCGTTAAACGAACATTTCTCGGCCGCATTTTTCGAGCGGCGGTGACGCTGACCTCCATTGTCATCTTTCCATTCCACAGTGGAAGTCCAGCAGAAATCGACGACATTCCGGGAAATCTCCGTCATCACGCCTAGCGTCTGCACTCAGCTCTGTCATCACGCTGGGTCACGCAACGTGACCTTACGTTGCAGCCATTTTGAAATATCCTCCCATAGCAACGCAGATCGGAAAAGTCACCGGAACAACCAGGACAACATACGAGTAAACTGCAATCTACTCATTCTTCCCTTAAACACGCTTCGGAACACAACAGGTGACAACATTGGTAACTGTACTATATCCCGTAAATTACCTACTCGACAGTGATATGCACACTAATTACATTAGTGCATATTCATTCAGCATACAATATTGCTAGTTGTCAAATTAACTACTCGACAGTGATATGCACACTAATTATATTAGTGCATAATTATTCTATATACAATATTGCTAGTTGCCACAATATCCTTGTTTCATTAAGAGTCAAATGTACTATTTGTGCCATAATATTACAGTCAATGTTTTCTAGTGCTGTTTCATGCTGGGATAGCTTTTTACAAAAGTAACTCTCAGTAATTACTTTATGGTATTTAAACATGGCTACACAAGGTTATGGTTTAGTCTCACCTGTTCCTTACCTCATTCGACCAGGTGAACCCATACTAAAATGGTTAGATTGGAAAGAATATTTTCTCAATTACATTTCAGCCTTGGAAGAAGAGAGTGAGGACGAATTTTCTCCTTCCAGGAAAAAGAAAATGTTATTACATAGTTTAGGACCTGAAGGGTCCAGAATTTATTATCAAATGGAAAAGAAAGCAAGATCTGGAGGAAGCTCCAATGTATTTCTGGAAGCCCTTGAAGATCTTGACCCACATTACCAACCCACAGTTTGTGTAGGAATTAGTAGGTATGAATTTTTCCAAAGGAAACAACATAAATCAGAATCTGTTGAAGATTATGTGTCATCTTTGAAAAAATTATCTATTAATTGTGAGTTTGGGAATCTTCATGACAGTTTCATCAGAGACCAACTTGTCATGCATTCCAACAACGCAGCTATTCAAGAAAAACTGTGGGTATGTGGAGATGCTCCTTTGAATGAAATTATAGCCATAGTTAAAAAGGAGAAATGTCAAAAGGTGTGCACAAGTGGCACTTAAAAATAATGAAGAGGGTAATGTAGTAAGCAAAGTATCCAGCAACACCAATGAGGTAAAAAATTTGACAAACGAACCTACAAAGAAGTCAACAGGAAAAACTTTAATGTAAAAAGGAATTTTTACGATGAGAAACAATTGACATGTTACAGATGTGGGTACAAAGGTCATAATGCTAATGAAAAATGGTGTCCAGCATTGAAGTCCAGATGTGGGTTTTGTGGTATTATGGGCCACTTTACAAAAGCTTGCAGGAGGAGAATTAACAAAAGCAATAAGAAAGTAGTAGGATGCATTGAAGACAAAAATGAGGTACATGTTAACGACGGGAACTCCTCTAGTGATGATAGTATATTATGCATAAACGATATAAATGATGCTGACAATGTTGTATTAAATGTATGTTCCTCAGGAAAAAAGAAAGCAATATGCGAAGTGAATATTGGTGGTGTAAATTTACAAATAGTACCTGACTCTGGCTCACCGTACACCATCATCCAACGTGATGTATGGGAGAGCAAATTTGAAAAAGTCCTTGAACAGGAGTTGAAACCCCCAGATATCCAGCCTGTAACCTTCACTGGTGAAAAGATTCCCATGGTAGGTTATGTGGAGGTTCTATTTATGTTCAAGGACAGAAGCGCCATGTGCAAATTATATGTCGCAGAGAAGGGACCATCTGTACTAGGATGGATTGATCAAGGAGAACTAGGTATCATCCTCAACCCTAAAATGGAAGACCAGGTTATGCTATTAGAGGAGACAGATACAAAGCTAGTTAGTGACATAGTTACACAATTTCCTAATGTGTTTTCAGGAAAAGTGGGAAAACTGTGTGGTTTTGTTCACAAGATCATACTCAAAGACAATGCTGTACCAGTCTGTCATAAAGCCAGACACATACCGATTAGTATAAAAGAGGGTGTCATGGCTGAATTAGACATTCTGGGAAAAAAGGGATAATAGAGCCTGTAGAAAGCGCAGAATGGCTCGCCCCCTTAGTCGTAGCACGCAAACCTGACGGCCGGTTGCGTCTATGCATTGACTTGAGAGATCTGAACAAAAACATCACAATAGACAAATTCCCCTTACCAAGAATTGATGAATTACTTGCACAGACAAATGGAATTAAATGGTTTTCGACAATAGATTTAACATCTGCGTACCACCAAATCCAGCTACACGACAGCAGCAGAGGCCTAACAGCATTTATAACTCCTTTTGGATGTTACCATTTTGTGCGTATGCCTTTCGGCCTCGCCTCTGCTGCTGCTGTGTTCCAAAGATTAATGCATAAATTATTTAAAGGGTTAAAGGGCATAACCTACTTCCAGGATGATATATTAATCATGGGTCGTGACAGGAACGAACATGATGAGAGATTAAAAACTGTTCTTCACATTTTATCAGAAAAAGGATTGACTGCCGAATTAAAGAAATGCAACTTTAGAATGAAGTCAGTAACTTACCTAGGGCATGAGGTATGTGGTGATGGAATTTCTCCTAAAAAGGGATTAGTTGAGGCAATTAAAAAGGCTCCCACACCAAAGTCGAAAGATAACATAAGGTCATTTCTCGGCATGGCAGAATTCTATTCCAAGTTCGTGCAAAATTTCGCGTCTAAGACTTACAACCTAAGACAACTACTTAAGGTAAAACAAGAATTTTTCTGGAATAAGGATCTTGAGGATGACTTTATAAAAATAAAGAGTGACCTTATTTCTGCTTTTCCTCTTCAAGCCTTTAACAATCTTGCACCAAGCATTATCACCACCGATGCAAGTGGTAAGGGTTTGGGTGCAGTACTATCACAAATCAATGACAGAGGTGAAGAAGTAACCATCGCTTTTGCTTCTCGATCACTATCTCCAACAGAAGAAAAATATTCGGTGATAGAAAAAGAAATGCTAGCCACAGTATGGTCTATGGAGAAATTTAGGCAGTTTGTGTGGGGCAGCAAATTTATTCTTCGTACAGACCATAAACCACTACTCAAAGTCTTGACCTCAGAAGGCATATTTAAAGCTACCCCAAGAATAGCAAAGATGAGTCTGAAACTTTTAGAATTCACCTATGATATTGAACACCTACCTGGAAAAAGGAACCAAGTAGCGGACTACCTCAGTAGATCCCCCTTACCGTATGAAACTGTAGAGCAAAATGATTGGGATGACTTCAATGTAGCTGTAGTGTACGACAATTCCAATGCCATTACTAAGGAAGAATGGAACATGGAATATTCACAAGATGAAGTATTAAGAAAAGCAGCATCCTTCATCATCAAAGGATGGCCCAGCAAAAATGAAAGTGATGGTGAACTAAGAGCCATGTGGGAAATACAAAATGAACTTTCCATCGACAATTCTGGTTATATTTGCAGAGAAAGAATCTTTGTTCCTTCAAAATTACGATTCAAAGTCTTAGAATTGAATCATGAAGGTCATCTGGGCATCCTTAAATTAAAAGCCAGGATCAAAATGTTATATTGGTGGCCTGGTATCGACAGAGATACAGAAAAATTTGTCAGAGAGTGTTCTTTTTGCCAAGAATCTGATAAAACTCAAAGAGTGCTCAGACCCACCCTTGGATCCAGAATTCTTCCAGATCGACCTTGGGAAAATCTCAGTATCGATTGGTTAGGTCCCATTGATGATGAAGAAGGTCAACACAAGCACATCCTAGTAGTTATTGATGATTACTCAAAATGGCCAGAAATTGAAATCACTGAAAACTTCGACACGAAACAAGTCATAAAATTTTTGGAAAGTGTATTCCTGCGAGAAGGAATACCCAAGAACATTCTAAGTGATAATGGTCCACAATTTTCATCTGAAAAATACCTACATTTTTTAGAAAGAAATGGGATTTGTGGAAGAAAAACACCTGTATATCATCCAGCAGGAAATGGTATCGTAGAAAGATTCAACAGAGTCATAATGGGCAGTGTACAAGCATCCCTGAGCGCTGGAAAAAATTGGGAGAAAGAACTTTTTAGCACACTTTGGGCTTACAGGATTACACCTACAGGTACAGGGTATAGCCCTTTCAGAATTTTAAGAGGGAGAGAACCATTTACCAAAGACAATGTTGCTTGGAACACCATGAAGACGTGTGGTAAATGGTCACCAGCTGTTGTCAGATCTAACTTAAGAAAAATGCATGAAACCTGCAAATCCCACTTTGATAGTTCACACAACACACGCGACATCAAACTGAAGGAGGGTGATTGGGTAAAAGTGAAACTTTCCTCCAAAGTAAAAAAAGGTCAGAGTAAATACTCATCACCATTGCAAGTGGTCAAATCATATTCCAAATCTGCTGAGTTGAGTGATGGGAAAATCTGGCATTACAATAGACTATCTATGTGCAATAAATTTATTCACGAGAAAAGAGCTGGAAAACATTCTGGGGCAAACTCAATGAGCTGGATGTGGGATGATGTCACCGATAATACTGTTACTGATCAAAAAAGTCCACATACTCAAACTGTTAGAACTGTTCCCAGTGATGTTGTACAGCCTTCTTGTAGCTCAGGAAAGACGACACGTGTTGGTGGAGAGATAAAACTACCAACGAAATTCAGAAGTTATGCTATGTAATTATTTTTTTTTGTTTTTCTCGCAAGGAAGGAGATATCTCTCCACTTAATATCCATTGTATTACTTATAAATTATTTCACTCTTATTTATTGTAAGAAAAGTAATTATCTCCATTTGTATTTATTCTTGTTATTTGATTAAAGAGAGGAGATGTGGCATCACTGCATCCTAGTAACCATTGCTATGGTGACCGATGCAGTAGCTTCTATGAGTGTTCTAGATCTGATGTGGGTCAGTTAGATTGTATGCTGGTTACAGAGTAGATGTACTTTGCTTGCTCCTGATTAAACCTTTTAACCTGCATATCGGCGTGGAGTATTCATTACAGGTGGGTGAAGAAAGTGTCATTGAGGTGAAGTTGAGCCTTGGTATTCGGCAACTGGCTGCAGTCCCCAAGAAAAAGTTTGCCCTGTTGCATTTTTGTATTTTTTTGTTTTACAGATTTAGCACTGGCACCAATATGATTTAACCAAAAACGAATTTATGAACCCTAGATAGAAGATTGAATTGGTTCTATTTCTCCCCCAGTGGCCTTTCAACTAATGTTAAAGTATGCTTCGGGAAGGATGAGGCTGTATTTTGTGTGATTTGAGCATCGGTGAGAGGTTTATTGAAGGTGCCCTGGAGCAGGGTGTAACCACAATTCAAAGATGGTAGGGTACAGAGCCCCTATGATGCTGCAGCAGACTAGTATGAAGTATGAAGGGCCTGGTTAGAAGGCTGAGCTGATCTATGAAGTGCAGCGCGGTTGCTGAAATAGACCCACATCCAGACTTTTTATAATCACTTGTTCTGGCATCAGAGGACAGAGTTGGCATAGCTGCTAAGGTTCCACGGACTTGTAGACCTAGTTTTGTAATGAACTAAACAGGAATGCAGTTCATCGAACGTGAAGTAAAAACAAACATGGACTGTGGGAACTCGTCACCTATGGGCTTGGGAAACTTGGCAGGCTTGCAGTGTGACGTATCCGAACTGCAGCTAAAATTGAGCTTTTTCATGTTTTTTTTTCTCGAATAGTAATTGTGTTTGTTGTGTATGGTTGAATTTTAATAAAAAAAGGATCGTTAAAAGCGAGAGATTAGGCTAAACGCCTTACATCCTTTGAATCGTGTGTCGTAATAATGCCCCACCAGCCAATCACCTTGTTCAGAACATTTCGACGTCCTATTATGATGTCACGCCGCAGTGTCTACCCGTACAGCTTCCAAGGGCACCAGGCAACAGTTCGTGGCAGCCTTTTACTTCAGCTGCAGCCCCGGCGAGTGTCTGAAGCCTGTTGCTCTTAGCGAACTCTTTCATAAAGCATTAATGAACCTAAGGGGGCATACTCATTGGCATACCACCCTCCACTGCAGCCTTGAAGAGAGGAAGATTGGGCTAGGCCAAACTGGGAAGTTTCCCATCAGAACGGTGCCCGTGAAAGTGCACTAAGTTAGACGTCAGGTAAGCCCCCCAGCCCTGTCGGCTTGCTAATGCCAACGTTCCCCACGGAAATCTCCAGATTCCTCCCGAATGTGATCTGTTCTTGCTCTTTTATAAAAAAAAAGTTAGTTCCTCATCCGCCCACACTTCGTTTTCCCTCTTTTCTTGCCCCCATGGTCCTAGTAATCTACCCTTCTTCATTTGTGCTACTACGTGAAGTTTGTGTTGCCTCCATACTTCCTTGTTGTCTTTCTCTTTCCTTAGTTCTCCCTTCCCTCCTACACCACATCTTCACCACACACCCTGCTTCCCAAACACACAGAAAATGATGCTCTTAATGTAAGGATCCTCTGACTCTCCTAGTGTTTCCCTAATTTCCAGGCCTGTCTTCTCCCGTTTGTTTGCACCCTAAACTCCCCTTATGTTTCCCTCTTCATATTTCACCTCCCCATTCTCTTTTCCTTGCTGTCCGTTTTTCTCCTTTTCTTTACACCATCTCTTCCTCTACTGATTAACCCATCCACCTTTCCCCGTTCGACCTCCTCCCATCTGATGTCTGTTTCACAGTCTCCGTATGCTTTGTCTCTCTTTCCCTACAGTCATCTCATCCACCTTCTCCTTTCCTCACCCCTCACCTGTTTCCACTTCATCCCTCTATCCTTATCCCTACTTCCCTTCCCTTCATCCTTGTCGCCTTTCCTCCATCGCCCCTCTTCTCTACAGTGTTTATCATACTTAACCTCCTTTCTATATAGTTTTCCTTCATGTTCTCTTCACCACAGCTACATGTGCCTGACCGTCCAGCTGTCCCTCATCTCCCTCATTCCCTTTGCCATGACTATTTTCTCTCCCTCGCCTCTTCATTGTCTCCCTGTGGAAACATAAGGTCTAGCTGGCAGTAGATTAAAGCACCCAAGCATTAGTATGTCCCCTGCTTGGGTCATCTGTTTTTGCACCGCACCCTGTCAACTCTGCTCCGCTCCGACCTAGTAAGTGCGTGTGACACAAAGCACCAGGCTTCTGCTGGCTGGGGGTACTGATTCTGGCCCTATCGCCAGTGCTTTCATAAGGCTAAGTAAGCTTATGGCAAGAAAAATATTATTTTTGTTAGAGGACGGGGAGCACTCCAGAGTCAAACCTTCATTTTGCCCAGAGCGCTGAACATTCATGCCTCGTTCCCCAGTATCCCCTTTCCGAGGCGAGTACTCTCACCGAGCTGACTTCATGTAGGTGGCCTACTTGGCAGCTGTTTCTAGTTTTTGGTATTCAGCATGATGTGCAGTACCCCTGTGTGGTGACCCCAGCAGCCAGGCTTGGTCCCTATAAAGAGCACATGGTGACCATTAATGTGTGTTTGTGTCACGTAAGTAGCTTCTTGCCTCTACGAACTGTAATTAGTACTCCTGTCCTGTCAGAACCCGGAACCTTGTCTAGATTATATTTCTGGTTGTGTCTCTGCCTTTGACTCTGTACCGTTCTCTGCTGACTTTCGACTAGGTTCATACTACACAAATATGTACAAATATACATTGTGGAGCAATTAAATCCCATGTGTGTCCATCCCCCCAAACTTCTCTAAACGGATGTAACTTTATAAGTAGTCTCTTTTTAGATTTGGCTTGACAGCACAGCCGTCTCATCACCTCATGTAATTAACATAAAAAGTGCTACAAGAAACACTACTGAGAGAGGGGTTTGGTCTTGCCTAAATGTTGGTTACCTTCTGTACAGGATATGACTGGGCAGGAGATGTGTTCTTTCACTGAAAAAAAGTGCTTGAATTGCACTTTATGCCTTGTTGGAAAGCCTATGTGAAATGTTGGATGAGTGAGGCTGTTAGTTGGTGTATGGGCTGAGCAGCAGGAATGCTGCTCCTGGTGGGGCTCTCTGTACTTCTACTCCTGAACTTACCATCATAATAAATACTACCTAAAGATACCCTGGAGTTGGATCTTCGTTCATTTACAACATTTTGGCGACGAATTTTAAAAGAACCTGCGTGTGAGAACGGTATAGAAGCTGAGACTAAGTGAAATTTAACCTGGATTGGAATTTGAAGCTTGAAGTAACTCCTTAACGAAGAACCTTATCTTGAAACTAAGCGCAAGAAGTTTAAAAGCAGATTGGCAGCCCTGAGCCCACCAGTGACCACAAGACCGGTCGGCCCCAACCCGTGCATGCCAGTCCCTGCTTAGCTTTACATCTACATATTTGGGTAAGTGTCTTCACGTCTAGGAGTTCTCTCAACCTGTGTGGTGAAGTGCATCTAGAGAGCTTCAACGTTCAAGAACTGTCTCTGTCGTGAAGAGCAACAGTTCCCTCTCTCGGTGTGGGGTAGAGCCAGGGGCGTAGCTAGGCCTTCGGCTGCCCGTGGCGGCCCCTGCGTTTGCCGCCCTCGGCAAAATGATAGAAGAGCGTGGGGGGGGGGGTGGTAGCGGCCGCGGCCTATTCTTGCGCCCGCAACGGCCTCAGGTAAGGGCGGGGGAAAGGGGGGCCGGCTGCCGCCCGAAAACTCGTGCCACCTGGGGCGGTCCGCCCCCATCGCCCCCCCTTAGCTACGCCACTGGGTAGAGCAACAAGTCCTCAGGGCTCCGTGTGAAAGTGTCCCCTGACTCCTTGTCAAGAAGAGCTTCAAGTCCCTGAAACCCACAGGTGGGAGAAGACCCGCTGTTCCTGTTTGTGGGCCGAGGAGCTTCCTTTCTCCCTGACAAGAAGAGGAGCAACGGTCAAGGGCTATGGAGGGGTGTCAGAGCTCTTGTGTCCTCAGTGTCCGAGTCAATGAGCAACATGAGGGGGGAGTCCCCGGAGTTCATGCTACTAACAGCGTTATGGTCGAGGAGTTCCCTCACTACGTGTGGGAAGGGCAACTGGAGAGGTGCTGCAAGGTGAACCCGCCTACTTGTTTTCTTGGACCAGCACTGAGCCCATGTGTTTTATTGCACCGTCTGTGTTACAGTTAGTGGTGCAGTGTATGGGGCTATTGAAGAAATTGTTCTGTGCTCCTGGTTAAAAGATCGACCGCTCCGCCTGTTTTAAAAATAACTTTGAAATCCGTTTGCTCACCTGTCTCCAACTGTCTCTTCTCAAGCGCCTTGTCCAGTGCGAGCCCTAGCATCGGGAGCTCGTGCAGTGGTGAGGAGCCCTTACGCGGTACAGCAAGTGCGTGCTTGTAGCCACCCGGGACGCTCCTAGCGTACGTGCTGCCTGCGTGCCGCCATCTTGGATTTCTGTTCCCTGCTGTTCTGCACTTGGAGGTCGTCATGGGTCTGCATTGCACACAACTATCGGTGGTGCAGACCTTAGCCTCTTAGAGTTAGTTGGCATGATTTTCTTTTCTGCAGTGGCGTGGATTTGTATACGGGACAGTCTATCTCCGGTAAGGCATCTCTTCAACACGCATCTCGATTTGGCTGGACATGTCATTTGAATGTGGCACTGCATCCCTGGAGTTACTCAGTGTTGTCTGTCTAGGAGACTTGCTTGAGTTACACGTACTTTGACATTTCGACATGTTCACCGTTGTCATGGTTTTCCTTGATAACGTTTAAGTCGACACACTCTTTCTTTTGACTTTGAGTGAGACATCGGGTGAGGAGTCGCTCACCGGGGTGAAGGATCAGTCTCCTGTTTCACAGTGAATGTTTTGTTGCTGGTTTAGTACTGCCATGTTATTCAAGAAGTTATATATATGTTTTCTCTAACCACAGTTAACATAAATGATTTGCATAATGTAATTTCAATAGGGTATGAGAGTAAGGAACAAAGGGAAAAAAAAACATAATTGACCTGGTGCTTCATTGTGCAATTATTTTGGGCGTAAGATCGTCTTTGAATTTTCAACTGCCGTGGGGTTTTGTGCTAGTTTTTTTGTTTTTGTTTATTGTTTTGCAGAGTGAGTGCTAACCCTCTCTGGTCTCCCATAATTTTTGTGGGTACCCCTCTATTTTGTGGGTTTGGGTTTATTTGGTTAAATCACTCTGTTGGTGTAGTGTGTCAGTTTTACCACCCCGGTGTGGTTGTGGGTGGATATATGTGAATCCCTCACGGTCAGTGGTGTGTGTGTGTGAAGACTTTTAGGTGCGTTGTTTTGGCGTTCCTTCCACTCTTGTGTGGTTGCAGCATGGTATTACATTAGTGTATTTGTGCACTTGTATTGGTGTTCCTCCCACTCTTGTGTGGTTGCGGCAGATTACCACCCTGGTGTGGTTCTGGGTGGATATATGTGAATTCCTCATGGTCAGTGGTGTGTGGGATGGTTTTTAAGTGCGAAGCCTCTTGGGTCTACCACTGTTGTTGTTGTAGGTGTGGGTTGATTTATAAAATCACCCTTTTGGTGTGGTGTTTGGGTTGACTGGGAAAGAGTCACTCGGGTTCACCACCTTTATTTTGATGGTGGTTGACTTTAGGCAACACCCACTTGTATTGGCGTTCCTTCCACTCTTGTGTGGTTGCGGTTTTTTTATGCACTTGTATTGGCGTTCCTTCTACTCTTGTGTGGTTGCGGCATGGTATTACATTAGTGTATTTGTGCACTTGTATTGGCGTTCCTTCCACTCTTGTGTGGTTGCGGCAGGATCACCACCCTGGTGTGGTTGTGGGTGGATATATGTGAATTCCTCACGGTCAGTGGTGTGTGTGATGGTTTTTAAGTGCAAAGCCTCTTGGGTCTACCAATGTTGTTGTTGTAGGTGTGGGTTGATTTATAAAATCACCCTTTTGGTATGGTGTTTGGGTTGACTGGGAAAGAGTCACTTGCGTTCACCACCTTTATTTTGATGGTGGTTGACTTTAGGAAACACCCACTTGTATTGGCGTTCCTTCCACTCTTGTGTGGTTGCGTTTTTTTTATGCACTTGTATTGGCGTTCCTTCTACTCTTGTGTGGTTGCGGCATGGTATTATATTAGTGTATTTGTGCACTTGTATTGGCGTTCCTTCCACTCTTGTGTGGTTGCGGCAGGATCACCACCCTGGTGTGGTTGTGGGTGGATATATGTGAATTCCTCACGGTCAGTGGTGTGTGTGATGGTTTTTAAGTGCAAAGCCTCTTGGGTCTACCACTGATGTTGTTGTAGGTGTGGGTTGATTTATAAAATCACCCTTTTGGTACGGTGTTTGGGTTGACTGGGAAAGAGTCACTTGCGTTCCCCACCTTTATTTTGATGGTGGTTGACTTTAGGAAACACCTGATTGTATTGGCGTTCCTTCTACTCTTGTGTGGTTGCGGCATTATTTTACTTTAGTGTTTTTTGTTTTGTTGTGGATGATTGCTACTGCACCGTTTTTGTTTGGTTCCCTGTGTGTTCATGTCCATTTCAGCCTGGCCAGCTGGTATGTTTGTGGCATAAGGGGTTTGGTCGGTTATTCGTGGTGTAGTAGATGGCGTGCTTGTTTGGTTTTGTGTGGAAAGGTAGAAGTTTTTTTGTCTGTTTTGTGTAGAAAGGGAGAGGATGTGTGTATGTGTAGTCTCTTCTTTCTTAATGTCAGTTTGTATCTTGCCTAGTTTGTTGTTTTCAAAAATGTGAGTACATGGGTGGGCATTGTCAATTTTCATCATTTTATATCTTTTGTTAACTTGCAAGCTATTTGTTACATTCTTCTGTGCTTTCTTTGCATTTTGTTGTTAACTTGCATGCCTATTGTACTGTTCTATATTTGCTTTTGATCTTAACTTGCATGCCCTCAGTCATCTTCAGGCCTTTGCAATGGTTTCTCATGTTATTTCCATCCATGTACATTTTATCAGTGTATACTTTTTCTTGGACCTTTGCATTGTGTTTTTGTTTACCGTAAAGAAGGGGGATGTGTCATACTTGCTGCTCAGCCAGTGTGAGTGTGGTGTGGAATGTTCGTGTGGATGATGCTGTGGAATGTTGGATGAGTGAGGCTGTCAATTGGTGTATGGGCTGAGCAGCAGGAATGCTGCTCCTGGTGGGGCTCTCTGTACTTCTACTCCTGAACTTACCATCATAATAAATACTACCTAGAGATACCCTGGAGTTGGATCTTCGTTCATTTACAACACCTAGGCCTCATGTTCGTTATGGTGATAAACAATTTATGCCACGTTAAATGCCATAGATCTGGTAATCTTGGAAAGTTAAAACAAATGCAGTGGGGTTGGCTTACTTATTGTGAAAGGCATACCTCAAAGACAACAGGCCTTTAAGGGTGGCTTGTTATTCCACTGTTGTAAAGCCTGTAGATGAGTATTCCGCATTTCCCATCGAAAAATGATGTCTGATGCCATAGTTGAAATCTGTTTATTATGAAATGGAATGACAAATGCGGTAGTCTAAGATTTCTTTAAAAAGCATAAGTTAAAGCTAACAGGTCTTTAAGAGTGGATTGTTGTTACACTGTGGTAAAGTCTGCACAAGTATTTTGTAACATGGAATCTCACACATTACAATAGTCAGCAAGAGTTTTGGTGTTTAGCCCCCTCTGACAAGCCCCCCCGAGTAGATTTGCATTGTGATAATCCTTGTTAGCCCCTTTAGAGGGGGTTGCATGTGGTTTTACCAGCTTTAATCTTGTACATAGACCTAATTTTATGCATGTGATTTAGTTCTGTGTGTATATTAATGCAATTTTTAGATCTGGCATGTAACATTTAGCTGTCTTCCAGGCTTTTGCAGTTAGAAAAACTAATTAAAAAACATGCATCCATACACATATCTAGAGGGGCTTTGGATCATTCCTTTCTTTTCAGCCATTGGTCTGTTTTAATGTCACTCACATTCTGTTTGTGACGTGATAGCATATAAAATGTGACAATGGGTCAGCCCACTTCTGCCATTGATTCTCTTGGCCTGTGAGTGACTGCAATTTGCCCGATCACATGTGCCCCTCTGACTGTTTCAGTGCCATTGCTTGTCTGCCGGTCCTTTAGTTTCCAGCTGTCTTCTTTCATAGATCATATTTTTTTTCCTTTTTTTTCCTTTTTCCATTTTTTTTAAGTACCCAACAACTTCTCAGACAGGGCTGCTTGCAGCTGCTCATTTCATCTGCAGTGCACTGCATACCCACATGGCCATTGCCTCTAAAATGGGTGGCCATTGGGGAATGGTATTGTCCATAGAGGATCATTGCTTTACCAGTCCAAGATGACCCCCATATTGCTCCCCATCTTAGATCAATACAGCAGTGCACACTATGAACAATACTATTCTACCATGGCAACCCACAGCTGTATTTTAACTTGTGTTACTTATTTTTTTTCAGCGCCGGTACATGCCTACCACATTTATGCAACAGAATGCTTCTTTTTTCTACTTCTCGGCATTGCCAAGGCTTGTTTCCTCTGCGAGGTAGTTCCCATGCATCTTGGTAGAATACACAAACCTTTGCACCCAGACACAGGCCAGTTTACCAGGAAAGATTTAATCATGATGACTTGACCCTGAGTGCGAAGGACAGTTTGGAGGGTGGAAATGGTTTCTGTCAGCGATTTTCATTTTAGGAGTTCAATCTCTCTCTGAGTAGTGGATCTGTTAGCCTGTACCCTTTATCGTCACCCTCGATGCACGGGCTAGGTACTATGAAGAGCCTTCGGGGGTGAGGTCGGGTGGAGTCTTTGATTCTTCTGCTGCCGCCCTCTTCTGCCTGACACATCAGTGCAAGGAGTGGCCCTGCCTGATGCCCAGGTCTTACCTGTGATCCTGCACAGTCTCTGGCGAGCCAGACCCAGCTGAGCCACTTCTAGGCTTAGTACCAAGAACCATGGTGTGCCCCGTTCTACCACAGTTACAGGTGAAGCCTTTCTGGCCTACAAAGTCACCTTTTCGCTGGCACCATGGAATGACCTCTGCAGCCACGGGTGGTGACATAGGCTTGCGACCACTTGTGACAGCCTCTTCAAGATGGGTCTGAAGAAGCTGGGACTGTTGTTTCCGCACCTCACTACCTCGGCTTCCCCAGACCACACAGGGCACCCGTATTCCAACTCGTGGTCTCCGAGTATGGGACCACATACCCCAGGCTATTGTTCCTAGCCCAGAGCCACCTCAATGGTGAAAACTTACCTCATCCAGTGACAGCATCTCTGGGATTCCAGCAACCCATTTCCATCAAATGGGGCCCTTACCCTGCCAGGACCCCCTCATATAGTCAGCATTTCTTCAATACAGTTGTCATACTGCGCCATCCTCAATGGTTTGAGTTACAGCCACCCTCGAAACTGAAGACCCAGGACCACCATTAGAGGTGTATGCTGAGGTCTCCTGTGAGGATTATGTGAACCCTGGTGCTGCACCAACGGCTCCAATCAATCACCTTATGTCTCCCACTGCCAACTGTCCGAATTGGTTGACACCGATGGAGCTCAAAGTCTGACAAGTAGCTGGTCCTCACCTCACACACCAACAGAAGGATTTTCCTGGTTGTGAGGCTTTCCCTGTGGAAAAGCGCAAGGGGGTAACTTGAGAACTTGAGTTATCCATGGTGCAGAGTTGCCAAGGGCTTACCTCCACTATGAAACCCCCTCAGTCAACTAGCAAATCAGCCTAGCAGTCTGCGATTGAAGCTGGGCACACAGCAGGGACACTACCCTACCCAGTCCTTAAGTCATAAGGATACACGAAAGGTGGCAGGACTGGCATTGGTCTCACACCACGGTAGCCAGCCAGAAGGGGCAACATCCTGACCCAGTGGAGTAGGGTCCAGACTCAAAAGGTCAATAAAAACCTAAAGTTCAATTTTAAAAGAAGCAAACAAGACCAGAAGGCACAACCAGTGCACACAAAATAGCAGGGGCCCCACTTTAAGGGACACCTGTAATAGCAATCGCAAGAGCCAGCATGAAAGCCAAAGAATCAAAGGCAGCAGTACTACACTGGTTTATGGCAGCCATCTTGGCACTCCAACGCCATGCAAGGAGAGAGCCAGAACAGACCAAAATATACCATAAAGACACTCCAGCAAAGCCAGCACTCCACAGCTCAAGCAACAACGAGAGCTCATTGGTGAGAATATCAGGAGACAGTCTCACAAAATAAACCCAACCTCAAGTAACATGTAGGTCATAAGAGAAAGGCCACAAACGGGCACAAGAGCACATCGAGTCAAGCAAGTTACCAAAGGGAAAGCAATGGGGAAGCCAAAAGCAGGGCAGACAGTTGGTTGTGTACAACTGTTGGTTCTGCTTTGTGCCTCTCCATTGGTTTCCCTTTGGTAACTTCCTTGACTCAATGTGCTTTTGTGCCATTGTAGTGTTATTATTTTAAACTTGCATCACACACACAGTATAAGAGAGGCTTCTGTAAAATGCTCTAAAAAAATTGTGAGTCAGATAAAAATATGCATTAAAAATATAGAGTTTAGTAACGCAGTCAGACAGTACCTAGAGCAGACATTTTTGTAAGTGTGCATTAATAGCATGGCACTCCAGAACTCAGCTGGTGGCCCCCTTGCATTACCTCTCAAAACGAATAAATCAATGACATCATGAAGCTTCAAGTGGCTTCATCAATTAAAGCCAATGCTCTCTTCCAATACGCCTTTACATTTGCAGATTAACCAATTGCACAAATTGACATTTCTTTCAGGAAGCAGGCACCCTGGTGGGAAGCCTTATTTCTTCTTTAGCTCTGTCCCACCCTGGCTTCACAGCACTGGAGACTCCCTCCTCTTCCTTTTCAGCCGAGACATCTCAACAGTAAGATTTAACAATTAGGAGGCTGTTGTCTTTCAACAAATAGTACGGGAAATGTATTTGTTAAATTTAAAAAAGCATGGGCACGTCATTCCCCACAGACCTCGACCTCTGGGGATATGTAGACATTACTTTTGTAGGCTGAACTTCAGTTATAGCATCAGAGAGATGGCATTGGGATGTAAAGACCTTCACCTGTATGCATGATCTGAGGCACTGGCACCAGGAGACATGGACTTACACCTCTAGAGATGCACAGGCTCAGGAGAAGGCACAGATATATAGAACCTTTTCTCTTTTGGGCTAGGTTGGGCTCAGATGATTGGCACAGAGACATAAAGCCGTTCTCTTCTTGTTATGCGTGGGCTCAGGGCATTGGCACAAAGACACAAAGCTGAAGTCACAGGAAGCAGTGATATAGAGGATGGAGATGCAGAGGCATAGACAAACAGATAGGGACAGAGGCCCTCATTTTTAGTTATGCATGGACCCAGAGGATTGCTACAGAGAAAGAGAAATTCATCTCTAGAGACACTTAAGCTCAGTGGATTGACAGGGATTTAAATCTTTTCCCCTCAAAGGATGCATTTGCACAGTGATGCACACACTTTCACCTATAGGGGTACATGGGTTCAGGAGCTTGTCACAGGGATTTAAGTCCTTTCCCCTTGAAGGATGCATGGGCTCATGGGAGTAGCACATAAGATGCACACACTTTCACCTGTAAGGGGGCATGGGTTTAGGTGGTTGACACAGGGGTTTAAATCTCCTCCCCTCAAAGGATACTGGGTTCAGAAGATTGGCAAAGAGATGCAAATGTTCACCTCTAGGGATACATGACCTCAGGGGATTGGCACAATGATTTAAGTCCTTTCACCTCTAACAATGGATGGGCCCAGGGGATTGGCATAGAGATTTAAATCATTCTACCTCTAAGGCTGCAAGTGCTCCATGAATTGGCACAAATGTTCACCTCTAGTGATGCGCTTGCTTGAGGCATTTTCACACAGACACAGGGTTATTCAGCTATGTAAGTGAGTTTGTTATTAGTTTGTATAACCACCCATCCACAGGTAGCCCCTGAACTTCTGCATTGCCGCTGCTTATCCTGCGAAGTTGTTGTCTACGGTCACACGCCACCCCCACCCTTCCTCCCCCCAATCGTCCACGATCTGGGCAGATCAGCTTCATGAAGAAGGAGTGCCATCTTACTGTTGAACCAACCTGACCCCGACCTGCTTGTGCAGTCTTGCGACCCACAGCCCACTGTGTTGGCTCTGAGGTCTCTGGTGCAGATCTCGCTGCAGCCCCCCACCCCTGCCCGCCCAAATGTCTGGACTGCCCATCTCCGGTGGTAGGAGGCCGCTATCTCTATTTGCTGCAGTTGAGAGAGGTGAGGAAATCTGACCGTCCCTGGATCTTGCTTCTACCCTTCGCTATGATCTGAGCCGGCTCCACCGGATTTCTCGTGGCACCGACACCACTATCGTGTTTACCACAGGATCGCTGATGCTGCTCATACTCCGCCCCCACTCGTCTGAGCTCTGGGGCTGCTCACCTTTGTGGGGAAGCCATCATCTTGCTGAGGTGACCCCCGACCCGCTCCTCATGACCAGGGTCTATCCACTCCCGCTGGGCCCCGCAGCGTCACCGCTCTCCCTTAAAACCGCTGCTGCCATTTCTGCTCATTAATCGCCTCGCTGCACTCCCCCCTCCGCTCGCCCGTGCTCTGGGACCGTGCGGTGATGAAGTCAATAAGTTGGCTTCTTGTAGGGCTTGACGAGCCCTCCATTTTGGCCCTACCTCTATTTGGGGGTTTCTCCGTACCTCCGTACCTCTATTTTGGGGTTCTCCCCTTTACTACACTGGTTTATGGCAGCCATCTTGGCACTCCCACGTGGGATCCTCAGTTAGATTGTAGGACCCACAGAAACAAAAAAAAAGGTACCCTCCAGCCCCTCTTCATCACAATTGAAAGAGTACTGCATCATCAAGCATGGTGGCCATCTTGGATTAGGCACAACAATCGAAAGAGGTCTGAATCATCTAAAGCGGTGGCCATCTTGGATTCGGTTCATGCCCTCTAGTGTAAATCACCCCGAATGGCGATCATCTGGGATGGGCCAGTTGTACACCAATATTCAACCCTGTCACTCTTAAATCCATGCCCCCTCCCCCCCCCCCCGCCCCCCCAGTCAGCACCAATTATTTTCTATCTGGTTCTTTCTTAAATAATAATTAATTTACTGACTTTGGTGATTTACCTTATGCTGCCAGTGAGGTGGCTTTCCCAGTGGGACTACCAGCTCCTTCCTACTTTTTTTTATTTTTTTTTATTGATTTTTCAAAACTTCTTGTACAAAATACAATTACAGAAGCCAAAGGGGTATGGATGATAATGCAGTATTGGCATACATTACGACGTGATCAAATTTAACAACATACAAAACATACCTACAGAACATAACTTACTCGTGACTGTTACTGAAGAATGTGTGGGGAAAAAAGAAAAAAAATTTAGACAGACTGATTTCATTACATACAGCACATGGCATACATAGTTACATAGCATCAGCTACACGTGGATCATGCTGAGTGGCAGAGCGCAAATATGTTAATAGGGGCTCCCATATGTCACTTGGACGTGAAGACTATGGCAGCTCCTCCGCATACAGGACCAAATTTTCTCTGCAAAGTGACAGATCTTTTAGCCACTGTTCCACTTTGGGGCTCAGTGTACTGTCCCATACCATCGACACCCGTCGCTTGGCAATAAGCAGTGCTACTCGCACCAACCTGCCCATGGCACCTTTTATGAAGGGAACGAACCCCAGCAAGCATATCTGTGGAGAGCACTGTAGCGTAAGCCCAGTAATCTTTGATAGGATGGTAATCACTGCAGTCCAGTATTCCGACACCCGTCCACATGTCCAGGCTAAGTGCCAGAAGTCCGCCCCCAAAGTTCCACAACGCTTACAAGCATCTGTGTCCCGGAACCCATATTTAACAAGCTTGTGTGGGGTGTAATAAACCTGGTGTAGGTATTTAAAATGTATGATACGGAGATTTCCGTTCGAGGTGAGGGCGCCAGTGAGCCGGCAGCAGACTTCCCATTCCTTCTGCGTGAGTGGGGGATCGAGATAGGCATTCCAAGTGTCGAGGCTCCTGTTACAGTTGAGGGGCCCGTCTTCCCGTGCAGCGCGATACAACTTGGTGACTAGCTTATGGCGGGTAGGGGCAGTGAGAAGTGTACGTAACGCCATTGACTCGGGTGGCTCTGAGGGGAATCTAGGGTAGTGGATCTGCAACGCCTTTTTTAATCTATGCATGTAGAACACAAAGAGCGGTGTCTTATTCTGAATGTAATTCATGTCAGTGGGGGTCATAAAATTGCCTTCCGGAAATAAGTCTTGTAGCTTGGTTATGCCCACTTGCTCTAGTGTACGCAGTGCTCCCTGCTCATGTGTTACAGATACGCTCGAGTGATGAGCTACCGGTAAGAGTGGAGAGTACAATGGTAGTTTTCCTGCCTCTCGACCCAACTCCTGCCAGGCGGCGATCGTAGTGTTAATGGGGCTGAACGTGTTTCGAGGTGAGGTCCTATGATTGTGAGTTAACAAGGAGCTCAGTGGGATGGGGTGTACCTCCCAGTGTTCTACGGCTACATGAGGGACAAACTCATGCGAGGAGAACCAGAAATGTGCGTATTGTGCTTGTGCGCACAGGTAGTAGAGATAAAAATCAGGTACATTAAAACCTCCATGTTTGTAGTCCAATGTGAGAGTACTGAAAAAATATAAAAATTTGGGTAACACCACCATTTTGACCAATGCGATACGGTCTGCAAGCGAGAGCGGGAGTTTTACCCATCTATCCACTTGTTGTTCCAGTATCGCTGTAGCTGCCCCGTAATTTTCACGGATAACAACCTCTGGATTTCGGTTAATCCACACCCCCAGGTATTTTACCGAGCCTGTGGTCCACACCAAAGGGAAGTCGAGTTCATGTGGGACAGTGCTCTCCGTTAGTGGCATCACTACAGATTTAGACCAGTTAATATTCAGGCCAGAAAACCGGGCGAAACGAATATATTCACGGATAACAGGTGCTAAGTAAGTGCCTGGCTCCCGCACAAAAAGTAGCATATCGTCTGCATAGAGTGATATAATCACAGGCCGATGTAAAAGTTAAGAGCCGCGCATTTATGAGATTGTCTAATAATGCAGGCTAGGGGCTCCAGTGTCAGAGCAAATAACAGCGGTGAGAGCGGGCACCCCTGCCGAGTGCCCCTAGTGATTTGTATCGGGTCCGATGTGTATCCCTCCACCCGCACCCGCGCCGTTGGTCTAGCATACAAGAGACGCACCCAGTTAATAAAAAGTGGTGAAAAGCCCATTCTCTGCAAAACATAAAGAAGATAACCCCATTCTATAGAATCGAATGCCTTTGCAGCGTCAAGCATGATCGCCGCAGCCGGTAACTCAGGATTGAGAGTATGGAGTGTGGCAAACAACGTCCGCAAATTATAAGAGGTAGAGCGCTCTGGAATAAAGCCCGATTGGTCAGGCAGGACCAGATGTTGCATGAGTGGCCGGAGGCGAGTAGCCAGAATCTTCGCTAATATTTTTACATCTATATTGATGAGTGACAGGGGTCTGTAGGACTCGCAACTAGTGGGGGATTTATCTTTCTTGAGTAGCGTTATTATTAGTGCCTCTCGAAGTGACGGCGGCAGCACGCCCACATCATACGCTTCAGCGTACATTTCTAGTAAATAAGGGGAGAGTTCTTCAACATAGGCCTTGTAGAATTCACATGTAAAGCCATCGGGGCCCGGCGCTTTTTTATTGGGTAACGTTTTTATCGCCAGTTGGATATCTTCCACCGTGATTGGTTGGTTTAGATAGTCCCTCTGACCGTCCGATAGCCAAGCGATAGCTGTCTGCGAGAGGTATTTATCAAGATCGGCACCATCGGTCTCACCTTGGGAGGTGTACAGTGTCTCATAAAAACGCCGGAACTGATTTGCTATGTCTGGAATACTGTGGTAGTCTTGGCCCGTCTCATCGGTGACTTTAGTTATTATCTCTCTCTCCAATCGGTATTTAATCTTGTTAGCCAAATGATGTCCCGGCCTGCCACCCTCTCCATAGGCACGTGCTCTATGGCGTTTCGATATATACTTCATCTCAATCTCAGCCAGAGCTGCATGTTCCACAACAGCCTCTTTAAGGGAAGCCAGTGTCGACTCATCAGGCACGGCTTCATATTCCTGTTCTAGTTTTTAAGCGTGGTCTCAAGCCTAGACAGTTGTCCTCTCAAATCTTTTAATATACCGGCTGTTGTGCTGATGCAGGTGCCCCGAATAGTGGCTTTAAACCCCTCCCAAAGCACCCCAGCGCTATCAACTGACCCCTTATTATGATCGAAGTATTGTGTTATGGCTTCTCGGATCGTCTCCACGTAGACAGGGTCCAGTAGCGCTTCAGATCTAAAACGCCACGTGAAGGCCCTAGGGACAGATAGCGGGACAGAGAAGACAAGGCGGACAGGACAGTGATCCGAAAGTGTACGCGGTAGCCCAGCCACTTCTGTCACCCAGCCCACTGCCTCCCCACTCATCAACCAGTAATCGAGACGAGACCAGCTTCCATGTGCAGTGGAGATATGTGTGCCCTCCAGTGTATCAGGATTTCTATGGCGCCAGACATCCAGCAATCCCAAGTTTTCCATTCCATCATTAATTGCACGCGCTGCCCCTGTAGAGTGACCCTCCCTTCCACTTGACTTATCCTTAGTGGGATCCAAATGTGTGTTAAGGTCTCCGCCCCAGATAATGATAGCATCCGGGAGTGCACGGAGAACAGCAAAAATGCTCTCATATAATGTAGGGTCATCAATGTTTGGACCATAGGTATTAACAATAGTAACAAGCGTACCGATCAGCTTCCCATGTAGAATAGCATATCGCCCTGCTGTGTCTGTGTGAGTTTGTATTGCCGTGAATGGGAGACCGCGTTTGACCAGGGTGAGGACACCTCGGCTATATGAAGAATATGAGGAAGCAATACGATATCCAGCCCAGCGAGTTCCCACTAGCCTATCCGTTATGTGTGTTAGATGCGTCTCTTGTATAAGGGCAATGCCAATACCATGGCGATCCAAATGCGCCAGCACTTGTCGAATCTTTTTTGGCGAATTGAGCCCCCGTACGTTCCATGTTAAACAGGAGATGGACATCACATTACTATGAACAGTTGCAATAAATTATAACTGAGACGCACTTAGCCCAGCTCATCAGAATGCCTATCCACACTATTACACAAATATTGCCATGGCTGTTTGCACGAACATACGTGCCTCTGTTAAAGGATTTAGAAACTAAATCAGTCACGATAACAATCCCTACCACCCCCCCCCACCCATCAACACCCCCACCCACTTTAGCGACCCCAACATGCCAAAGCCTTCCCGAACCTCCCACAACAATTCCCACATGTAAGACCATGGGAGAAGCCAGTTACGGGGAACACCCATGAGGGGGCGCCTGAGCACAATAACACTCCCAATGAGAACAGGAGGTGGCCAAGCCATCATTAGTATATCCACATGCTAACTGTTACATCGTCATGCTGGATCAAAGCTACTAGCACACGGTAAATATGTTCACCATACATCAGCGACAGCATCGGAGCAGTGCTGTCAATTAATGACTCATTTTGTAAAGCCAACGTGGCAGCACGGTCAACGGGCACAATGCAGCTCAGTGCTAACACAATAAACCAGCAATAACATTGGAGCAGTGCTTTTCAATTAATATCACATCGTTGTGTAGAGTCAGCGCAGCAGCATGGTCAACAGACCCATTTGCATCTCAATGATAACACAATAAACCAGCAATAACATCGGAGCAGTGCGCTTCAATTAATATCCCATCGTTGTGTAAAGTCAGCGTGGCAGTATGGTTAATGGATATAATGCAGCTCAGGAATAACTCCTCGAACCAGGCTGAGACACTTTTTGCGAATACTGGACAATATCATTCATTCTGCAATTCACTACTTCCTCCAGCGTCTGGCCCCGCACCAGCGGTGGAGGAGTTACTGCGCCGTGTAATGTTTTTGCAAAAGTCATCGCCATCTTCGGGCAGGTGAAAATCTTGTACTTTCCATTGTCTTCTATGCGCAGTCTTGCGGGGTATAGCATAGCATAAGGTACTTTCGCTGCGATGAGAAGTTTCTTTACAGGTTGGTACTCTCTCCGAGCCTCTTGAACTGCCATCGTGAAATCAGGATAAAAGGCTAAACTGTTCCCTTGGTGCATTATGGAGCCCTTTTCACGCGTCAGCCGGAGCACAGTGTCCCGATCTCTATAATTCAAAAGGCGGGCAATGATGGGACGTGGAGGCGCACCCGGAGGTGGGCGGGCAGCCAATGAACGATGTGCACGCTCCACTATCAGGACCTGCGACAACTGTTCAGCCCCAAAGATCTCTCGGAGAAGATTTTCCACGTAAGTTTCTAACCGACCTGTATTGGTGGATTCGGGTAGGCCCGTAATGCGCACATTGTTGCGGCGCGACCTAGCTTCCAAGTCTTCATTGCGGGCCTGTATGACTGCCAGCACCTTTTCCATGGAGGCCGCTTTGTCAGTAACCTGTTGTAGACCGTCCTCTGCGTCTGATATACGGGTCTCCGCTTCCCCCAAGCGTTGCGCATGCTTATCCAGTTTTGCGGACATGTGGTCCATGCGTGTATTCAGATTATCTATCTTTCCATCTATGGTGTGAAGACTTGCCTGAACCGCTATAAGAGTTTTCCCAATACTTGTGAGAGGGTCGATGGGAGCGTCCGCCTCAGAGTCGGAGGCAGCATGTTGAGAAGCCCGGCTAGTCTTGCGTGGCTCAAATGTGAGTCGCGGCTGACTGCGTTCGGATTTACCCATGATGTTGTCGTAGCCAAGAGTGGTCGGAGCAAGGCCCGGACCGGAGAAAAAGAGGTGAGTCTTTCTTTGTCCGACGGTATGTCACCGAGGTCCAAGGAGATGTTAAGGTGAGGGAATGCTGCGCGGATTTCACCACAGCTTATTGTAATTGTGCGCCCAGATTTCAACTGATGTCACTAGCCAGGTCCGCCGGCAGAGTGTAAAGCCAGTCATCAACCGGGCCAACAGGAGAAATATAAACCTGTACTTAGTCGGAAGAGAGGTGTAGCTTCACAATGGAGGAGACAACATACGCCTTACAATCCGATGGGAGGTTGATTTTCAAAGTCTCTCTTTGTCCGTTGGTGTGCCTCAGAGGCCCACGGAGACGCCGAGGTAAAGGAGTGCTGTGCCGATCTCAGCACAACTTACTGTCGTTATGCACCCGGCTCTCCACCGATGGTGCCAGCCAGGTCCGCCGGCAGTGTATAAAGCCAGATAGTAACCGGGCCAACCGTAACAATATAGGCCTGTACGGAATCAGAGGAGAGACCCAGCTTCACAATAGAGGAAACCGCGCAGCACCAAACGCCTGTCAACCTGATGAGAGGCCGAGGCCCACCGCAAGTCTATAACCACCCACGGGACTCCAAAATGGGTCTCACTGTATCATTAGTCCACATCAGCCTTGGCGAGGGAGAAGTAGATCCGCACCGGAGCAGCACCTTTCCGCAAAGGCGAACCACAACTGCACCGGATATATTCCACGCTCAACAGCAGCCCTTTGAAGGCATTTGTGTCAACAGCCCGCAAACTGCTGCATTTTCCCTTCTGTTAATGGCGCCACTGCCCGCTTCAGGGAGCCACTCCGTGGCAGCAACGTGCAGCGAGCACAGGCACCCAGCAGGAGGACTCCCAATCACCAACGATCGTCCCACCACACAGCAGACAGGTGGGGCCGCCGCACCAACACCCGAGGAGCCACTACCCAGCCCTGCAGCGCCGAATCTAGGCCGTCCGCCAGAGGCCCCGGCTCACAGCCGCAATCGGCAGCGGGCAACACCGCCGTCCGCAGCCCCGCACCGGCAGGACGCGAGGCCGGCGAGTCGAGGGCGGCCTTCTCCTCCAGCCCGATTACACGTGGCGGCAGGATCTTACCGGCCCTCAGCCCGCGCCCCACGGTCCCCCGATCCCAGGTCTAACAGCACGGCGCCCCAGCCCCCACAGCAAGCGCAGCCCCAAGCCGAGCGCCTCCGCGGCCCACCCCAGATCTCACCGCATAGACTGGATGCAGTCCGCCATGTTGTCGCCGCAGGCCCAGAACCTCTCTCGCCTCCGATCCGTTGTCCAGTCAGCTCCGCCAGTTGCAGTTTCTGGCCGTGCTGTCGCTGATTGCCCTCAATGCCTTGTATTTCGCCGATATGGCCGTAAAAAATGCAGATGATGCTGGATTATGACAGGATTTTGGGCTTGGCCGGCGGAGCTGCTCTACAGAGCGGCCATCTTGCCGTGCGCTCTCTAGCGCCCCCCAGCTCCTTCCTACTTGGCCGTAGGCCAGCAGCGTTACCCTGACATAAGCCTCAACTGGTAAACAACATTAAGTTTTGTCTTCTATTCTTTACTGTCTTCCCTTGACCCCCCTGAGCTATACTCGTTTGCCTCCTTTTGCTTCTCCTCACTGTCACTGCACTCGTGGCTCTCTCTCTGCTCACCCTCATCCCCACCACACCCTCTCTACTTTACAATAATGTTGACCAAGCGAGTGAAAGTTGGTGCTAACTACGTCAAGATCATTTACCCTCTCAACCTTTCCAAAGTCTCAGAAAAAAGGTTCAAACATAACACCCTTGAACAATTTCCTGACTCCCTTTTCGTTGACCAATAACACAGCGGCCGGTATGGGAGGCTCAAAACTGACCTCATTTTCTTCACCCACAACATCTGATCTTGGACCACGATCTTCAACTCATTAAACGTTACATCCTCCTCCAAAATCCCACATGGCTGCCAACTAAAAGTTTCCCCCTCAGCTTGCCTCAATGAATCACTCACTATCTCCCTTTACAACAATGGCAAGGTCATGATTTAAGCTAAAGACACATGTCTCTCTTTTTGACCATCTATTTCCATCCCTGCTCACCACCCCTGACACTCCGATCACTCCTGACTCTCCAATGGACTCCTCCCTCACTACTCATTCTCCTTTCCAAATCCACCTGGACACCAGAAGGCAGATCCCTCAAGAGGAGCAGGATTCCCTTCTTGACCACCCGCTCCCTTTTGTCCCCCTAGCCTCCCATCTCTCAAACTCTCCAACCAGGACTTCACCCTCTACACTCCGTCCCAGCCATGGCCAGCGCTCTCATTTACCCCCACGCACAATCCCAGGACTTCAAAGACACCCCTCCCAACTGGGTTACTCACCCCCTTAGCCAGATCCTATTTCCAACAGCCAGACTACCCAGCTCACATAGTGGCCCCTCCACCATACGTTCTTCCTTCTTATCCACCCCACCCTTCGCCCCACTTCCTCTCCTCTTGAGTCTTTCCCACACCCCATACACCACTCCGCACCGCACCCTCATTCCTTTACAGCCGCTCGACCCGTTATTCCCCTATGGCAACCTCTGGCTTTCCCATTCCTTTTTCCCTAACCAGTAAGGACTATCCACATTCTTCATCCACCCTCCTGGACAATTTTCCACATCGTCCATGTCTCCAGCCCCCACACAGTCACCCAACCTAGCTCATGTGGCACCACCCTTCCCCTCCCTTCACTTCCTACTACTCTTACCCCCTGCCTTTCTTCGACTCCCATCCCCACATTCCTTCATCCCACCACAGCTTTCACCCTTCTTCACCTCAATCAATACAGAATGCATCTCTCTCTCACAGTGAATGCCCTGAGAATTTCTTTTACACCACAGCAGCACCACACACTTATTTCTAACCAACTCCACACAACTTTGCACCCTCCACACCATAAGCCAATACCCCCCCACATCCCCATGCCTCCCCTCCTTCCTCACTCTGCCTCTCAAGATGAACTCCCCTCAGAACTCGTTGCCCCTATCAAGCAACATAACATTCCATGCTCAGCTCTGCTCACCCTTGAAAATAAACTAGGGCCACTGCAAATCCACAGTCTCCCAGCTTGAAGCCACCATCTCCCACTTAAGCTCTAAAATGTCTACTGTACTCACCTCCCTACTCTCCTTGGCGAGCATACAATACCCCAAACTCCTAATCCAGAGGAGTGCTCTTCTCCCATGCCGTAAAAGAACTGCACACAATCTCTCCCAAAGAGACATTTTCAATTTACTTGCTAGCTACAATACCTCTACCTCCCCCACCTTCTCTTCTCCAGATCACACACATTGATGCACTGAACCTACCATCTCCCTGGTCCAAACCAAATGCCAGCCATTTACAACCTAGGCACTGCCCTACAGGAACATCACCCCTATCATTACCAAAAGCCCGGACACTCCCTTCACCAAAACAGTCACCTCAAAGCTCCGTTGTATGGTTCACACCTGCAGATCGGCAACAAAACGCAAGCTGGAAATCCGATTCCATCACTCACTACTAGCTTGATCTACTTTTCCACACTGAGACCTGGTTTAATGACACCTCTCACACTATTCTCGATCTTCTACTCCCCCCCTGGCTATTCCATTATCAGAAATGATAGGGTCGGTAAAGTCGGGGGAGTCATTGCGGCTAACTTCAGAAACTCTCTTCAATTCAGGGAACTTCCCAGTAGCTCTTTCTCCACATTCAAATGCCTTTCTCTGGAACTTCATGTGCAGCACAGCTCTCCTTTCAAGTTCTATGCCATTTACCATCTGCCAGGTGACAGTGAGGAATTCACTGACTTTGCAAATGAGCAATGTTCCCAAAGCAATATATTGATCTTTGTAGGAGACTTTAATCTTCACTGGGGCATCTTGGAAGAATCAGCCGACAAACAGCTTGACACATTTCTCTCAAGAGTTGATCTTTTACAACACAACTCTAAACCAACACACTCCAAGTTGATGATCCGATACCAGTAGACTGCTCTGACCACTTCCGCATCCTCTTCTCACTGCACCTCTCTTATTCTGTAACCCTGGGCCAATCAAAAGGGCAACTACTTGGTTTTGTAACAAGAAAAACATCGACCTAGACCCTCTCTGCAACACAGCCAAGAAAGCACTATCAGACTTCAGTCCCAACTACGACGACAATGACTTGACCACCCAGTGTCTCACCAGTCTGTCCGTCTTGATTGACAATGTAGCTGTACTACAAAGCAAAAAGAAAAGGCCCACACCCTCTGCCCCATAGTTCAATAAGTCCCTCTATGTTGAAAGAAAAAACCTGAGATATGTGGAGAAGAATTGGAGACAGTCCCCCCTCCATCACTAATCTCTCAAATATCCAATACGCAAGATCGCGCTATCACAAATGCATCTTAAGCGAAAAAGCAAATCACTTAAGAACCCTCCTTGACTCTTCCAAGAATAGACCAAAAAAACTCTTTGACCTAATCAAATCTACTAGCAACGCTGCCTCATCTTCAACCATTAAATTTGATGACCCTTCTAAGAAAGCCACATTGCACAATTCTTTGGTTCATAAGGGAAATCGCTCCTTGACCATGTTACTCATCCAAGCCTACTTGTGGATTGCAAATCCAAAGACTCCTGGCACAGCTTTGACGTCATGACTGAAGGTGCCCTCCTCAAGAGCATTCTGAAAACAAAACCTTCGAACCATTCTATTGACCCTATCCCTAGCGACAATGCAATAGACTTTTACACCTACACACTCCCCTACTGGACTAATCTGTTTAACCTCTTTCTCAGCCGAGGCTCCCTTCCTGATGCCCTCAAAATAGGTCAGGTGACCCCATTTCTAAAGAAACCCTCCATGGATGTGATTGACCTTAACAGTTTCCCCCCTATCACCAACCTCCCTTTCCTTGTCAAAATCCCTGAAAGATGCGTAGCGGAGCAGCTCTCCCAACATATCAAGGACAACAACCTTCTGGATGAATTTCAATCCTGCTTCAATCAAGGCTGCAGCACTGAAACAGCACTGCTACAAGTTATTAACAATGCCCTGCAAGTACTTGACTTGGGCAACTCCTCTGTCCTGATCCTTCTGGACTTTTCTGCAGCCTTTGACACTGTAAACCATAACACACTTCTGAACACACTTAAACAAAGAATGGGATTTGAAGGCACAGTGCTCAAATGGTTTGAATCATACTTCATGGGCAGGTCTCGGATGATTCAAATTGAAAATGGTCTCTCTACATCAAAGGCTGCGGATCAAGGCTTCCCTCAAGACTCGATCCTCGCGCCAACCCTCTTCAATCTTTACATGGAACCGCTGGGAGACCTACTAAAAAAGTCCAGGATCCATTATCACCTCTATGCTGATGACACCCAACTCTACCAAAAGGTGTCCTCCGCGCATGACATTTCAATCCTGGCCACCACCCTCAACTCCATCCAAGAATGGATTACATTTCATCATCTAATTCTGAATCCCTCTAAAACCGAATTCCTTCTTATCTCAACCTCAAACTCCTCGCCTCCTGTTCAATCATGGATGGATAATTTTAACATTCGTAACTGCAAACCTACCATCGTTGACAGATTCTAAATCTCTAGGTGTCATCCTGGGCAAAAGACTCAACCTCCAATCCCAGATCAACACCATGGCCAAGAACTTACACTTCCAACTGCATCTTCTCTGGGGGATTCGGCGTTTAATTCCTGAGCAAGTCCTGAAAACTCTGGTTCAATCTTCAATCTTTGGTACTCCTGAGACTGGACTACTGTAATTCTCTCCTTGTAGGTCTCCCCAAAACCCACCTATCTCCTCTAAAATCCATCCTCTATTCAGTGGCACATTTTGTCTACGGGGCCAAAAGAAACGCCCATATTACACCCATACTCATTTCTCTTTGCTGGCTTCCCATTGAAGAGAGGTCAATATATAAGACTGCTTGCATCACTCATAAAGCCATACACACTTCCACAACTCGCTACTTGGCTAACAAACTGGAAATATCCGGCAGCTCCAGACCTTCATGCAATGCTTAAAATCTACTGCTCGAACCTCCAACTCCTTCTTAGGTAATGTGACTAGAATTTGGAACTCGCTACCTCCAAACTTTCGTACCACCACCTCTTTCTGGATTTTCAAAACAAACCTTAAAACTTTTCTCTTCCAAAGACAGTTTTGTGAATAATTTGCCTCACCATCTCCCCACCAGGCAGATGCCCCCTCATCCCAGGTCGTTACCCTGATTGTTACATGATACTCGCAAGAGCTTCTATGACCTTCCGTCTCAATTTTGTAAATATGTATTTGTGCTACCCTAATCTCTCCACCTTTTCTTAATATGTAATCTTTTTTTTTTAAACTCTTTTTATTACACCATGACATGATTGTACGTACAAAGAGCAGGCATATTGTGGCATCAATCTTATTCTTACACTTGAATTTTCTATTCGTTTTGACAAATGAAGGTCCACATCCATAGAGCATACAGTCGTTCCCTACCTCCCTCTTAAAGTCCCCGGTGTACCCGCCATGCCTTAATATGTAATCTTAAGTGAATATGTAACTTTCTAATCTGTATCTCTCACCATGACTAACTGTAGTACATATAAGTAGTGTCACCTACTGCCATGTTACTCTGAATTCCTTATGAAATTTACTTCGCTCTATTGTAAAGCACTCTGACACCTCTGGATAAAGGAAGCGCTATATAAAAACTCATAAATAAATAAATCCCCATGAGATGCAGGATGCTTCCTCTCCTCCATGTCTCCACCAAGCCTATAGCCAGAGCTTCAACCAGCCTCCCCCCAATGACATCATTTAGCTGTTTGCCCACAGCTGAAAAGGGTGTTCCAGCGAAGGGTTGCTGGGGCTCCATATTTGGCTGGGTGCTGCTTCTGGGGCGACAGGATTCAGGGAGGAGGCCTTCACTGGAAGCTGAACACTTGGTCCTAGGGTTCCCATAGAAATGCCTCAGGCTTGGGTACAAGGCTAAGTGCTTTGATCAAACTCTGTCTTTAGCACTAGGAGGGACAGAGCTCGTGTTTGGAGCGTGCTTGGATACAAAACTTAACCTGTCTCACTCCAGGATTTCGGGGGCAGCTTTGCATGGCTCATGCCTCGATGATGGTGAGTCTCTGGAGCAATCATTAGTAAATCTAAGTGTGTATTAATCAGTTCAATATAAAATACAGCATCAGCATGAGAAGTCTTGTACAAGGGTGTGCTAGAGACCCTTAAGTGGTAATTAAACAATTTTGTATGTTGCCTTTCACCTTGTTACCAATGAAATGTTGCCTTTCCATTGCCTCTAGGCCCTTCTGTTGAGGGCAGAGACACAGAGTGCTCCCCTCTCCTACTCCACATATGCCACCCTGGCCAGTAAAGGGCTTCACGGTGCTAGAAGGCCTTTGACCTTTGGAGATGGGTGGGCTCACTAGACCAGCACAGTGATATACATTATTTTCTCTTTAAGCAAGATCGGCTAATGAGATTGGCACATGGTTGGGAACCCAGGCTCTCCTCTCACTTCCCTCTCTGAACGGTACTGGCACACAGAACCGAGCCTTTCACCTCTAAGGATAAACAGCTTGGCAGCAATCTCTTGAGCCGGTGTCAGAATGGGCAGGATCAGAGGGCTGGCACAGGATGCAGACACTTCCACGTCTGTGGCTGGGTGGCTCAGTACTGGCACAGGTGACCCATCGCAGTTTATTACATTTGTGTCTAGTTGTACATAATACTTTAGTATGTAAAGAAATTGGGATTTTTGTGTATTGAACGACATGTATTTGAAATAACAGATCCCCCTAAATTTGTAAAGTCAAACATATGTAAAATCAAATACCACCTTTGGGTTGTACGATATTATGAGTAGGGCTGTATGGAATGTTCATTTTTTTTTTTATAATACAAGCATAATCTCACTCAAATTCTGATTCTTGGGTTACCTACTTTTCCCCCTAATTTCAGTCTTTCTTTTACTTGTGTGCATGCACAGTTCTCACTCACTCATAGAAGTTCTTGGTTGGCGCAGAAATGTCACTCGTGAGCTCCGATGCATGGAACTGATATCTTACATGCCTTTTGTACTTGAGAGCATACTTACACTACGATGGAAAGCCCAAAGGCGTAACTGAACGACAATCCACTTATTTGCGGGAAAACATTTTCCAATTTTGACACCTCTATTTACTAGACAGGGCTTAGCAGTGACCGATCCAGATCAGCAATTATTTCCCCATTGCAAGATGGGTGAGGACCATCGAACAAGAACCAAAGTGGGCCATTTGTCATGGTGGGTCCCTCAGAAGAAACTGCCTCCAATGGTGATGCCCATTTAGCGCTGGTGCAATGGTTGTGCAATGCTCTATAAACCCAGCAGTCCCTCAGTTGGTTTGTCCTTGGTTTCTCAGGGTTAGGTTGCATAGGCAGCCCATCTGTGGGACCACCTCGCTGGTCCATTGGGGGCAAACTGGGCTAATAACTGTTTGGGCCAGCCTTGTTTTCCCAAAGTTCCCCAAGCAGGCAACCTGTACACTAAAATACAAGTGTGGTGGTCCAGTAAATAGTAGGCTATAGGAAGACTTAAACATCAAGGAAGGGCGATCCCTAAGCTTCCCTTCTTGTTTTCATTACTGTAGTGTGTGCACGGTTGGTACCAGTTGTGATTCAAAACGTTTTGTGGCTGCACGAAAGATGGACACTCCCCTCTCTCCTAACAGCAAATCAGATTTTAAGGCCATTTGTTGGAATCTGACATTGTTTTGTGGCTTTTAATGGTAGACCATAAGCAGTGCTTAATTTGAGCCGGTGGTTGCCGGTGAGGACCACTAGCACTCATTTTTGGGGACCGGCACTTATTTTCCCCATTAGCCATTGAGTGAGAGGGAAAAACACACAAAGCGGAAAGAGAGAGGTTAGAGTAAGACTGAAAAATGGGAACAAAGGGAGGAAGTAGAAACCTGCCAAAGTGAGATAAAGGGGAGGGGAGTGTCTGTTGGTGAAGTATAGAGGCCTGAGCTGAATTCAAGACTATGCAGCCTTGGTATTCGGTGCAGTGACATTTTTAATTGCACCAGCCGCAGGCTTCTGGGAAGAGCTTCAGGCACACCTTCTATTGCAAATTAAGCACTGATTAAGGCTTATGGCCTTGATGGAGTGGTGGCAACATTTATTGTAGAAGGTTTATAAAATAATGAAAATATACTTTGTCGGTCAAGAGATCCTCAAAGATGTTTATCTGTAAAAGAAGTATACATTACTAGGCACCCCTGATGTTGCACATCCAGTAAGACCCCTCCAACATGTTAAACAATAGCTGCTGCGGCCCAAACAAAATTGTTGGCATAGGGTTAGAGAACCTTCCAACTCTCATCTTGGTTCTCCAAGGGTTAGTGTCGATTGTCGGCTTGCCTTTCCATGGCCTGTGTCTATTTTTAGGTTTGACGTTAGTCAAGACCTTTAGATTTTACTAAAATTATATGTATAATATACTTATGTATGGGGCTCTGTCAGCCCTCTTAATCCATAGGTCTGTTATTATTGTGTGTTTCACATTTTTGTTCCTCCTGCTTCAGCATACAATATGAAACAGTGTGCAATTGACTAACTTCACTGTGAGTGACGTCATTCTGCCCTTTGGCAAGGAGCACATTCACACAAACTGTAATTCCCTTAAATGCCAGGGACCACTATGGCAATGTGTACTTTTTAAGACCAAAATTTATTTTGCTTTTAGCCAATGATTATTGTTTCTGGATTGATTAGGGCTCGACAGCTTCCACAATAAAGTTTTACTAAAACCATAACAAAACAAGCATTGCCTAAGCTTGTTTCATATGCAGATGGTGCCAGTATGCAAATCATTGTAATGTCATGTAATCTAGATTTGTTCCCATTTGAACAGCAGGTTCAATGTCCTCTGGGGAACAGACTACCCAGTCTACCATTCCGACATTTTCCCGGAGTGCTGTGGGATAGAAGACTGGCTTCTGAGCTGCATGGGGTGCCATAACTCAACCTTAAAAGTCCTCATGGCCCCATTCTTTTTGTGATCTCATGCAGTGTGGGGCCTATTTTGTTTCCATTGTGGCCCTCCTTCCTCCCCTTGTTGTGCGCCGTTTCAGATTTTTTTTGTATTTTGGCCTTGAACCCTTTGCCCTCCTGATTTCTCTCCCTGCTTCCTCCTACAGCCGGCTGCACCTTCGAGCAGGATGGAGACACCACCCAGTGTGAATACAGCCAGGGCGAGGATGACGACTTTGAGTGGGAACTGGTGCGCAACTACGGCATGCCGCATGTGGCTTCCGACCTTCCTCACGGTAAGCTAACTCTTCACTCCTCTCTTACATGAGCCAAACTTCTCTATAGAAGCCAGCTCTGCTTACAACATGCTTATCACCTTAGCAGAAGCCTCCATTTCCTATCTCACCTTATCACCTTAGCATGAACCAGCTCTTCCTACACCACACTGGTGGAAACCAATCCTTCTTACCTCACCTTAGCAGAAGCCAGCCCTGCTTACAACATGCTGGTGGAGGTCAACGCCCCCCCCTCCTACCTCTCCATAGCTGAAGCCATTCCTGCCTGCTCCCTGATGCTGGAAGCCATTTCTTCCTACGCAATCTTAGCAGAAGTCCGCCCTACTTACTCCATAAGATTAGAAGCCAGCCCTTCCTACCTCACTTTAGCAGAAGCCGGCGCTGACTCCTCCATGTTATTGGAAGCCAGCCCTTCCTACCTCACTTTAGCAGAAGCCAGCGCTGCCTCCTCCATGTTATTAGAAGCCAGCCCTTCCTACCTCACTTTAGCAGAAGCCGGCGCTGCCTCCTCCATGTTATTAGAAGCCAGCCCTTCCTACCTCACTTTAGCAGAAGCCAGCGCTGCCTCCTCCATGGTGGTGGTAGTCAGCCCTTCCTACCTCACTTTAGCAGAAGCTGGTGCTGCCTCCTCCATGTTATTAGAAGCCAGCCCTTCCTACCTCACTTTAGCAGAAGCCAGCGCTGCCTCCTCCATGTTATTGGAAGCCAGCCCTTCCTACCTCACTTTAGCAGAAGCCAGCGCTGCCTCCTCCATGGTGGTGGTAGTCAGCCTTTCCTACCTCACTTTAGCAGAAGCCGGCGCTGCCTCCTCCATGTTGTCGGAAGCCAGCCCTTCCTACCTCACTTTAGCAGAAGCCAGCGCTGCCTCCTCCATGGTGGTGGTAGTCAGCCCTTCCTACCTCACTTTAGCAGAAGCCGGCGCTGCCTCCTCCATGTTATTGGAAGCCAGCCCTTCCTACCTCACTTTAGCAGAAGCCGGCGCTGCCTCCTCCATTTCATTGGAAACCAGCCCTTCCTACCTCACTTTAGCAGAAGCCGGCGCTGCCTCCTCCATGTTATTGGAAGCCAGCCCTTCCTACCTCACTTTAGCAGAAGCCGGCGCTGCCTCCTCCATGTTATTGGAAGCCAGCCCTTCCTACCTCACTTTAGCAGAAGCCGGCGCTGCCTCCTCCATGTTATTGGAAGCCAGCCCTTCCTACCTCACTTTAGCAGAAGCCGGCGCTGCCTCCTCCATGTTATTGGAAGCCAGCCCTTCCTACCTCACTTTAGCAGAAGCCGGCGCTTCCTCCTCCATGTTATTGGAAGCAAGCCCTTCCTACCTCACTTTAGCAGAAGCCGGCGCTGCCTCCTCCATGTTATTGGAAGCCAGCCCTTCCTACCTCACTTTAGCAGAAGCCGGCGCTGGATCCTCCATGTTATTGGAAGCCAGCCCTTCCTACCTCACTTTAGCAGAAGCCGGCGCTGCCTCCTCCATGTTATTGGAAGCCAGCCCTTCCTACCTCACTTTAGCAGAAGCCGGCGCTGCCTCCTCCATGTTATTGGAAGCCAGCCCTTCCTACCTCACTTTAGCAGAAGCCAGCGCTGCCTCCTCCATGGTGCTGGTAGTCAGCCCTTCCTACTTCATAGTAGAAGCCGGCCCTACCCTAATCCATGTTAGTGGAAGCCAGCCCTTCTACCTCTCTTTACTATAAGCCAGCCTTGCCTACTCCATGCTGCTGGAAGCCAGTACTTCCAACTAACCTTAGTAGAAGCCTCCCTCTTGTAACCACCTCAGCAGAAGCTATCTATTCCTACTCCACGCTGGTGAAAGTCAGCCCTTCAGTTCCCACTTCTGAGATGATACACAGAGCTCACAGGCTCAGCCTGTAGACAGAAGAATTGCCCTTAGTGTTAGACCGACCTTAGAGGTTACTATTGCTTTTACGGAAACGTACAGGTTCAAATAGCAGAAGTATTGCTTCGTTAAAGGACTCTTACAGCCTTAGGCCGCAGTAGTGATGAGAACATAACTAGCATATCAGTTTTAAATATATTTTGGGAAAGGCACTTATTTTGCCAAAGCATCAAGGTGTTGCATTCTTAAAATGGCCACCATTTTCCTCTTGAAAGTACATTTAATATTTGGTAAATTGATTCATTTTCTATCCAACATCGGATTGCCATTGCCTTAAAATATATCAGTTTTACTAATAAGGTACCAGGCTTTCACTCTGGGTACAGTATATAAAGTAACTTCACCCAAGGAAACCTTGTTTCATTACCTGAACCCCCTCTCCCCCATAACACATTTTTATATGTAGTAAATATGTTCCTTTGCCACCCAATATTGATTCATCCTGCCTTGCATAGAAATGTATCACCATACCATGCGAATGTTTGTCACTATGTACCAGGATTGTCCATAATATGCCAGGGATTTTCACCCTATGCCGGAGCAGGCCACCAGAGTCGATAGATGGACATTATATACTATGATTGGTGATAAAATGCCAGGAATGCCCATTTTATTCCACGAATAGACAGGGTACTGCTGGAGGTTGCTGTACTGATGCCACCATAATGCTGTGGATGTCTACTAGTGTGCCATCATTGCCCACCATTGTGGCAATGGATGTCACCAGATACCATGTGTGGCCATCATACTTTAGGAGTAGAGACCGAATGCCAGTTTTCCCTGCCATAACGCTAGGAATTTCCCCATGCTATGGAAAACAGCCCTGGAAGTCCACCCCCATACACACACAGCGCATTTACTCACTTGTAAGCAGTGCATTCACTTTTTTTGCCCTATCAATATTTCAACAGCTGCATATCTCCTGTACACACTTTTGTCGAGAATCACAATTAGCATACACGACCACTCCGCAGAGAGGCAGAGGATTGGATGAGCATGTATTCCGAACCCTTTTATAAGCCACTGACAGGCACTTCTGAGAAACTCGAAGCTCTTCAGCTTCACCTCGAGAGCTCTCAGACATGCCCTGTCTTAAACACCCACTCACAAGCTCACAGCACACAGGCACCTAGAGGTGACCCTGTTCACAGTATGCACTGCACAAGGGTAATATGCTGCATGGAAACAAATTACAGAAATACAACATCTTGGAAAAAGCAAACACCGACAGGGAATGCAAGATTAGGTATACCAAGTGAAGCATAAACAGGGGCTGCATCACTGACATGGACTACCTTAAGGATTTTAATACTATTATTCAGAAATCAATCCGTGTATTGGCTGCAAATTTAAGGACATGAACATAGGGCTTCATAGGGACCCCTTTCAATGTCAATTTTTAATTACTGCTGGGTCTGAGAGTCTCACACCCTGCAAATAAAGGAGATGCAAGGAAGCACATGCAGGAGAGAGTGATAAGTGGGTGCTGGAGAAGAAAGAAATGAGTTGTGCAGATAGAGGATTTTAGAAAGGTATGGAGAGAAAACAGTCGTAAGTGTCAAAGAGAGAACTACTGCTGAGGAAAATGGTGTGAATGGAAGATTGGAGTAATTGAGACTAACGACAGCTACCCCTTCCGCAGACCTTAGTAATGTTTAATTCTCAGTCTCATATTTTCGGAATTGAATCCGTTTCAATTTTAATTATTCACAGCTAAGTCATTGTTACTCATTTATCTTGTATAGCTAACCAGCATTGGCAAAGCCAATAGTTCTAACTTGTTTTTGGTGTATGTTGGCCGTTGCCTTATATGTCTGGATACAGTAACATAAAGCTCACAGAGAGACACTCATGGAAAGAAAAGAATGTTAGTTTACATGTTTTAAGCAATGTTGTTAGTTACATAGCCCATGCCACTTGGAAAGAATTCTTAATTATGGTTCTTAGGCTGTGCCTCTTTTGGACACCTCCCACTTTTTTCATTACACTTAAAGCCCTGCCCAACCCTGCATGGCACAACCAAGTCAATATATTGTATTGTATCATAACATTTATATTGTGCTTACTAGCCCTATGTGGGGCGCTGAAGCGCTTTCCTACATGGGTAGCACACTATACCATGTAGGGTGTCCAGGTGGAAGGATGTTGTCTTTGTTTTGATCCCATGTGGAAAGTATTTCCATGTCGTGCATGATGCCTGCGGTGCAGTTATCATGTTATGGAACGCAGTGTGATGGAAAAAGAAGGGTGAGAGCTAGGCGCACAGCTTATGGGCTGCAGTAAGCTGGCAGCTTGGAGCAACTCTGCAGGTCCCTTATGGTATTTCTTATTGTCATTGTCCACTTTGCTGGTTACTGCACTGGGTTGTCCATTCTGAGATATCTTGTTTAAAGTTTATGGTCCTGAGTAAGCATAGGTTGGAGGAAGACCTAGTTAAGAGATCTGCTTGGATGGTAATATCATACCATATCTGATTGCCATTGTAAAAAGTCAAAAGTGGTCATAGTATGTAGCTAGTTGGGACCCGCATCGGTGGGCTAAATTAAAGTCCTGCATTGGCCAGCGGCATGTGGCAGAACTCTTTAGTTATTGCTTGCCTGTTCAGTTGGAGATGTGTGGCTTAATGATGTGCACTGGTACAGTACTGGGTGATGGGCATGACTGATAGCAGCTTTGTCTTATGTGAGTGTGAGAGTGTCAAGCAGGATAAGGAAATTATTATGCAGCCTTATGACCTGAAATCGACTGCCCACCTTCTGTTTCTTATTGAATGAGTAAAACGAGGCAGGAGGGTTCTATATTGTATTGTTTTGCAACTGCATTTATATAACCCTTACTACCCCTGAAGAGGTATTAAAGCATTTTATGCCTGGAAGCACTCTATTCCAGAACACCGAGTTAGGTTTTTGGGGGGGTTATTGTAGGTCATTGGAATTAGTCTTGCGCTGTTAAAGAAACATGTCATACATTTACCCCAGTTTTTATATGGTATATTAAATTAATAGGAGTTGGGTATGATCTGTGGTATGTGAATTCATCCATTGGTTGGCTATATTATTAGATGAGCTAAAGGAGGTTAGGTGTTGTTAGGTTGCAGGGGTAAGACTTTTAAAGGATAAGTGATTTTTTTTAAATGAGGAGTGGACAATTTGTAGGGATACAATAATAGGGCTTAAGGCGAACATGCATGTGACGTAGAGTAGGCTATGTACAGAGAGAGGAGGCATGCAGAAGATATAAAAGAAGGAGAGAGTCATTCCAAGGGAGAAGGAGAGTCGAGAATTGGAATTTTTAAGGCATTTTATGCAGGGTTTTTAGCAATATTGTGGAGGGTTTTGGAGAAAGCATGCAGCCTTGTAGAAAGAAATAACACCCATCACAGCCCTTTCCAAGACCTGCCTAGTGTAAGCCAACCCTTTGTAGAGCAGCAGCTCAGTGCAAATGGTACACTTATGCCCCGTCACCACTAGATTATAAACTAGGAAGCTCCATTCTGCATTGCGAAGGTGGTTCGTCTGGAGAGCATGAGCGAGAGCCATCTGTTTCTCTTCATCCCTGATAGTCTATTTAAAAAGAACACGAGGGAAAACATGGACAACACTTTTTTTTAAAATAGTTATAATCACTTTTTAATTGCCAGAGAACATCGCATCCTGCGTTCCCGCATACAGCGCAGGTGAGTAATTTGGAGGCGCGAAGAAGCGTCTGACAGTGGCTTCGCAGAGGCTGCCGATAGGTGGGCCGAGAGCGCGCCTGGCGAGGTGGCGCGCGCGAGCTGCCACAGCCGCAGGTGGCACGTGGGCTGACACAGGGCCGGAGCTGGCACGAGCCCGCTGTTCGCTTCTAGGAGCTGCTGTGCAAGTGCTTTCTACCAGCCCTTTCCGCCTGTGTCCTCCGCAGAGGCCTCATATGGACGGGCGCTCGCACCTGACGCCCAGGGCCATGCTGCTGCCCCCTTGCTCATTATCCATGCAATAGCGCTGCCCTCGCGCTCACATCCATGCTATAACGTTCCCAGCCGTGACTTACGGGTGGGTGGCGGAGGAGGCTGCTTTTATTCGAAAATTGTGGCCTTGATGTAGTGAGCACGAATGTGCAGTTTACCGTACTCCATGTGTCAGACTTTTAATTGCTTGACTGTTCCCTCTTTTCTATTCCTTTCTCCATCCCTCCAATTCTTTTCCTTCTTGTCCCCTTTTTCCTCCTGTCCTCTGTCTTCCTCCCCGCTCCCTTCATTCCCTCATCCTTCCTTTCTCTCCCTACCGTCTATCACCTTTCCCTTTTCCGCACACTTAGGTCCCCTATCCTGAGTGGAGCAGATGAGGACAAGGTATTGACCGAACCTGGTAAACATTGATACTGTGGTACCTTTCCGCAGGGATTGGACATTTTAAAGGCCACTTGAACTCTGGATGTGAGAGTTTTGTGGAACCTACAAGTAATGCACCGTCTGCCAAAGATTCTGCTTAATTCGGCACAATACAATGTGGATAACTCAAGTGGATCAAACATACATCAAACTTTTAATGTGAAATGCAGTGCAGCTCCCGACTTTGCTGGGCTTCACCTTCCCACTCTTTGCTTGTTGGTTGCTGTATTCAGAATTGAAAGAAGCAAAAATGTCTCAGATGAAGTTAATAGCCCTGATATGCCTCCTGGTAGATTGCTTAGAAGTACGTTGGGTTGTGTTCTAAATGTTTGATATTTAAGTTCTACATAGGACTAAACCTCTTCATGTTTAAACACACTTAAGACAGGGCGGATGGTACAAAGGGGGGCGACTTGCCTGCCTGACTCATGACGGGCACGCCCCTACCCTTATGGGTCGGTGAAAGGCAGGAGCTTGTCTGGAAATCTTGTGGTGTCCCCCACAGAAGCGACCATTTCTTGTAGCCTAATAAGAAAAGCCGATCTCTTCATCATCCCATGGAAAGAGTTTGCTTTAAAATAAGAAAGCACCTTCGATTTAGAGAACTTCTTCAAGGCAAACTTTGCAAGAAATCATTTGGCTAAGTCTCCCTCCAACTACCCTCCGGCCGCCATTTAAGAACATCGGATAGTGGTGGTTGACTTGTCCTTCTGGTCTCTGGAGTCTTGTTGTTTACTTTCACAGTTTTATTTCACTCTCTTTTTTCCTGTTTACATCAGTGCGCTAAGGTTACTGTGAGAGCACAACTAGTGCTTCTCAACGCACCTAAAATACAAATAGCAGCTATATTGCAGAATGCAAATATTTCAGTGGGTTTTGGTCGGGGCAATGCAAATTACGTACCAACATCAGAAGCCACAAAAGACTTGTACATAGTGCTAACTACAGCTTTGCAACTTCGGAAGAAACCAAACCCAAATAAAGATCGTGGAAATAAATGTTATGAGTTAATTAATTCAAGTCACTGAGTGCACATTTCAGGCACCCGAGTGTTTCCTAAAATGAAACTCCTCTATAATGCAAAATCTTGTAAAAATGTCAAACTGTATCATGGATAATTTTAGCAATAGAAAATCACTTACGTGTAGAATAATACCTCTACTCATCTGGTTGAATGGTCTTGTGTGAAAAGAGTGACTCGGGGAGCAGTGCGCTCCATTTAAATCTACCAAATGAGCATTATAGGGAATAATGGAAATGCTGGCATAGGTGAATGGGATCTGAGGAATGGTGATGTATTGGGTAGAAATGAGATCAACTTCAGAAGGGTTCTGTATTGGAGTTTGGCTTCGTTATTGCATAAAGGAAGCTGTTTGTGGGTTTAAATGTATATATGGGTCCCTGGCAGGATGGGGACTGGTAGGCAGGCCACACCTGGGCCCCCATAGGAACATTCTGGCCAGAGCCTTTCAAGATGTTGAATCCTGCCTCTTTGGGTAGATTTCAGTAAGGTAAAATGTCCTAGTCCAAAGTTTCTCTAAATCTCTATAGATGTGAATGTATGTCCTATTATAGCCCAAGTCTATAAGTGCCATGACCCTGATAGCTCAGTTTTCAACATTCCTAAATTGGTTGCGACTTAGTTAGTTGGTTGACTGAGGCCTGAAAATATAACTGTGTCGTAGGCAGTCCCACCATAGTCACCATGCATGGGTTCGAGAAACACCAGTAAATGTAATCTCCAGCTGTGGTTATTACACCCCATTTCACTTTAAGTGGGTGGGATATCAACACTAACATTAGAATTCCTTCTTGGCGGAAGCCTGTCAATGACAAAATTTGAGATGCTGTCTATGTTGAGGTGTAGAGTGCGTTTTAGGGTGGAATAGGGTTGAGTCAATCCTGTGACACCCAAAAGAACCTTTTGGGGTAAAACAACTTGTAATGTCCCAAACCCAGTTTTAGCGGGCGAGAGTGTGCACAGCATGTGAATCTACAACAGAAACAAGCTACAAACGATGGTTACCAATAAGCAGTGTCCCACATGTGTGCCATTGGAAGTACATTGGTGAGGTTAGAGTGGTGATAGTGTTGGAGGAGGACTGATGTCATTTCCTTCCTCAACTTCAAATAGTCCGCTTGTCTTTATTGGGGTTTGTGGAGTTCCCAGCTTCTGAGCCAGAGGAGCTTACTCCCTTGCTGGAATCAGTGTTCACATGCTGTGATGCTCTGTATAGATCTTGGTTTGGGGTTGTTTTGGGAATAGTTTTCAGAGATAACAGGAGATGTGGACTAGTAGGAGGGCGTTAAATGGTGTTCTTTTTTGGGGTGGGCAAGTAGAGTCGACGGAGATGAGATTTGCTAAGGGCTAGTTTTACAGCCAAGCTGAATTCCTCTTGAACTGCTGCTTAACAAGCTCCCGCCTGTGTCCTACTGATGTGTCTGGCACGTAACGGCTAATGTAGCCTGTAGTGAAGGGAAGCTAAGGCCGTCTGAACATTCTGCACATTGAAGGAAGGACCCTCCTAACTGAAATAGGGAAATGCATAGATTAAACATTTATGGGCTGGGGCATATAGTTTAATCCAGCACTTTAAGATCTCTGCCACTCCATTGTCTTCCCAGCAGCTCCCACCGTTCAAGTATTCTAGTACTCCACAATCTTTATGCTGCTTCTTTTTCCAAAGTTTTCTTGTTTATTAATGTGGAGGACAGGTCATACCATTGTGTACCATGGGGTCTGTGAGCAACTCGTTTATCCAGTAATTCTTGTCTATTGGTGTATCCATGAAATGTTATTTTTCTGCTTCTGCGCATGGGGTAGAATAGGGCATTACTACCTGTTAATGCCCTCTTTCCGAGTAAAGCGATTGGTTAGCTTATCCTGAGCATTCCATTACAATTTATTATTTCATTTTTTTGTGCAACTTCCTGTTCCAGTGCATTTTATCCAAGTGTGGAAAGGGCAGCCCATTGTTCCCAGGTTCACTTGTCGATGGTTGTGAGATAACACGCCATTACTTCCAGTTAATGCCCTCTGTCTGGGTGAGTCTATCCAGGGCCAGCTTTAGTACTGGCGGCGCCCTGTGATTCCCTCACTACCACCACTTGACAATCACCCCAAGTCTCCATAACCACTGTCTCTTAGATTGATTTAGTTTTATAGCGCCACTTATACCAGTTTAAGTTGTCAGAACACTTTACATCACACATATGTTGCACGTAGACAATCATACATGTATAAATCAGTGTATAGGAAATGTTACTTAAGACAGAGCCCTACAAGGTGTAGGAGTCACGTCATCCATACTTGTAGGCAGTATAGTTTGAGTCCTTGGTCTGGAAAAGCACAAATTCAGAATTTAAAATGTAACACCATTGTTAGGGGTTTTCTTTAATAATAAGAATTGATTTCTACCCAAATTGCCTTTTTGCAATATTAGGATAAGGAAAGACTGGGCAAAAAGACATGTAGCTGTAATATATTCCTTGCAGTTTGCATGCAGCTCTTTGACCACAGTTAATAGCTCACTGCTCTATATTAGGATTTAAACTTTTAAACTACAAGTAACAAAAGGATCTCTTTGACAAAAGGGATAACCTATTGACCTATTTATAGTTTATGCACTTTGTGATCTGAATGGAACATGTTCTTTACAGAAGGCATATTAAACTTCTGCGCTATGATGAGTCAAAACTTCCACTACCAGACAAAGCGCCGGTCTCTCTCCAGGAAGAACATTAATCACCGGAGTTATCATGACATTTTTATTGATGCTTGAAAATTGCTGGGACAAGGAACGTGGCATCTGGTGCTTTAAAAACAATAAACATGGCGCCCCCACCCCAAGTCAGTGCCTGGTGCGGTGGCACCGATCGCACCGCCCTAGAGCCGGCCCTGAGTCCATCAGTCTGCTCAGCTTGAACGTTGAATCACACCTTATTCCAGGGTTTTCTATGAGCAACGTCGTGTTCCCAGGTTCACTTGTCGATGAGCGGGGGAGGACAGGCACTTCCTTCGTTCTTGATTATCCCAGGGTTGCTATTAGTTCTGCAGCCTCGGTGATTGGCGTGCCCTGTTATTTTGCTTTCTTGGCTTATTTCATTAAATGTTTCATTACAGAGCAAGGGCCCGCTGAGATGCTAACATCAGATTCACAGCAGTAGCTAACTCCATAGCTGGCAGCCGTGGCAAGTAAGATGCTAACCAGCTAATGAGCAAAGGAGTGTGTGGGGGCGGGGTGGGCTGAGGGAAGCTTGGCATAGAATATGGCAGAGAGGTCAGCTGGGCAGAGAGCATGTGGCTAAGGAGTGAGCTCTGTGGCAGAGCAAGGAACCAAGTGTAGTGTAGCTGCAAAGGATAGTGGGTTCACAAGAGACTGGCAGATCAGGGTGCTGGTCTCAAGAAGGTCAGTGGCATAGTCAGTGTGAGTGAGTCATGGGCCCTAGTGCAAAGAATGAAATGCCCCCATGGCCACTGTTTTAACTGTGAAATGTTGGGGCAAGTTCACTCTGTACTTTTTGTCACTCGCCTATTTGGGTTTCTAAACTTTCCTGTTGTGCTGTTCTTGGTTGGACTGGAGTACATGTCAGCCGGATAACTTCTGTTAATTCTCCAAGATGCCAGTTTGGTTTCCGCTCTAGTTAGCTCTATGATCACCTATTTAAGATGGCAACCTGCGTGGCCACGCCACCGGCACAACAAAGTCAAACCTGTTTGTACCCGTCCCCTCTCCGGTTGCACATAGTGTCAGCACGCTTCGAGTTTGGGGAGCAAGATATCACCGGCAGAGGTGGAATCCCCCAAGTAAGTTGTTTAAGATACTTGAGGGTGAGGGCAAACTGTTTAGGTTCTGCTACGTTATCTGACTGACAGCGGGTACCTAAGAGGTGGATTTCCTTTGCTCTTCAGTGACCACCATTTATTTATACCAGTATTTTTATGATCTTTTTATTTCCCTATCAACTTTATAGCAGAGTGATTCAAATAGTCCTGATGAATGCACCCTACACCTCTTTGAAGGGTAATTTTAGAGCAGAAACATGTTGACCACCATAAATATCAGCTGCTATCCACCAATTTTGAACGACTTGGGCCAGATGTCAGACAAGACGTTATTGGAAATTTCATTTCTATTTCATCTGGGTCTCCTCTTGACCCTGTACCTACGATGGTTGGGAAGCAGTTGTGAGAATGTCTCGCTAAGCTAAAGTTTATATGTAACCATTTTTTAGCCTCAGGCTTTGTACGTGTAGATTGGAAAACAGTTATGGTGGTCGATCTCTTAAAAATCCACTGCTGACGGTACCAATCTGAGCAATTTTCGACCATTCTCCATTCTGTCCTTTCCCGGGAAGATAATGAAAAAGTAGGTCAATAAATTGCTCTCAGAATTTTTGGAATGTCCTTCTTTGTTGGATCCATTGTATCTTCACAGCACCGAATCAGTGCTCATCTCCGTGTTAGATGATTTATGAATGGCAGTAGACAATGGCCATTTGTTGGCCCATGTCTTATTTGATCCATCTGCCACCTTCGACACAGTCAGCCACAACATCTTATTCACCGGGTAATTGAGGTTGGTGTCAGATGCATGGCATTGAACTGGTGCAAATCCTGTCTCACTGATAGAGTTCAAGCAGTCCATCTCCCGCTTTTCTGTTCTAACTTTAACGCAGTAAGACGGTGAGTGCTGCAGGGCTCCTCTCTGAGCCCGACATCACTCATCGCCAATTTTTTATCGTTTGCATTCTTGATCAGATCCCATGGCATCAAACTCATGAATCATGCTGCTGGCCCTCTGCTTATTTTTACTATTGATAAATCAATGCCATTTCCACTGGAGAATTTCCATAATTGCTTAGTGATATCTCAGCTTGACTTGAGCTCAACTCACTCAAATTTATTGGCTACAAGAACAAAGTGCTTTGTTGTTCATTAGCCAAATACTCTTGTCCACTGCTTGTTGACTACTTGCCCTCAACGGAGAACTCCACTCCAAGAACTTTGGTTTCTGTCAGTAACCTTGGAGGTTAGAAAGATAGTAACTTATCTACCACAGATTATGCTAGCAAGCTATCCTCTTGTTTTTATCTAATAAGGATTCTCCGAAAGATTCTCCTGCTCCTTTCACCCTTTGGTAGTACAGTCTGCTATGTTTAGTAGACTGGACTACTGTAATGTGTTATATTTGGGGGCACTGGAATATCTTTCTTAGTCTCTCTACCGCATACGAGTGGGTGCTGGTAAGTTAGAGCTCACCCTCTTACGTCATTCTCCGGCATTATCTGCATTGGATTACCTGCATTCGCTTCCCGTGCCAAATGGAGTTGTGTTTAAATCACTATGTATAGTCGACAAACCTTTCCATCAGCCTTGTCCTCTCTTATTACCATTTTTAGGTATCGCGCCTAGCGTTGCAGTGCGCAGCACTGCTCGCGCAGCACTGCTCGCGCAGCGCGAGACCTCTTGTATGGGGTTCTGAAAGCTGACCACACGCTCGTGCGTGTGATCAGGCTTTCGCCGGCAGGCATTGGCTTTCGCGTGTTTTTTTGTAAAAAAAAAGGCCTGCGATTGGGCAAAGGCGGGCGCATGTCCCGCCTTTGCAACGCCCATTCCCGTCCGTGTCTAGCACGCGCAGCAGCACGCGTTCGCCTCGCTGCCGCGCTCCCTCGCCCCCACTCCTCTGTGGTGCGCGCGCACCACTGGTTTTTTCCAGATAGTATCTGAAATAAGTTTCGCAGCTGCTTTTAAAAGTGTTGAAGTATTGAAGTATTGTGCATTGCACTATGTTCACTATGTTCACACAGTATAAAAATGTCTGCCCCATCTTTAGGCCGCTCCTCGGACTTCTGTGAGGCAGAACTCCCGTGTTTTCTGCTGACTGTCTTTGGCGTGGATGTACGGAGGAATGTTTGATTACAGTGTAACAGGTTTGGTGGCGAACTCCAGATAAATGTACACCACGCACGCAAAATGTTCCTTTGGGCATTCAGTTCAGCTACTTGCAGCGGTGGTGGGCTCTGCTCTTCGATGTACTTCCTGACAGACTGCTAAGTTTGAAGTGCCTGTCGGGCACAGGTTGCTCTTTTGAAACTTTCTTAGATTTTTCACTGAGGAACAGTGCCAATGCCAACAATGAGAATAGCACTGATGATCCCAATGGGACTAGTGCCGATGCCAACAATGAGAATAGCACTGATAACCATAGGACTAGTGCCGATGCCAACAATGAGAATAGCGCTGATGATACCAATGGGACTAGTGCCGATGCCAACAATGAGAATAGCACTGATGATACCAATGGGACTAGTGCCGAGGCCAACAATGAGAATAGCACTGATGATACCAATGGGACTTGTGCCCATGACAACAATGAGAATAGCGCTGATGATACCAATGGGACTAGTGCCGATGCCAACAATGAGAATAGCACTGATGATACCAATGGGACTAGTGCCGATGCCAACAATGAGAATAGCACTGATAACCATGGGACTAGTGCCCATGACAACAATGAGAATAGCGCTGATGATACCAATGGGACTAGTGCCGATGCCAACAATGAGAATAGCACTGATGATACCAATGGGACTAGTGCCGATGCCAACAATGAGAATAGCACTGATGATACCAATGGGACTAGTGCCCATGACAACAATGAGAATAGTGCTGATGATACTGATGGAGCAAAGACTCAAAAATGAGACTTGCTTGAATGCAATCACCTCACAGTATTAATTTATTAATTTTGTATTGTTTATACTAACGTTGCATACATTACACGAATAGCAAGGAAGCTTGCCTATGTGTTCTAACTAACAAGTAACGCTTGTCTTTTTCTAAAATGGCCGCTAAAGCGCGGGAACTTTACTGCGCATGTCTCATCCATATCACATGGTGTGACGTCTTTCTTTGCTTGGTGGGAAATTTCTGCTTCTGCGCAGTGTGCTCTAAAATGGCTGCTTGATGTTTTCACATGCTTTAGCTCGCTCTTGTGTTATTATTAATTTGTCGTTTTCTTAACGCTACTAATGCGGGATAGATTTATAAGTAAATGGGGATAGAATAGAAAGAGTGGGTATACAGTGAAACTTATTATTTGTGATTTTAATAATTTTCTTCCTTCACTTTTATTAGTTCGTAAACTTGGGCCTGGGGTTGGTGATCTGAAACTCGAGAGACAATGATTCTGCGCATGTGTCCTCCTTGGCTGCCAAAGAATGAAGTCAACCTGGAAGTCGTCCAAGGCCATGACCTGGTGGCCGAAGCTGATGTGCACTTGCCTTTCCTGTTGAACATTGAAACTTTGTATATGAAGAATATATAACATTTGTCGTGAGACGGGTGGGAAATAAAGCAAATGTATAAAATTGGATGGGCGGTAGTTTAAAAACAATGGCCTACAGAAAATGAATTAAAATCATATGGTGTGAGAATCCACCCCCTGTCCCTGTCCAATCAGAAGTAGTGGTCCCATATTTTAGCAACATATAAGGGGAGGTACATGGGCGTAGAAGGGTATAATAGATATAGAATTAGCTAATTAGTGAGAGGGAGATGCTGCAAGAGAGCAGAGAGACAAGAGTTCAGAAGAGAGCAGATCAGGCGTTCATGCAGATCAGGCGAAGAGCTCCAGACCGTCAAGCTGATCAATCGCAGACTGAACCGCTGTCCAGAGAGGTCCTGAGGTGGGGGCGTCGGAATCCATTAGAAGGAAGAAACGGGAGAATCGAAGAGAAGTCGAGTATCAGAGAGGGGAACGACGCAGGCGTCGTTGTAGAGAGGTCACCGGTCCTGTCCTGATCCTGGAGGAGGTCTTTGCTCTTCATCCTTCCTGGGTCCTAATCTTTCCAACTCCTTGGCCAGGGGTTTGGTTCTCGCATTTAGGTAAATATAAATGCAACCTTTAGTTGCGCTGCTGTCTCTATCTTCTCCTTTCTGAGGGACCGTCATTAGTCAATAATTATTATTCTCTACTTCATCTATGATGTGCGACTAAGTACCATGTGTTTCTGTAATTTACTCTGCTAAATCTTTAGATAAACATTTTAAAACTTCCTGACTCAGTGGTTATTTCAGGATTATGTATTATAATGAATGTCACTCATTTTAAACTTCCCAATTAGCAAAGGATTCATTGGTAAGTCATTACTCTTCAATCAGAAGGTAATTGGTAGCAGGGACTTGATAAAGAGTAACAACTGATAAAACCCAGCGTAAGTATTAGCGTAGTATGAATGTATGGGCCCAAGTGAGTATCTAGTGTATGAATGCTGTTTGCTAATATCGCGCTGGATCAGTTTTCTGGTAATCAGAGGATGGTTACTCTTTGTTAATTGGGTAATGAGAATTTTATATTTTATGAACTAACATCCGTGTATTCAAAGTTTGTTTTATGTTGTCCAGAATCCCCGGGGAAAATTGAATAGCGGTTGGTAAGTGGAAGCCATACTGCAGTGAGGTTATCTGTCAGGCAGAAATAGTACTGAAAAGTTAAGCAGGACTATCAGTACTGGTTAGGGAATCTATGCGTGAGGAATAGCAAAAGAGTACGCTGGTGAAAATTTGATGTTATATCACCTAGAAAGGGTAACATTGGAGAAGTAACAGGTACTTCTGGAGCTTGTGTGAAGAGTAAGCGGAAGGGTTTTACTCGTAGTGTATGTTTAGTAAACGGAAAGGTTTTACTAATTGTGAGAGAAAACTATCTTTTCTATTTTAGAGAAACTGACACGATAGCGAATGTTTTATGTTGTTACTGAAATTTAATTAAGATTTATAGAGAAAATAAAGTTTGCGTAAGATTTTGTAAAGGGAGGGTCAGCTGCCGGAGAGAGAGCTGACGTCACAAACGCCGCGCTGGGATTGGTTGAAACAGCGGGTGTGGAACGATTCTTGTAAAGGAGGGGTCAGTAGTCAGGAGCAGTACTGACGTCACAAACGCCGCGCTGGGATTGGTTGAAACAGCGAGGGACAGAGAAACGCAGATTGTAAAGGAGGGGTTGACAGACAAACGTCACCGAAAAGCAGCGTTAGGATTGGTTCAGAAATAAAAGTTAGCAGGCACTTGATTGGTTGATATTTTAGAAGCTAAAATCTTAGTGGACAGAGATTGCATGGTAGAACGCGATCCGACTTTAACAGGAACTCGTCCGGATAGGAGATTCCTGGGTTTTTCAGAATATAATTATATACATCGAGATTTACCAAAGATGTACGGAGAAAAGAGAAAATTGTCCTTTCTGCAAAAGATAAAGAACTATTTTAAAAAGGATAAACCAATCAAAACTAGAGAAGGAATTATCATTCCACCAGCTAAAACGCCCGCTTCATTCATGATGATGGAGAGAGGTTATCATACTTGTGTATGGATAGAGAATTGGATAGAATATACCAAAAATGATGGGATATTAGCATTTCCCGAGAATGGTACCTTCAATGGAAGAATTCTTCAAAATTTGAGATTGAGGATGAATGACTTAGAACCCAGACCTAGATTAACTCAATACGAAGCCTTAGAGGAATGGGAAACCAAGGCATTTGAACGTGACCGATCCAGGAGTAATAGGGGTTATCGAGGATTTTTCCCCAGATATCAACATGAGTCTAGGGACGGTCAGATGAAACAATGGAGAAGGGCAATGCTTACAGAAGGATTATATCCAATATTTACGGAAGAAGAATTGTTAGGGAAGAAATGCACAGAAAAGACAAAACATTTAATGAGAAATGGAGATTCTGAAGATGAATTTATAGAAGAAATATTAAGAAACCCCACACCTTATCAGGAAGGGACAAGTGAATGCACCCCAAGTGCCCCACTGTTAAAAACTCCATTAGTGCCACAGGTAGTGCATGATTTCACCCCCAGTAGGATCCTTCACGATAAAGAGAAAGAAGCCCTAGAGAAGACCAGAGCAGAATTAATACAGAAGATAACACAGATAAAAGTACATCCTGATTCTTTGACCATACCTGTAACAATTGGTCCAGTAGTTCCATTATATGGTAATCAGGGAAGTTGTCCACCACCGTTAGTTATGCCTACTCCTGTGAATATTCCTAAACCTGAAGCACCAGTAATGGTTGAGGATCATTTTAGTGATTGTGAATCTACAATATCATTAATGGATTTACCAATTCGAGATTCTGTCAATAGTACTCTCAGAAGAACTACACCTGGGAGCTCAAAAGAGGTAAACTTGATAACTTCATCAGGAGCAAAAAGTGTCACTGTAGTTAGTCCAGAAGACTTAGAAAGGTGGGCACAAGGATCAGATCAGCAGTGTACACCTCCAAAATTTTTGGATATTTATAAGTTAAAGGTCGAATTAGAAGAAATAATAGCAGGAAATGTGGGGCTAGATCGCCTAAATGCTTACAATGAATAAGAATTATTGTTCATATGCAGAAGTATCACCAGAAATGTAAAAATATTTCATGAAAAATTATCAGATTTGGCTTTGCAAATGGGAATTGAAATAGGGAGATCAAAGGTGTTGCAGAAACCCTATAGAGCAGATTTTTCAGACAAAGATTTAGAAAATATGAACGCATCTGGAAGAAAATTACAAGTAAAGGAGTTAATGACAGTTTTGCAAAAATGGGGAGACCTAGATAAATGGAGAGTTCGATGGGCAAAGAAAAAGGAAGAGGCACGATCCAGTAGAACAGCCTCTGAATATGTGATGAAAGAAACAGGGAAGACAGATCAAATGTACCCGATGCGAGAAGTTCCCGGAGGGGGCTATGTAGATGTCCCATGGAGAAGACAGGATATTTTGTCATTTACAAATGATTTTCCAAAATTGAGAGAAAAACCAATTGAATGGTACAAGCAGGTTGAAAGGTTTGTGAAAGTGTCAAAGGTATTGTTGAAGGATTTAGATGGTCTGTTTGACATAGTGGTACCTGCCGATTTGTGGACAGATTGTAAAATTACAGTTGATTGGCCTAGTGATGAGTATCCTAGAGATCCAAAAACAGGTGCCCCGTCAAATGATGTAATGAAAAAGTATCAGCAGGTGATAACTTACCTGAAAGGCAAAATACCACCGAAAGAAACAGATTGGGTGAAAATAGACAGAACTACCCAAGAAGCTAGTGAATCGGTACATGCCTATTATGAACGTTTATTGCAGGTATTTAAGCAGTATAGTGGATTTGAGGACATTGGAGACAAGAACATAAGTCAGTTTGTGTATCGATTTGTTTATGGTCTAAAGCCAGAGATTTGTCAGATGATTAAGCAGCACATGTTGTGTTGGCAAGGCAAACCCATCGATGAAATTCTGAAATATGCGAAATATTGTGGAGACGATATTGAGGATAGACACAAGAAATTGCAGGAAAAAGTGATGTGGGCACAGGTGAAAATGGCTGAGAAACAGGGAATACATTTGGAAAATCCAAGTGAAAGTCAAGGAAAGGATTCGGGAACGAATGGAGGTACTGGGAATGGTGGGAAAGTGAGAGGACGAATGAGTAGAGAAGAAGCTAAAAAGAAATTTCCTTGTCATGGATGCGGAAAATTGGGGCATTGGAAGGATGAATGTAAAAAGATTCGGAATAATAATGGCCCAAATCAAAATTTAAATCCACAGACGCAGAATGACTCACAGCAGGGTGTAAATCCTCAGAGTCAGTTGCCACCTGCACCTATTCAGGGTAATGTAAGCAGAGCAAAACACGGTACAGATGTCGGATATCAAGGAGGAAGTGGTAAGAATGATTATGTAACATCACAGTTTCTTTTACAGGACGATTTCTGTCAATATAGTTCATGACGGTGCCTGGGAGAGGGGAGAAGGAGTGCGTACTTGGCGCATCCTTATCGGTAGATCAGTCAGGTCCATATGTTGAAGAGAGTGTAAAAGGTAATGATATTACTTTTCTTTTGGACACTGGTGCTACCCGGTCTACTGTGAGAACAGCAGACATTCCAGACCTTCCTCTCTCTGGTGAAGCTATCCAAGTAGTGGGAGTAGCTAATAGAAAGATTAGAACACCTCTTACCGAACCAATGGAAGTTAAAATTGGAAATTTCAGAGAAATGCATCAATTTGTAGTGTGTGATTCTAGTCCAGTAAATTTATTAGGTCGTAATTTATTGTGCAAAATGAATTGTACAATTTTCTGCACACCGGATGGTGTGGCAGTTTAGACCCCAGATGAAGATCATGTATATAAGTTTATGATTGCAAAACAAGGTACAGAAGTAGATGAGATGTTTTCATTGATAACAAAAGATGAGTTGCCAGAAGAATTAAAAACTACCGTAAACCCCATAGTATGGGATTTTACAGGAAAAGAAGTAGGGCTTATGGCCAAAATAGACCCAGTTAAAATTACTGTAAAGGAAGGTGCGATTTTCCCAAATACCAAACAGTACAAAATGAGTGCAGAAGTAAAGACAGGAGTCATTGAAGAAATAAATCGAATGGTAGAACAAAACATACTGAGAGAAGTGATGAGTAGTCCATGTAATTCACCAATAATGGGTTTAAAGAAACCTAGCGGAAAATATAGGATTGTTCAGGACCTGCGCAAAATAAATAAGATTGTGGAACCTTGTTGTCCTATAGTGCCAAATCCTGCAGTAATCCTGTATCAAATACCTTGGAGTGCAGGATGGTTCACAGTGATTGATGTATGCCAAGCTTTCTTTTCAATACCATTACATCCAGACAGCCAGTATCTATTTTCATTTAAATTTGAAAACAAAGTCTATGTATGGAATCGTGTTCCTCAGGGGTACACGGAAAGTCCTTCAATTTTTAATCCGATATTGAAAAAGTGCCTAGAGAAACTAGTGATGCCAGGAAGCTCAGTTTTAGTCCAATATATCGACGATTTACTGGTGGCATCAAACACTAGAGAGGATTGTGTTGTTGATTCCATAGCACTGTTAAATCATTTGGCTAAAGAAGGACATAAAGTCTCACCAGAAAAATTGCAGTTCTGTACAACAACAGTTAAGTATCTAGGACACCAAATTGAGAGGGGCAGAAGGAGAATAACATCGGAAAGAGTACAGTTGATTAAGAAAATGCAAATGCCTGTAACCCAAAGAGAAGTGAGAATGTTCCTAGGAATAGTAGGTTACTGTCGACAATGGATACTAGGATTTTCCTTGTTAGCAAAGCCCTTAATTCAAATGACAAGAAAGAAAGCAAAAGACCCAGTTGATTGGGATGATGAAAGTGTAGGAGCTTTTGTAAAATTGAGAAATGCTTTGTGCTCAGCACCAGCCCTAGGCATGCCTGACTATAAGAGAAGCTTCGCATTGTTCTGTCATGAGAGAGAAAATTGTGCACTTTCAGTCCTAACCCAAAGACATGGTTTGACCAGACGTCCTATAGCATATTTTTCTGCTACGTTGGATCCAGTGGCAGCCGCATTGCCAGGCTGCTTAAAAGCAGTAGCGGCTACCTGTCTAAGCATTGAACAAAGTGAGTCAATTGTAATGGGACACCCAGTAAAGGTGTTTGTTCCACATGCGGTTGTGATTCTGTTGACAAGAACACGAACTCAGCATCTTACTCCTAGTCGGCTGACTAAATATGAGAGAATAATAATGGGTGCTGAAAATGTAAACATAGTGAGGTGTACAATAGTAAATCCTGCAACCTTACTACCAGACCCATATCATGAGGAAATTAAAAATGACGAAGAAGAAGAACATGATTGTTTACAAGTCACAGAATTATGCACGAAACCACGTCCTGATATAGAAGAACAGCCCCTTAGAAAGCCAGACAGGGAGCTGTTTGTCGATGGTTCATGTCAGAGGCATGAAGATGGTAAACTGACTGCAGCATATGCAGTATGTGAATTAACCGGAATAGTCGAAGCATCCTATTTACCAGGAATAAAATCTGCACAAGTAGCTGAATTGATTGCTTTAATAAAAGCGTGCAAAATTGGGAGGAATCAAAAAGTGACTATATTTACAGATAGCCAATATGGTTACGGGGTTGTGCATGATTTTGGCCAACTATGGATGCAGAGGGATTTCATGACTTCTTCAGGATCCCCCATTAAAAATGGAAAATTTGTAAGGGAATTGCTGGAGGCAATACAATCACCAAACGAATTGGCTGTGGTGAAATGTGCCGCACATCAGTCAGGAGATGACTGGGTGGTAGTCGGCAACAGATATGCAGATCTTGTGGCTCAACATTGTGCCAGAAATAGATTGTCAGTCAATAAAAGGGTGGAAAGAATGGGAATCAGCTGCCAACTTATGCTGTATATGCCACCTGAAACATGGAATGGGGTTAGAAGATTACAAGATGGTGCTGATGAAAGTGAGAAGAAAACATGGATCAAAGTGGGTTGTTCCCAAAGGGGAGATGATGAAGTGTGGATTTGTGCTGATGGCAGACCAGTCATGCCTGACTGTCTACTGTCTCAAATGGCCAGGATGTATCATGGAGACACACACATAGGGAGAGATGCAATGATCAGGCTTTTCAGACAGAACTGGTACAATCCCAGGTTCAGGGCTGTAGCAGAGAGCCTTTGCCAGAGATGTTTGACTTGCCAGATGCATAATCCAGGAAGAAAAACAATAATTGGGTTTGGAAAAATTGGAAAGGCTGAAGGTCCATTTATAAGACTACAGTTTGACTTTATACAGTTACCACCATGGAGAGGGTTGAAATATGTACTAGTCATAGTATGTCTGTTTTCAAAGTGGGTGGAGGCTTACCCTACCAGAAGGTGTGACAGCATTACAGTCGCAAAGCTGTTACTACGAGAACTCATTCCTAGGTTTGGTTTCCCAGTAACTTTGGAATCAGATAGAGGAAAACATTTTAACAGTGAAGTGATTCAAATAATCTGTGAAGCATTCCAAATTGAACAAAAATTGCACTGTGCATATCGCCCAGAGGCTTCTGGAGTGGTTGAACAATTGAATGGCACTATAAAATCAAGACTGGGAAAAATGTGTGCATCAACATCATTGGAGTGGCCAGATGCATTGCCACTTGTCTTAATGGGACTGAGAAGCATTCCTGATAGAAATACGGGATTGAGCCCACATGAAATAATGATGGGAAGAGCAATGAGACAAGCACATGTTCCCATAAACAAACTGCTGAATATATCTGATGATATGGTTCTGGATTATTGCAAAGAATTGGCTGACCTAGTGCGTTCTGTCTCTCATCAGGTCGGAGAAGACGCAGTTTCGAGGCAGCCTGAACAAGAACATGATTTGAATCCTGGTGACTGGGTGGGAGTGAAGAATCACACCAGAGAGACGTGTCTATCACCTAGATGGGGAAAACCTTGTCAAGTCATACTGACTACCAATACAGCAGTGAAGTGTGCAGGATTTCCTAATTGGATTCATGTAAGCCACACCAAAAGAGTACCAGACCCTGAAGAAGAAAATCCTCAGTCAGCAACAATCACTGAGGAAGCTGAAGGTTGCCCAGCTGAAGAATCTCAGGCTCGAGATTCGAGAGAAGCTGCAGAAGAACAACCGAGCACAAGTCAGGACTGGATACCAGTAGTAGAAATTCCTGAAGTCTACTACAGAACAAGAAGTCAAGCAAAATTGGAAGAAATTGAAGAAGATCAGATAGGTGAAGAAGAAGCAGCTCAGGGAAAAGAAGAACAAACAATAAAAGAACCTGAGCAAGACCAGATAGGGAAAGGAAACTGGACTCAAAATAACGAAGAACCAACAAGTTTTGAGCAGGGAAAGACAGGTTTAGAAGAATCCGGTCAGGCTGCAGAAGTACAAAGTGCAATAAGCCCTGATCAGAACCAGTTAGATCTAGAAAATCACACAGAAGAAAAAGATCTCGAGAAAAATGAGCATGAAGAATTAAACAAAGAACAAGGTCAATTATTGGAAACTCACGGAGGAGCAGCAGAAGAAAAACAAATAAGGCCTGAAAAAGAGCAAGAAAGAAAACAGTAATTGCAGAAAACGAAAAGGTGTTGAACAGTGAAAATAAAGAGATTGCTGAAGACAAAAATAAAGAAATAGTGCAAACAAAGAAAACAAGAAAAGGTGATCATTGGCCTAGTGTCATTAAAAGAGTAAAATACCACATAACAACCAGAAGTGAAGATCCAGATGAAGTAACAAGTCAAACCGAACAAGAAACCAGAACTAAGAAAAGAAGAAGCAAGAGACTGAAACTTGTGAATAACAAATTCAAGGGTCCTGATTGGACTTACATTATTCTTGAAGATTACGAGAGCTCAGAGTCAAGTGAAAATGGTGACGAAGGAACAAGTGCAGAATTGACGTACGAGAGAGAAACAAGACCACCTTGACTACGCAAAGAGTCATAAAAGAAAAACGAAAAATAGATAAGAAGAGCAATCTTCCTTGTCGAAATGTCTGATGATAGAGTTGCTGGGAGACCAAAACAGAGATGTTGTAGAAGATGCTGTGCAATATGCATATGTAGTCTAGTAATGGTGCTTATAGTATGGTTAGTTCTGATCGTAGCAGTCCCTTACCTTATGATAATGGATAAAAAGATTAACAACGAAACGAAAGGAAGGACAGCACACATGAAGGGAAATAGAGTAGAACTAATGGCAGAAAATGAACCAGAATTTCATCATGAAATAACTGATAACGACACTAGTTTAAATGTTTTCACAAAGTTATTATTTCAATATGTAGATACCATGGAAGTTAGTAATTGTTATGTCTGTATGAAGTTACCTGAATCAGTAGCAGAAGGATTAACATATCATCACTTACCATTGACATATGGCATATCATGTAGTGTATTAGCTAGTTTATTTTATAGAACAGGGAGACTTCAATATTATTATTCAAACATAGATGTGATATTTTCAGAGGTTCCGATTCGCAAGAGTATGAACCCAGTGCTTAGTAGTCAAGACGCACAGTTTATGGGAGAATTTTTCTTAACAATGAAATCGATAGACATAACACATGCACATAGACACAATCTAACATGTTCTTTACACGAAGAAGAAAAGATATTTTTGAATTTAGTAGAAAATAGAAGACAAGATTTTCAAAAGAAAGCTTCTGAGCATAAGGCTCATTTGCCACCTTGGGCTGAGAAAGAAGGGAGTTACACACCTGGCAAGGCTCAAGCTGCTATGGCTCTGGATTTTGTAAAGACGGGGAAAATTTGTCTACATAGATTAAGAACTGATTATAACAATGTTTTCATTGGTACCAGTGAATGTGAACACAATTTCTTAATTCTTGGAGGTTGGGGAATCAAAGGAGGAACAGATTCAGTCTTTCCTGGAATTTATTATGTATGCGGGAATAAGGCTTATTTTAGGCTTCCTGCACGATGGAATGGAAGTTGTTATTTTGGAATAGTATTTCCAAAGATATACCACGTAAAAAGAAACACTGGGAGCAATGAAAACAATGGCGAATTAACACGTAGTAAAAGAGCTAGTTTTTCTGAAATTGTAGGTGATATATTTGGTGCATTGATACCTTCGGTGGGAATAATTTTGAACTCAAGGAAAATATGTAAATTGTCTACAGTGGTTGATCGTTTATCAACTGACACTGCTGGAGGATTTCTAATGATTAATGCAGAAATGGTTGCGATTAGATCTATGGTTATGCAAAATCGACTTGCTCTTGATATTTTATTGGCAAAAGAGGGCGGAGTCTGTAAATTACTGAAGACGAAACATTGTTGCACTTACATTCCTGATAAAAGTGCAGAAATTGGAACGTATATACAGAATATAACTAAACTTGAGAAAGAACTTAAACCACTGGAAGTTGATAGTGTATGGGAAAGATTGACAAGTAGTATTGCGTCAATTGGTACCTGGTTTTCTAATGTAGGAAACGGGCTTATAGGTCAAATATTAGTACCTTTAGCAGGGTTAGCAATAATAGTACTGACGATGATAATATGGTGCAAATGTTGTAGAAAGAATGGAACATATACTGTGACAGGAAGCGGGAAGAAGAGAAAGATTGATGAAATTGAACTTGAGGATGTGAGAAGTGAATTATACAAGAAATTGAAAGGGGATGTTAAAAATAGAAAATGTAAAAATGAGAATGAAACTATTTGCTAGAAGTTGGCATCTGATTGAGGGTAGTATTTTGATGGCTCTTAAACGCCATCAGAGAGGGGATTGATGGAGCAAAGACTCAAAAATGAGACTTGCTTGAATGCAATCACCTCACAGTATTAATTTATTAATTTTGTATTGTTTATACTAACGTTGCATACATTACACGAATAGCAAGGAAGCTTGCCTATGTGTTCTAATTAACAAGTAATGCTTGTCTTTTTCTAAAATGGCCGCTAAAGAGCGGGAACTTTACTGCGCATGTCTCATCCATATCACATGGTGTGACGTCTTTCTTTGCTTGGTGGGAAATTTCTGCTTCTGCGCAGTGTGCTCTAAAATGGCTGCTTGATGTTTTCACATGCTTCAGCTCGCTCTTGTGTTATTATTAATTTGTCGTTTTCTTAACGCTACTAATGCGGGATAGATTTATAAGTAAATGGGGATAGAATAGAAAGAGTGGGTATACAGTGAAACTTATTATTTGTGATTTTAATAATTTTCTTCTTTGACTTTTATTAGTTCGTAAACTTGGGCCTGGGGTTGGTGATCTGAAACTCGAGAGACAATGATTCTGCGCATGTGTCCTCCTTGGCTGCCAAAGAATGAAGTCAACCTGGACGTCGTCCAAGGCCATGACCTGGTGGCCGAAGCTGATGTGCACTTGCCTTTCCTGTTGAACATTGAAACTTTGTATATGAAGAATATATAACATTTGTCGTGAGACGGGAGGGAAATAAAGCAAATGTATAAAATTGGATGGGCGGTAGTTTAAAGACAATGGCCTACAGAAAATGAATTAAAATCATATGGTGTGAGAATCCACCCCCTGTCCCTGTCCAATCAGAAGTAGTGGTCCCATATTTTAGCAACATTAAAGGGAGGTACATGGGCGTAGAAGGGTATAATAGATATAGAATTAGCTAATTAGTGAGAGGGAGATGCTGCAAGAGAGCAGAGAGACAAGAGTTCAGAAGAGAGCAGATCAGGCGTTCATGCAGATCAGGCGAAGAGCTCCAGACCGTCAAGCTGATCAATCGCAGACTGAACCGCTGTCCAGAGAGGTCCTGAGGTGGGGGCGGCGGAATCCATTAGAAGGAAGAAACGGGAGAATCGAAGAGAAGTCGAGTATCAGAGAGGGGAACGACGCAGGCGTCGTTGTAGAGAGGTCACCGGTCCTGTCCTGATCCTGGAGGAGGTCTTTGCTCTTCATCCTTCCTGGGTCCTAATCTTTCCAACTCCTTGGCCAGGGGTTTGGTTCTCGCATTTAGGTAAATATAAATGCAACCTTTAGTTGCGCTGCTGTCTCTATCTTCTCCTTTCTGAGGGACCGTCATTAATCAATAATTATTATTCTCTACTTCATCTATGATGTGCGACTAAGTACCATGTGTTTCTGTAATTTACTCTGCTAAATCTTTAGATAAACATTTTAAAACTTCCTGACTCAGTGGTTATTTCAGGATTATGTATTATAATGAATGTCACTCATTTTAAACTTCCCAAGTAGCAAAGGATTCATTGGTAAGTCATTACTCTTCAATCAGAAGGTAATTGGTAGCAGGGACTTGATAAAGAGTAACAACTGATAAAACCCAGCGTAAGTATTAGCGTAGTATGAATGTATGGGCCCAAGTGAGTATCTAGTGTATGAATGCTGTTTGCTAATATCGCGCTGGATCAATACCAATGGGACTAGTGCCGATGCCAACAATGAGAATAGCACTGATGATACCAATGGGACTAGTGCCGATGCCAACAATGAGAATAACACTGATAACCATGGGACTAGTGCCCATGACAACAATGAGAATAGCGCTGATGATACCAATGGGACTGGTGCCCATGACAACAATGAGAATAGCGATGATGATACCAATGGGACTAGTGCCGATGCCAACAATGAGAATAGCACTGATGATAACAATGGGACTAGTGCCGACGCAAACAATGAGAATAGCACTGATGATAACAATGGAACTAGTGCCCATGACAACAATGAGAATAGCACTGATGATAACAATGGGACTAGTGCCGATGCCAACAATGAGAATAGCACTGATGATAACAATGGGACTAGTGCCGATGCCAACAATGAGAATAACACTGATAACCATGGGACTAGTGCCCATGACAACAATGAGAATAGCGCTGATGATACCAATGGGACTAGTGCCCATGACAACAATGAGAATAGCGATGATGATACCAATGGGACTAGTGCCGATGCCAACAATGAGAATAGCACTGATGATAACAATGGGACTAGTGCCGACGCAAACAATGAGAATAGCACTGATGATAACAATGGAACTAGTGCCCATGACAACAATGAGAATAGCACTGATGATAACAATGGGACTAGTGCCGATGCCAACAATGAGAATAGCACTGATGATAACAATGGGACTAGTGCCGATGCCAACAATGAGAATAAAACTGATAACCATGGGACTAGTGCCCATGACAACAATGAGAATTGCGCTGATGATAACAATGGGACTAGTGCCGATGCCAACAATGAGAATAGCACTGATGATAACAATGGGACTAGTGCCGACGCAAACAATGAGAATAGCACTGATGATAACAATGGAACTAGTGCCCATGACAACAATGAGAATAGCACTGATGATAACAATGGGACTAGTGCCGATGCCAACAATGAGAATAGCACTGATGATACCAATGGGACTAGTGCCGATGCCAACAATGAGAATAACACTGATAACCATGGGACTAGTGCCCATGACAACAATGAGAATAGCGCTGATGATACCAATGGGACTAGCGCCCATGACAACAATGAGAATAGCGATGATGATACCAAAGGGACTAGTGCTGATGCCAACAATGAGAATAGCACTGATGATAACAATGGGACTAGTGCCGACGCAAACAATGAAAATAGCACTGATGATAACAATGGAACTAGTGCCCATGACAACAATGAGAATAGCACTGATGATAACAATGGGACTAGTGCCGATGCCAACAATGAGAATAGCACTGATGATAACAATGGGACTAGTGCCGATGCCAACAATGAGAATAGCACTGATGATAACAATGGGACTAGTGCCCATGACAACAATGAGAATAGCGCTGATGATACCAATGGGACTAGTGCCGATGCCAACAATGAGAATAGCGCTGATGATAACAATGGGACTAGTGCCGATGCCAACAATGAGAATAGCGCTGATGATACCGATGGGACTAGTGCCCATGCCAACAATGAGAATAGCACTGATGATAACAATGGGACTAGTGCCCATGCCAACAATGAGAATAGCACTGATAACCATGGGACTAGTGCCCATGACAACAATGAGAATAGCGCTGATGATACCAATGGGACTAGTGCTCCTGACAACAATGAGGATAGCACTGATGATAACAATGGGACTAGTGCCGATGCCAACAATGAGAATAGCAGTGATGATAACAATGGGACTAGTGCCGATGCGAACAATGAGAATAGCACTGATGATAACAATGGAACTAGTGCCAATGCCAACAATGAGAATAGCACTGATGATAACAATGAGAATAGCACTGATGATAACAATGGGACTAGTGCCGATGCCAACAATGAGAATAGTACTGATGATAACAATGGGACTAGTGCCGATGCCAACAATGAGAATAGCACTGATGATAACAATGGGACTAGTGCCGATGCCAACAATGAGAATAGCACTGATGATAATAATGGGACTAGTGCTCATGACAGCAATGAGAATAGCACTGATAACCATAGGACTAGTGCTCATGACAACAATGAGAATAGCACTGATGATAACAATGGGACTAGTGCTGATGCCTACAATGAGAATAGCACTGATGATAACAATGGGACTAGTGCCGATGCCAACAATGAGAATAGCACTGATAACCATGGGACTAGTGCCCATGACAACAATGAGAATAGCGCTGATGATACCAATGGGACTAGTGCTGATGCCAACAATGAGAATAGCACTGATGATACCAATGGGACTAGTGCCGATGCCAACAATGAGAATAGCGCTGATGATACCAATGGGACAAGTGCCCATGCCAACAATGAGAATAGCGCTGATGATACCAATGGGACTAGTGCCCATGACAACAATGAGAATAGCACTGATGATACCAATGGGACCAGTGCCGATGACAACAATGAGAATAGCACTGATAACCATGGGACTAGTGCCCATGACAACAATGAGAATAGCGCTGATGATACCAATGGGACTAGTGCCGATGCCAACAATGAGAATAGCACTGATGATAACAATGGGACTAGTGCCGATGACAACAATGAGAATAGCACCGATAACCATGGGACTAGTGCCCATGACAACAATGAGAATAGCGCTGATGATACCAATGGGACTAGTGCTCCTGACAACAATGAGAAAAGCACTGATGATAACAATGGGACTAGTGCCGATGCCAACAATGAGACTAGCACTGATGATAACAATGGGACTAGTGCCGATGCGAACAATGAGAATAGCACTGATGATAACAATGGAACTAGTGCCGATGCCAACAATGAGAATAGCACTGATGATAACAATGGGACTAATGCAGATGCCAACAATGAGAATAGCACTGATGATAACAATGGGACTAGTGCCGATGCCAACAATGAGAATAGCACTGATGATAACAATGGGACTAGTGCCCATGACAACAATGAGAATAGCACTGATAACCATGGGACTAGTGCCCATGACAACAATGAGAATAGCGCTGATGATACCAATGGGACTAGTGCTCCTGACAACAATGAGAATAGCACTGATAAAAACAATGGGACTAGTGCCGATGCCAACAATGAGAATAGCACTGATGATAACAATGGGACTAGTGCAGATGCGAACAATGAGAATAGCACTGATGATAACAATGGAACTAGTGCCGATGCCAACAATGAGAATAGCACTGATGATAACAATGGGACTAGTGCCGATGCCAACAATGACAATAGCACTGATGATAACAATGGGACTAGTGCCGATGCCAACAATGAGAATAGCACTGATGGAAACAATGGGACTAGTGCCGATGCCAACAATGAGAATAGCACTGATGATAACAATGGGACTATTGCTCATGACAGCAATGCGAATAGCACTGATAACCATGGGACCAGTGCCCATGACAACAATGAGAATAGCCCTGATGATAACAACAGGACTAGTGGTGATGATAACAATGAAAATAGCTCTGATGATAACAATGGGACTAGTGCTCATGACAACAATGAGAATAGCACTGATGATAACAATGACTATAGCTCTGATGATAACAGTGGGACTAGTGCTAACGAGAACAGTGAGAATAGCGCTGATGACAACAATGAGACTAGTGCTGATGACAACACTAATGACAACAACGAAAATAGCGCTGATGATAACAATGAGACTAGTGCCGATGACAACGAGACTAGTGCCGATGACAACGAGACTAGTGCCGATGACAACAATAAGAATAGCGCTGATGATAACAGGACTAGTGCAGATGGGAAAACTGCATGATTAAGAGACTGTTACTCAGGGTCCGCACTGCTCATTCATAGGAGACACTGTCCTGGACTCACATGCCTCTCATCAGTGTGCACACTGGTCTTTAACCATATTCCTCCAACAGATTCTAGCACATTATTACAGGTTAATATGTTCCTTGTGAGGCCTCCTGACTCCTGCCATTGGGATTTAAGTTCTGCCACTATGTTGATTATAATTCCAGTGCTGGAGCATTGTGCTTTTGGTTACACAAAGCCATCTCGTGCTTTACCTGTACTTGTTTGTTTTTGTGAGTAACGTTAAAGGAGCCAGTATGCGCTGTGGAAAGGGCTTTTCGGTAACAACAAGCATTTGCAATGCAATAGGTCTCGCATTTACGCGAGTTTGACCTATTGGCATTGTAAATGACAATTGCTTTTAGTTATGTTTCAAAAACCAAAACATAAATAGAAGGCAATGTCATTTACAATAAAAATAGCTCAAACTCTCGCAAATGCGAGACCTATTGCATTGCAAATGCTTGTTTTTAATGTTGCCTGTCTCAGAGAACGTTTAGTTCGTCCAGTGCTTTTGTTCCTTTGTTCAAAGAAGCACATGCGGGCGAACGTGCCTTTTTTCATTCAAGTTGCCCACCTGTGGTACCGGCTAGCCCCTCTCTTCATTCCAAACAAGATTTACTTGCTTTCAAGAAAGCTTTGAAAACTTGCCTCTACACCCTTCAGTTGGTTGACACTTTATCTGCCAGTCCCTCCTGATGACCAGCGCTAGGAGGCCTTTCTAGGTAACAGTTGCGCTCTATAAATAAATGTAGCAAATATTGAGGGTTCAGTGGGCGCCTCTGGGGCCCGGTGCCACTGCACACGCTTCACAAATGCTAGCTGCACCCTTGCAAAAGGGTGACAAGGCTGCAGGGCAGAGAGAATGGAGGCTGCGCATCAAGGGAACTTTGCACAGAGGTGGTTGCTGGCACACGGAGGGTATCTGGGTAGGGAGCCAGGTACACCATGTGGCAAACTAGGAGGCACGGGGGCTGGAACTAGAGGGAGTGGCGGGTAGGGGGCATGGAGCCTGGCATTGAGTGTGTGACAGAGTAGGAAACAAGGGACACAGGCATAAAAAAAGTGTGGCACAGCAGGGACACACAGTGTGGCAAGATAGAAAGCAAGGAAGCTGGGCTTAAGGAAACTTGCTGGGAACTGGGTCCCGAGAGTGGCAGAAAAGGGGCTGAACCCAGAGAGAGTGGCAGGGCGGGAGTGAGTGAGTGAGCCATGCTGAGAGACTGTGGCAAATTAAGAAATCAACTCCAGAGTGTGGCCAGGAAGGGAGAAGACAGATTAGGGAGCAAGGGAACTAGTCAAAGAATGTGTCTTGGTATGGAGCAATGGAGGTAGGAACAGAGAGCGTGACAGGGTAGTGAGCTGAGAAGGCAGGTAATCGGAGAAGAGAGCAAAGCACCAACAATGTAGCAGGTTGGGGAGAACCCGCGACAGAGTATGGCAGTGATGATACCGAAGCACGAAGCGACAAGATTGGGTGCAAGCCAAGGGACCTTAGCGACCAAGATGGCTGGCAGAGATGCTGGGCGGGGTAGAGAGTACAAGAGGGTAGGGAGTCTTAAGAGACCGGGGTATAGGGTGGAGCCGTGTAGGGAGCAAGGTAGGCAAGCATACAGAGCGTGGCAGTGAGCCGGGCACAGAATGTTGCACCTAAGTGTGTGGCAGGGCAGAGATTAGGAGAGGAAGGCTTGGAAAGTAGGACTGGATAGGAGGAACTAAAAGAACAGAGTGCATAAAGAACCTGAGAGAGAAGGGAACAAAGGGGTTAGCCACAGCAAGTGTGGAAAGGTAGCTGGTAAAAGTGGCAAGCATAAGCGATCATGCCATAGATCAAAAAGAGGAGGAGGGCATTGACAGCGTGGCAGGAAGAAGTGGTGGGCTGATGGGGAAAAAAGTGAAGGAAAAGACGAAGCAGATTTAAAAAGAAAGATAAAAAAGTTGAGATTGTGAAAGAGATGAATATTAGAAGAGAGAAGGAGAAAAAATGAAGACTGACAGAACTGAAACAGTAAGGCAGTGATAGAATAAGGAAAAATATGAGAGGCTGAGCATGATAACAAGAAAAGCAGAGACAAAGAAAAGGCTGCAGAACATTCTGCCTGGGCCTCTGGAATGCCATGTGTGGGCCACTTGCAGCTTACTTCTTATTCTGAGTATGTTAGGGAAGTCTGAGAAAACCTTGTCATTATTCAAAAGCCAAAACTATTGGCTTTGTCACTTTTTGGTGTAACTTCATTACCAGTTGCCATGATGAACCGAAAGCCTTGTTCTTCTTTCATTCATTCTGTCCCTAACGTTTTCACTTTCCCTGCTCCGCATTGTGTATCTTACTTCTTTGCTGTTATTTTCCCCACACATTTCTTTTGCCCTTCACCCAGCTTTTATTTTTTAATTCCATCCTTCTTGCTTTCTCCCCCTTTCCTTCTCTAATTGTGTTTTTTTCTGGATCTGTGTTTCACTTTTGTTCTTACATTTGCCTTTGTTTTCTTTTGTCATCCTTTATTTTATCGTTTGGGCTCCTTTTTACGTCCAATATGTAAAAGTGCCAGCGCTATTCGTTAGATCTAAGCGTAATAAGTGGCTTGAGCCGTTCCTGGTGAACATATTGCATTCTATACATACTTGAATGAGTTTTCGTTCAGCCGCCTTCAGCCACTGTCTTATTTGGCTCTGGAACCTTCAGCCTTTATTTGAAATATTATCAATCACACCTTGAATATGCCCACTGTGGTGTTTTAGTCCTACCTTCTTTGTATTGGCTGTTTGATGTATTTGTCCACCTTTATTGAAAGGCATAAGGGACTACTTTGTATATGAAAAGAAAACTGTGATCACGCATTTAATATTGTTTTTATCCATGCATTGTATAAACAAAGCCACCCATTCAATATGTTTTTTTATAAATAAATTTGTACTACAATAGGCATGCTTTTATTGCTTTTGACAATGCTCAAGTTCGAGCCTCGAACCTAAAGGCAGTGTCAACGCCTGTTCTTTTTTCATCCGTCTGTTTTCCTTCGCTTGTACTCTTGTCTCCGTCTCCTTCTGTAGTTTGCCTTTCTATCCCCTGCTCTTCCTCTCTGTGATATGGTCAGGGACTGCCGAGTCCCCCTCCCTTACTCAAACAAGCCACCTTTTTACTTCAACCGTTGGGGCCCCCCCCATAGGCCAGTCAGATCCACCGCCATCTTCCCCCGTGGCAACAACGTAGAGAACACACCAGCTTGGATTAAGGGTCGTAAACCCCGGCCGTATTTTATTTCATAACAATAAAGAAAACATTGAAATGAATATTTACACCATTTATACAATACGCAGAAAGTCCTGGCCATTACATTGATATGTACAGTGTGTCATTTGGCTATCCTTAACATGTTTCTAATACATAGCCATTCCTATCATAAGCTAAGTGATCAGCAACATTATCTTTCTGCGTATCCCTGTTTGAGCCTACGGCAAGGTCAATGACTGGTCCAAGATCAAGATCAGGCTAGGTCCCACCCTCCTACCGGAGTGACCTTGCGCAGGCCTTTTCTCACCTTCTCTCTTTCACCTGAACCGGCCACCCCACCTTTCCCCCCCACACACACACACACACACCTTCCACACACACTTTTGCTGCCTGCCCTCTGATCCCCCCCTCCCCTCTCACCCCCCCCTCTCTGCAGCACCTGCACACGCTGCTGAATAGTTTGCGCCAGATGTCAGATGCTGATGGTGCTGAGGGGGACGGGGAACCCCCCCTTCCAGTAAATAATTGCTGTTTAAAAGAAACTCCTCCAAAAGCCCCTCTTGTAATCTTATCGCCTGGCGGCAGCCCTCTCGCACTGCTGGCTGCCGAGGAACACTCCATCTTCGCCTCCACCTCTCCAAGGAACACTTTGCATGCAAGGCTCGCGCTCTGAAATGAAAATGAGTTTTCATTGGAGGCCCGCCAGTGCCAGGCAGCCGGGATCCAGGTGAGACTGCACTGGCTGCCGGCCAATGAGCTGCCTTGCTCGGGCTGTGCGTGAGTACGAGGACTCCTTTAAATACTAGTAGGCCTGATTCACAAAGACAGCGTGAGATGTATGGAGTGCTTGCGTCAGGGCGTACTCTGGCGCAGCTATCAGCAGTGAAGTAGGTGAAATGGCGTCCAGGTGTGGCAAGAGCCCACTTGACCGCACTCGTGCCCATCTTTTACTGATTAACAAGAGAGCAGTGGGCGCCGGGTGTGGGAAGGGCCCACTTGCCAATCTTTTACTGATCAACAAAGGAGCAGAGGGGTCCAATTTCATTTTTGCATTAGTGTCCATGGGAGGCCTTCATAATTTTTTAAAAGGCTTGCTTGGAATATCCTTCCGAAAGAACACATACTGTGGGGTTTGTAAGGGTTAGGGCCCTGGGCCCTCATGCAGAACTAATAATAACAGGGAAACATGGTGGTACAGTCTGGAACTGGCCCAGGGCAAGTGCACTCGGCCCCTTTTATTAGCAGGGTCACTTGATCGTGACACCTGTGATAGATGGGTGTGGGGTGAGTGTGGAAGCCAGCCCTCAAGGAATGGCTGGTGGAAACACAGTATTTTATAAACACTAGGACGTGGCCAGCCGGTCACTACATTCCTCCCAAACTTATTTAAAATGGAGAACGAGTCCAACCTGTAGTAGAGAACAAATTTACGAAACAAAAACTTCACTGAGTCTACTCAGGTTGATGGCAGGACAGGATGAGGGGACTGGTGCAGCTGGGAGCACCCGACATCACAACATGCCTCTGTAGTTTCACCAGACTACTCTGGGCACGAACGGCAATGTGGATGAAGTCCGTTCATGTTGTTACACTCCACCAGGGCACTGTGGGTCCTGTCCCACCTGGTCTCACTGTGTGGAAGTCTATTTACAAAGATCATTTGACGGTGCATCTGGAGCAGAAGTGGAGTCTGCTGCTGATATTTCTTCAAAGGCGCCCTGGCTCCATGGATAGCAAGCCTCCAAAGACAGATAATATCATTACGAGGGTTGAAGAGTCTTCCTCGGATGCCGCAGTGCTTCCTGGTGCCTGTTGATGGAGCAACTTCAGACTTCCCTCTCTTTTCAGGATTCCCCTCTCATGGGACATCCGTGAGGCCCTTTACACCAGCTTCCATGGGACTGGCTGGACTACTCAGTAAGTCTCCCAGGCCACGCAAAGTGACCACTGGGGAACCGCCTACAGGAACACATACAAGTCACTCGTTCTGCCGTAAGGGTGGTTGTTCTCGGATCTGTATACTCTTGCCATCCGGACTCGGGTGTATACCCATCTACAGGATATTCTTTGGGATGACCCAGTCTCCATACACTCTTTCTGTGCTTCCTGATACCCGTCGTGGAGCGGCTGCAGACACATCTTTCTTGACAGGATTCCCCTCTCACAGGAATCCCTTGAGGCCCTTGCCCCTGGATTGCCACGGGACTGTGTTTGCTGTGCGGGGCCTCTCTTAGGCCATGCCATGGGGTCACTGATGAACTCCCAACAGGGCCACTCCCAAGCCTCTTCTGCAATCCCAAGGGTGGATGGTACAACAGTCGAGAGTGCCCACTTTGCCATGCGTTAGGTTAGAAACAGATGGTTTCTGGGCGGCCAGCCTCCCATGGCGCCAAAGATGCCTTGTTGACCTCTGGGTGCTTCACAGGCACAGTGCTCCACTCTAGATGTCCGGTGCTCCTTAGATGGTCTTAGGGATGCACTTGACAATGATGACACTCGCAGATAATAATCAGTAGTTTGTGGTGTGACAGGTGTCTACTACACACCTTTCTCTTCCTTCATCTTCTTTTGCACTCTAGTGCTGTGGCCTCGTGCCACACTCTTCTTCTCCTTTCCCATCTTCTTTTTCTTCCCTTCTTCTCTTCTTCCTTTTGACCAGGGCTCTCCATGTGATGCGCACTTCACTTGGACCTTCCTTGTTACGTCCTACCCCCTAGGACTGACTCCCTTCTCCTCTGTCTCGGCTGACCAGGCCTCTCGCTGTGATCTTCTTCTTTTCCCAGGAACCTCCCTGGTCACTTTCTGTCCTCTCTGCAGGACTTGACTCTTCTCGTGGTGGACCTCTCTCAGGTCTTCTCATTGTAGACCTCTCTCAGGTCTTCTCGTTGAGGACCTCTCACAGGTCTTCTCGTTGTGGCCCTCTCATAGGTCCTGTCCCTTCCCTGAGGGATCTTGGTGCTCCACTCCCTGACTGGAGGTTCACCTTTCCTCTTTGGCATCTTCATCTTCACTTGAGGACGCACTCCTTGCACCTCAAAGCTACTCTGTGGTGGCACTTGGTCCTGCCCAAGAGCGGACATGCTTCTCAATGTCGGTCACTCCATGTGACACGTTAGGTGGGCCAACAGTGCCATACACTACTGGGGTGGCCGACTGGGGCATCTTCTGCTTTCCTTTTCTTCTTTCCTTTCGTGGAGGGTCTCTCTCCTCCAGCTCTGGCATAGGCTCTGTCAGCGAGTGGCCTCTTCTCTCACAGGCTCTCTTTCATGGGGACTTGGCGTCACTACCTCAGTGGTATTTTGCTGGGCTGCTGCTGCCTTGGTTCCACTCAGATTACTTTCACTGTCCTCTTGGCAGCTTTCTTGGCTGGGGTTTCTTTGAGCATCTCCCTCTGCTGGGGTGCACAGACTATCCCCTCTCTCTACACTCTGCAGCCCAAAGGGGTCATGCTGCTCCCTTACCAGTGCTTGCCAGTTGATCCTGCCACCACTTTCAAAACGGCCACAGCAGCCTTCTTAGCGCTGTGGGCCGTATTTCTGCATCTCTTTTATTTGCAACTGCTGCAGTGACCACCCATGGCCACCAGGTGGCACTGCAACGTTGTCCGGAGGTCACCACAGCTTTTCTCTACTGGGCCGCAACTCCTCCCATGCGCTACTGTCTTTTATAATCAACCTCTTTTCAGTCCGGCCGCGGCAGTTCCGTTACACACACAGGTTGCATGTGGGCTGAAATTGCAGGCAGACGCAGCGGTCAGTGCTGCCACATTCTCTTCCTGCTGGTACACTTCTCACATTAACTGTAGGCCCCAGCAGCCTTCCCTGTGCTGCAGGCCATTACACTGTGCACTGACTGTCCTCTTTACAGCCTTTCTGCAGGGTGTGGTGCCTTTCGTGACCTCTAGGTGGCGCTGCCATCACTTCTCTTACTCTATGGGAGGGGTCTCAGCCGGCAGCTGGCATTCTCCTCACTGGGCCACTGCCTCGCGCTTGTCCCGCAGAGTTTCGGGCTGCCCTCTTGTGTCAGCTCACTGTAGGCACTTACAAAACACGCTGGTGGCTGTGTCGATGATCGCTGGGGGCACTCAGTGCCACTGCAGCCACTCCCCCACGGAGTCGGCAGCTCTCCTGATGCCCCAGGTCACTTCGCCCACACGGCCCCCAGCAGAGCAGATGCGGGGAAGGCCGCTGCCCCGCAGGCACGGCCTGTCCATCCCTCGCTCCAGGGTAAGTCCTGTTCCTTTTCAACGAGTGCTGCTGTGGCCCGCATATCACATATTGAGAGCCAGGGGCAGCCTCGGGCTAGTCTGCAGCGCTCTCTTGGCAGTGACGGGACTTCAGACTCTCTCCCTGTAGCATGACTAGCAGTCCCTTCCTCACCTTGAGCGGCCACGCCATGGCACTGTTAACTCTTTATCTCCTGCACTGCAGGCTCCTGAGCTCAGTTTCCTCGCGCTGCAGCAGGTTTTCTTCAGTGCCGGGTCAGGCTAAGGTCTGGCTCAGTCCCGGCTCGCTGCAAGGGGTCACTGATGTGTGGGGATCATCGTCCTCATCTGCTGGAGGCATCGTGCGGGAAGGGATGCCTTATGCTTCGGCTACACTTCCCCTTCGCCAAACTTTAGGCTTGCTGCACTCTCACACGCAGGTTCAACCCACTCATCGCCATTGTAAGTGTTGGGGCACTAGGCCCTCATGCAGAACTAATAATGACACGGACACAAGGTGGTACGTTCTGGAACTGGCCTAGGGCACATTCGCCCGACCCCTTTTATTAGCAGGGTCACCTAACCAGTGACACCTGTGATGGATGGGTGTGGGGTGAGAGTGGAAGCCAGCCCTCAAGGAGCGGTTGGTGGAAAGACAGTATTTTTTAAACACTAAAACATGACCAGCCGGCTACTGCAAAGTTCAGGTGGATTTTTCTAAACCACTCTGCTAGAAAAGACTCAGTTCACGCCGAGGCTTTAGAAGGATCCTAAAACAAGACTTTATCAGATACCAGATCAACCCAGGTGCCTTCATTTCTGAAACTTGTTTGAGGGTGCTTGGTCACTGAGTATCCTTGGTCACAGAATGTCCTTACGGGAAATGGCCTTAACAACGCGGGCTGAGCCACGCGTCCCGTTTCCCCGCAAGCCGAACCATAATTGCCTTAACCAGGAAGGACTATCGGGAGAGGAGACGGTGAGGTAAGTGGGTCTGAGGCTTGGTCTTGGGGGGTGGAGTGGTAGTTTTTCGGGGTGGGGTAGGTTTTAGGATTCAGGAGGGGGTGGGGGTAGTTTTTTAGGGTGGGGGACAGTTTTTAGGGCTAAGGAAATGGTGAGGTAAGTGGGGCTGGGGCTTGGTCTTGGGGGATGGAGGGATAGTTTTTTCAGGGTGGGTGTAGGTTTTAGGACTCAGGAGGGGGTTGTTGTCGTTTTTTAGGGTGGGTGACAGTTTTTAGTGCTAAGGGCAGGGGAAAAAGGGACAGTTTACAGGGCATGGAGCAGGGTCGGGGTAGTTTAGGGATGTAGGGGATAGTTTTTAGGGCTCAGGGCAGGGGTGCTGGGGTCGGTAGTTTTTGGGGGCGTGGGCTTAATTTTTAGGGCTGAAGGCATGGGGAGAAGAGACAGTTTACAGGGCAGGGGGTAGGGACGAAGTAGTAGGGATGTAGGGGATAGTTTTTAGGGCTCAGGGCAGGGGACAGTTTTAGGCCTCAGGGCATGTGGGGGTTAAGTTGGGGTACTTCACGGAGGTAGGGAACAGTATTTTAGGGCTCAGGGCAGGGGGGCTGTGGTCGGTAGTTTTTGGGGCGTGGGGTTAATTTTTAGGGCTCAGGGCAGGGGGAGAATGGACAGTTTACAGGGCAGGGTCGAGGTAGTTTAGGGATGTAGGGGATAGCTTAGGGCTCAGGGCGGGGTGCTGGGGTCAGGGTAGTTTTTGGGGTGTGGGTTTAATTTTTATGGGGCAGGGGTAAATGGACAGTTTACAGGGCAGGGGTATGATCTTTAGCCCACATGCCCTTTTACCCATCATGTCTTTACCACGAAATTGCTTGGTAAAGGCATGCGTGCTAAAGACACGGTTGTGGTAGAGACCGCGTGGTACAGGCATGCGTTGTTCAGGCATGCGTTGTTCAGGCATGCGTTGTACCATCATATAATCTGGCCTTATAATGGTCAATTCAGTGAATTAATTCAACATTTTAGCCTCCTTGTTAAGCAAATAAATTGATAATGCTGAAATTGGAAAACACACTTCCGAAGATGAATTGGCGTGGAAAATTAAATGAATTCCCCAATTTTTCAAATGTTGGCTCTGGTGATTAAAGGGGATAGTGTGTGTCTGAGGATAAGCAAGTGTACTGCCATCAACCTGTTGATAAACAGCACACCTAGTTCCCACCACTATGACTCAGATATTTTTTAGCAGCATCAGCGCCACATCCACCTAATGTGAAAATGTTAACGAAAATATTAAATACGTCTGATTCACAATTAACAGATTTGATGTGTTAATATGTTCAGCTTTACTTTAACCGTGCCGAGAGCTCGTGTAACCCACCAGATGTTCCAAAGCGTCATTTCAATACAGATGAGAATTGAAGTTAGTTCTATCTCCATGCTGCTGTGCCAGCTGCAACATATGCGACTTCTGCCAGTCGTATGTGGGCGCAGGTTGTGGGCCAGGTGGACCATGTGGGTGGCAGTCAAAAGCTGCAAGAAGATTGCTTCGGGTTGTATGTATACATTTTTAGACCGGTTCACAACGCATTAATAATCACTCACAGGAGTTAGAAGTCGACCAGAAGCCAGAGGGTTATTTAAGAGGAAGCACTTGCAGCATTTCCAGAAATAGGACAGATATTACCCAGGTTTTAATTTTAAGAGAGCAGGAGGTGATTTCAGATTGTGCAACCTTGTACTTTATGGCTCCATCTTTATAACTGATATTCTTCAAGCTTTCATATAGGCGGAGGCGACTTCAGATCATGGCATTTTCCACACTAAAGATTCTGAATTATGAAAGATAGTTTTCGAATTTTAAAGAGAGGGGCTTGGTGTCAGATTAGGCAATCTTTTACTCAAAAGCTCTCTAGTTGCCACACGTTTTTCAAGTCCTCCAGGAGGAGGGAGTTCCAATTGTAGGATCTCTTAGACTAAAGCGCTTTAACTTAACCGTGGCATAAATATGGGGACTAAATGTGGGAACTTTTAAGTAGCCAAGTACCCGCCATCTTCACCTTTTACTTAATCTGAATTGTTTTTTAACGAAAAAGAGAGGCAGTGATTTTAACAGAAAAGTGTCCTTAGTTGATTTTGCAACATTTATTTTTTCGATGAGATGGGTTTCAAGCCTGGATACTGACGAGACAAGAGCAATGAGTGAAATATCTGGGATGCTGCCCATCTACTGTGATGTACATCCGAGTGATGGCTGATTACAACTGTTGTATATCAGCTTTCTTGTGAAATCATTGTTCGTTTTTTATCAAAAATCACCTCCAGACACCTGGTTCTAGTTAAATGTGAAATCTTTTCTACAAAATGAGCCTCCTTTCTACTTGTCCACCCAAACCCTTCCTGACATTTTTGTCTTGGTCAAAGCTCAACACATCTCTTGGCTTTTTCAATTGAAGTTTGCTCTGTCCTATCTGGACATGAATGTCTGTTCCAGTTTCTGCTTCGGGGCTCTGTACTTATGGCAGTAAAACACAGTTGCGTATTATCTGCCTAGGAAAGTGGGGTGAGAATATGCTTTTTTGTATAGAAACTATCAGAGTCATATTACCTAGAGTTAGGGAGGAGGCAGAGAACATGGGCGCCCACTGTAAGAGATCAGGCATTGGAGAGATGTTATATCATCGTCAACTGCTGTCGGGGATTAGCCAAGAGCGGTTCAGGGTAGTCCGGTGCCTCCACAGTGACATGACCTACACAGTAAAGCATTGTCATGAGTGAGTGAGTGGAGGGGGCTGAAGAGCTCTTTTTGTAGTTCTTTTCTGCCTGTGATGCACTAAGTAGCATAGAGTATGGAACTATGACAGAATGGAGAAAGAGATGGCCCATTTCCAGTGGAGAGTGCTAGCGTTCTTCGAAAAGGATGGAGTAATTTTAATGGGAGAGTGCTGATTCTTTGCAGTAACAAACAAATACACTTGGATAGTAAGTAACGTCACTGTTATATTTTCATTTAAAAAACTGTCTAGCACATCATCTCACTTTATACCCAAGGGCATTTCTGTCCAATGTGCGGAGTGGAACCCAAATAGCAAAAGATGTCCCAATTTTGCTCTAAATAGTGCTGCAATGATCATAAGATCAATTTTCCAAGGTTTTTTGTACTATTAGGAAGCCCAGCTCTGGCATTTCTGTAACTGCATGCACAAAAGTTCAAACTAAACTAACAGCAAAGGCAATTTGGTTGAGCAATCCTACAGAAGTAAAAACATGGACAGCAAAGATCCGCTTTTGTATTTTTGAGAACTAGTCCATTCGGTTGCCTAACTGCTGAGCTAGTCAAATGCATCAAATCCAGCTTGCCACTGAGCTTGACACCACTAACCATTCCCTGAGCGTGGTTGTTCCCAGTTTGGGTTATTTCATGCCAAAACTCTACATATTGGGCATGTAATGTTGTGAAACATTTAAGGGGATGTTGCATCTACGGATCCAATTGTAGGACATTGCAAAGACATTTAGTTTTCTTCTTTGGTTTTCCTGGTCTGCTTCTCAGAACAAACTGAGCATCATTTTGGCACATGGACTTTCTAAGCCCCTCACCCACATGAACCATTCACAGAGTTGTCACCAGTCCCCGTCTGTAGTAAGCACTACGCCATTTTACATTAGCTGAGCATTTTCGTCTATGCATCCCGGGGAGTGACTCAGGACCAGATGGAGATGTATTTCAATTCAACAGCAGTCAAGCAAGGTTTTAATATGCGTTGTTCTGTAACCGATTCATTAATGATAGGCCATGTGTCTCCAGCTGTGAGACCATAGTGATACTCTAAGATAGCCAGACATGTTTAATTAGCCTCTGGAAATGAGACCAAATCTACTTCATAAAAAATAAGGTGTGGGTGACCTTTGTTACTGCGTCTTGCATGTCCATACCTGTTTATTGAATAGGAAGATTTTCTTCTGATAGTGCGTACAAAAAAGCAATAATGTATTCTGCTATTGCCGCAGACTAGTTTTTTTAATATCCTTTGCAGTGGTTCGCTAGCGCAGTCTTTCTGGTGATAAGTATCAATCTTATTCTTTCGCCTTTTTCTGCTTCCTGCTGTTTTCATTCCTTGTTTGCTAGAACAGGATGAACTACTCAAAAAGTAGCTTTCTTAAATTTAAATGGAGTGACTTTGCCCCTCCCCTTCCTCCGACACTCCCATTGGCTACTGATACACTGTGAGTAAGCTTCGGAGGGTTGAGCATGCATGGCTATGCTTGAGAACCTGGCCGACTGGAGGCCCTAGCTGTGTTAGTCACCCATGCACTGCACGCTTTGCACATCTCCTGGTGCATAGTCAGCCTTCCCAGCGGGTGAGAGTGGGATTTAGACTTCATGCTGTTTCTAGCTTCTCTGTCGAGAATTGTATGTTCGAGGCATGTGAGCTGCAGAGCTCACACTTTGCATTAGATCGCCATCTGGTGTTGGGCTCGGATGCTTGCACTTTGTTGTTGTCTTTGAAGAAGTCTTTTGTAGTCATGTGATAGGTGACTCCTCCTTTGGACAATAGTGCGCATGGGCATCGACTCCATCCTCAGATTGTTTTTTTCCGCCATCGGGTTCGGATGCAACTTTCGACACTCCGGTTCGAAACTTACTTCTACTGTTTTTCAATACTTCAAACCTTCTACAACTTCTATCGATATCACCATCTCGATGCGTCTCTTCTTCGATCCCCTTTCCAGCCGTCGACGCGGGCCGCTGGGCCCATCGACGCCGTAAGGCCTACAGCTAATGGAAAGGACGCCCTTCCGGAAATGGCCCCAGTGTGGAGCAAAGTTCCCCCACAGTGACCATCACGAGGTCTGTAACCTGTGCCTCTCGCCCGACCACAACGAGGCCACCTGCCCAGCTTGCGCCTCCTTCCGCTCGAAAAAGACCATTCGGGATCGTCGAGCTCGAAGACACGTTATGGCGCAACGGTCCGCTCCAGAACCTGTCAACATCTTCAACGAGGGCCCCGATGTCCCGGAGGAAGATTCCGAAGACCTAACCATCGTGTCGGAGGCAGAGGACTCAGACGGTTCCATCACTCCTGGGCAACGAGTGAGTACTATTGCTCCTGCCCCAACCCCCCATCAAAACAGAAGGCACCGGTCAAGACTTCGCCTACTGGCCCCAGTCGCGACCGAAAACATGCTTTGGACGCCCCGCCTTCCGGCTCGGCACCGAAGAAAAGACTAAAGCCTTCCAGTTCCTCGGCACCGACCAAGCCGCATGTATCAGTTCCACCGGTACCTTCGGCGCCGAAGCCAAAGGAACACTCGGCTCCGAAATCCACCTCGGTCCCAAAACCCGCCTCCAAGCATGTGGATAAGTCGGCGTCGAAACCAAGGCTCCATGACACAGCCCCTAAGCCAAAGCTGTCGGAGCCGATTGCCAAGCCGAAGGACTCTTCCACGCCTTCCAAGGCCAAAGAGCACACAAAGCAACCATCACCGCGCTCGGAACCGAAAAAGTTGGCGCCGAAGCCAAATCTCCAGGAGGAGGAACTGTTTCAACCGGATCCTATCGATCCTAAACAACATAAACTTTACATTAACCCTAAAACTGGACATGTCACTACTGTTCCACGCCACGAGCCCGTCCCTGTCAAAAAGAAGGACTCTGCTACTTCCCCTATGCCTCCTTCTTCCCCTGTCCTTCCACCTAACACCCCTCCTCTCTACATCCCTGTTACACCGCCTCAGCCTGTAACATCTCCACCACATGACTATCAGGACGACATGGGGGATGGTGGTGACCCTGATGACGTTTTCCCAGACGACTCACCACAGGACGATTGGGGCTACAATGATCCCATAGATCTTCCAGACCTCCCAAGCCCTCCACCATATCCCACAAAACCATCTCCCCCAGATGATAACATTGGTTTTGGGCAACTTATTCACAGGGCTGCTGTCTTTCATGGGGTACATATTCACACCAACCCACCAGAGGAAGATTTCCTCTTAGATACCTTCGAACAGTCTCAACGAACTGTACAGACATTGCCCATGATTAAAGGAGTCATCAAACATGCTCCTGAGATATTTAAAGATCCTGTACGGGCCAGGATTCTTAACCCTACGATCGACAAAAAATATAGACCTGCCCCTGATGACCCTGCCTACATCAAAGGCCAGCTCCCTCTTGACTCCTTAGTCGTCTCCAATGCTCGTAAACGGGCTAATTCTCAGACTTCAGGGGACGCTCCGCCCCCTGATAAGGAGTCAAAATTGTTGGATGCCTCTGGCAAACGAGTGGCTGCGCAAGCCACCAATCACTGGCGCATAGCCAACACCCAGGCACTGCTGGCAAGATACGATAGGGCCCACTACGACCAGCTAGAAACCCTATTGCAACACCTACCTGACCAGTACAAGACGCAGGCAAATGATCTCATTCAGGAGGGCAAATTAATCTCCAATGCGTCCATTAAGTGTGCCCTTGATGCGGCCGACACCGCCGCTAGGTCTGTTAACACCAGCGTACTCATCAGAAGGCATGCCTGGTTACGCATTTCAGGCTTCAAGCCAGAGGTTCAAACCACCATTTTAAACCAGCCGTTTAATCAGAACCAACTCTTTGGTCCGGCTGTAGACACGGCACTTGAAAAAATGAAGAAGGACACTGACACACCAAGTCGCACCTCCAACCATCCCATATACATCAATATCTAGGAGCCACAATAAACACTTCCACAGCCCTAGCTTATCCCAGCCCAGCCAGGATAGCCAGTATACAAACCCTCATCACCAGGTTTCAAATACAACACTCTCTCCCAGCCAGAGTATTCATGCAACTAATCTGCATGATGGCATCTTGCATTTTCATCGTCCCTCATGCAAAACTTCAAATGCGTCCCCTACAAGAGTGTCTAGCGCACCAATGGAACCAGGCTCACGGACAACTTACAGATCTGGTGTTGGTGGACAGCCGCACACATCGCTCTCTGCAGTGGTGGAACACAAAAAATTTGTCCAAAGGGCGGCCGTTCCTAGAGCCTGTTCCACAAATAGTACTGACAACCGACGCATCACTCACAGGATGGGGTGCACACCTGTTAGGTCATACAACACAAGGCAAGTGGACCACTCAACAAAAGCTGCTCCACATCAATCATCTGGAGTTACTAGCTATATACCTAGCTCTCAAATCCTTCCAACTCCACGTACAAAACAAGGCTGTCCTGATCCGAACAGACAACATCACAGCCATGTACTACATACAAAAACAGGGGGGGACACACTCTCCACAACTGTCCCAACTGGCACAGGACATTTGGAGGTGGGCCATTCCACAGAACATATACCTTCTAGCAGAACACCTACCAGGAGTTCACAATCAGATTGCCGATCTGTTAAGTCGACAGACACAACACATTCACGAATGGGAACTACATCCACAAGTTCTTCTACCGTTTTTCCACATGTGGGGCCAGCCAGACATAGATCTGTTCGCCACACACCAAAACGCAAAATGCCCAACCTTCGCCGCCAGGTTTCACACCCGCAGTCCAAGGGCAATGCGATATGGATGAACTGGTCCGGCAGATTTGCGTACGCTTTTCCACCACTACCATTCCTTCCACTTGTGGTACGCAAGCTCCGACAACAGTCTCTAAAAATGATCCTAGTAGCTCCCACATGGGCACGCCAACCGTGGTTCACCACACTGCTGGAACTATCAGTAGTCCCATATCAAAAACTACACCTCTCCCCATCAATGCTAACGCAGAGCCATGGAGAGATATGGCACCCAGATCCATCCCAACTGAACCTTGCGATCTGGCTCCTGAAGTCCTAGAATTCGGTTACCTTAACCTACCGGCAGACTGTATGAACATTATTAAAGAGGCTAGACGCCCTACTACCAGAGCTTGCTATGCAGCAAAATGGAAAAGATTCGCTATTTACTGCACTAACAATAATATCCAGCCATTACAGGCCTCCACGCAAAACATCATTTGCTACTTACTACATTTGCAAAGATGTAATCTTGCATACTCATCCATACGTCTGCATCTAGCGGCCCTTGCTGCTTACCTACAGAACAGGCAACACTTATCACTCTTTAGAGTCCCAGCCATTAAAGCCTTTATGGAAGGCCTTAAATGGATCATACCTCCCAGATTACCACCTTCCCCAGTGTGGAATCTTAACATAGTACTTACTAGGCTCATGGGACCACCATTTGAACCCCTGCATAAATGTGAACTTCAATTCCTTACATGGAAAGTCGCGTTCCTAATTGCAATCACCTCTCTCAGGAGAGTGAGTGAGATCCAGGCTTTAACTATACAAGAGCCCTTCTTACAAATACATCATAACAAAATAGTTCCCAGGACAAACCCAAAATTCCTTCCAAAAGTCATTTCGCCTTTCCACCTTAACCAATCTGTAGAACTACCCGTGTTTTTTCAAAACCCAGATTCTGTAGCAGAAAGAGCTCTCCACACACTGGATGTCAAAAGAGCCCTAATGTATTACATTGACAGAACCAAATCATTTCGCAAAACAAAACAATTGTTTGTAGCTTTCTCTCCACCACATAAGGGTAACCCCATCTCAAAAGCTGGGATTGCCAGGTGGATTGTTAAATGTATCCAAATATGCTACCAAAAAGCCAAACGCACATTATCAATTCCCCCTAGAGCGCACTCAACACGCAAACTAGGGGCTTCCATGGCATTCTTAGGGAACATCCCCCTAGAAGACATATGTAAGGCAGCCACATGGTCTACAACACACACCTTCACTAAACACTATTGTGTTGATGTGCAAGCCAAGCAACAAGCTTCTGTGGGCCAAGCTGTCCTTAGAACACTTTTTCAAACTACTGCAACACATACAGGTGACCACCGCTAGGGGAGATACTGCTGTACAGTCTATGCAAAGTGTGAGCTCTGCAGCTCACATGCCTCGAACGGAAAATGCTACTTACCAGTATGCATCTGTTCTTGGCATGTAGAGCTGCAGATCCTCACACGCCCACCCACCTCCCCGGGACCTGTATGTGTTCCAGTCCTATCTTATTTAGATATACACACATGGACATCCTTTTCTACTAACTCCATCACTCCCCATTATGGCGAAAAACAATCTGAGAATGGAGTCGATGCCCATGCGCACTATTGTCCAAAGGAGGAGTCACCTATCACTTGACTACAAAAGACTTCTTCGAAGACAACAACCAAGTGCAAGCATCCGAGCCCAACACCAGATGGCGATCTAATGCAAAGTGTGAGGATCTGCAGCTCTACATGCCAAGAACAGATGCATACTGGTAAGTAGCATTTTCCTTATGAGCCAGATGGAAAATTGGTTTGTTGGTGAAAATCTGACAAAACACTTGATCACGGTCCAAAGAATGAGTGCACAACTAGGGAAAGAAAGTCTTTTATTTGTCCATATTGGCTGGACAGAAAGCGACTGACAGTGAGGGCGTGCAGGAGAGGAAGAGTGGGACTTCCACCGCTTCTGTGGTAAGTGCATTGTGGGAGAATGTGCTAAAATCGGATTAGCCCATGTTAATGTCTTTGAGGTGAGTGAACTTTGAAATTCGATTGTTGCACTCACAATTCTTGAGTGAAAACTCATTTTACTTTTTTCAAATGATTGAAAACAGTTGGCACTTGAGTTACTGTGTGTCCTTAGCAGTGGCGGCTCCTCCATTGGGGCGTGGGGGCCAGGGACATCTTAAGGATTTAGGGGGCCCTGGGCCAAACTTATTTTGGGGCCCCCCTGTTCGAAACAGCTTTGAATTTATGATCCAATTTCTGCTCTTTCATGCCCTCCTTGGCCAGGTCACTGACAGTCACAGGCACACTCATCCAAATTCTAAATGTGTTTACATTTAATATTCAGGGATAGTGACGTGTTTTCAATATCGTAACACAGCAGCAGCTCACTAATAGTACTGCAAATAATCTCTGTGGCACCCTCCCATTTCTCATATGTGAAGTCCTGTTTTGATCTTTTTTTATGGATGTTGCAGAAAACACAAACACAACATTTCTCTGCAAAAGGTCTGTAATAGACTCTCACACATCACCCACATTAAAAATAAATTAAAGGAAAAGGGTATTTAAAACAATTTTTTAAAGAATTATTCAAGGTAATCAGGGCATGACTCTGCAGAACAGAGCTGGCTCTAAAAGGGGGCCCCTTGAAAGGCTGGGGCCCTGGGCCAGAGCCTACTTTGCCCATGCCATAAAACGTCTCTGGTGGGGGCGTCGCTCCACTGCTTTCTCGAAGTGCAAAAAGCAGAAACATAAAATGGTAAAACTACCATTTTATGTTTCTGCTTCTCGCACTGTGAGAAAGCAGAAGTGCCTGGAGTGCCTGGTTGTGGGCGGGCGGGTGGGCGGTCCCACTCGAGGGCAGGGGGGAGTGGCTTGCCCAATGTTATGGGCCCTGACTGTTTGGTCGGCCCCAGGGCCGACCAAAGCAGTCATGCGCACTCTCCATTTTCTCTATGTAGGCTGCATGCAGCCTACATAGAGAAAATGGCCCCCCTACAGGCGACCGGCTGGGGCGCTCTCCGCTGCGCCTCACCAATCACAACGCTGCCATTGCAGCGTTGTGATTGGCTTAGGGGAGCAGGAGGAGGGAGGCTGCCTAAAACGCGCCCGGAGCAGCAGGAGCTGAGGCGGCGGCGCGTGATACGGACGAAGGTAAGTTTATTATTTTCTATTGATTACCGTTGGATTCCCCGACCCCAACATCCCCGCGCGAACCCTCCCGCTCGTTTTGCCGGCCGCGACTGACAACATTTCTGGCCATGTGCATGCCTACGGTAATATGCTTGTTTACTTGTCCTGAGTCAGCATTGTATATGATCCTTACACTTCCCCATGTACATTGTAAGTGCATAGCATAAGAACACGTGTCGCAGAAATTTGAGAATCAGGAAAACATATAAATGTAAGTCCGTTTTTATATAGCGCAGCTACTCACCCTTACGGGTCTCAAGGCGCTGGGGGCCGGAGTGGAAATTAAGTGAGCTATTGCCCAGAGTCACATAGTGCTGAGCTGAGCTGCCGCAGCCGGGGATCGAACCGTAAACCCTGTGCTCCGAAGTCAGCTGCCCTGGCCTCTGCACCACACCTCTCCACTCCAACATTAGTAAAACATAGTTACGCCGTATTCATGTGTGTTTGTGAAAGATTGAAAAGAATGCTTTCGTCTCGAACTTTGACTCTTATGCTAAAATTATTCCGATGTGTTTGTTCCAGGCCTTTTTGAATTGCATTCCAGTGTCTTTTTCCACAGCCCACGCGTGTTTACCAATCTCCTCTCTTGTAAGAACTTCCTTTGTACTCCGTGCTTGTCGCATTCTCTGTTGTGCTCTTGTTGGGTTTTATGAGAGATTTACGTATTATTATCCTTTTAGTTCAAAACTCGTCTGAGTTAGGTTTTAAGCTGCACAGGCCCATCAGTGGCATCATTTGGAGACTGGCGGGCTGTCCCTGGGTTTTACCACTACTGTTTCTTGTTAACATGAATGAGTAAGGCTGAAAAACGTCACAGCTGTCGAGGTCAAAAATTATTTCCTACTTTGCAAGTTGAAAACATTCTGTATTTAAATGTTCTTCACGTTCAAGCAACGTCCTTGAAAAACTCGATCATGCAGTGAGAGCAAACAAGGGGACAGTGTGGACAGACCGAGTGCTACCATTGTTTTTAAATAAACCCTGGTCATGTGTACTTTAGCTGTGATCTTTGCATTCATATGCTTCCTCCAAGTTAAAAGTTAACTGCCCTTCTTCACTAGCTGAATTGTAATTTATGATCCAGTGAGTGTGCCACTGCCTTCCCCTGAACCTATTTCGCACAGGTTCAAATAGTGGACATTCTTCAAGATGCAAGGATTTTTAACTGCGTTTTTTCCTGCCTAAAACTTGTCCCAAGCCTTCCAGCACACATGATGCCACCGTGTATAACATCATTTCCTCACAGGGTCTCCTGGCGAAGAGCCAACATCACACAAGGAGAAGATGAGCTGGAACCCATGCGTGGAGAGGGTTTCCAACTCTTGTCGAGGCTCTGCATAGATGATGCACACTAAGGTGTTTGCACCTTCCCCCGGGCAGGGGTGTTACTTTTGAATCTTTTCTTAGTGTTTTTGGGTGACGGCAGGAGGGGCTGCTCCGGTGAGTGCAGGGCTCTAAGTCGCGCCCCTCCTCTTGGCACCGCCAGCTAGTAGGCCCCTCCATGACTAGTAAGGCAGTGATTGACTCAAAGCCCCGCCCGCCCCAAAGTCCCTCCTCCTCCCCACACCTTGGAAATATTTTAAAAGTTGGAAGGTCTGGTTGACCTTAAACGAGATTCTGCGTTCTTAGTGCTGGTAGAAGAACCAACCTGTGGTGGGACAGTGAAGAACGGGTAGCAGCAGTTGCTGTTTGTGCTTGACCCTTTGATGCCTAGTGAGCCCCCCCACCGCCCAACTTGGTGTTCTTGGCAGCCCGTGGCCTGTCCCCTGACCTCTGTCTGCAGGGCTCTGCTGCATTGATTCCACTGCAGACAGCAGCCATATAGAGTCACCACAGATGGTCACAATAGGGCAACACAGCATCAATTACAATTTCTTGGAGCTGGATGCCCCAGGGCTAAGATGCTTTGTGCTGGGAAATCCCAAACTGACTGGCAGCAATGCCTCGCATCACAGCTACGAGAGGCGGATCATGTGGGGGTCCAGTGGGACGGGATTCAAACGCAGCAGGGGACAGCTCAGCTTCCCACTCTAGTTGGACAGGATGGCACTTTTTTGGGGGGCATTTGGGATTTTGCATAGGGCTGATGGTTGTGGAAGAGGGGACGGAGAACTGCTGCTGTGTGAATACTTTCCCTTTGCATTGATTGGACCTGGAGATGTCCTTCTTTATTTTCATTTATTTTGTTTACACCCCACACTTGCTGAGGGCACCCAGCTGTCTGATAGTGACAGTGGCTACAAGACACCAGTTAGTTTGCTTTATAACACCTTACATCTAAGCCATAATGATATGTTCGAGGCATATGAGCTGCAGTTCTCACACTGAGCATTAGATCGCCATCTGGTGTTGGGCTCGGATGCTTGCACCTTGTTGTTGTCTTGGAAGAAGTTTTTGTAGTCACGAGATAGGTGACTCCTCCCTTGGACGATAGTGCGCATGGGCATCGACTCCATCCTCAGATTGTTTTTTTCCGCCATTGGGTTCGGATGCAATTTTTGCGCACCGGTTCGAAACTTTAGTTTTGAAACTTTTCAACGCGCAAAACTTCCAACAAACTTTCCAATCGACATCGAAATCTCCACGCGACTTTCATCGATTCCTTTTCAGTCGTCGACGCGGGCCGCTGGGCCCATCGACGCCGTGAGGCCTACGGCTCATGGAAAGGACACCCTTCAGAAAATGCCCCCAGTGTGGAGCAAAATTCCCACACAGTGACCATCACGAGGTCTGTAACCTGTGCCTTTCGCCCGACCACAACGAGTCCAGCTGCCCAGCCTGCGCCTCCTTTCGATCGAAGAAAACTGTTCGAGATCGTCGAGCTCGAAGGCACGTCATGGCGCAGAGATCAGCTCCGGAACCGATGGACATCTTCGACGAAGGCCCAGATGTCCCTGAAGAAGATTCCGAGGAACTCCAAATCGTGTCAGAGGCAGAAGACTCAGACGACCCCATCACTCCTGGGCAACGAGTGAGTACTACTGCCCCTACCCCAACCCCCCCACCAAAGCACAAGGCACCGGTCAAGACTTCGCCCGTTGGCCCCAGTCGCGACCGAAAACATACTTCAGAAGCCCCGCCTTCGAGCCCGGCTCCGAAGAAAAAATTCAAGCCTTCCAGTACCGCGGCACCGAGCAAACCGCATGTGCTAGTCCCACCAGCCCCTTCGGCACCGAAACCGAAAGAACACTCGGCTCCGAAATCGGCACCGATTCCTTCCACCTCTAAACACAAACCTGCCTCGAACACATCGAAGCATGGGGATAAGCCGGCGTCGAAACCTAAAGATCACGCCACAGCCCCTAAGCCAAAGCCTTCGGAACCGACAACCAAGCCTAAGGATTCTTCCACGCCTCCTAAGGCCAAAGAGCATAAAACTCAGCCACCACCCCGCTCGGAACCGAAAAAATCGGCGCCGAAACCAGTTCTCCAAGAGGAGGAGCTTTTTCATCCAGATCCTGTTGATCCTAAGCAAACAAAGATCCACATCAACCCTAAAACAGGGCATCTCACAGCTGTACCACGCCACAAGCCAGTACCTGTGGAAAAGAAGGACTGTGCCACTTCACCTATGCCTCCTTCTTCCCCTGTCCTTCCATCTAACACCCCTCCTCTCCACAAACCTGTTACACCGCCTCAACCTGTAACATCTCCACCACATACACCACCTACATATGATTATCAAGATGACATAGGGGACGGTGGTGACCCTGGTGACCCATTCACCGATCCAGATGACCCACCACAAGATGATTGGGACTACAATGATCCAATAGATCCCCCAGACCTCCCAAGCCCTCTACCATACCCAACAAAACCCTCTCCTCCGGATGATAATATTGGGTTTGGACAACTCATTAATAGGGCTGCTGTATTTCATGGGGTACACATGCACAATAACGCACCAGAGGAGGATTTTCTGTTAGACACATTTGAACAGTCCCAAAAAACTGTACAAATATTGCCAATGATTAAAGGGGTTATTAAGCGTGCTCCCGACATATTTAAAGATCCTGTGCGCGCCAGGGTTCTTAATCCCAGGATCGATAAAAAATATAGGCCTGCCCCTGACGATCCTGCGTACATTAAAGGCCAGCTGCCTCTAGACTCGTTAGTAGTCTCCAATGCTAGAAAACGAGCTAATTCACAAACCTCAGGGGACGCACCGCCCCCTGATAAAGAATCTAAATTACTAGACACATCTGGCAAAAGAGTAGCTGCGCAGGCCGAAAATAACTGGCGCATAGCCAACACTCAAGCACTGCTGGCCAGATATGATAGGGCCCACTATGACCAGTTGGAAACCCTGTTACAACACTTGCCTGACCAGTATAAAACTCAAGCAAATGACCTAATTCAAGAGGGCAAACTAATCACCAATGCGTCAATTAAGTGTGCCCTTGATGCAGCTGACACTGCCGCTAGGTCTGTCAATACTAGCGTACTGCTCAGAAGACATGCATGGTTGCGCATTTCAGGCTTCAAGCAAGAGGTCCAAACCACCATTCTAAATAAGCCGTTCAATCAAAACCAACTTTTTGGACCGGCTGTGGACACTGCTCTTGAAAAAATGAAAAAAGATACAGAAACTGCCAAGTCCATGGGAGCGTTGCAGTCTCCGCAACCCCGTGGCTCCTTTCGTCGCTCCTTTTACAGAGGAGCCTCCAGGAACATCAGCACAGATAGTTCATCTTCCTTTAAAAACACCACCCAAACATCCCCCAATAGAGGATATTTTAGGGAACAACAGTAAAGGGAGAGGCCGAGGTAGCACCAACACCCGTACCTCCCCTGCTGCTAAACAGTGACTTCCCCCCGACCATTCCACTCCTGTCGGGGGAAGATTAGCACAGTTCCTACCTGTCTGGAACTCCATCACAACAGACAGGTGGGTGAGACAAATTATCCAATATGGTTACTGCCTGGAACTTACAGCTACCCCCCCAAACATACCACCCAAGCAGCGTCCAATGTCAACAGACCATCTTACACTTTTAAAGCAAGAAGTTCTCTCACTGCTTCAAAAGCATCCCATAGAGCCAGTCCCTTTACTACACCAGGGAACAGGGGTTTACTCCCTGTATTTCCTCATCCCCAAAAAAGATGGGACCCTAAGGCCAATTCTAGACCTCAGACCCCTCAATCAGTATATACATTCGGATCATTTTCACATGATCACTCTCCAACAAGTGCTTCCCCTACTACAACAGGAAGACTTCCTTGCCACACTAGATCTCAAGGACGCCTACTTCCACATTCCCATACATCCTGCTCACAGGAAGTATCTAAGGTTCGTAATCGATGGACAACACTACCAGTTCAAAGTCCTTCCATTCGGGGTCACCACTGCTCCAAGAGTGTTTACCAAATGCCTTGCAGTAGTAGCAGCGCACCTACGAAGACAACAAATACATGTCTTCCCGTATCTGGACGACTGGCTCATAAAAGCCAGATCATTCAACCAGTGTATCCAACACACTCATCACACCATTCAAACACTACACAACTTGGGGTTCACAATCAACTATACCAAGTCGCACCTCCAGCCCTCCCATGTACATCAATATCTGGGGGCCACAATAAATACTTCCACAGCTCTAGCGTATCCCAGCCCAGCCAGGATAGCAAGTATACAAGCTCTCATCACCAAGTTTCAAATACAACACTCTCTCCCAGCCAGAGTGTTCATGCAACTGATAGGCATGATGGCATCTTGCATCTTCATCGTACCTCACGCAAAGCTTCAAATGTGTCCCTTACAAGAATGTCTAGCACACCAATGGAATCAGGCTCACGGACAACTTACAGATCTGGTGTTGGTGGACAGCCGCACACATCGCTCTCTGCAGTGGTGGAACACAAAAAACTTGTCCAAAGGGCGGCCGTTCCTCGAGCCTGTTCCACAAATAGTACTAACAACAGACGCATCACTCACAGGATGGGGAGCACACCTGTTAGATCACACAACACAGGGCAAATGGACCACTCAACAAAGACTGCTCCACATCAATCATCTAGAACTGCTAGCAATATTCCTAGCTCTCAAATCATTTCAACTCCAGGTACAAAACAAAGCCGTCCTGATCCGCACAGACAACATCACGGCCATGTATTATATACAAAAACAGGGGGGGACACACTCTCTACAACTGTCCCAACTTGCACAGAACATTTGGAGGTGGGCCATCCCACAAAACATATACCTTCTCGCCGAACACCTACCAGGAGTTCACAATCAGATTGCCGATCTGTTAAGTCGACAGACACAACAGATTCACGAATGGGAACTACATCCACAAGTTCTTCTACCTTTTTTCCAGATTTGGGGCCAACCAGACATAGATCTGTTTGCCACACACCAAAACGCAAAATGCCCAACCTTCGCCGCCAGGTTTCCACACCCACAGTCCAAGGGCAATGCGATATGGATGAATTGGTCAGGCAGATTTGCGTACGCTTTTCCGTCACTCCCACTCATTCCGCTAGTAGTACGCAAACTCCGACAACAGTCTCTAAAAATGATCCTAGTGGCTCCCACATGGGCACGCCAACCGTGGTTCACAACACTGCTGGAACTATCAATAGTCCCACACCAAAAACTACACCTCTCCCCATCACTACTAACGCAGAACCATGGAGAGATAAGGCACCCCGATCCAACTCAACTGAATCTTGCAATCTGGCTCCTGAGGTCCTAGAGTTCGGTTACCTTAACCTACCACCGGACTGTATGAACATCATTAAAGAGGCCAGACGCCCTACCACCAGAGCTTGCTACGCAGCAAAGTGGAAAAGATTCGCCATTTACTGCAATAACAATAATATCCAGCCACTACATGCCTCCATACAAAACATCATTTGCTACTTACTACATTTGCAAAGGTGTAATTTGGCATACTCATCCATACGTCTTCATCTAGCAGCACTTGCCGCTTACTTACAAAACAGACAACACTTATCACTTTTTAGGGTCCCAGCAATCAAAGCCTTTATGGAAGGCCTTAAATGGATCATACCTCCCAGATTACCACCTTCTCCAGTGTGGAATCTTAACATCGTGCTTACTAGGCTCATGGGACCCCCATTTGAACCTCTGCATAAATGTGAACTTCAATTCCTCACATGGAAAGTAGATTTCCTTATTGCAATCACCTCTCTCAGGAGGGTGAGTGAGATCCAGACTTTAACCATACAAGAGCCATTTTTACAAATACATCGTAACAAAATAGTTCTCAGGACAAACCCAAAATTCCTTCCTAAAGTAATTTCTCCTTTCCACCTTAATCAATCTGTGGAGCTACCCGTGTTTTTTCAGAACCCGGACTCCGTAGCAGAAAGAGCTCTCCACACCCTAGACGTCAAAAGAGCTCTAATGTATTACATTGACAGGACCAAGTCACTTCGTAAAACAAAACAATTGTTTGTAGCTTTCTCTCCACCGCATAAAGGTAATCCCATCTCAAAAGCTGGGATTGCGAGGTGGATCGTTAAATGTATCCAAATATGCTACCAAAAGCCAAGCGCACATTATCAATTCCCCTAGAGCGCACTCACCACGCAAACTAGGGGCTTCCATGGCATTCTTAGGGAACATTCCCCTAGAAGACATCTGTAAGGCAGCCACATGGTCTACAACACACACCTTCACTAAACACTATTGTGTTGATGTGCAAGCCAAGCAACAAGCTTCTGTGGGCCAAGCTGTTCTTAAAACACTTTTTCAAACTACTGCAACACATACAGGTGACCACCGCTAGGGGAGATACTGCTGTACAGTCTATGCTCAGTGTGAGATCTGCAGCTCATATGCCTCGAACGGAAAATGCTACTTACCAGTATGCATCTGTTTTTGGCATGTAGAGCTGCAGATCCTCACATGGGGATAGGGTGGATGCTAGTTTGAGTATGGCATACTCGAGGGATTTTCCTATAACTTTGGATAAAGGACCTTCCAGAAAGACAGTCCTCTTGATTCAGACGAAGTTTCATCCCTCTCCACCAGTGGCTCTTGGCATGATTGGATTTTACTAAACCGTAATCTAACCTATTTTGAGCGTCGTTTGATCCTGGTGCCGTGAAGGCCCATTCCTTTCAAGCACCATGCCCATAAGGTGCGCTAACTATTATTCAACTCCAAAGAGGACTGGAAAAATGAACATTCTAAAGGCCAAATTGCTCTATTTCTGATTTTCCTGTTGACGGGCTGAGAGTTTCATCAAAAGGAAAATTCCAGTCTAAAAGCCAGAACCTTGGAGGTGGGGGACCAGAGCCAGCGTCATGTTGGTGCCATCTTGGAATTTGAGCTTGGGTAATAGCCAAAACACACGAACTTGGCAGAGAGAATTGGAATACTGTACTATTTAGCTTTAGCTGTCTTTCAGAGACCACGTGATAGAAAAAAATTCATATAGAGTCAATGATGAGAGGGTCTTTCATTGTAGATCGGCCACAGTTGCACAGTTTGCATTGGTAACAGATGTAAAAGTAGTCGGTCTGCGATGCCAAAGCTATCAGAGGCAGTTTTAAAATGGCAAATTTTTAAAAGTGTCTACCTTGAGCATTTATGATTAAGGCTCCCTGTTTTCCGTTTTTACTGATTTTTTCAGATAAATACAGACCGAAAACCATTTATTTTCTTGTCTGTATTAATTTTTAAATGTGGATAAAAAAGGAAATTGGGCGCTTTTTGAGAGATTCTAAATACACTTTGCCATGACTGCCAGGCCAGTAACTGTGTAGATTGATAGGTAAGGGGGTTAAAAAAAGGAATTTTAATAAAGAGGCTTAAACAGCAGTAGATATGCACAAGGCTGATACTGAAATGTGCATATTTTCATACAAGTGCATTGATTTATTTTTTCTGTGGGTATTCATATCCCTGAAATCAGGCAGGCATTCAAGCACGACTGCATATTTATTGGTTAAATAAATGTGGAAATATACCAGTTTCAGGTTTATTTTTCTCACAAAACCCATAATAAATATGGATAAATACAGATAAAGTTGACAAAAATAAATATGGATAAATACAGACGGAAATGTCAAAAAAATAAATACCATAAAACCGGGAGCCCTATTTATAATTACTGTATATAATTTAGAAATACTTAACTAGAACTGAAGCGCTAATGAAATAATAAGAACATATTCAGTCTTTCGTCCCTGCCATGCTTGTGAGGGACACCCTGGCCGTGTCTTTCCTGGGATTTCTGATCCTGGCATGATTGTAGAGACACTCCTAAAATACCAAACCTGAAAGTGTATGTGATCGAGCTTGGATAATAAATGCATTTAATTTATAACTACCTTTAACTTAAGCCAAGGGGTTTTGGCTTTTTATAACAATTAAAGTACTTTTTTATTGCTTAGTGATTTTGTTTGTGGATTGTTGAGTGGGCTAATATGAAAGTGGGTCAAAGCATGGATATCAGTGTATGAATAGGTAAGTGATTGAATGTGAAGGAAGTGGCCCAAATTAGGGTCACTTGGGTCACTCACGACCACCTATACGCCTTCCCAATAAATGGAGTCGATCAGGCAGTAGACAATACAAACCAGTTAGTTTATTCGTAATACGCTGCAGCGGAGCCCAGTCTGATCAGTCTCCTTAGATGACTCCCGAGGGGTCTGCTTTCCCCCTGCACGATAACACAAGTTATACATTTCCAACACCTCTAGGGTCCCGCCCAAACTGGAATTTTCCAGCTCAGGCCATAGTGAACAAAGAAGGCACATGAGATGGGCCGTGCCACTGGGCAGGGAACATGCCATCTCAGTCCCAAGGTCGTTCAGCAGCTCACTACCATGTAAAGCTGTGGGAACGAGTGTATCTAACGGTAAAGGTATGCAACAATGGAGAATACATTCATTAGTGCGGCAAATCTTCAACCTTGAGAAGTACAAGCTAGAGACGCAGGGCAGCTTTTCTGCAGAAGCAAGCATTATGAGACGAACACTCGATCTCAGTTACAGAACAACATGGCGTCAATAAAGATGGCGCCATGCATGCTAACTTAGCGAAGAACAGAGGTTTAACTGAGCAAGAGAAGCAGTTTAGTCATGTGTGTCACAGGAATAATATTTCAAATCTAACAGACCCTCCCGTTAGCATGCATGCTAAGAAGCTTTATTGGCGCCATCAGGTCAGGGTCTTTACAAATCTAGAACTGAGGAAAAAAAGGGGAATATGCACACATACAATCAGTATTCGAATATTCCTTCATCTATGTGTAATAAATTCTGAATACCTTGCATCATCATAATTCTTTCATCATAATTTCGTCTTGGGGGCTTGGGACGCGGCTTAAACATTGATGCACAGCATGCACAACAAGCTGGGAGGCAGTGTATACATAGGCAGCATGTCAGTATTACACCAGCTATAGCAATGAGGAAAGTAAGGATCTTCCAACCCCATGTAGCGAATAAACTCCAGAACCATCCTGTGAATGACCAGGTACCATTATCTTGATGTATCTCTGATGCTATCTTATGCAATTTCTGTATGGCAGTGTATACAGTGGGGGCGTGGTCAGGGATGTATACACAACAGCTACTACCGATGACGCGACAGGCCCCACCCCGGTCGGCCAGGATAACGTCTAAACCCATACGATTTTGGAGGGCAACAAGTCTCATAGCCTGGACCTCTACTGTGATATTCGTCAGTATTCCTGCGGTTGTGTTAATAACTCCTTCCACCACTCTCGTAAGCCTTCTAATATTAAGACTATTGGCTATGGGGCCCCAAATAGGTACGATGCCTTTCATGGTATCTGTGAACTGCTGTAAGGTGGTGTCTGTCTGATCAATGTTATCTGTGTTAATCATTCTCTTAGTCCGGGGCACACAGACCTCTCTTCGCTGCAAACGATGATCCCTATGATAATTGGGAGGGGCCATATACACGGGTGGCAGGAGATAGGAAAGGTAGCACTTCCCTGACCACCCTTCAGGGAGCCAAACATAACCATGGTGCCCACAAACAAAATAAACATTATGTGGCGGGATCAAGGGTGGACTTCTTGTTCCTCTCAAATTATAAGTGGTGTTGCATCTGCTCTCTCCCACCTCTATGTCTCCTACCCCCTGGACGCAGAAGGGAGCCATAACATCCACCACTGACAAGGGTATCGGTTTGTCCTCAGTAACGTTGCGGGCCTGAAAAGACTGGTAATATTCTGATGAGTTAAACTGTAGGATATTCTCTCTCTCCACCTGAGACCAATTCCCCCTTTCACTCCCTTGTATGCCTGCATGCAAGAGCTCAGGAACAACCTGCCAAACGGCTCTCGGCCTGTGGGGGCACCGGGGGGAACTCTATGCTGGAAGCACACATTCTGTGTCTGGGTACGAGAACTAGTACTCTTTTGTTCCAAAGGTATCAGCCTGGGGAAAAGAAGTGACCATGCTAAGTAAAGCAAACCACCCCTCATAACTGTTAACATACGACAAGGGCATGGATAACAAATTCTCACTTTTATGGGTCACTGAGGGCAGTAGTCCACATACCCAACACTTTGTCGTGTTGTAAGCAGCATGCGCCTGATGCAACGTTTGAATGAAGACATTATCTTTATAGGACTTTCTGTGTTCCTCCTTGTGAGGCGCCAGAGTAACAAAGATATGTTCGGGGGGAACAGGCGTTGTGCCAAACTGTGCGCGTGCAGGATATTTCTCCTCAAGGTAATATGTCACCCCAATTACCACTATCAAAGAGATCAAGATAATCAGTACAAACACAACCTTGCTTCTATCAGACCAGGTGGACCAAACAGGCCCATTTTGCTCAGGACGCGGAGCTGCGAAAGGCTGCTCCTCCTCCTGAATGGGGCGGCCAAAGGGATACATATATATTTTCTTTATTCACACAACAACAGCAGAAGAGTCTTACACTTGGAGCCAAGCTGGAATGAAAGGAAAATTTAAAAGAAAACCAAAACAGTATATTGTTCTTCAATCGTTGGCGCTTTTGAGCACCGGCGGTGGAGCTGTTCGTCCAGCTCGGATCCGGATCCCACGTTGCAGGGCACGCACCTTCTCCTCAGAAATACTGTCCACTTGCCCTGTACGGTGACTGTCCAAGAAACGCACCAGCTATTCTGTCCCTAAGCTATCGTTGGTACCACAGGCAAGGCACACACTCTATTCTTCATCAATGCAGTCCATCCCTACTAACCTGACTGTCCCTCTGGTGCACTGTTCCTCTTACGGGGACGCAAATTGTATCTTAACACTCCAGGCACAGTAGGGTCAGGGAACAAGGGGTTGGGCTCAAGGGGACCAAGGGGCAAAGGGGCAGGCTCAGGTAGATTGGCACATTGAGTCTCAGCTGGACGGGTCTCAACCAAAGGTGGGCCAACAGACTGGGGCTCCTGGATGGCCTTGATTTCAGGTGGCACCTCTTCAGTCAGCACTGCATTATTCTCCTCCTCCGATGGTGCCCACGTGAGCCGGGCGTCTGAGAAGGGAATTAACCGTGGCATCTGCTCCCCTTCACAGTCCCCAATCCCGTCCGCGACCCACTGGTCATAGGGCAGCGGAAGGGGCACCCGTTTGCAGTGGGTGCTATGTATCCAGTTTTTCCGACCATTAACCTTCACTGCGGTCCTGGTGGCCAGAAGGACCTGGAGAGGTCCCTTCCAGCGTGGCTCCAAGCTGCTCCTCTGGAAGTTCTTAACCAACACCCAATCCCCGGGCCGAATTTCGTGACCAGGAGCCTCTGGATGCTGCTGCAATGTCCCAGCGATCTGTTGGTGAATAGAACGCAAATTTTTGGTCAATTCATAAAGGTAATCGATAAGCAGGGGGTATTCTATCTCGGAGAACTTACGCGGTCGCGGGACGCCCCAGACATTCGCCGGGCGGCCGAATACGACCTCGTAAGGGGACAATCCTGTTCTAGAGTGGGCTGTGACTCTCGCAGACATTAATGCTAGGGGCAAAGCATCGGGCCACTTCAATCCTGTGCTCTCTTTGATCTTGGCCATTTTCAACTTGAGAGTACCATTGTACTTCTCAACTGAGCCTGCTGATTGGGGGTGGTTAGCCGCATGGAACTTCTGCCTAATGTGCAACCCATCGCACACCAGTTGGATAACCTTGGCATTAAAATGGCTGCCATTATCACTCCAAATCAAACGGGGCAAACCAAAACGCGGGAAGAACTCTTTTAAGAGCACCGTCGCCATGGCAATGTTATCTTTAGTGGGGTAAGCCTCAACCCATTTACTGAACGCACAGACCACCACCAATACATATTTCAAATTGTTGACCCGTTCCATTTCGATGTAATCCATCTGAAAAACCTCGAAAGGGAAGGAAGGAGGTGCAAAACTGCCAACAGGAGTGGAGGTCCCCTTTCCAAGATTATGCATCAGGCAAACCATGCAATACTTAACTAGGTGAGCTGCAACTTTGGGAATGTTGTCATTTCGCCATACAGGGTCTAGCAGCTTACAAATACCCTTTGCACTAATGTGTGCTGGCCCTTGTGCCATGGTGACCACAGGGAGGACATACGCATCCGGTAGCATCCATCGCTGCTTCCCGGACTTGTCCATCCAACACCTCTCTTCGTTCAAGTTAGCCGTCCTCTCCTGCCATACTGCTAATTCTTCAATTGTTGCCTCACTTTGGATCTCCTTCACATTCTCTAGGGTATCCTCAAACATCCCATTCTCAGGCACCCATCTAGCTGGACCCGCCACAAACATCCTCTTCATTTTAGTCCGAGCTGTCTCCTTTGCTGTCTGATCCGCAAATGCAATCCCCCTCCCAACATCATCTGTTATTGCCTTATGAGCACTGCACTTCACTATTGCTAGTCTATTAGGGAGTGTCAAGGCTGACAAGAGTCTGTGTATTAGGGGGCCATTTTGAATTCTCATGCCATGAGACGTCAGGAACCCTCTCTCTGCCCAAAGCCGCCCAAAATTATGAGCCACGCCAAACGCGTACTGGCTGTCTGTAAATATATTGACAGCCAGTCCCTCACTCAACTCGCAGGCACGGAGGAGGGCCACAAGCTCTGCAGCTTGCGCTGATTGGTAGGGAACTCGCGATGTCTCAACTACAGTGTATAAGGTGGTAATGGCATAAGCTGCCGTTGTTGTGCCATCTGGTAATTTAAAACAAGAGCCATCGACATATAGCTCCCCTTGAGGTTCAGAAATGGAACATCAGTCAGGTCTACCCGTCCCTTCGTCTCTTCCTCCGTGCGGTAGATGCAATCATGCACGTCCACCTCCTCACTCTCAGAAGGGAGGGGTGGTAACGTGGCTGGGTTCAGAGTGGCACATCTTTTGATGGTGACGTGTGGTGCAAACAGGGTCAACTCATAACCAGTCAGACGTGCACTGGTAAGGTGCTGTGTCTTTGTTCTGTTCAAAAGTAAGTCCACAGCATGCAGAACCATGACTGTGAGATCAGTATCAAGGACGAGTCCTGCCAATTGTCGGATAGAAATGGCCACTGCCGCGGCCGCTCTCAGACAGCTCGGGAGGGCTCTGGCGACGTTGTCTAGCAAAGCAGAGAAGTAAGCACACAGCCTTTACTTACCTCCAAAGGCCTGTGTTAAGACAGAGAGCACGCAGCCAGCCATTTCGTGTACATACAACACGAACGGCTTCCAGTAGTCCGGGGTGCCAAGCAAAGCGCTATCTTTAATTGCTCAAAAGCATGCTGACAATCATGCGTCCAGGGCAGGGGTTCATGCACATCTTTAGTTGTTAACTGTAATAGGGGTTTTGTTAGTAAAGCGAAGTTGGGAATCCAGTGACGACAATATGAAGTGATGCCTATAAATGCCGGTACATCCCGCTGCGTCTTTGGGATGGGTATCTTAGTTATAGCAGCCACACGCTCGGGTGTTAGTCTCCTTCCATCCTTCGACAGTAGGTGACCCAAATAGGTGACCTCCTGTCGACAATATTGAAATTTAGAAAGGGATACTTTATTTCCATGTTGTGCCAAATGTTGCAGCAGTTTAACTGTACTTTGTTTGCATCCCTCCTCAGTGTCAGAAGCAATAAGAAGGTCGTCCACATACTGGAGCAATACGTTACCCGAGGGAAGAGTGAGGAAGTCCAATTGGGCTTTCAGGGCTTGACTATATATACTGGGACTTTCAGTATAGCCCTGAGGAGCTCAACCGAATCTAAAACGTCTGCCAGCCAGGGAAAATCCGAACAAGTACCTACTGTCTGGGTGTATGGGAATGCTGAAGAAAGCATTCTTCAAATCAATGACAGAGAAATAGGTAGCAGTAGGGGGAATCATCGTCAGGAGGGCAGTGATGTCAGGGACGACAGGGAATTGGGGAACGACTATCTTGTTGCAGCACGCAAGTCAATCACAAAACGGAAAACATCAGGATGGTCATCCGGGGAACCTGAGGGTGCTCTTTTTAGGATGGGAAGAATAGGGCTATTGCACACATTAGCATTTGTCTCCTCAACCACACCAGACGAAATCAAGTCCTGTATAATCTGCAGCAGCGCCCGTTCCCCTGCCTGTGGTATCTTATACTGGGGAAGACGAGGCAAGACAGCATTGTCCTTAACGCTGATGGAGACTGGAGGTATCTGCAACAGCCCCACGTCTGTGTCGCCCGTAGCCCATAATGTCGTCGGCACCTCCCTAAATTCAGCAGGAAGAGGCTCATCTTTTGACAAACATTGCTTGGAACTCACCACATTGGGCCCAATCGTCATATGGACGCCATCCGGAGAGCACGAAATAGTCGCATGTAGCTTCTTCAATAGGTCCAGACCCATTAAGTTTTCTCTGCAATTTGATGTCAATAAGAAAGGCGAGTCTACGGTAAAAGGACCAATAGTCAAACCCAGAGGTTCAAGATGGGGCTCACAACTGGTATGCCTGAGAAGCCTACCGAAACATTATTTTGACCAGACAGGACTGCTCCGGGGACCAGTGAACGAGAAACAGAGCTATTCATTGCACCTGCGTCCACCAAGAATTTTTTCGCTGAGCCCTGCAGACCAGCGGTGACGTAGGGTCCTCGCTGGTCAACAGGGATCTGGACTGATCCCCCACCCTGTCCCTGGCTGTCCTAGCCGTGGGTAAGTCTCGTCACTTCGTCAAAATCATAATCATCATGGTAGTACTGGCGCCCCCTCGGATCATCAAAATAGTTCTACTCATACCGACCCGGCTGTTCCTCACTTCCCCTGTTCCCGCCATATCCGACTGCTCCCCTGCCTCTCCCTCTCGACCCCCTCCCTCTTGGAGCCTCAACCCTTTGTAACAGCGTCGGACACTCATTACGCCAATGCCCCTCCTCGTTACAATACGTACACTGATATGGTCCCACGGGCGTAGTATTCCTGCTGGTGTGAGGCAACTGCCGCGCCGGACCAATCCCTCTGCCTCTACTACTGCCTCGCGACACCTGCTGCATTAACACCTTCGTCTTCAAATCCTTATTTTTCTTCTCTACCTTCTCCTTCTCTTCGTTCTCCCTGTGCTCATAATACTGAGCCATGCCTAAGATGACTGATGGGGAGGAAGTAGTCCAGGTGCTTTCTGAAGCCTGCAACCGAGACGCGATCTCGGGAAGCAGGTTCGTAACAAATCTGTTAACAAACAATCGAATTCCACCCTCCTCTGACATATCCTGCCCGCTAAAATCCAAACACACCCCTTCAAACCTTGTGAAAAAATCAGACACACTTTCATCCTTCTTCTGGTGACATGCCGTCAACTTATCCCAATCCACTCTCCTCGTGGGATCAAGGAGTACATATACGTGATAATCCGGCCCGGCAATGCTAATATCTCAGCTCTAGGTTTGTCACCAGGCTTCCTCTCCTGATCCCATGCTTTAATCTCCTTCCAAGTGCCACCCAACTCCACTACATGGTCCTGCGTGTGCACCTGCCGCCAGATATCGACCGGCACTAGTAAATCGAAAAACATCTCAATGTCGGCTAGCGTCATCATCGTCGAGGACGCATCCTCCATCAGTTCTTTATAATAGGCAGTCGGGTTCTTTCGGGGGTCGGGCATCTGGGTCTTAAGAGATAAAACCTTGCTCCTTTTCCAAGGAGTTTAAACCCACTGTTCCTGAAAACGACCTTCCACCCTCTGTCTGATGACTTGGTCCTGACTATTTCGCAGCTCCGGTATCTCAGGGTGGTAAATGGGATGCACCTCCTTCAGAGGGAACTGGGACACTGCCATCGGACTCCTTTGAATCAACCTGCCTCGGTATCCAATCAACATGGTAACATTGCTAAAAACATCATTAGGAGCCATACCAGTCGTGTACACGCTATCCCGAATGTCGTAAATAATTTGAGGGGCAACACCATTAAAACACTGTTCCCATAACCCAATCAAAGTGGCCGACATATGCTTAAGGGCATGCTGCTGCACAAATGGCTCATAGTCTTTCAACACATTCCACACGTCCTCCACACTGTAAATCAGACTCCGAGCCCACTGAGAGGCCTGATCAGCCACCATCTTCTTTTCTGCATCACCCACATCAGACCGAATCAACACTCGCCCCATCCGTTCTTTAGTAGCTTCTCGAGTCCCATCACTCTCCTCTCAGTGGGGTCCCTGCATACAATGAAGGCGGGGGGTAAGAAAGCGGGGAGGATGTGCTCGCTGATGTAACGGGAACCGGGGACACCAATGTTGGTGGAGGGGGTGTATGCGATGGAGATAGGACGGAGCCTGGGACAACGGGCACGACAGATCGGCCCACAATTCCCGCCATTTCGGCCACTGAAGTCACGGAGGAAGCGTGGGATGCTCCATCTAATACGGCCATATTAGGGACAGTGGTGCCAGGGGCAGCAGCGGGAAGTGTTGGTGGAACTGCTGTGTATACCCTTTGCGGGGCATATGGGGGAGGGGGCAGAGCGTCTAACAGATCCTGCACAAAAGGATCTCCTTCTTCTTGTGTAACATAAGACTTATCACATTGCAGCCTAAACTTTTGATCAGCACATTCTATGCCCTTCTCTATCTTTTCCCTCTTGTACGCTATAGCCTTTTGTGTTACTGTCTGTGTCTTCCCTCTCTGAGCCTCCTTCTCTGCTCTTATTCGTCTTTGCTTAGCCTCCTTTTGCCATACCTGAAGGAAGTCAAACATAGACTGCCTACTTCTTTTTGCAAATAATTTATCCTGCAGGAAATTCAATTTTTGCTCATCAAAAGTACCTGTCAAAGGCCACTGCAACTCGGCGTTGTCCCTCGTATACTTGTGCCATAGTGTACTAAACATAATAGGGCCAAGGCCGTGCTTAACATACATCTCGAAATTCGGAGTTCCTTCCGGAGGCGCAGGTTGCCTCTCCTCCAATCGAGCATCAGCAGAGGAACAACGGCATCCGAAACAGCAAAATTTACTAAAACAAGGCATCTTAAAAAAAAAAAAATACAGAGAAACGAATTCGCTACTTGCATCCGTTAAAAAAAATGCTCAACCCAACAATCGGTCACCAGACCGCACCAATTCCTCAAATTAGACTCCGCCTCGCGAGTCACAAACGCTAACCACGTTTTCAAGGAAAACCAAATTACCAAGGCGCCTGGTAGAGGGTCCACACAGAAACCTCCGAAATAGTCTGCAGACCTGCCAATTATGCAAACAAATCAAAGAAAAGGGTCTCCACACCACATCCAAAATTATTCAGCACGGCGCCATATTCACCAAAAATCAAGACAAACTCACCTGGTGCACACAGGTCGAACAAAGTTATTCTCCACTGCCGACCCTTCCGACCAAACAGCCTGCTCCAAGGGTTTCGCCTTTCAGGACTCCAGCCGGAATGACCACTAGACGAGGCACCGCTCGAGCAGATGGGCGGGGCAGCTGCGAGTGCAAGGCTCTATCGTGCAGGGTACCCTGATCCGACCAGACGCAGCCCCGTCCTCCTTACACCCGGTTACGGGCGAGGATGGGACACCCGATGGAGTCCCTGTTCGGGCGCCAAATGAAGGAAGTGGCCCAAATTAGGGTCACTCACGACCACCTATACGCCTTCCCAATAAATGAAGAGTCGATCAGGCAATAGAGAATACAAACCAGTTAGTTTATTCGTAATACCCTGCAGCGGAGCCCAGTCTGATCAGTCTCTTTAGATGACTGCCGAGGGGTCTGCTCTCCCCCTGCACGATAACACAAGTTATACAACTCCAACACCTCTAGGGTCCCGCCCAAACTGGAATTTTCCAGCTCTGGCCATAGTGAACAAAGAAGGCACATAAGATGGGCCGTGCCACTGGGCAGGGAACATGCTATCTCAGTCCCAAGGTCGTTCAGCAGCTCTCTACCATGTAAAGCTGTGGGAACGAGTGTATCTAACGGTAAAGGTATGCAGCAATGGAGAATACATTCATTAGTGCGGCAAATCTTCAACCTTGAGAAGTACAAGCTAGAGGCGCAGGACAGCTTTTCTGCAGAGGCAAGCATTATGAGACAAACACTCGATCTCAGCTACAGAACAACATGGCGTCAATAAAGATGGCGCCATGCATGCTAACTTAGCGCAGAACAGAGGTTTAACTGAGCAAGAGAAGCAGTTTAGTCATGTGTGTCACGGGAATAATATTTCAAATCTAACAGATGGATCAGTTGGTGCAGATCAGCTAATGTCCATATGAATGGGAGAGTGAAAACATGGTCAGATGAGTGCATTGATGGGGGACTGAGCCCATGGGTACGACCATGAGTGAGTGCATGGATAGTCACAGTCATGTTCGTGGTGCGAGGCTGTAATCCAGTCCTGCGCCTGTTGTCCACTCCTTTGGATCACTTATTCATCAACCAAGTCACACATTCATTGATGTTTGGCATGTACATCGTGCATCACCCATCGTACAAAATTATGATAAAGTTACTTAAAAATACTCAAACGTGTATCTGTGAAAGCATTTCACCTTCGTGCACCAATTAATATCACGGAACTGAGAGGCATTTATTAAAAGTGATTGTTTTTAAATATGAATTTAGAAACATTCTTGCCTTTCGCTACTCTGATGACAATGCCATAATTGAACTAAGAGGCAAGTTGACTGTCATGTGGACCCTATATTTGGCTTAGATTCTTATTATACATGGAGCAACAGTATAGCCCACCTCTAATCCACAGTTGCCCACATTTACTTACTCACATAACCTTGTGTGCCCACTAACTTCTCCATCTATACAACTCCGCAATGCACGCACTCACTTTCCCATGAGTTACCCAGCACTTTCACTAATAAAGAGCCATGCCTAATAGTTTTGTCAATGCTTTGTATACTTGGTTCGGACAAAAATCTACACAGAAATGGCATAAAAGATGACTGCTCAGTAGCAGAGAATTCTCGCGGCTACAGTCAACAAATCTATAAAAGTTACATTGACTTGTGCAGAATGCTTCAAATAATCTAACCTACTGACGATTGCTCATACTCTGTTCCCAGCCGCGGCTCGTGCAGGTAAGAGCGGTGGGGCGGGGCCGGGTGGAGGGGATTTCGACAGGCGAAGACGAGGGAAAATTATTTATTTATTTCATTTACCCCCGTCGTCTGTCGAAATCCCCCCCTCCCCCCACCAGCCCCAACCCCCCACTTCTCTTACCTGCACGAGCCACGGCTCAGTTGAATAAGAGCCCTGAGGATGGCCAGATGACGGCACAAGTCAAGAAAGAGGAGGACTCTTGAGTTGCTTTATTTCAAAATGTCAGCTACTTGTGACTTTGGCTACCTGAACTTCTAATGTGAGGCAACCGTCTAAAAAATACCCCCAAGCATGATTTACAGGGATGGGCCGTTAAACCCATGTAGGATTGCCGTCTAAGTGACCTCCATTTGGCAAGATCATTTCTGGTGACAAGAATACCTGGTTTTGATGGATTCAACATGGAAAAGTTGGTTCACATCCACCACTGGATCAAAGTCAGCACCTCGGTCATGCGCTGGTATATTTTATGCCCCTCCCAATTTGACCTGCCTGTGAAGCGCCAGAGAGCAATTGTAACCTGTCATTATCTATATGAAAAATGCTACCCTCTCTGATTGAACAACTTAGCAAATGGACGCATATATATGTTAAATAATAATCTTCTTGCCTTTGGAGCAGAGTGTTGGGAACATCCGCCAAGGCTTTCATTGACTTTTAGCGTGAGAGAATGGACGTGGCCTACCACAGAGTGAAACCCCTGCAATAGGCAGACAATCTGTTGATATTGTTGCCTGATACTTGCATAGCACAGTGCTGCCACTTACATGGCCCCATAGCGCTCATCCATGTCCATTTAATTGTGGCTTCAGTTTGGACTATGGAGGAAGAGCTTCTTGTCATGTGTGGGCCTCTGAGCAGTCTCCAAATTGTGTATGATGATTCTGTGCTTTACTGTTGATGTGTTGGGAGGAGTGTGTCAGTTATAAGTATCACGTACATATGGAATTTCATCTTGTTACTGGCCATCTTGTTAGTAGAGGAGTTTCAGAATCCAGGTTCGGTCTTTATGTAGGCTGTCCTCAGAAAGGATGTTGTTGACTACACATCTCAGTGTTGGTTGGCGGGGTTAACTTTTCCACTCAGTAGTAGAGACTAAAGTTGAGTTCACTGGTAAGCTGTAGTAGCTTGTTTTAAAGATGCGCAGTCATTTGGTAATAGGAAGAGTATTGCAAATAAGGGTGTGCACATTTTGTTTCTTCTGTGCATAGGGAATGAACATGTAGACTGGATGCATCATTCCCACGCTTCACTTCCGCATCCGAAGAGGAATATTTGTGGCAGCATCTTGCAGCGGGCCATGAACTAATACAATATTGCCAACCTGCCCCATGTGCCATGGGCGGATCAGTCAGTGATGGTATCAGTGTGCCAGGGATTGTCTAGCACCGCAACAACTTTTCAGAATCATCTAACCACAGAGATTGGTTCTAAATGGTTGATGCCAACCCATCGAAATAGCATAATGGACTGCTATTTCAGCAGTTCTGATTGGCTCACATGTATTAATCCTCGTACATAAATTCAGATACAGGTTGGCTCAAAGGAAAACAATGTGTTCAAATGCCCTCTTTAGCCTATGTAATTGTCGCAGTACTCATAGGCTTGCATTTAAGGATTTTGACACACTTGACCAGTGGTGAAGCATATGTATAAATCCTTTGATCGGTACTTTTTAGACCTGGCCAACAGACAGTTGAAGCTGTTTTTACAGCCTCATTCACTCAAAGAATCATGAATAAAAATCCATACTTGTGCATACATAGAGGTGCTGTGGATCTTCCCTCTTCATCCGTTAGTCTGTTCAATTGTCGTTCACAATTTTGCTTCCACCCACAGTAGCATACAGCATGGGTCAGTCAACTTTAGCCATTGCCTGTATTGACCTGAGTGACACCGTTTTTTTCCTAATCGCATGTACATATCCACCTAAAAACAGTGTGCCTAAAGTGCCATGACTGGTGTGTCAAACCTGTGGGTCTGTGCTGCAAACGTTCGTTTTCTACTTTTTTTAGGTCGAGCCTGGGCAGCGCATGCGCTGCTCTGTGAGGCATGCTGTATTCAGGAAGGGACTTGAAGCTCCGCCCACTCTCCGCCCATATTTTTCATTGGCTTGTGTCATTGTCCACTGTAAACTGTGGCTGTTCATTGGTCAGTAGGCTTAGTAGTCCTTCCTTAGTACCGCCTTGTCTTTTTTTGTAACCTTCCATGGCGACACCCCCGTTACATGTGTTGTTACTCTGTAGGCTTTAATTACAGCCTCCAAGCACTATTTTCTCAAATAGCTTTGTCCTGCCTGCTGTTTATTTATTTATTTTATTTATAAAGTTTTATATAGAGCGAACAAGATCCCGAGGGATATCAGAGCGCTTTACAATATGATGGGAGGAAGGACAAAAATGCAATATCCATATCAAATAGGAGAGAGAGAAAAAAAACAACCCAGGAATGGTCGCTGATTACAGGACAATTGCACCCAGGAGAGTAATACAATAAGCAGGTGTAGGCGGGCAACGAGGGAGGGACACAGTATGCAGTAAGGAAGAGCCGTATCAGATGGAAGTACAATGGTAGTAGGAACAATGTCAATGGTCACGTGAACCTATCCCTGTTAGGGTAAGATTTTGTTCATTAGGAATCTTTTGGCTTCCAATTTGAATGCCGTCGATGAAGAGATTCTGCGTACTTCCGGTGGAAGAGAGTTCCATATCTTTGGGGCAGCGCCGGAGAAGGCTCGGTGACAACTTCTCTTTTTGTTAAGGATGAGTGGTTTCAAGAGGAAGGTAGAGGCGCTTCTTGAGGCTCTTACACCACAGGATAGTTTAAGTTTTTGCGCAAGGTACGTAGGAGTGTTGAAGTGAAGGGCTTTGTGCGTAAGAACAGCAATCTTTAAGTGAACTCGTGCTTCGTAGGGCAGCCTGTTGCAGGCAGGACAAGCTCTCTCCTAATGCTTTATTTTTATTTTTATAGCACGGGCGCCGAACGCATTTGGAATGCAATAGGTCTCACATTTGCAAGAGTTTAAGCTGTTGGCATTGTAAATGACAATGTCTTTTATTTATCTGTTATAAAAACAGCACATAAATAAAAGGCATTGTCATTTACAATGCCAATAGCTTAAACTCTCGTAAATGCGAGACCTATTGCATTGCAAATGCTTGTTTTCTTTGAAAGAACGTGCCTGTCACCTTTAGATGGAAGCATTTTAACTTTTTCAACTTTACATTTTGTAACATTCATTGAATGCGCTTGCTCAAAATATTAAACGAAAATATAGCACGTTTCCCAAGGCCAGGCCTTCTGGCTTTGCCAGTGCTTGATTTTGTTGTGTTTGAGTGCAAGTGTGATTTAAGGTAGCTGTGTGAGTTTGCCAAATGCTGCACTGGCATCGGCTAGACCTTGCCCCTGTGCGTGTTTTGTGCCAACAGTGTTATAGGCACAGCCTCACCCCCCATCCGTGTTTTCTGTGTGTTTATTTGCTGCAGGCATTTTGATGAGTAAAGAGAGGGTCCCAGATGTGTGGCTGTCGCCTGGCTGCCAAGTTTCGCAGATAAATATTTTGATGTATGCCTGGGAGAGTGACGGATGCCAGAGCCAGGGTGGCTGTGCCTTCTGCATGGTGGTGGGCGTCTTATTTTCTCACTGGGGGGGCTTGGCTGCCAGTCCCGTGCAGCTGACACCACATGGCATAGGTTGGCACTATTATGGGTTGAATTTGGGACACAGTCTGCTCTCAAACCGCCAGTGAGGTTTCAGTCGATGAATGCTGATTTCTATGTATTGAAACAGAATTTCTAGCAGGAATTGTATATTTTTATTTAAAAGGATCCCCTAATAAACGTGATTAGTTGCCTAGTTTAGCTGAAGAAAGGGTTAGTGCCTCTTTCACTTTTGTGAATAACATTTAAAAGATACTGCTAAAATAAGGGCTAAATTGTACTCTCTTTAAAAGAGAAAACAAAAAAATGCCAACATGAATGAATTGCATATATGTTTGCTGAAGGAAACCGCAAACAGCGGACTCAGGGTTGCAGACTGCATAGTGAGTTCTGCTGTCTGGTCGACAAGTCACTCCTTTGCATGGGTTTCTTTAGTGCACCCTGGAACGGATAATGACATTTTTAAAATGGACAGGCGACCGCTACATTTCGTAGGGGGCGACAGGGGATGCACAATAGGGGACATTGCAATGGGAATGGGTTATTTTTAAAGTTCGTTAAATTGTCAACAAGAGCACGCTTCTCATGAGAGCAGCAGTATTTCCTGCCACACTGTCTTTGATGGTCAACTCTGGTAACGAGGCCCATCAGATCCTACCCAAAACCCTGCGTGCTGCATTACTGCACAAATTATTGTTGTGACTATTTTTACACTGTGTCTGAGTTGATTGGAAATTGTGTGAGCTACTAGGTTTTTGTGGCATTTCCTCCCTCCTGCAGCAAAGTTGAGCGCTAAACAGTGCTCTAAGTGGGCCAGGGTCTGTCTCCCAGGTAGCGCTCAGGCCAAGCAAAAAATGGACATTGATTCTGACCTATGAGGACACCATTTTGGTCATTCACTGACTTTAGGGGAAAAAAAGTCTTTACTTTCTTGTTTGTTTCTTGCAACTGCTACGAAGTAATGTCACCAGAAGTCCTTTTTTGTGTGACAGTGATTAAGTGACAGCGGTGGTACTTTGTGTACCACATGTCTCCTATCTCCCCAGTCACCCACACGATCGACTATTCTAGCTACCTAGTGCTCTCCTCGGCGCAATACCCACTTCACCACCCGGCTGTTCATCTCTGCCTAGTACACTCAATGGCATGAACTATGACAATATGTTGTTCTTAACAAAGACTCTTTTTTAAAAAAATTTAATTTTTTTTAGTGAATTTACATTGAATGTATTATTACTGTTTTCTACTGATCCTCATGCTGTAACTCTGTAAAGCGCTCTGATACCTGCAAGGATCATGTTCGCGCTATAAAAAACTACTAGAATAAAATAAATAAATTGCTGTTCTAAGGCCTAAAACATTATTTCATTTCAACTGAATAACTTGTGTATTGCCACTTATTTTAAACTTTGCCAAGTTGTTCTGTTGCTTTTGGCCCTGGATAAATGTGATTTATAAGCTGTTAAGTAAGATACTCTGCTGACTGTGATCATGCCTTGTCCAGTGAGGCCCCGTTTCTGAGTTTGTCAACCATAGGATGCTATTTCACATGCATTAATTACATAGGTAACGTCTAAAGTAAAGGCTTCTCAAACCACACCCGTTTTAGGGGGCCCCCAACTCCCTTTTATTCAACTTAAAGCTGTAGTTTAGCGTTTGCTGGATGACGTGACACACCGAAGATATCATTGTTGTGTATATTTTCACCAAATAAGTTATTTTGAAAAACTCACAATTTATTTCCTTATGTACTATTCTACTGTTTTTTAAAATTATTATTTATCTCCTCCAAAGGCTTTGTGCTCATTGGGCGTTCATTTTTTTAAATTATAAATAGTCACCCTATTGGCTTTGTCAATGCTGGTTTGGCGCTCGCTGTTTCAGATAGACGGTTCTGAGCGAGAATTCCCTTCGGTGCCAATGGCCTCCTTGCTAACGGTGCTTGTGCCATGCCATCGCAGCCCAATTATTTAATGCCCGCCGGCATGTGCACGTGCGCAGAGGTCTCCTTACTCTTCAGTCATGCCAGGCCAGCTGTTCACCTCACAGTCGCGAGTTCTGAATTTTAATTGCTGGGGGCAATTTTAATAGTACGGCACACATAACACACACCAGTTATTGTAATGAGACGCTGCCAGCGGTTTCCTCATCTCCCCTGCCCAACTTTTCGCCGGCTTTGCCATAATAAAACATTTTTTCTTGATTTTGATCTGTAGGTTTTTACATAGTGTGTGAAAAGCCAACAAGGCACCGGAGGGCTTTACATGCGGTAATGAATAAAAGGCGCCATTTAATGAATGATTTCACTAGACTCTCAAAGCACAAGTTGACACAAACTGACCTCATCAAAAAATATTCCGGAATGCCTATTGCGATCGTTAGCAACGCGGGCCCGGGCAAAGAGAACTGCCTTGTCACTTACACTGGATGGCCCCATTAAAATGCATATCATCCGTAATAAAGCAGATTAACGAATGATAAGTATAAAATTAAATGGAGAAAAATTGCAGAGCACCGAGCTCTAAACGGCAATCAGTGGGAGAGGCAGGAGGGATGGAAAACACGTCGGTTAAGTGCAAAGAAAAAAATGTGCAGGTAATCAAATTAGTATATAACAACGGAATGTGAGTGTCGAAGTCACAGCAACCGTGAATCAAAATGCAGATTCTCGAACAGCCGTGATCCTCTCAATGACACAAGGGCAAAATCCTTAGAAACAAGAGACCACGACAATTTCAGCTAGCTGTACCTACTAGGGCTTGAAAATGGCAGCTTTCTGTTCCATAGTGTAAAGGTGGTAGCTGTTCACACACTTTCCCTGAGGGACTGTTAGCCAAGGTGTGATTTTTACATCCGGCCTATAGAGAGATTGGGGCCCAGTGAAGGTCCAGTGGACACCAAGCAGCTTGGGTCCTACCTGATCGACTGCCCGACTCTACTTGGATTCAAGCTGCCTCAAAACACACTTCTGAAGTTCTCCCCATTTGCAAAGGATGGTCACATTAGCCGACAGGTACGTACCTTTCAGCAGTGCAGCCGGTACAATGGCACCAGAGTCCCGGAGTGTGAGGAGCCCGCTGCATCCCAAACGCATCTGTTTTTATATAGAAACTAAGGGGCGGGCCCATTCTCCTTGTTTGTATTGGGGTCATTGCGCCTTGGCTACACCACTAGGCAATTTTTTTTCCAGAAGAATATTCCACCTACATATACCTTACCACATAAAATACAATAAATGCATAGCACTGTGAGGCCTGTTCACTGGTTGCTTGGGTATTCAGTTGTTACTGAGGGGTATCCTTAGACACCAAGAATTATACTGCTTCATGAAGGACATCTTGTCAATCGCTTGTAAGTAAATGGTAAAGCCCTTCTTCAATATACTAGACCATTTGTTTTGCTGTGTAAAATTGCTGAGCCTACGTAACCACAGAAGAGGACCCTTGGCAGTAGAGAGAAGATCCGTTGCATGATATGTGCCATGCGTAGGCCAATGGCTTCTAGAGTGTGCCAGTAGATGAGATGTGCTGCTAGATGATCTGCTACAACAGACTCCTGCATCTTTAAAATTCAGGACTGCTTAAATTAGGGATTCCTGCAGATCCTACTGTCCTTCGTGTATGCCAGGCTGTAAGTTCCTGAGGGATGAAGCTAGGGTCTATTCCATATTTTGCCTTTTGAGAGAGAGAGAGAGAGAGAGAGAGAGACATACACATACACATACACAGTGATGCTAGGATCTCTTTCACATGCTGCACTGTGAGTCACAAAAACTCAATCTCTCTCTCTCTCTCTGTCTCTCTCTCTCTCTCCCCCTCTGTCCCCCTCTCTCTCTCCCCCTCTGGCCCCTTTCCTCTCTCCTAAATGTCATCCCATCTGCAAGAGGCAGTCAATGCAACGGCCTAGGAGGTTCATGTGGATGCTCGGTCCTGCACCTCAGCTCTATCGCGACTCCCAGTGACACATTATGAAGTTTCTGTAGAGCGTGTTTAGGAGCCCATAATTAAGCTTCAGTTTCGGAGGTCGGTGGGCAAGTTGGGAGGAGGGTGGTGTCCCTCCTAGGAAGTTAAGACCCGATTAGTAATTTTCAGTTAAAGATCCTTATTTTTACAGCGTGTTTTTTTTCCGGCCATCAATAATTGAGCGTCTGCTCTTACCCCCAAATTTATTTTACCTTTTTAACAGGTGTGGGGGGGTATTCCTAGCTCTGAAGCTCTTCTTTCCATTGGCCTTGCATGGCTGGTCCACCTACCATTTTGCTCGGGTTTATTTCAACCATCATGTGCACATCCAATTTTTGATGGCTCTGAAGTATAATGAGACGCCTCGCAATGCCAAAGATCAGTGTAGAATCCTTAACAAGAACTGAGTATCATCTTAAAATTAAAGATTTTAAAGTACTTCAAAGAAATTTAGCAATCTCATGAGTGGAGTCTCAAAAACCGTAACGTGTGGGGAAAGGCAACCACAGATCATCGCTTGGGGTAAGGAGCAATGCAAGGTTTTAAAACAGGAAAAATCTGATCCATTTGAGATAGATTCCCTGTAGCCAACATTTCCCCGATGCTGACAACACCACTCACTTCCTTCACTGGTCATTAAGATTGGCTTTGGTGGTTAATGCAATCATGGTCTGGAAAGAATCCTGCCAGAGCTGAATCCAACTGGTGATTTTCCTCAATGAACAATTCCAGTAATAGTTCATTCATTTCTCAAGCAGCTGTGTTCCTTAAATATGATCTCTCATTAGAGGATCCTCTCACTAAAGGATCCTCATAAGTTGTTATATCCAGTGCTTTAAATGGGCCGGTACTCACAGGTACTGAGTACCGGCACTTCTTAGATTTATAACTCTGAGTACCGGCACTTCTCTACTGCCCTGGAGAGTACCGGTACTCATGAAAGGGTAGGCCCTTTGGCCTCTAGTGGTGGTAGCCTGTCCCTTTGACCACCAAAGCACTTCTGTAGCCCTGAGCTGAGCCCCCGCTGAACTATTCAGCGTGGGCTCATTTGCATGATATGCGGGTGTTCGCCGTCATGCGGTGTTGCAAGGAATCGAGGCAGCCCAGTGAAAGCACAATGAAGAAGGCCATGGGAGGTAAGTAGGTTAAAAGGGCTTTAATCCCACCTGATTCTTTTGTGTGAGTGTCTGCTGATGTCTGTGTGTTTGCCTGCTTGTGTGTGCGTGTTTTTGTGTGAGAGAAAAGCGAGAGAAATATTGCAAAATAAGGAAATGTTAAAATATCCCTGTGTTTGGCTTTCCTTTGGTATAGCGAGTTAACCTGTTTTGTTTATAGAAACGAATTTCTCATGTGTTTTGGTATGTGCTGCCTGCTGCAACTAGTATAGAAGTCAATAAGCATCGGCATGTCTTGCCTTTAGCCCCGCCCCTGACCCCGCCCACTCGCCCCATTTAAATGAGTACCTGCACTATTATTTCCCCATTTAAAGCACTGGTTATATGAAAGTTTAAAGAGCGATCTGCACTTCTATTGATTCCAAAGTATTGATTGCCAATATCTCACAAAGGTAAGTAGATGTAGAACCAAGAAGAGTACATCTATACTTCCCTAAGTATGCTTACCGGCGACATTCAGCCATCTCACATGTTGTTTTCCCTTCGTTCTTTTTTACTAATGAGATTCGTTTTTTAATTGTGATGAGCTCGGAACCCTCAAAATTGGATACATGTGTGGCGGTTTATAAGTTGTTTTCTTGTGTGTCAGCTCTGTAGCCCTAACATCTAAACCAGGAATTGAGTTTCCATATCTTAAATGAATACAATAATGTTTATAAAAATGCTAGTTTTCCATGCTCTTAAATTTTAATGCATTCTCAGATTTCAGAATTCTATTTGAGGTTGCACAGAATAAGAATTCTGGTGAGAAAGTAGTCCGGCTCTTCTTTTTATCAGATATTTATGAGATCCACAGTGTCTTTGGTATGCTGTCATGTTGACTGGGTCATAATTGATTTTTCTTGTCCTTTGTAGTTTACGATTTAGTGTTTTGGATTTGTCATTCTGTAATGTGAAGCATATAGGTCTCGCCTACCAGACAACTCAGGCTGGTTGGTTGTGAAAGACCAATTGTGAGCTTAAAAGGAGCTTACAGCCTTCCCATTGCATACCTTTGGTTGGCTTTATTATCAATCTGATTTTATTGCTGCCACTTTATGATCCTTTTGATTGGATTGCTTGTATCCTTCCGCTCCTCACATTTATGGAACTACTTTTACTTTCAGTACTCCATGAGAATCTAAAATGCCAACTTAAAAAAACTATTTCACCATGTGAGGAGATGGGACTTTGGAGATTGTGGGGCCTTGTGCTGAGATCTACGGATGAGGCATATCTGCCCCTCCTGGTACCAACCTTCCAGTTCAAAATAAAACTTTTTGAGTCTGGTGTTGATGTCCTGGGTGTTTTCACACCCCTTTATGGACATCGACTAGTCGTTCAGTGCCTCAGTAGACGAGCTAGAAACTCACTCTGTGCAGTGATTTGTAGCTTGCCTTCCGTGCCACTGTGTGGAATCTGCACCTCACCGGGTGCCTGTGTGAAGGGAGCTGATATTGTGCGTCATACAGTAGCACCATGTGAGATGGCAGGTCTGAGAGTGCTTGTGTTTTCTAACTCTCTCTCGTGCTGCTCCATCCCCACCCCCCCAAATTTCTTCCTTTGTGCTGTGTTGCACCCCACCCCCACAGTTGGTAAAACCAAGGCAACAGGGATATTTTTTGCTGGGGTCTGTCTGTTTTTCTTTTATCTCCTGCCTTCCACTTATTTCATGAAAGCACAAGCTTTGGCACACTAAGGCTTTTAGGCACTGGGGAAGAGCCATCTGTTATACTCATTCAGCTGCCGTCTGAGGCAGAAGGTTTACTGAGCATTACCCTTCTCCTGCAGGCTCATACATTTGCTCCCTGGGCTACTACCGGGGACCAAATGGCTGAATCCTATTGAATGGACTTCGGGCTTTGGCAAGCCTTTTACCTTACATTCTGACACATCTATATTGTATTTAAATTCTGTCCAAAGTTTCCTGATTAAAATGTGTTTGAAAAATAAACCCTACCATTTATGAAGCTCGAACACATTACGTTTGGTAGATAGTTTTGAGATACCATAAGATATGTTTTTGCTTTTACTCCAATATTTTAAACAATACCCTACTGACAAAAAATTGACAAAGCAAACAGCACGGCACTCACACTATAAAGAAGAGACACATCGTCTTTGCCAATGCTTGTTTTTTTTAGGTGCAATATTCATTTTACAATGTTGGAGAGCTGTTTGTTATATTATGTTTTGCAGTGTGAATCTTTTCTGGATTCACTATGCTGTGCATTATTCCGCCATCTAGTGGTTGGGTTCAGGATTGTAGTATTTCTTCTTTTCTTTTTCTTTTTTTTTTTTTGTGGCCGGTGGGCGTCGACATACCACCATTTGGTGTCCTTCTGTGACGTCGACGTGCTACCTCCGGAAGCTCCCACCTTTGGTCGCCATCTTCAGATTCTTTTTTTCCGCCGTTGGGTCTGGATCGATACGGAAGGAGCTCCAGAAGTTTGGAGAGAAGAATCGACGAAAAATAACAAACACCAAGAAAAGAACTTTATCGACGTACCGGCCAACGAGTCGGTGAACCGGGACATAGCGAAGAGAAAAAAGACCAAAGCTTCGACGTCCTACGGAGAATGCACATACAGGGGGCTCCCTGTGCGCGGTAATGGACAAGACACCATTCAAGTTCTGCGACAATTGTCACCACAAGTACGCACAGAAGGATCAGCATTCAATCTGTAACCTTTGCCTGGCGCTGGACCACCGAAGTGAAGATTGCAACGCATGCTCGGCGTTCACCCCAAAGACTTTAAGGCTGAGAGAGAGGCAGAGAAGAGCAAATTACAACATGCAGGGTCAAGGACCACCTCCGTCGCTTCGAGACCTGGGCCTCTCCAGCGAAGAAGAGGACCTGAAGGCGAAGAGGACGCGCACATCCCAGTCGTCGAGGTCGAAAAGAAAACTCAGAAGGAGGTAAGAGAAGCATCGACCCCCAAACAGTCAGCCGACCCACGAAAGAGTGACTCCAAGTCCTTGAAAGGAGCCTTGGCGTCGAAACATTCGACGACCGCAAGTGCGTCCAAGGACAAACAGTCCGTCGGTTCCTTTGACAAGGACTCCCAGACGGCGAAAACCCTAGAAAAGACAAAGTTGTCGAAGAGCAGTCACGAAACTGACCTTTCGACGTCGAAAAAAGAAAGGGTTAAACAAGCTTCAACTTCGACGTCGACAGGCTCCAAAAAAGAGGCAGAAAATCTCGACGCCGAAACACAAGCGTCGGAGTTGGAAAAGAAAAAGAAAAGGCTCGAAGCCGAAATGGCGAGTATCTTGCAACGCAAGAAGGATTTCGACAAGAAAATGAACTATTCAAGATTCTGCCGAAAATTTCGACCGAAGCTGAAAAAGACGTCGAAGAACTAGAGCTGCCGACAATGCCAGAACCGGTCGAGGAAGAGGAGTACTACTTCGAAGCCGAAGGAGAGGAAGAGGACCAAACCTATCACGGTTCTGCGTCCTCGGAGGCGCAAGGCATGCAGTGGCAAGATCTCGACGCCGAATCACCAGAAGAAGGGGTAGACTCATACCCCTCGAGGCCCTCACCACCAGATGACATTGGGATGTACATTCAGGTGATAAAGAAGGCTGCAGACACTTATGGAGTGCAGTTAGAGGAGGAAAAACCGCAATCCTGTTCTCTCCTAGAGACCTTGCTGCCTACACAAACAAGGAGTCAATTCCTTCCCATGCTACCAAATGTGCTGGACCAGGGTAAGGAAGCCTTTAAAGAACCTGCTACATGCAAGGCTGTAACACCAAGGGGTGAGAAAAAATACAAACATTCCTCAAAGGATCCTATGTATATCAGGGGTTCAGTGCCAGCTGATTCTATGTTAACTTCCACGGCTAGGAAGAGAGCTAATGTACCCACTAATGTGGGGCCACCACCAGACAAAGAGAGCAAGAGAATGGATCTCATGGGGAGAAAGTTGGAACGAAGTGCGGCAATTCAGTGGTGCATCGCAAATTCAAATGCATTAATCAATAGACATGCATATCAACACTGGGAAGAAGTAGGTGAACTACTAAAACATCTGCCAGACCAATTCCAAAGAAGGGCAAGCCACTTAGTGGAAGAAGGGAAGAACATGGCGGTTTAAAATCAGCCCTAGATGCAGCAGAAACATCTAGCAGATAGATGATGATCGGGGTCACTGAGAGAAGGCACGCCTGGCTAAGAATTTCAGGTTTCAAACCAGAAGTACAAAATAACATATTAAACACCCCGTTCAATGGTGAACAACTATTCGGAACAGCTGTGGACGAGAAATTAAATCAATTAAAGAAAGAGAATGAGACTGCAAGGTCCATGGGGGCACTACAATTCAGAGGCATGTGCAGGGGAGCACCATCACGGAGACCAGCAGGCAGAGGTAACCACCAGCCTGTAGCCTCACACCAAACTTTTCAACAAGGTTACCAAGGAGGAAGCCAGGGCCAGCAGCAGGGCCAACAACAACAAGGTTGGCAATACCAACACTGAAGACAATCCTTTCGAGGGCGCCCTCGAGGAAGAGGCCAACCGCAAAGAGGGGGACAGCAACCCACCTCCAAGTGACTTCACTGCAAGAATTACGCACACTCAAACAAAATCACAGAGGGTGCAACAACAGACAAACCTAACTAAAGAACATGTACCAAAGAACAGACAATTCCTCCAACATATAACACCAGTGGGAGGCAGGATAAGAAACTTCTTCCAGGAGTGGAAGAAAATTACATCCGACAAATGGATATTAAACATAATACAATACGGTTACTGCATAGAACTTGCAAAACAACCTCCAAGCAAACGACCAAACAACAAGGTTCATTCAGCAAAAGAACTATCTCATTTGCTCGAAGAAGCACAACAGCTTCTGAACAAAAATGCCATAGAGAAGGTACCATACAAGGAAAGGAACAAGGGCGTGTATTCCACGTACTTCCTCATACCAAAGGTGGATGGAACCTTACGACCAATACTAGACTTAAGGTTCCTAAACAAATTCATAAAGACTCAAAAATTCAAAATGACATCCTTACAAGAAGTAATACCTCAGATACAGGAAGAGGACTACATGGCAACTATAGACTTAAAGGATGCTTACTTGCACATCCCCATCAACAGCAGACACAAAGGTCTATTGAGATTTGCGATCAACAAAACACACTACCAATTCACAGTGCTAGCATTCGGACTGAAATCAGCACCAAGAGTCTTCACAAAATGCTTAGCAGCAGTAGCGGCCCACCTAAGAAGGCAAGGGATTCATGTTTACCCATACCTAGACGACTGGTTAGTAAGAGCAAGATCATACAATCTTTGCAAAAAACACATACAGAAAGTCATAGAGATATTGGTCCAACTCGGTTTCTCAATACACTGGGAAAAATCGTCAATAGAACCGGAACAAGTAAAGATATTCTTAGGGGCAGAAATCAACACAATACTAGGAAAGGTATTTCCGAGCACGAAGAGAACATTACCGATTCTGAAGGAGACACATCTATACCACAAGGGGCAAGCTCTGACAGTGAGGACAGTGGGCAAACTGCTAGGGATGATGGCTTCATGCATTCATCTAGTCCCAAACATTCGACTACACATGAGACCATTCCAGGAATGGATTCAACAGCAATGGTCACAGGCAACAGGGAGTTGGGAGGATCTAGTGGTTGTCACGCAAACAGTTCATCAAGAGATGGCATGGTGGAACAGAAAGAACATAGCACAGGGGAGACTTCTCATACAACCAACTCCAACAGTGACCATTACAACAGATGCTTCCCAACTAGGATGGGGAGTGCACATGAACAACCTCAGAGTAAGGGGATTGTGGACACAACAGGATGCGATAAAACACATCAACTTCCTGGAGTTAAAGACAGTGTTCCTAGCCTTAAAAGCCTTTCAGAAAGAGCTTTACGGGAAGAGGGTGTTAATCCAAACGGGCAATACAACTACCATGTTCTACATCAACAAACAAGGAGGAACACAATCGACAACACTATCAACCTTAGCCCAAGAACTATGGAGATGGGCAATCCCAAGGAAAATAGACTTACTAGCAATACATCTTCCAGGGAAGGACAATGTAGAAGCAGACAGGCTGATCAGGTAAGCATCAGCATCCCACGAATGGGAAATGAATCAATCAGAAATCCTAAAGATATTAAAAAAATGGGGAACTCCTCAAATCAACCTTTTTGCAACACCCCAAAATGCAAAATGCCAACACTTCGCATCCAGGCAACCGTGCAAACAGTCCCTAGGGAATGCGCTATGGATTGACTGGTCATGGACATTTGCTTACGCTTTTCCTCCCGATACCACTGCTACACAGGGTACTCAACAAATGCAGGATCAGCCACATGACATTAATATTCATAGCACCTCAGTGGGCCAGACAAACCTGGTTCTCACAGATAATGGAGATGACTCAAGGGGCAATGCACAAGTTCCCCAACAGAAAGGACCTCTTAACTATGCAGAACGGAAGGGTGCTACACCCAGAACCAGAGAGGCTAAGCCTAGCAGCATGGCTCCTGTGGACTTAGAATTTGCTCACCTCAGACTACTAGAGAGCACATTGGCAGTACTCCGAGAAGCAAGAAGACCTACAACAAGGAAGTGTTACACAGCCAAATGGAAAAGATTCTCTCAATGGTGCCTTACAGAAAAACTTTCAAGAAGGATCACAAAGGAATCAACAGTACTAAAATACTTAACATATTTACTACAGAATAAACTGAGCTACACATCTATAAGGATACACTTAGCAGCAATCGTAGCGTACACAAGGGGAGAAACAGGGAAGAGTTTCTTCATGGTCAAAGGATTCCTAGAAGGACCAAAAAGAATAGCACCTCCAAAAAAGATGCCACCACCTGCATGGAATCTCAATGTAGTACTAGCTCAAATGATGAAGGCACCATTCGAACCAATCCACAAAACAACGCTACAAATGCTCACACTAAAAACTGCGTTTTTAGTTGCAATTACATCACTACGTAGAGTAAGTGAATTGCAAGCTCTAACACTGCAAGAGCCCTACATGCAAATACATAATGACAGAATCGTCATGAGAACTGATCCACAATTTATGCCAAAGGTGGTATCAAAATTCCACGTAAACCAAGCAATACAAATACCAAGTATTTTCCAAAAACCAAAGACCCAAGCAGAAAGGGCATTACACACCCTGGACTCCAGAAGGGCAGTCATGTACTACATAGAAAGAACCAAAGAATACAGGAAAACAAAACAATTCTTTGTATCATTTGCCAACAGTTTTCTTGGACGACCAGTCACAAAGAATACCATTGCAAGATGGATTGCACAAGCCATACAGTTGTGCCACAAACAGGCAGGTCAGACATTACAAAGAGCACTGCACGCTCACTGAACAAGGAAGAAAGGAGCAACAGTAGCTTTTCTAGCAAATACACCCATTCAAGACATTTGCCAAGCAGCAACATGGTCTTCAGTGCACATGTTCACAAAGCACTACTGCATGGATATTCAAATGAATATAGAAGCACAAGTAGGACAAAAGGTCTTAACACATATTTCACAAACCAACGCTCATCTTCCACCCAACCACCACAAGACTAGCAAACCACTACAAAGTCCATGCACAGCATAGTGAATCCAGAAAAGATTCATGCTGCAAAACGTATAGTTTCTTACCTGTCGGTGTAGTTTTGCAGCTTGAAGAATTTTCTGGATTCACTAGCGAACCCACCTTCTCCACCAGAAAGATGAGACAAGAGGAAGAAATAAATGAAACAAAAGTGAACAATTAAAAAAATTTTAAAAAAAGAATCCGAAGATGGCGACCAAAGGTGGGAGCTTCCGGAGGAAGCACGTCGACGTCACAGAAGGACACCAAATGGTGGTATGTCGACGCCCACGGGCCACGAAAAAAAAGAAGAAGAAATACTACAATTCCGGACCCAACCACTAGATGGCGGAATAATGCACAGCATAGTGAATCCAGAAAATTCTTCAAGCTGCAAAACTACACCGACAGGTAAGAAACTATACGTTATCTTCTATTGCTAGGTTATATAGAGCACAGCCTACACCCGAAGGTTATCTTAGCTGTAACACCCAGCACTGCAGCTAAATTTAAAAAGAATACATTTAATCCTGTTTAAACTGTATGAGGAAAAAGCCAAGCTTTTATGAATTTTCTAAATTTCAGCAAATTGGTTTTTACACAAATTGGACTTAAAAGAGAATTTCACTTGAAGGCAGGTGCAACAGAAAAGACCTGCCACCAATTGTAGCACTCCTTATCTTAGAGACGTTGGATTGGGTAAGGTGGCCTGAAGTCCTAAAGACACAATGCTTTGAAAAGGAGATCCGACTCTTCAGAGGGTGCAAGTGCAGAGAAACACATGTCACAGAAATATGCCAGAGAAATATTGTCACTCAGCCTCAAATGGTTACCAGCCTGGCAGCCAAGTTTTGAATCAAAAGGAGTTTTTGAATAGCTTAAAGTCGGTTGTCTGATTATTCCACATTACAGTAAACAAGGGAAGTGGAAATGAAGGCATTCAAGGTTTGAACGTTAGGGGAGAAGTTGACGAGAGACGGAATCCATTTCAGAGTTGAAGAAGACATGATTGCACTACTGCATTCATCTGATTAGTTGAGTATCAATTTTCATACTTGCGTTTTTATAGAGAACAGTCCTGGTCTCCGAAAGGAAGCTCCCAGAAGGGGTTGATTTGAAAGGCTGCAAAATTTCTGTCTTGTCTCCTTCAGTTTTAATTGGTTGAAACACATCCAGCTTCAACGTTTGTAAGTCATTCATGAATCCTTTGGGATTACTTGAAACTTTCAGCACAAATTGTGTGTTGTCTGAGTACATAAAGAAAGAGAAACCAAAAGACTGAATGATATGGGCCAAAGATTGGTTGCGCCTGGAAAGTTTCAGAATGATCCGTCAGGCGGGGCACACAAAGAAAAGGGAGGGAGGGGGGGGCAAAACACGTTACCCATGCATTTTTCAATAGGGAAACTGAACAGTGATACTGCATAAACAGTTAAGCGGAATTACACCAAATTTGGCAGAAAGCTAGATCTTCATCACGAAAGTATACTTTTTGTGATTTGGTTTAAATTCTTTCAGTATTTCCTAAGAAATTAAGATTCAAAATGTATGTATGTGTGTATATATATATATATGTATGTATATATATACATACACAAACACACACACACACACACACAGACTCCCCTCCTCCCCCCATGGATCTAAAGTAAGGTCTAAATGGCTACCACCAAATCAACAAAGATGTGGCGGCAGCAAATTTAGGACTCAGGGACTCATCCCACTGTCCTGGAAAAAGGTTAAAAAAATAACCTTATATGAGAACAGGGTTAGGGATACCTTTGACCCCTAAGCCTGGTGGAACCCCTAGGCAAAATATATATAGATATGTTATTTCAACAATACTGTGGGTCCACTGTATCATTTAAAAAAAAACAAAAAAAAAAAAACAGGCTTCCACCCTTTTAAAAAATAAGCCCCCTCCAGCACCCGGGGATTAGCACAAGTATTTTCATTTTTTTGGGGGGGGGGAGGGAGTGCACGACCGGCATCTCAAGCCATTTCAGGCACTAGGGAATCGATCCCCTGGGGCCAGTAAAGTTATTTATGGGTAGGGGGACAGGTGTCTCCCTCGAACCTTCAGAAGGCCCCTTCGACCCCATCCCCATGGGCTAATATGTTTATATCTGTGGAGGGGGTTGTGCGACTGCTTCCCCTGAGCTGTAGAATGGCATAGGGGAACCCATCATCTGGGGTCGCAACGAAAAATGCAGTGGGTGCCCCAGTCTCACCTGGGACACCCACAGCAATTGCAGGCCATGGTGGCAGCCCAGGTTCTCTGCCGCTTCGGCCAGCTCCCCTTCCTGCACCAATCTCGGGTGCAGCAGGAGCTGGCTGCATTTGTTTCCTCCCAGTTGGTGGGAGTAGCTTTTCTCTGCTCTTGTCAGGCGGGAGCAAACCTGTGCTCCCTGCCCACAAGAGCTCAGGCAGGAAGTTGAAGTTCTCCCTGATTGTGCTGTTGCGGGCAGGGAACAGCGATGTCCCAAAAAATGGGGTCCCCAGGACACTGCTTCAATCGGGCTTCAGGGATGAATCTTACGCTCCGGGACAGTGGGTTCCTGGGGCCTTCAGAAGCCTCTGGGAGGGAGGCCCATCAAAAAAAATGATCAGCCCTGTGGGATAGGGTCCTCCGGCCATTTTGTGGCTCAAGGTGGGTGGGGGGCTGCACGTCCCCCTCCACAAAAAATGAACTACTGCCAGAGGTCCCTGGGTCGCTTTCGTGGCTTTGGGATGGGAGCGGCATGCCCCTTCTCCATTAAAGAGCTATTGGCCCAGGGGATGGGATTCCAAGGGCCTTAAAGTCTCAGAGAGCGGGACTGTATACCCCCCTCCTCATTAAAAAAAAAAAGTGATCATCTCTGTGGAATGGGGTCCATAGGCCATGAAATGGCTCAGGAGGGGGGCTGCATTCGCTGCTAATAAAAAACAGAAATTAATGTGAAATGATCAGAGTAGCTGCTCATTTCACTTTCACTTCTCCAGCTAACCATAATGCCATGCAAGGGCTTTTAAAAATATATATATTTTTGGTGGTGCTTTTAGAAGGGGCAGGGGCACCACCAAGCTTTGTTTTAAAGTTGTGGGGTCTGCAGGGAACAGAGAAGCCACCCTAACAAATGTTTTAAAAATTGGCATAAGTCTCCTGGGTCATTGAATTCATAAGCCCAGGAGAACTTCACATTATTTTTTAAGCAATCTGAGCTGGAGCTGTATGTTTTTCAGCTGGAGTGCAGGGACCCTTTGTGGTTAGTTCTATGACTGTATTTTGAGTTCTGAACAATCCTAAAAAGACACTGGGACATGTTAATGTTTTTAAATTCTTTTTTTGAAAATATTTAGTGACAGTCACCATTATTGAACATTGCAATGTGTAAATTCATAAAATATACATTTGATTATAGTTATTGGTGATTTTTTGACAAGAACAATATAGAAATTGATGCGCTGACCCTGTGATGAAGCCAGTAGGTCAGCTTTTTATATTTTAGTGGTCTGACCCTTTGACAAAGTCAGTAGGTGTGCCTTAATTAAAATGACACTATTTATATTGTTATATGACAGTCAGCCGTGCGCGGGAGACGGGATGGGTGGGCCACCCACAGGAGCCATGCACAGCAATAGACATCTTACTTTGTTAAAGCCATAGAAATTAATTGTAAAAATGAAGGTTAGAGTGATGTTATAGTCAGGAATTGTAATATCTTACTTTATATTACAAAAAACCTCAGAAATGCACTGAAATAGCCAAAGCTTAAATGAACATTATGTGAAAATGTCAGTTAAAAGCTTAAATGAACATTATGTGAAAATGTCAGTTAAACATACCGTTTTAAACTATCAAAATCGCTGAAATTCACCAGTTATAGTTATCTCAAGTAACTATAACTCATGCTCTAAAGTGACTATTACTTGCGCCTTTGCCATGCATTGCTCATTACCATACATATTAGATCACTCATGACATCTTCTATGACCTAGGTGATAACATCACTGCCAAATCTGAAATGACATCATTTCTAACAATACTGTGCATGTTGCAGTTATTTTAGGGCGCGAGTTATTGTTTCTTGAGACTTGGCACAATACTCAACCTTCAGCTCTCCCAATGAACACAAGACAGTTTCACAGGTCAGAACACGGTACTTGAAAAATATCATCATATAAAGGGAAAGACTAGTCTGCCTCCACCTGCTCACTGTCATTATCATGGTAGATGTGTCCTATACAAATGCTCTTTCCATAAGCACCTGAGGACTACATTACGTTTGAGCCTTGGGACAAATTGTAGTACAGAAATCAGTATTCAGAAAAGTCAAAATGTTTTTGTACAATGCCGTAAGTGGATGGAATTTAGTACGTTTGCTGCAAATCTATAAGATAAGCTTGCAGTGGTCTATTCTGGACGTGTTCTGCATTTGAGGGAAGCTTATTTTGCTACCTAAGTTGTAGGTATGTGTGTGTTAGCGAGAGAGAGAGAAGCTTGCAGTGCTAATGTGTGTATTTTATCTGTTTCATGCCTCTGATATGCTTTCACTGATGCAGCATTGCTGCACATACACATGTGTGTGTGTGATATGACTGTACTGCTGACATATGTCCTGTATCTGTTGTGTGAGAGGAAAGACCAAACTGCTGCAGATGTCTGTGTGAGGGAAGCTTGCATAGCTGCCAGTGCTGTATCTCTTCTATGTGAATGAAGCACACACAGCTGCTACAGGTGCTGCATATGCTGTGTGATTAGAAACACTGCAATGTTGCTGTCTGTGTTGTGCCTTTTCCACATCAGTTGTAAGTGTCATGTAGAGGTATGGCTTTTACCCTGGTTATTTCTATTCTTGTGTGTGTATGAGAAGTGTACAAGTCGCTGTGCTTGTCTAGCACGTGAGATGCTTGCCTTTCTGCCTGCGTTCAGTGGCGGAGGAGCATCGGGCTGCAACCCAGCAGAGGCAACAGTGAAATATAAAATGATAATACAATAAGTTTATTATCATTTTCTTTTTTCACCATTGCCTCTGCTGGGTAGGCAAGTCACAAGGTGGGGCCGGGCCATCCTGGAGGAGGCGTTGTGGGCACTACTAAGCGCGCATGATGGCTTGGCCAGCCATCTTAGGCCGGCCAAACCGTCATGCGCACTTAGCATTTCTCCACCCGGCTGTGTTGCACATCCGGGTGGAGAAAAGCCACAGGCTCCCAGGCACTGTCTGAGCAGCAAACCAGGCCACTCAGACCAATCCTAGCACTTTTCTCATGCTGGGAATAGCATTCCCAGCATGAGAGAAGTGCTGGGATTGGCATCCGGGAGCCTGTGCAAGGTGCTCCTGACGAGGATCGGGAGAGGAGCAAGATGGAGCAGACACAGCGTCAGGTAAGTCGTTATTTATTTATTTTTTAATGTTATTCTTTGTTTTCGTATTTATGTATTTATCCCCCCACCCCGCTGCCGCCTGCCCTACCACATCGCATAAGGAGCAGCTGCCACTGCTTGTGTTGTACTTGTTCTGTGTGTGTGAGAAGTTTCCACTGCTGCTGCCTGTGCTGTACTTGTCCTTTGTGAGAGAGAAGCTTGCACTGCTGCTGCCTGTGCTGTACTTGTCCTTTGTGAGAGAGAAGCTTGCACTGCAGCTGCCTGAGCTGGCCTTGGTCTTTGTCTAAAGGAAGCGTGCTCTGCTGGTACTTGTGCTGTACATTTGTCTGTGGAAGGAAACTTGCACTGTGGCTGTCTGCACTGTACTTGCTCTTTGTCGAGGGGGGGGGGGGGGGAGAGGAGGGCGCACACTTCTTCGACCCCTGATATGCTTGTTTAGTTCCAGACGTTAGTGATTCCGTGTTTGCTGGAATATGCGTGGCCTGGAGAGAGGAATGATTTTAACTCATTGCTGCCTAGCTCCCTGGACCCTCGCCGCATCCCTCTGGGCCCAGTCTGGCACACTGTTGCCCTGGTGCTGCGGCATCTCTTCTCTAATAAGATACGGTGCCAGGATACTGACCTGCAGCTAGAAACAAGATCCTGCTATTGCAACTCATTGCTTCAGACAGGCCGCCCCGAAGTCAAATGCCTGCGGTTTCCGGACAACCGCAGCCAATAGTGCATTAATAAGGAGCACACTGGAAGTGTTCTCAGAGTACTTGCAAGGATTCATCACTTTTCAAAATAGAAATATGCTTCGTCTTTCATCTCCAATGTCTGCCTCTCTACAAGACTCTCCTTTCACTCATTCGCCTTACTTTTCACTCCTCCTTTCCTTTCTCTTATTTCATTTTTGTTTTTTTTCTGTCCATGCTCACTCTCTCCCTTCTTTCCACCCTTCATATGTTTGTTTGCATGCCTCCATTCTTTCATACCTTCCTTTCTCACTCACATCTGATATCTTCACTCCCTTCCTTTCACCTTTCCTTCCCTCACTTCCATGCTTTTTCCTTTTTAGGTCTCGGCTCTAGACGGCACGCATGCGCTGTCTCAAACCGAGACATTCTGTATCTACATCGTGTAGTAAGAGCCCGCCCATGGCTTCCCATTTGATGGCACCATCGTCGCTCCATTCTTCTTTCTCCCCATTTGTGAAGGGTATGCATACGTCATGCCTCTTCTGTGTTTAACCCTCCCCAGAGCGCATCTCCTTACCACATTTAAACCTACCCAGCGGCCATTGTTGTAATTGTATCTGGACTACTTTATTATTTTTTTTAATGGGTGACTTGTCCCGCCACACATTAGGAGCGCTGTTGTTTAAATTAACGCTGAGTGCCGATTTTTATTATTTTTAAAAATCACGTCTGCTGCTCTTATTATTATTTCTTTTTTAACCCTGGGAGGACACATTGACTTGGTAAGTGAAGCTGTGCGTTCCTTAGTGCTGAAGCACACAGCCCGTGTTCTGACACACCGAAGTCTACACACATGACATCTTTATTTCATAAATTTTGTTCCGTTTGAGGTAGATTTTTTTTTCGTTGAACTCTGCAATTTATGCAGCAGATGGAGTAATATGTGGAGGGGTTAAAACCATAATTACACGGGAAGAAAAACGCAGATGCAGGATTGCAGAATTCCAGTGCTCATGCGTGTATTTTAAAATGCAATTACCTTAATTCATTAAGGTGTTCCTGTTACCAAGGAGTCTGGGTCACAGAAATATCTGACGTTAATGGCAGGGGCATCTCCTGTAATTGGGGGTCCCTCTCTGTCATTTATGTAATCTGTCCCTCCAATTCCATCCGTGTAATGTGTTGTCACTTTCAGTAGGAGGAAGGAAGGTTGAGTTCAATGAGAGGCATTCAGTGTTTTTGTCTCTGTAAATACAAATCACATTTGCTCTAAAGTTAAAAAAAAAAAAAAAGTCAGTGCAATACTGCATAAAGATGCACAGTGCTGCACAGGGGAAAAATCGTACAGATCTGTATGTGCTAAGAATGCTGTGACGTCATCGGCTGCACTCGCTCTAAAACGATGTGCTATTCCAGCGCTTTAGTGTTGCCACGCTGCAAACGCAAATGAACGGTCTCGTCTGAGACTTACACTGAAGGCACACCCACACGACACATTTCTGTGTGGAGAGAACCACCAGTGGTAAGCCTGGTAAAATGTGTAATTTTGAAAACAGTACACTTGTTGTGCATGGAAGGATCACATGACATTCAGCTTGCCCATTGCTAGATTTCCATGCAAAGCTAGCGTGTGCTACTTTACTAGCTGGGGCTTTGCATGGAACCCTAGGGGTGTTCTTTACGCCTACTTTGCATAGATTGTGATGGCTTTGTACTACATGACACATGAACACAGTGACTTGCTAAATTAAGCTGTGCATTCCTTGGAGCTGAAGCACACAGCCTATGTTCTGCCACACCGAAGTCTGTGTTGTGGTTTGGACCTATTCACAGGCTATTTTGATGTTTCTGCCTCCAATGAGACTTTTCATAGTTTGTGCCAGCACAAGGCTGTGCTCTGGTTTGTGCCTTCTCACAGGTTATTTGGTTGTGGTTAGGATTTACTCAACGATTACGTTGTGGTTTGGCACTGAACAAGGCTGTGTAAGGGTTTTGGGGTGCACGCACGCAGGCTGTGGCCACAAGTATTTAGTCTGTGCTTTGTTCCCATTCACAGGCTGTTTTTTGAACTCCCACTTCGGCTTTATGTGGTTGGAGCCTGCAAACAGATGGTCTGTGACCACACGTAGGGAGCGTATGGTTTGTTTGCATGTACACACTGGCCGTGTCCACAGCCTCTTCTTGAGGAAGTGACTGTTGTGTTTTATATTAATGGTGATTTGTGCTCCGTGCCCAAATGAACAAATCTCTAATTTATTACTTAAAAATAGAACATTGTTTACCTACTCTGGAACCTCTTTGCTACGAGTCACATTAAGTTTTAGTTCTGCAATTCTTCTTAGGAGGAGCAAATATGTATTGCACTCTGCATCTCCGGGTAAAATCCACGAGTCTGAAAGTACAGTTTCACTAATAATATATCTGCCACTTATGTGTCTTTTTTAGTTCAGTCTAGTTCTTTATTATCGCTTTTAAAAGCACTTCCAAATAAGAATTCTGACTTCCAGTTATACAAAAATAACACTTTAAATAAGTACTTTTCAAAGCAGTGCTATATTGTGCCTATTAATGTCAAAGCGAACACGTTAAAGAGCAGTAGATGTTGGAGCACCCATTATAATGTGCTGCATGGCTAAATACTTATAAGGCCCCAATGGCGAGACCTATTGGCTATGCCAATGCAAAGCGCGCCAGTGGTTTAAGTGGGCCGGCTTATTTCCCCATGTTGTAAATTGTTTTCATACCTGTTCTAACACCTAAGTACACCTGCCTGGTCGGAAACCCCCCTGCTGGTCTTTTCAAATTAAAATTTTAATGCAACATTTTTATTGCTAGCCTTTGATTCTATCACTTGAGCGAAAGCATTTTCTCTCTTTTTCTTTTCCTGACTGTGTGAATGTGGGGCTACTGACAGACTAAGGGCGAAAGTTCAGGTTGTAGCACCGTGAGTACACCATGGCCTAAAATGACGCCATTTAGAGATGGTTATCGAGTTAAAAGGCCGTTAAGTGAAGAATCCTAACCAACAGAATAGTCCTACAGACTGCTATTCATGTCTGTCTTAAACATACGGCTAAAAAACAATCTCATTAACAACGCCGAAAGCGCGAAGACCTATTGGCTTTGCCAATGCTTGTCATTTCATTCTTCTGTCTTCACTTCTTTCTACCTACTTCCCAAACTCGGGCCTCTTCCTTTCTGTCCATTCCCTTCCTTTATTTTCCATTCTCAGACTTTATAGTCCCTTACCCACCTAACCTCCCTTTCAACCGCCTGCTCTTCTCTTTCTTGTACTTTCTCATTTCATCCTTCCCTCTTTTCTTTTCCCTTTCTTAAACGTATCGCCCCCTTTCTGTCCTCCTTTCATACTGCATTGCCTGCATCCTTCCCCCCTCTTTCCTTTCATGTTTAATTCTTGCATGCCTTCTTCCCTTCAATTCATCCTTGCCCCCTCCACACACACACACACACACTTTCACTCCTCCTCCCTATCCCATCCATCTATTGTTCTTTTCCTTCCTGAATTTCTCCCTTGCGCTTCTTCTGTCTCCTCTTTCACTTTCATCTGCGTTCATTTTCCGATTCTTCAGAGTCTTGTTTTGTTCCTGCGTCCAGTATGAAGCCGCTCTTGCTCGCGCCTTCTTAAGCTGGGGGGTGGTTGGGATAAAGATCACCCCCCCCCCCCTTCTCCGCAGTGCTCTCTGATTCTCCCCATCCGCCAGTCTCTCTTGCTGCTGTGGTTCATTTCCGAGGCTGCTTTGATCTGCTCATACCAGTCCCCAGCTCCCAGACTTCCTGTGGCCCCTTAGGCCTAATTAACCTCTTTGTAATGATATGGCATGACGACAAAGATGCGCTCTTGTGTCCTCCTGGTGTGTTTGCAAGGGCCTCGGCAGGTGTCTGGCTTTCAAAGGTACCCATGAAGCATACAGGAAGCGGACATTTTAACTTACAATATCAATGCAAAATAGTGGAAATGCTGATTGTCATCTGTCACAGAGAAACTAAATAAAACTGCTTCTTTGTGCATATAAGCAGTATAGCAGCAATGCCTTGGGTCCTGGAATCCATGAGGGCCAGTCACTGGACATACCAAGCAGCACAGGGCGCACAGTGAAGGACAGGGCTTGTCAGCAATCCTTAAAACACACACAGCTTAGATGTCTTTTTCTGAAACTAGTATGTTTCATTGTGGCATGATTTTGGCATCTGGGTTGACCTCATAAATATTTTCCTAGGAACTGAGTGCCTGATAGCATTCATTAACATTTGCAGGTGGGATGACCTATAAAAACAATGTTGTAGGAGCTGATTTCTTTACACTTCTGATAAATCACACCTGGGTTTAAACAGATTTCTTCCTGAGAGCTGCGTAAACTATTCTGTTCCCAGTGGTGGCTGCTACCTTGAAGCAGCAGTGTAAGGGGCGGTGGAGAGGGGGGGGGGGGGGAGGAGGGAGGGGGGTTGTTGGTCGGGTTAAAAAAAAAAATTCCTTACCTGCCGGCTGGTCGGCTGCCGCCACCGCCTCTCCTGCGTCCTCTTCCTGGCTTCTTGGGGGAAACAGGAAGCACCAGGGCTCCCACGCTCCCCGCAGCCAATCACAACGCTGCAATGCAGCATTGTGATTGGTCTGAGCGCTGTGACACGGTGCTCAGCCAGGGGCAGAAGGGGTGGGCATGTTCTTCACGCAGGCTGTAATGCAGCCTGCATGGAGAACATGCTATGTGCGCATGACTGTTTAGGCGGTCCGAGAGGGCTGGCCAATCACTCATGCTCACATAGGGAGTGCAAACCACTCCTTTCCCTTTTCAGAGAGCAGGCCAGCCCCACAAAGACGCCGCAACCGGAAAAAAAATTATAATAACCTCGAGTTATTATCATTTTATTTTTCCTTTTTTTATACTGCATAAAGCAGTTGCGTGACGCTCATCCGCTTTAGCGGAGGAGCCACCACTGTCTGTTCAATGTATTTCACTTCAGGTTTCGACACAAATATCTTCTTGAGACCGACTACCTCTCTACATCCCTAGTAAACCAGGAAGCACTGATAAATGTTTTCCTCTGAACTGAGTGACCTATTGTTATCTGGACTTGCTACTCCTGAAAGGTTAACAGGTAGTTCAGTGGCCCTTCCTCTCTTGCCTTTGTGCCCTTATTTTGGGTTTCTTCTGTCTGGAGACTCCCAGCTCCACCCCAAGTTCCTGCTCTCACCTAGGGCCAGATGTATCAGAGTTTTACCCATTCTGTGTCTATGGGAAAATGTGTTCATACATATGGCCCCTAGTGGCTTAACCTTGGCTGGACCAGTCTGCGTGAAATAACCAAAATGGCACAACATCCCAGAACCTGTCTCAGAAACGAACAACTGTAATGCCAATTTAGTGTAACAATGGACCAGAGGCTTCCAACCAGTGTACAAAGTGCCTGGGTCTCCACACACTTGCGGCACCGAGAATTTCTCTATTCTCTAGGTTTGGGTAGTCATGGAAAACTTGGCTTGCCAGGCTCAAATCCAGAAACCTGGGAACTTTGATCTAGGTGTCAAGGAGGGGCTGGCTGGATTCTACTTCAAGGGAGAGAGACGGCCAACTACTCAGAAGGGACATAGGTGAGGGAGGTGCTGCTCGAAGAAGATAGGCTGTTGAGAGACCGAGGTTAAGAAGAGGAGAAAAAGTATTCTTTGCACCAGGTAGGGGCCTGCATTGCTCCACGAGCTGTAGGCCCTTTAGTTCCTAAAGACATCACAGCATATCAAAGTTGTGTGCCTCCGGGATTAGAAAATTGTTTGGAACACAAGTCTTTCCAAAGTCCCTCAGCTCAACAGTGTAAAGCCGCTCGGTGCTCAGGGAAGCTAGGCTCCAGCACGCAGTCTATCTAAAAGATATGAAAAAATACCAAAGGACAGCTGCATCAACAGAGGAACTGACATCTGGAGCTAAGCACTCACCAGAGAGGGACACCCGCGGACTCCGTATATATTGGAGTACCTCCGCTGTAACTACCAAGTGCGCAGCAGACAGGGTGAGGTCTCTGCTGGTTGTGCCCCTAAGACTGTGCAGTGCACACCTTAGGTCAGGGGTCTTCAAACTGGGGGGCGGACACCTCTAGGGGGGCCTCAAGTGATCCCAGGGGGGCCCATCAGGCTCTGGCCAAAAGAAGCATTATGCTGATAGTAGTGCTTTGTTTTAAGCGGGGGGGGGCGGGGCGAGTGGGGTAAGAGCGGCAGTAAGCTGCGCTGTAATGGGCCATCACTAACATCTTTTCTCATTTATATCCTAGCTGAGAGTATGTGTCAAAAGGGAAGGGACTCCAAATATTGTTCAAAACCCCCCACCTCCAATTCTAATAATCACACTGTGGATACTTTTACACGCAAGTAAGGCCCGCCTGACCAGAATAGTATGTTTGGCAATTATGTATTTGATTGCATTTTTAAAATGGTAACCGAACTTCACTGCAATGTTTAAATAAGTGTAGACATATTTAAACATTGCCAATTTAATGTCATAATTGTGAAAAAGTCTGAGGAGAGGGCCCCGTTTTTTCTTCTTTTCTTTCCACTGGGGGGTGCGGCATTAAAACATTCGAAGATCCCTGCCTTAGGGTATTGTGGACCTGAATGCCTGACAAGCAAAGATACAGTTTGCACTAAGAGAACCTGAGGAGAAAGAGCAAAGTTTGTATTGCTAGAAGGGGAGCAACAGTACTACCTGTTATTTGTAACTGCTATTTCTGAACCGTTTATGCACAGTTTTAGGTTGTGTGTGTCAATTAAGGAAAGTACATCTACTTTTTAACAATTAAGCACTGATTAAGCATTCACTCATTAAAGTGTGTAGGGGAGTTTGTGGAGTCTGTAACACCACACTAACCTCCCTGGGTAAGAGGTGGACTGCTTGACTCCACTACCCCGAGGTTTATATGCTAAAGAGCTACACTTGGTGCTTAGTTTTGGTTCAATACTAAGGTAATCCCCAGGCCATCAGACCACCACATTGGCTTCTGCACCTGTCATGTGCTTTTATTAGTTTCCTGTCTGTGGCTTATATGTGCCCTTTAATTACAGAATTGTGATTTCTGGTATTGTCAAGGATGTCACACTAGAGTAGTGCATGCAGTTGTCATATCGACCGACCTTGGAGTCGATCAATGGCTTTGCTGGGGACACAATCCCAAACAAGTAATCCTTGCTTGTCATGGCCTCCCGAAAAAGTTATCACAGTGACCAAACTGGATCTCACATTATACTTTTTAATGTAATCTTTAATTTCTTTGGGAGAGATTGGTGAGATTGCAACATTAGAATTATGTGGTCTTGTGTTTCCGTAAATCCAGATACATTCTTAGGGTCGCAAGGGTAGATGGTATTGTTGTGGTCCATTTTCAAGAGGACCAGAGATATGCGTAGTTTCATATGGTGACTGGAGTATGGCGGAGGTGGATGGATGGCTTGCAGGGAATGTTCAGTTGACACTTTGTTTCCTTTACCACCATGTTCATTTGAGCAGAGAACAGTAATTTAAGAAGTTAGGAGTTGAATATTCCACCAGCCGGACCATTGGGAGTAGCATAGGGTTGCAAACTTGAAAGCATATTGTTTTAGTGGTTAAGCTTGTGAGTTGAACGCTAGAAGTGAAGAGAACACTTCCCCTCTCTCTCCCGTCGATATTTAGGGCTTAGAGCTTGGAGCCTGTGAGGGTACAGTGGTGTGTTCTATTTGCAAAGTGACGAGGTTTGCTTATTCATTTTGTTTTATATAAGGCCAACAGATCATTTTCTGGCTCATTCCACCTATGTTCAGAGCGAGGGAGAAGTGAATAATGTGGTGAGAGAGGTAGTAAAGATCTGGAGACTGGATGAAGAACAAGGAAGGCGTAGATCTATAAATAGGTGACCAAGTGAAAGTGCTGGAGTACAGATAGGGAGGGCAAGTGACGAGGATGACAGTACAGTAGGGGAGCGTAGATTAAGGAGTTCACTAGTGAGTTGGCATCCAGAGAACAGAGAGAGGTTTGATGTAAGGAGCCAACAACAGTAGCTATATTTTGATGGCTGATATTTAATTTACATTTAAAAGCCTGCAAGTATTGGCATATTCCAATGCTTATTTTATTGAGTGTTTGGCTGGAAGTGAAGAATCGTGCTTAATGCCCAGGGTTGTTGCTTTCATCTATTAGTTTCCCTTCTGGAGAGTTAAAGTTACAGCTTCTCAAGTTGAATGTAACTACTTACTTTCTGGTAACGAAGCCAATGGGACAAGAGTTAAAAGTCTAATAATATTGATGTGTTCAAGTGGCTTAGACTCTCAATTTGTGGTTTGTTGTCTATTAAAGTACTAGAGCTTTACTGGCTACTTCTCTGTGTAGAGTTAAAGATCTGTTGTAGAAGTGTGCAGTAGTGGTGAAGTCTATGTGTAGAGTTATAGATATATTCTAGTAGGAGTGCTCTAGTGCTTAGGTATCTGTTTAATAGCGTAATTGGGAAGAGACAAGGACATGCAGACTCTTACTTTAAGACCATCTATGGAATGGTCTCCCAACATTCCCTAGTGTAGTAAGAGATTGCATCAGAGATCTAGGTACACATTCTTGTCTATTGGACCATATCCCACTGGGTGTTCAAAGGAATGAACCTGTTGGGCAGTGTCCTGCCTCACTATAGACAGCATAATTTTTGGTGGCCTTATCAGTTTCTTTCCCATTTACCCATCTTTTGTCCAGTTGAGGATACTCGGTCGCTCTGGTTTATGATAGAAATCCCCAATCCCACAGACATGCAGTTTAAAGACATTTACAAAATGTTTTGTGCCACTCGTCCACGGCCGGACTGGGAACCCAAAGCAGCCTTGGCAATTTTGATAGGGCCAGCCCCGGGGGATGGGGTGGAGTCCAAATGTGAAGTACTACTGCAGGTTGCTGAGATGGGTGGATGAATCTAGGCTTCACGCTACAGTGGTCAGGCCCCAGTGTTGACGGTGGCACACGCCTCACGAATGACTACACCCAAGAGCCATTGGAAAGAGGATAACTTGAGTTGTGGGTGGAGGTCTGTGCCTTTTAATCAAATGTAGTGAGAGGAATAATAATTTCCCAAACTCATATTCTTTTGTGCTCTGTCGACAGAATGTGTCGTTCCCATAGTGAAATCACATGAAAAAAACAGGCTGTTTTTTTCGTGTGATTTCACTATTGGAACAAATTATTAAAAACGACACATTCTGTCAACAGAGCACAAAAGAATATGAGTTTGGGAAATTATTATTCCTCTCACTACATTTGATTAAAAGGCACAGACCTGCACCCACAACTCAAGTGAAGGAATACTGCTTTTGGTAATGGGGGCCGATACTGCAGCACTGCTGCAAAACTGCCCCCCCACCCCCCACTGCTGCAAAACCGGCCCCCACCTTTCCAGCCTCATGGGAAAATGCCCGATGCCCACTACGGCCAGTCTGAACTTTGTATCTCTGAGGGCGGGAGAGTCTAGTTCCTTTGGCCAGCAGAAGCCATAGCTTTGTTTTTAGTCCCCCATCTTTTCCGCAGCCTCTCTAGAGCTCCACCTGAGACACTGGAACGACTGGCTTTCTGCTACCAAGCAGCCTTTTTAAACATTGGCTTTGATTGAGTAGGGGCACGATAAAAGTTGCAATTAAACTGCTTTCCTACCCTGGCGGCTTGATGTCTGCCTTGGATTAAACTGTTTCCCAAATGATCTCTAATGCAGTAAATGCAAAAAGACGCCATTACGAGTGGCGTATATCCGGGGAGATTTCACATTAAGCCTAAGTCAAACTGTGCGTTAAATGAAGCAGCGGAAATAGAAATGAAAAAGATTTTCCTGACGTGTCCCGAGAGTTTTGGCAGAGGTAGTGAAGGCAGTGACCTTGCACCGAGGCATTGACCTTGGAATTTAAGTATCAAAATTACCCCCGGCCTGGTAAGAGCGAGATGAGGGTCCATACTTTCCAGTCTATGAGCCGGTTACTCCCCCTGGAGAAGGACTGTCTAGAGCAGGGATCTCCAACCTTTTCTGTAATAAGAGCGACTTATGATCAATGAAGGTCATCACGACCTAACATCATGAATGGTGTAATAGTGACAACATCAGACAAGCTTACATTAGTTTCCACCATTTGCAAGATTACTAGCAGTGATCACCTCAGTTCATCTGGCATGGCTGAAGTCAGTAATGTATAGAGGCTTTGTTATTGTGGAATGCCTCTTGGGGAGTATTACAGAATGGTCATAGCTGCAATGTCCTAGAACAAAGGTGGTAATATTAGCAATAAGTCTCCCAATTGCCTCATGATGTATTAATGAAATATCAGCTGTAAATATATTTTGAAAATTCAGTAATTTTTCTTCAAACAGCAGCTATTGAGCTTTTGGAAGTACACACATTCTCGTCTTGAATTTTAGTGTACATAATTCAACCAACGAATAACTTCTAATTTAGTAGGCTGGGGTGCGCACAGGAGAGCTACTTACAGGCAGTTGGAGAGCTAACAGTAGCTCACAAGCTTCTCGTTGGAGTAGCCTGGTCTATAGATTACAGGGAGTTTGCTACTGGCTGCTTCGTCGGTCACATGAGCTTGACCCATCAGAGAAGGCAGCCTGGGGGTGCAGCTTTGGGTCAGCTGAAAGGTGTGCAGGGTAGGGGAGCGTCTGATGTTGACTGGGAGTTTGTTCCAGGCCTTGGCCGCAATGTAGGAGAAGGCTCTACCACCTCCTCTGGCTCTGCGGATGCACGGGGTCTCTGCTAGGGCGAGGTCCGCGGAGTGGAGGCTTCTTATGGGTACGTGGAAAGAGACTCTTTCGCTGAGGTATTTGGGTCCGATGTTGTGGAGGGATTTGTAGGCGTGGGTGAGTAGCTTGAAGGTTACTCTCTTCTCGACGGGAAGCCAGTGGAGGTCTCGCAGGTGCTGGGTCATGTGCTCATGTTGTGGGGTGCCGAGGACGAGTCTGGCTGCGGTGTTCTGGATGGTCTGGAGTTTGAGTAGCAGGGATTTGTGGATTCCAGCATAGAGAGCGTTACCGTAGTACGGTCTTTCTGGCTTTGGGGGGGATCCACTTGAAAGTCTTGCGGAGGATGCGGAGGGAGTTGAAGCAGGTGGAGGCTACGGCGTTGATCTGGCGAGTCTTTGTGAGGGAAGAGTCTAGTATGATGCCGAGGTTCTGGGCCTGGTCCGTCGGGGTGGGTGAGTTTCCGAGGGCGGAGGGCCACCAGGTGTTGTCCCAAGTGGTGGGGGAAGGTCCGAGGACGAGAGCCTCTGTCTTCTCCGAGTTGAGCTTTAGGCAGCTGTTGCTCATCCAGGGTGCGACATCTTTCATTCCTTCCTGAAAGCTGAGTCTGGTGTCTTCGGGGTTCTTCGTGAGGGAGAGGAAGAGCTGGGTGTCGTCGGCGTAGGATATTATACTGAGCCCATGCTGTCTGAAGATGGTGGTGAGGGGGGGGGGGCATGTAGATGTTGAAGAGCGTGGGCCTGAGCGATGATCCTTGGGGTACTCCGCAGTTGATCTCTGTGGGTTCGGAGAGGAAGGGTGGGAGTCTGATCCTTTGGGTTCTGCCGGCGAGAAAGGAGTGGATCCAGTCGAGGGTGGTCCCCGTATGCCAGCGTCGTGGAGTCTGGCTGCAAGAGTGTGGTGGGAGGCGGTGTCGAAGGCTGCAGAGAGGTCTAGCAGGATGAGGGCCGCAGTGTGGCCCTGGTCGAGGGAGCGGATGTCGTCGGTGGCGGCAAGGAGAGCGGTCTCGGTGCTGTGGTTACTGCGGAATCCGGACTGGGAGGAGTCGAGGATGGCGTTCTCTTCGATGAAGGTGGTCAGCTGGGCGTTGACGAAATTCTCGGTGACCTTGGCTGCGAAGGGAAGGAGAGAGATGGGCCGGTAGTTTTTCAGGTCCATTGCGTTAGGCGAGGGTTTCTTGAGGAGGGGCTTGACCTCTGCCCGCTTCCAGTCGTCGGGGAAGATGCCGGATTCGAAGGAGGCGTTGATGGTGCGGCGTAGTTCAGGTGCCTTGGCGGCAGCAGCTCTGTGGAAGATGTGCGGTGGGCAGGGGTCCGTAGGGGCTCCTGAGTGGGTGTTCATCATGGTCGTGGTGGTATCTTCGGTGGTGACAGGTGTTCAGGTGGTGATGGCGGGCTGGCTGTCATTGCCGGAGGGGAGGGTGGTTTCAGGAGTCTGTTCGCTGAAGTTGTCGTAAAGGGCCTTGATTTTCAGGTGGAAGTAGGAGCCGAGCTTGCCGCAGAGGTCCTGGGACGGCGTGATGTCCGTGGTTTCGCTGAGGGGTTTGGTGAACTGCTGGATGACGTCGAAGAGTTCCTTTGAGTTGCTGGCATTAGTGAGGATTTTGTTTCGGATGAAGGTCCTCTTGGTGGCTCTTATGCATTGGTGGTAGTCGGTCATGGCGTTCTTGTAGGTGTTCTGGTCTTCAGTGGTTTTGCTGTTTCTCCAGCGTTTTCGAGGTGTCTGCAGGAGCATCTGGCTTTTTGGAGGTCGGTGGTGAACCAAGCTGCCTTTAGGGGGCGTTGCCTGTCGGGGTGGCGGAGGGGTGCGAGCTTGTCTGCGCAGATGGTGATCCAGCGGTGTAGTTCCTTGGCTGCAAAGTTGGCGTCGGTCGTGGCGTAGGGGGTGTCGTGGATGAGGGTGGAGTTGAGGTGCTCCTCTGTGACCTTGCTCCAATTCCTTCGTTTTGGGCATGGGGCAGGCTTGTGTGCGTTGGTGGTGTTGAAGGAGAAGTGTACGCAGTGGTGGTCAGTCCAGAGGGGCTGCGAGGTGTGGCTGAAGTGGATGTTGGTCCCTCCTGTGAAAATGGGGTCGAGGATGTGTCCGGCCTTGTGGGTGGGGGTGGGGTGATGAGTTGCTTCAATCCGAGGTTGGCAAGGTTGTCCAGGAGGGTGGCGGAGTCGGGGCACTGCGGTTGTCGAGGTGAAAGTTCAAGTCTCCGATGAGTATGTAGTCCTGGAGGCGATGGCGTGGGGTGAGATGAGGTCGGAAATGGTGGTGGCGAAAGAAGCGTGAGGCCCAGGTTGCCTGTAAGCGAGGGTGCCGCGAAGCGTTGTTCTGGGGCTGGTCTGGATCTGGAAGTGGAGGTGTTCGGTGTTGGAGAGGGAGTCGCTCGTGCTGAAGGTGGAGAGACGGAGGGAGCTTGTGTGTGTGATGGCGAGTCCCCCTCCTGGGTGGTGGGGGCGGTCCTTCCTCTGGATCTTGTATCCGTCGGGAATGGCGGTGGCGATGTCGGGGGCGGAGGCGGCATTTGTCCAGGTTTCCTTGAAGAAGGCGACGTCTGGCTAGAGGGTGTCGAGGAGGTCCCAGATCTCTATGGCGTGTCTGTGTAGGGAGTGCACTTTGAGGAGGATGCACTTCAAGGCTTCAGTGGTGCGAGTGCGGTAGTCGTGGGGGTGCTGTGGGTGGTGAAGGATTGTTGGCAGTGTTAGCAGGAGAACTGGCCGTGGGTGGTGTTCAGCATCGACCACTGGCAGTTGTTCTTCCTTCCGGGGTTGAGTGCGAGGAGGGCAGCGGAGTCGTAGCGGTGGGAGGTCGAGATCCAGGGTTCCTGGTGCTGGTCGCGGTCTGGTCGCAGACGGGCTTGCCTTTGGCGTGCCAGCGGCTGCGCATCGGCCACCATTAAATAGGGAAGGGGGGAGGGAAGCGCAACTGGGAGGCAGGAGCGGGAACCGGCAAGGGGGGGGGCACTGGGGCAGCAGTGGCGGGAAAAGGGCACGGAGAACAACGGGCACAGGAAAACAGGGAACTATCCGAGGATCTCCATGCTCAAGGGCTCTTTCTTCAGTGCCTCTCTACAAGCCGCGGCCCGTGCAGGTAAGAGCGGCGGGGCAGTGGGGCCGGGTGGGGGGGGGGGGAATTCAAAAGACAATAATGAAGGAAAATGTATTATTTATTTAATTTTTCCTCGTCATCGTCCGTCAAAATCCCCCCTCACTCGGTCCCACCGCTCTTGGCTGCTTTCCGCCCATCACGTCTCTCTGGTGCACAAGTTAAAGTCTTAATGCCGCCAACTGGCAGTGGTGAGATGAGACCAATTTTTAAGCTTTCCTGAAACATTTATTATATTTTTGGGGTAATGCTGAATATTTTAATGGAGTACATCGTTGCAGTCTACTCGAGGGAAACCCCATCATCGTAAACAGTACAGACGTCAGGCGCTATCACTACAGCACTCCTGGACTAAACACCTCATGCATACATACACCCTGCACTTCTGGAAGTAACATAAAATGAATAGCTTGTGATTGCCACAAGTCTGCCATTTCCAAGCACTGTAAATAACATGCTACTATTATCCACTCATGGTTCTCAATTTACCTTCCTTGGTGGGGGAGTGGGATTGCAAGCAGCTCTGATCCTGTGAGATGCTGGGAGAAATGCAAGCAGTGCAGAGGTTTCAATATGCTTGGAGTGCAGAGCCTGGGAGATGTTGGGAGTGCAAGCAGTGCAGAGCCTGGGAGATGTTGGGAGTGCAAGCAGTGCAGAGCCTGCCATATGCTGGGAGTGCATGCAATTCAGAAGCTGTGAGGTACCGAGGGTGCAAGCATCTCAGAGGCTGTGAGATGCTGAAGGTACAAGCAGCTGAGAGGCTATGAGATGCTGAGGGTGCAAACAGCCCAGGGGCTTCCAGATTCTTGGAATGCAAGCCCCTGCGAGATCTGAGGGTGCATTCAGCTCAGTGCTTAATTTGAGCTGGTGGTTTTGGTGCTCGCCACCGGCACTTAATTATCAGCACCAGCTCTAGTGACAGTCCACCACATGGTGGCGCTGTCTGAGATGTACACAACAACCATGTTTATTAAGCCAAATGGCAATGAAAATAAATAATACCAGCCTCTCACACCATTATTATAGCTTTGTGTGGCCTGAAATAGTCTGAATTGTCACACTTGTAGGACTGCGATGGTTAGGTGTTATGATGGTACCTTCATTTGCAGCGCTGGCAGGGGCAATGCATGGTGCAGGCTGCAGTGGCCTTCCGAGAAGGGCCCTGGCACTTAATTTTTTACAAATTAAGCACTGAGTCAGTTGTCAGTATACGAGATGCTGGAGTGTGAGCAGCTCAGAGCCTGCGAGATGCTGCGAGTGCAAGCAGCTCTGAGGTCTTGAGATGGTGGTGGAACAAGTATTGCAGAGGTTGGGAGTGCAAGCAGTCCTGTGCCTGCGATATGCTAAGGGTGCCATCCAGCGCTGGCCTGCCATTTAAGGCAGAGAGGCCGCCTTTTGCAAAGCATAATGAGCAATGGTCAGCCTGACTAGACGCTCAGCTTGTTTGGGCATTTTACATGCCAGGCACCTGGTAGCCTGAGGGGATCTTTGTGAAGATTTCACAGCCCTGATGGCGTGACCTCATCACCCCGGCGAAGTCTTTTGAGAGTATCCCTTAATTATGAGGGGAGAGTCACTGATAGCTTCAGACCTTGGCGATTCGTTTTAAACCCTGAAGTAGCAAGGGCCCAGTGTCTATCATGGCACCTCGTCACAGAGTGGGCTGGGGTCAGCAACTCTTACTGATCCCATCCCACTCTGTGCGGTGGTAGGGAAGGTCCTCCTCTCATTGGCTGACCCATTGCAAGGTCAGCAAATGAGAGGAGGCTGCGGGATTATCCTGTATTTACTTACCCCAGGAAACGTTCAGCTCCTTCCAGTGCCTTCTGCTTCCCCTCTCACAATCCACTAGACCCGCTGTCACCCAGTAAGTACTTTTAAAAAAAATAATTCGGTGCATGCATGAATGTATATGTATCTGCGCATGTGTGCTGTGAATGGTGTGTGCATGTGTATGTGCTTGTGAACGAGATTTATGTGTGTGTGCTTGCGAATGGATGTGTGTAAGTTAGTGTGCATGTGGATGAGTGTGAGTGTGCGTCTGTGTGTACCCGCCCCACCACTAACTGACATTATGGGCCACTAGTGGTGCAGTTAGCTGCGAGTCTGAGATGCTGGAGTGCAAGCAGCTCTTAGGCTTTGAGATGCTGCGAGTGCATGAAGTGCAGAGGTTGGGAGTGCAAGCAGTTGTGTGCCTGCAGGATGCTGAGGGCGCAGTCAGCAGCGAGTCTGAGAGGTGCTGGAATGCAAGCAGGCAGCAGGCTACGGGAGTCCAAGCTTACAGGATCAGGCCTTGTACAGAGGAAGCCATCTGCGTGGGCAGATATGAAGTCGAGTCACGAACTCCGGATTGAGTCGATGTATGCAAATGTGAGACCGTGGGTACCACCGGTGTGGAGGTGCCTGAAAAGTGTGCGCGCGCGAGAGAGTGTTGTGCTAACTTGCACTATGTTGTGAGGAGATACATTACTTCATTACTGAATATTTAACAGTTTTGTTGAGCGCATAGCTGGTCCAGAAGGCCCCTGAGCCTGAATAGAGAGCCAGCTTCTTGGAAGCAAAACAAATCATGCATGAAAAATAAAATATTAATCGTGCTACAGAGAGCCTCTGTAGGGACCCGACACGGCGGGGAACACGATCAAACACAGGAGATGCCGGCAGAGAAGGAGAGGTCTGGAGACTCACATTAGTGTTACATAGGCAAACCTGGGAGAGGCCCTGGGGCAGGAGGGGAGAGTAGAGCTGAGAGCTAACTAGAGCAGATAAAGCCATGACAGGACAGAAAGCCTGGCACTGGAGTTCAAGCCCGAGTAGGGCAGAGACCCGGGTAGGGCAGTTAAACTTGTTACTGGCTAACACTAGCAAATTCAGTACAATGGGATCTTAAGGTAGGGGTAAGAAATGTTTGGAGAGTGAAGCGGAGGAGCAATCCAGACTCCAGGCACAATACTTAGTTCCACGCCCAGCATCCAATGTGGACTAGAGTCAAACTAAAAGGCACACAGGGTGTTAGAGCAGAGAAATGCCCACTTTCTAGAAGTGTACGTTTAATATGACAGGATGCACACCTTCATGTTTAACAGTCCGTTTTTACAGTGTACTCATAGGCAATGTTTAGCGTGCAGACTGGCGAGGCGTCCTGTCCCAGCAGCACATAGGTATAACATCATGAACAGTCGAGCGCCTTGGCGCTCCATCCACCAGTCGCACTGCAAATTAAGGACGTATTCCACAAATTCCATCGTAAATTAAATACTCCGTTTTGATCCATTGTAATCCTTTTTTATCCTTATTTTATTCACAATTTTCTCTTCGCTTTTTCCATTCACATAAAAGGCTGTGTGTATCCCCATTCTTTCAAATGCTATAGATATGCCTCAAGCCTTTTTCTGTAGCACGAGGGAATACGCAATTCATCCTAGACAGCTGAGATCTCTTGAACCCAATGCATTTCGGGCTAGACAGCCCTTCGTCAGGGGTAGCTACAAATCCAAATTCAAAACCACTATTAATATTTTATAACATTTCGACTACATGTATAAACTGTAACATCTTGACACATTCTTTAAACTATAATGCTTAATTGTCTTACAAAAATTGGTGCATTAACACACAACCCCACCAGCATTTGTACCTGCACAATGTTTCTTAGAAGTGAAACTGACATATCTCCTCTTCGCCTCATCGCTATGCAAGCACTAAAACAAACTCACTGCTACTATGTGAACTCAATTAAACCATTCCCCTTGTGAGCCTTCCGCCTATTCACCTGTTATTAATTGTCAGTTCAAAATGAAACCTACAAGTCCCACTAACCATTGCTTGCGCCTACTCAAAACACCCTCCCTTTTACTTCAACACAAACCTTTACATTTAATATTTAAACATGATATCGGAAATGTTTATTAAAATACGTGTGCCGGGTGGCAGTTTTACATAAAAATACATGATGTTCTGCATGTTAAAATCTTCCACACGGGCATTTTGGTAGATGTAAAATCAATTTCCTCTCGTGAATTTCGATATTTCTAGGCAGCCTTTTGTGTGAAATAATTTTATTCCTTTTCTTCTTTTCATCCTGGTTGCGGGTGCAAACGGTCCACGGGGCAAAAATTCATTGAATGTACGTTTAATATGGCAGGATGCACACCTTCATGTTTAACAGTCCATTTTTACAGTGTACTCATAGGCAATGTTTAGCGTGCAGACTGGCGATGCGCCCTGTCCCAGCAGCACATAGGTATAACATCATGAACAGTGGAGCGCCTTGGCGCTCCATCCACCAGTCGCACTGCAAATTAAGGATGTATTCCACAAATTCCATCGTAAATTAAATACTCCGTTTTGATCCATTGTAATCCTTTTTTATCCTTATTTTATTCACAATGTTCTCTTAGCTTTTTCCATTCACATAAAAGGCTGTGTGTATCCCCATTTTTAGGTCTCGCCTAGCGACGCAGCGCATGCGCTGCTCGCCTTGGCGAGATCTATTGTCGTTGGTTTTGCTAGCGAAGGGGTACAGGAGATGTGCATGCGCCCGGACAGGCGTGCACGCACGCGCCCGGACAGGCGATGTGCACGCGTACGGCTCGCTCGTTCAGCACAACGCGCGCATGGCGCGCTTGCGCTTTCACTTTCCCTCCCTCCCCCCCCGTCGGCTCCAGATTCACAGGGCTCTCACATCCTGTAGCTGTTATTTCGAGCTGCCTGCCGGGGTCTGGGTGTTCGCTCGCCCCTCCGCCAAGATGCTGCAGACGGTCCAGGACTGGTTCTGGTAGGACAGGCTCTGGCTGCCCGCTAACTACACCTGGGCCGACATGGAAGACGATGACGAACTGGTGCTGCCCAAGGCCTCGCACTTTTATATCACCATGCCTGGCGCGCTTCTCTTCATGGTCATCCGATACTTCTTCGAGAGGTGAGAAAAAGCGCCAAGCGAGCGTTTTTGAGGGAAATGGGCGAAGCTCGGGGATGCTTGCGTGGCCATCGCGGATATCTCCAGCTGTCTGTCCCACGTGGGGCGTGGAGTCTCGGTTTTAACTCTGCCTTCAGGTACTTGTAGTTCTGTTGAGAAACTCTTGTAAGTGTGCTGACATGACACCCGTACAGTGCCAGAGACATCAGAGTCACAGATCTAGCATGAGTACCAAATACCAACTGTGTTGTTCTTTGCTTTCTGATGCTCTTATTTACCTGGATGTTTGAAGCAAGTGAGGAAAGTGCATTCTGGGACATGTAGTCCCTGAGATCTCGCGCGTGTAATAAAATATTTAGTGTCTGTATATTCTGCAGTGTTTTTTTTCTGAGACGTGTAATACCAGAGACCATAAGCACAGTGGCGCCCCGTGACTTTAGAACCACTCGCTCCCTACTAAGTTTACAAAGCTAAGATGGACTCTGGGACCGCAGTGTCAGTGGGTGTGTTTTTAAAGTAATGAGCCATCAGCGGTAAGGCTGGAGACCGGAATGGAAGGAGCAGAGGGGTTGCGCGGGGTCCGCGCTCCTCTTTCGGGTGCATGCTTGCTGGGTAAGCGAGCCTCCGGCAGGAGGCAGAGCCAGACCTGCGAGCAAAGAGCAGTCAGGAAATGACAACCTGCACTCCCCCCCGCTACCCCATGGATCCGTCTGACTTGGGGTCCAGCCTTTTCTTGAGTGATTATTACATTCCTCCTAATGTGGCGTGCTAACCTGTCTCACCATCAGTCTGCATTTGCCAGTGTTTCTAGTCTTGTGTGTGTGTGCATGCATGGGGAGGGGGGTGTTCATGCATCCGACATCTCCAAATGCTTGTGTACGCTCATGTTCGTTGTCAATGTCTCTTAATCCTTCTGGGTGTGATGTCGGTGTTTTACGATTCCCTCATATTGTGTGTGTGTCTGTGCCTGATGTCAGTTACTCAAATATGGCTCCTCGAAAACACCATCTGTTATCAGCTATGTAACTTCCCCTCGATGTGAAACCGGCTTTGAGGCCTGCAGATTCCTTCCTTCCTCCTCCTCAAGTCTCTTTGTGTGCCTGGTGAATGCGTCAACAAGAAGGAAGCGCTATTACTGTGCACTATCAGCGCCAGGGCTCTGTGTATGTGTAAACCCTCAGGACACTCCCTCACAGCCCGTGCGCTATGTGTAACGTCGTCTTACAATAGAGCTTCTCTGTGGTATTTGACCCAGATGCTCCCGGCGCTAGATGTTCCACAGACTCCTATGCTGCAGACTAGGGGTCTCTAGTCTTGGTGCACAAGGCTGCAGAACTGCCATCTTTTCACAACACCCTGGTGGTACGTAAATATTTCGCGTTTAAATTAACTCTGCATACATGTATCTTGTTTGAATAGCCTGAATATTTGGCATGACTTTGCCCTTGTGGACAAATGTTTGGCACCCCCTATGCGAGAGATCTTCGGAGACTAAAGGGTTACGGTTCCTGTAGGTCCCACTAGTATCCCTTTTTACATCCTTTTACCAGCTTACTGCTGCAAGGGACCCTCGAAGCCTGCAGCTTCCAGCCACGCCTCTGAGAGGAGCAATGTCTGGGCTGTAGATGTGATGATGTTCTCCTTGTGATTACCTCACCTCTAGGGGTCTCTAGGAAGAGACCACTTAGGTGACCTTCCACAGCCTGCTTAAGTTTGCCAGTTCATCTACTCATAGTCATATTGGTTAAGTATCTGGCCCTTCAATGAATTAATCAGGTAGCATTTATACAGCACACAGCTGCTTCATAAGAAGCGTCTTGGCGCTATCTGCAAGACAGACTGATGTACCAGTAGAAGAACTGTTTGAGCTAGGCCTTATCAGAAAGGTTCTTAATTATTTTTAGGTCAAGCCTGGGCAGCGCATGCGCTGCTCTGCAGGCCATACTGTATTGGAGTATGGACTATAAGCCCCACCCACTCTCCGCCCATATTTGTCATTGGCTTATCATTGTCCTTCGTAAGTGCTGGCTTCTGATTCGTTAATAGGCTTGTCAGTCCCTCTTTAGTACCGCCTTGTCTTCATTTGTAACCTCCCATGAGGACTGGCCCTTTTACTTCGGTTGTTACATAGTAGTCTTATTTACTCTGTAAGCACTATTTTTTTTTATTGTTTCTCCTACTGCAGGCACTGCATGCTTTCCTGCAACATTCAGCATGCTATGCTCGCTTTCACTGGGTGCTTTTACAAAAAAAAGCATTTGTTTTTCAACTTGAGAAACACATTTTTTTTGGGGTAAAAGCGCCCCATACCGCGCTTTCAACTTAATAGCAGCCACTGACCTTTCTTTAGATTCGGCTCTTCTAAAGAAAGGGACGTGTCCTCTATTAACTTGAAAGCGCAGCATGGGGCGCTTGTAAACAGCAAGCATTTGCAATCCAATAGGCCTCGCATTTTAGAAACTTTGCCCTATTGGTATTGTAAATGACAATGCCTTTTATTATTGCAGGTTTTTAAACACAAAAGGTATTGTCATTTACAATACCAATAGCTCAAAATCTCGCTATTGCGAGACCTATTGCATTGCAAATGCTTGTTTCAAATGCTATAGATATGCCTCAAGCCTTTTAGGTCTCGCCTACGCAGCGCGCATGTGATGCATAGGAGGACCTTTAGCCGTCGCTCTGGTCATTTTCAAGCACACACTCGTGCTTGTGGCGGCATCCACCTTGCGGGAGCGAACAGGGGCGCGCCACAAGCACGAGTGAAGTGCTTGAAAATGAGCAGACTGCTCTTCCAAGCGCGCGCGCGTGCACCACTCGCAGGTGCACCCCTCTGCCTCTCTCTCCCTCTCTGACGTCCCTACTGCTGCAGCCTGCATGCCTTTTTTTTTTTATTAAACTTTCAGCGCGAGGCGCGCGCGTGCTTGTTTATTTGTGTAACTACACGGCCGCACCCGCGTTCTAACGTAGGCTAAACGTTACTCAGAAAGTAAAAGACAGGAAGAAAATATAGTGAAATGTAAATAAAAACAGAAATAACCACCGTTAAAGCACTACAGCCACTAACGGGACAATCGATTATCCTGTTGTAATTTTCGCTGACCACGGACGTTTCTTGACTTCTTTCTAAAGACTCGAAATTATGCTATACCCCAAGAGCGAGTCGTTAAAAAGTGCCTATTATACGAATACAGGTGTTAATTGACACTTGGCTGTATAATATTTTAATCTGTCATTCGATAAATATATCCTTCAGGTTAGTACGATTCATTGAACATGGCGGGAAAATGGTTGTGTCGCATTGAAATACCAAGTGTGCATAACAACGCGTCACTCAACTACTTGCACTTATGTAGCGATTGCGTGTCCAAAATCGATTTAGTAAATTGACAAGTTACTGCAAATTGGGGTCTTTTTACAGATTGTCGTTTGCTTTGTCGGTGATACGTTTAAGAAGTCGCTACTACCAGAGTTGCTGGAAGTTAGCTTTGTTAGCAGTAATTGTATAGCAGTTTTTATAATTCATATTTTATTATTTTAGAAAGCAATAAATAAATATACATACGTCACAAAGGAAAAAAATAGATCCTTAACATTCCTTCAATAACAGTTTCATCCCATTAATTATTAACTAGTAGAATAACCGATAATATCAAAAGTAAGAACATCACTTAATATTTGTTTTTCAAGATACTCCAATAATTATAATTAATGTGTTATAAATCCCATCCACTTGATAAACGACATCACATGATAGGGCACAAACACAATAGAGTGTGTGCGAAAAAGAGAGAGAAAGAGACAAATACATAGCTGGTAAGCATTTAATATGGTCAATTATTGCCATCGATGGATTCTTGTGACAAATGTCACCAGAAAACAAAGATTGCTATATAGGACCATATTACCCATGTTGCATGTTTATACCAAGGGACTTGTGCATAAAGGCATTTTGGAGCATGCAAAGTAAAACTCCTGTAGTCCTGTTTTACGTACTCTTACATACCTTTGTTAGTTAGCCCCAAAATATCTAAAACAGGAATACAATTATAACACTCAGGCAATATTCTGAAACAGGTATTACAGATTGAAAAGACTTTGTCATCTTTGCACTATTCCCTAATAGGGTGGGATCGGTTCACAAAGGCATTTTTTAGTACTTTTAAGAGTACTCCTGTAGGACTACTTCCCCTACTCATAAGTGATTTTGAGAATAGGCACCTACATGTTTCTTTTGGAGTATGTACCTTAAAAATTGCGGTTTTAACCAGTCAGGAAATGTTTATTGAAAATAGGAAGTGAAATCTTGCACTATACTGTTTTGTTGTCTACAGTAAAAAAAAAAAGAAAACAATAGTTACTTTTGCAATTAAGACTGTAGAGCTTGAGGAAAAAAACTCCCTCAGTGTTGTTAAAAACACATTCTGTCATTTGAAGTAAGAAGTTTTGGAAGCGGTTCTGTTCAAATTGCTGCGTTTTTGAGCACTTGGAATTGGAATGTTTGTTTTGTATTTGATAAAACAATAGACAATGGTTCAGTGGCTGCCACATTAACCATACAATTATTGGTTTCCAAATAATTTGGGAGATTTCACCAAAAATAGTTGTTTCTAGCTCAAATGAATAAAAATGTTTTTGCCAATTTTGCATAATTTTTCTTTTCTTGCAGTATAATTTAGATAATCCTATCGGATATTTTCATAATTTTGTCACCCATTGCTTCAATGCTAAAACTCTACAGAGTGGTTTGTGTAATAGAAACTCAAACATTTAATATGAATATATATATATATATATATATATATATATATATATATATATATATATATATATATATGCAAAAATATCCTCCTCCTTCGAAAAGACAAGGGGACACGGCAGGGCTTCAAGGAATCATTTATTCGAATTCTCTGGCATGACTCGTTTCGGCGGTAGCCTCTTCAGATGCCTCCGATGTTACAAATTTCAAAGTTTCCTTTTATTTATTAAGCCCCTCCTTCTAAAGTAGCGTGGGGCACACCTGCACCATATCTCATCAGAGAACACTCGGCCAGTTCATAGTTATGGACTGCAGATCCCATCATGCAGTTGGTTCGCAATCTGGACGAATGTCTCTTACAGCCGGATTTTTCCCTCCTCAAAGTGAGTGGCTGAAGAATGGTTGGCTTGAGATTGTAGCACTGTGCTGGGCAACAAACGATTCCTGAGTCCTGCGCTTCCAACCTCACAGTCCCGGTGTTGGCAAAGCTTGGAGACGATGATAAAGTAACTCCGTCTCTCCGTGTGAGTCACGGACTGTCAGCTGGCAGCAAAGACCTCTGCCTCCATCGGACGTGGGGCGGTCCGGGTTAAGCCACTACACCCTGAACACTTTTGGAAGGGTCCCCTTTGCGTGGTACTGGCTTCACGCTAATATGCAAAAAATATCCTCCTCCTTCGAAAAAGACAAGGGGACACAGCAATATATATATATATTGTATCTGAACACAAAGGCTCGCATGCCATGACCGCGTTATTCAATTTGATGGTACAAACGGCAACGCGTTTCGACCTTGGTGGTCTTTTTCAAAAGGTGTGCGAGTCCTTTGAGTTCAGATACGGAATACGAAGTTTCTTCTCATTTAACAAACGGGTCCCGGCACCCATAGCTCACACCGGCACCTCCAAGGTGGATGCAATCAGCAGTGTCGGGAGATTTCGGCTACATATATATGTAGCTCCAGTGGCGATCACCACTGGGTAGATATAGTTAGGATCGTATTCCCATAGGAAATTCGTTTTTTGTATTGCTAATAACTTTGCCGCCATTTGACGAATCTCCATGAAACTTTTAAAAAAGTGCTACTTTTTAACTAGTTTGCAAATGGAAAGTTTTAGGGTGATCCGTCAAGTGGGGGCCTAGAAAAGGAGGGGGAGGTCCCAAAACACGTTTTACCCATTCATTTTTCTATAGTAACTTTAGACACAGCGACAGCCCAAACCCTTGTATGGATTTACACCAAATTTGGCAGAAAGCTAGATCTCGGTCCAGAAAGAGAGCTTTTTATGATTTGGTGTAAATACGGTCAGAAATTTTTGAGCAAATAATGCTCAGGAAACTTTGCATATCTAGGGATGCTGAGCCTCCACGGATCTGACAGCTAGCTGGGTCCCTGTAGCTGGCCAGCACTCCATCACAGTCGGCCTGAACTTGTGACTTTGTCCTAGTTCCGCATGACCAGATATTCACAGTTGGCGCTTTACTCCTTTTGGCACTATTTTTACTAAAATCTATAAAATTGCCTATCTTTGTTTCTACTGATTGAATTTTTGTCGTTATTTATTAAAAATTACTCTATTTTTCTAAACATGTTGTGGGATCCTTTTGCTGTGTGCTTTCACTGTGTTACTATTTCAAGTGCTGCACAAATTCTATACTTTGCACTTTGCCTCTGAGTTAAGCCTGACTGCTCTGTGCCAGGCTACCCGAGGGTTGAGCTCAGGTTAATTTATGGTTTGTTTGTGACTTCACCCTGAGAAGAATTGTGGTTGCTGAATGAGAAGGAGTTCACTCTCCTCAACCAGTAACCCAATTTCTTACACCTACCCCAAACACAAGACATGCAGGTGGGAGAGTACACAAAACTAGTCTACAGCATCTCCGTAAAATAGCCGCTGCAAACATACTACTCAATCGTCATATTTAAAACCAAGGATCGTAATGACACCAACCTCCCTGGCATACAGATTGCACGCTCCACAGAAGCAGTCACCTAAAGAACCTCACCAGAGCCCAAGGGGCTGAAATGACTAATACATGAAATCTCTCCAATACATTTTTGCTGTAGCGTTCATAATATACTTGCAATTGTTAATCAAAAGTAAAGGATTTTTAATATTTTATCATATTCTCAGTACTTAAGTTTTATTGTAGGTACATCATGCCTTGTGAGAAGCTAAGTGTTACAGCAAACAAATGATGGACGGAATGCTGACAATGCAAACATTCTCCCCCAGTCAAAAAATCTGGGTTAAATCCATTGTTCTTTTGCCCACTACGCCACCCCAGTTTGGACCCAGCCATATGCAAATCAGTCTTGACCCTGTGCCCCATGGGAACAGTCCAGACCGAACTGCCAGGCCAGGTCCTCCCTGGACCGGAAACAAGCATCCTTGTGAGAAGCTAAGGCATGTCGCAGAAGTATCACACATTAAGCAAACAGGCTTGACTGCTGGAAATCAAGACAAGGTGTTTTGCCTCATCCGGCATCAGGGCCTCCTTCACGTTTTTAGAGTTCTATAACACTCGGGCATGGTTCACATTCCAGCAAAGAATTAACATGAGTGCAACATTTCTGTCTATTTCATGTACCCCAAATTCTGCAAATGCAAGCGTCAGTGGTGAACTGCTGAATGGTCTAAATAATTTCTTTTAAAAGTTATTTTCACTGATTAATAACGTGGGCCCTTTCAAACACCCTCACAGGGCACATCTGTATACAATATCCTTGTTCCTGCTTTTGTTCGATGTGCACATATTGGGATGAAACCGAGGGATCGCCAACGTTCCTGCTGAACGTAGGAAACTCTACATGATTCCTGGCCCATTTGATTGCAATGCAATAGTTTTTTGCGCTCTTTCCTGGCTGAAATGCATTATGTGCACATATGCTGGATCCTATTTTTATTTTATGCATCATTTTGTTATTTCCCATCCTCATGACTTTCGTCTTGGTTCAACACACATTAGTCTTTAAACTTTTACAACAATAGCATTAATGAACACCCAGACATGTCAGCATGATAGTGTCATTCGCAAAAAAAGTAAAGGATGTGGGATATCAGTTTTGTTATCGAAGGGTTAGGAATTTAAGTAGCCTATGAAGATGTAAAGCTAGTCAGGAGTAAACACACATTCCTTCCTTAGACCTCGTTAAATTGGAGCATCATTAGTGGAGTCTCCATGTGATCTATTAGCAGTGGTTCTTAACCTTTTGACTTCTGTGAATGCCCACTTAATCATTACTGGAATCCTGGGACCCCCATTGAGTCATTATTGGACTCTGAGGACCCCATACTAAGCAATTTTGATGATTTTAGCCACACAGCCATACAAACAAGCATTGGCATAGCCAATAGGTCTCGCCTTTGGGACCTTATAAGTGTTTAACCATGCAACGGTTGATGTTGTTGCACCAAGGATATTGTGCTGCATAACTAAATACTTATAAGGTCCCAAAAGCGAGACCTATTGGCTATGCCAATGCTTGTTTCTGTAGCACGTGGGAATACGCAATTCATCCTAGGCAGCTGAGATCTCTTGAACCCAATGCATTTCGGGCTTGACAGCCCTTCGTCAGGGGTAGCTACAAATCCAAATTCAAAACCACTATTAATATTTTATAACATTTCGACTACATTTATAAACTGTAACATCTTGACACATTCTTTAAACTATAATGCTTAATTGTCTAACGAAAATTGGTGCATTAACACACAACCCCACCAGCATTGAAAATTCAAATACTAAAACTCCCACAATGTGCATCAATCTAAACCCACTCAACATGATACCTTCCCCAAACTAATCAAACTAATTTGTACCTGCACAATGTTTCTTGGCAGTGAAACTGACATCTCTTCTCTTCGTCTCATCGCTATGCAAGCACTAAAACAAACTCACTGCTACTACGTGACCGTAATTAAACCATTCCCCCTTGTGAGCCTCCCGCCTATTCACCTGTTATTAATTGTCAGTTCAAAATAAAACCTACAAGTCCCACTAACCATTGCGTGCGCCTACTCAAAACACCCTCCCTTTTACTTCAATGCAAACCTTTACATTTAATATTTAAACATGATATCGGAAATTTTTATCAAAATACGTGTGCCGGGTGGCAGTTTTACATAAAAATACACGATGTAGAAGTGGCATTTCTAAGCTATTAATAACAAATCCCTCTTTACCACAGGAGAGGGGTTGTCATTGTGAATATAATGATAGGAAACATTATGAGGCTGCTCCATTGTAAGCCACTATTGCAGCTTGAAGTATTCTCAGCCATTTCCCCATGTTAACCTACGGGAAGAGCAAACCTCATAGGTAGCGAAAACACACATGGGTATTTTTCACTACCTGGGTAGGGAACACACTTGTGTGCCAGCCATGCCTTTCACCTACCACTGGCTTCACCCCTTAAGACTTACCCCAGGGGTGCCCTAGTGGTAATGAAAGGTCCCCTCCGGATTGGCCTGTGGTTTTGAAAGGCCAACCTGACCATAAGTGCAATTGCGCCACACAGGCCTGCAATGGCAGGCTTACACATGTTTAAAAACATCATAGGTTCAAGTGCGCACACACAGACCTGCAATGACTGGCTTGACACATGTTTAAAAACATCAGGTAAGCACCACTTCCTAACATGTGTAGGAAGAGCGCGTATACTTTCACACTGCAATTACAGTGGGAAAGTGCCCAAAACCCTAAGGCCACTAAAAGAGAATCAGCAAAACCCCTGAAGAAAATGCAAAAAGTTTAAGGAAACACTACCAAAAGTGTGTCAGGTCTAGCCAGCACCACATCTCCAATGTCCAAAATGCCCGCTCCGACTCAGACGCAGCGCCTACTTCGCCGCTGTTGAACCGACACACCATGTTTGGATTTTCGAAGCATCGTCCCTGGGCGTTGATTCTTCATCGACACCGCAGTCAGGAACCGAGGCCACATGTATGGAAACCGACACATCACCTCCCCTGCCTGTAAGAAACCAACGCATCACCTCCCTCTGCCTAGCAGTAAGGAACCAAAGCCTCACCTCCCCTGGAGCAGTAAGGAACCGACTCATCACCTCCCCTGCGTAGTAAGGAACCGACGCATCATTTTGCTTTTCTGGCACCTCACTTCCCATGCGCCTTGCCTCGTCTTTGATTTTTGACGCATCTAAGGTATTTTGTCCTAAACAAAGGCATTTCAATGGACTAAACTTGCTTAATCATTTAAAAGTGATACTTTGACTTTTGTATGTTGGATTTTTGTTATTTTGGTCTTGTTTTATTCAGATAATTATTGGCTATTTTTCTAAAACTGGTGTGGACTCCTTTTGTAGTGTTTTCACTTTGTGTGTGTGTGTGTGTGTGTGTGTGTACATATACAAATACTTTACACATTGCCTCTGAGATAAGCCTGACTGCTTGTGCCAAGCTACCAAGGGGGTAAGCTGTGGTTATCTTAGCTGTGTGACTCCCTTACCCTGATTAGAGTGAGGGTCCCTACTAGGACAGGGTGCAAACCACTGTCAACTAGAGACCCCATTTCTAACAGTATTATTTCATTATGTTGTCATTTTTAGGTCTCGCCTAGCGTTGCAGCGCCTGCGCTTCACGCTTTGCGAGGCATGCTGTATTAGGGTATTTTTTTAGAAGTGGTGTGGAAGACCCGCCCATATTTTTCATTGGCTGGCGTCATCGTCCATGGTAAATGCTGGCTTCCGATTGATAGTGAGGCTTCTTAGTCCCTCCTTGTTACCGCCCTGTCTCCTTTTGTGACCGCCCATCAGGACTGGATCTTTTACTTGCGGCGTTATACTGTCTCCTTCATTTACTAAGTAAGCACTATGTTTTTTTCATTCTGCTTTGGCAATGGGGACAGCTTGTTTTATAAAGCGCATACGGCGGCCGCGCAACTTTTTTATCGCGCACGCCGCCAAAATGCTTTTCTTTTAAGATGTATATGTTTTTATAAAGTGCAGCACGCCAAGCTTTGTATTCATGGCGGCCGCACACTTATCTCCCGCTTCGACGTAGATGTTCAAAGACTGAAACGCAGTAGCACCGCGCGTGCGTGCAAGGCAGGGAATTCATATGCTACATATTGTAGCCTACATCTGGAAGCATGTTCCGGAACTGCTCACAGAGTGATTTTCCTTGCGTGTCACAATAAACCAGCATCCAGACTTAAAGCAAACAGACGAACGTGAATGAAATCTGTACTTTTTTCTACACTTGCGGACTTGGGTCTGATTGACTGGACTTCGCCCTGAAGCATTGTCAGTGGCGCCGTTTGTGACCGAGAGCCTCCCGGCCTGTATCGTCCGCATGACGCGACCAGCGCCACTTGTCCCTCTTGTCCCGAGCGCCGCTTTAACCGCAGTTGTCAATACTGACTGTGCCGTTGTTCACTCGAATTGACTTGGGGCGCATCTCTCTTGTAGCTCTCTCCGGAAGTTTGCCCCCGGTGTCCTGGCTGAAGCAGGGCGACTGAATGGGAATAAAGAGTGTGGTGCTTGTTTAGGCAGAGACGAATGTTATTCCCACTCTTCCACCCTGAGCAATTCAGGTTGCTAGGCTTTTTTAAATTGCACTCTGACATCTGCTTAAGGTGTGTGTTTTTTTGTTTGTTTTGTTTGTTTGTTTTTCACGGGGGGATGGTTCACGTAGAGGTGTTTTCGTGTCCTGAACTCAACCGGCTCCCATGGCTTCAGGCATACACCTTAAACATCCAGACAATCCTCCACTCAAAGTTGACCCTGCTCCAAAGCTCAGGCTCCCCTCCACTCAAAGTTGACCCTGCTCCAAAGCTCAGGCTCCCCTCCTCCCTTTCATTACTTCAACTTCAGAACCCTTGTGCCGCCTTCACATCCAAACGGGCGTAGCTTGGTCAGTAAAATTGGGGAGCCTGAGATTTCCTAACACTCACCATGGCATACCCAAATAAGGTCTACTTTCCTATCTTTAACTTGGGAGCTTGCGTGACAACACCGTTCAGCAAATTCGTTTTGCGCCAGAAACCTGACGTGACCAAAGCACAAAATGAATTTTTAACATGACGCATCAATGCCGCCTATTATCTGCTGCGATCGCTACAAAAGTAAATAAATAAAAAATAAATGTGGCAGGTACACAACTTTTATTTTCTATTTAGTGACTTTTGTGGCAATGGCGGCACGCCGCCCTTTAGCTTTAAACATCTAAAGCCAAAGCGCGGCATGCCGTCATTGCTTCAAAAGTCAATAAATAGAAAAACAAAGGCGGGCGGAAGGTGGATTGTTTTCCTTGATGTACTTTTATAGCAATCACAGCACGCATTGCTTTACTTTACACATATTAAGCTAAAGCGCGGCGTGCCATGATTGCTACAATAGTAAATAAATAGAAAAAAAATACGTCGGCCGCAAACTTTCTTTCTATTTAGTAACTTTTATAGCAATGGCAACACACCACGCTTTAGCGTTTATTAAGGCGCGGCGTACCGCGATTGCTACAAGAGTCAATAAATTTCAAAACAAAGCCAGGCGGACGCCACATTTCTTTCCCATTTGCAAAGCCAATAGCTCTCCATTTAACTAATGCGAGACCTATTGCATTGCAAATGCTTGTTAGACTTGTTAACACTGTCTGGGCATTGGTTGCACCTCATTTTAACACCTACATATCGCAATAAACGAGTGAACCTTTTCAAATATCCTTCTGCTGCACTGCAACATGTTGCTGCGTTTTTAGTAACATTTGAACTGTTTGAGTTAGAAACAATCTTTTTTTGTTAAAATCTGCAGATTATGCTGCAGAGGATGGATTATGTGGCAAATGCGGCTAATCTATGATTATGCGAAAATCGGCGCTCAATTACATAATTCCAGTGGCCCTGATAGTATTAGTAGCTCAAGATGATTTTCATTGAAGATAAGTAGCTCTTGTTAGTGAGCAGATTGAAACCCCTGATCTGTACCACAATATACATATATATATATATGCATATATATATATATATACACACACACACATACAGAGTCAGATTTAAACATGTTCAGCAAAATATATATATATATGTGTGTGTGGCCCCACCATGTTTATCTCTGGCTGAATGTTTGCCATCCCTAAAATTCACTTCTGGAGCAGCTACTGTGATGGAATGAGGTGCATCAGCAGAGATGCGTGCGTTTGCCCATATCACTGGTAATAGGGGAGCGCTGCACCCGAACAGTCAGCTAGGATCCTATGGCTGGAATAGCGAGTTCGGAAGAGTTACTGGCACACACTGCAATGCATTCAAAAGCTGTGCTTGTGGTGTGGTAATACTTTATCGGAGTCTTCTATAACTCTGGACTGAGGACATTGCCAGAGCTGTGTGTGTGATGTTAATGTGTGTGTTGGGGTGTAGGTGTGTTTCTGTGTGTGGAGGTGTATGCATGCTTAGTGGGTTGGAGAGGTGTGTATGTATGTGGGTGATGTGTGCAATATGAGTGGGCAGTGTTCGAATATCAGGGCATTCTAAAAATCTAGAGTGAGGTGCACTGATGAGCTGTGTACAGTGTCCATTGTTGGAGTAGTTGGGGCAGCTGTAAAGAGGCTCTGAGGTCCACTGAAAGAGCTATGTATGTGAATTCTTGCAGTGTGCATCTAGCTTGGCTACAAAGTACCACAGTGTTCTGCAGAGGCGGGTGCAAACAGGAGGAGACAGAGGAGGGCAACAAGCGAGGTGATTCGGTCAAGACAAGGGGATTAAAAATTTAGGTGGGGTCATCCAAGTGGTTACAAGTTGGTGATGTGCTGAGTGAAGACGTGGATTACCTTGAGAACCACTCCTGTGCCATCCGCTCTACCTCTGGTGCCAAGGACCACTCTTTCTCTGTCTTTCCTTATGTTTGAAACTCATTAAGTTGAAGCCCGAGGGCATATCAAAGGAAAATGTTAGTGATCCACTCACATGAGGATTATGATGTCAGATTTGTATTAGTACTTTGATATTGCCTCCTGATTGTCTCACTGGTTTAAGACTTCAGGGCGGCCTTCTTGGCTCTGGACATCCTGGGGTAAAAGACAATAGGCGGCCAACTCCGGGTCAGGCTTGCCCTTGAACACTGACAACAACAATGGGAACTTTGCATGCTTCACTAATAATTAAGAAAATAACTTTGCACAGGAAGTATTTGTGACTTATTCCTGTTTCTTTCCCCATTTTCTTATATCTTTCCATATTGCTTACTGTAATAAATATGCATCTGTTCTTCCATTGCATGATTCGTTGTGTGGACTAAAGTTTGAAAACTACTTAGAACTAGGATTAAAATAGTTACCTGACCTTAAATTATCATTTATAATCTACATCTTTGAAGAACCAATTTGGTATCTCATGTGTATCGTTAAAAAGCTAATAAAACATCTTGAGCTCAAAAGAAATTAAAGTGTGACGATTGAGCATACTTTGAAGATGTAACATAATCCCAAATACAGTGCAATGTTCGCGGATGGTTACATTCATACAGCCAATTGCATGAGGCGAGAGAGTGAAGTCCTCTAAGTGGAGCCAAAGCACAGTCTATTTGTAAACATATTGGAAACAATGGGTTAGGCAGATCTAACCTTTGTGGTTTCTCACTCAGTAAATAAAATGTGCTGGACTATTTCTTTTTTTGATTGTAGATGTTAATGCGCATGTCACCATGAGGGATGACTGTCGATGCCGGCCATAAAAGTGACCCTCAGTAGCAACCTTAAGCCATGCTCATCATTCCACTTAACCCCTTTGTACATTTTTGGGGGAATCAGCACCCTTATTATACTCCACCCGGCAACCAAAGATGGAGTTTTCTTGTTACTGCTCCTTGTATTGAAGCTATCTTTTAATGCCCTATTATCTTTACAGAGCATGTGGATGCATTGTACCCAGGTCTGACAATGTATTAAAGTATTTGAGGACGGGAGTTAGAATATCCAATGGTCCCGACCTCCAACATTTGGTCTGTTGCTGGCCCCCCACCATCCTCCTTTGATGGGAAGCATTGAAATATGGTTACTTCTGGGAGGCACCGAAATGTGAGAAGCCTCAAATGTGTCCGAACACCAACATGCCTGACCTCGGTTCACGAGACGTAAAACAGTGTCCTCTCCTCCATATATAGAAAGGCACCAGCTCTCCAGACACCATAGAGGGACACCGGTCTCTTGCGTCCAACCTGCACCTTATGTGGGTTCGTTCGCAGACCCTCAGATGGGAATTGATTTCTGGGATAAGCATACCTGTGGTAAACTGTTTGATGGTTTCACTTGAAGTTCCAGCACTGGAGGTATATTTAGAACCAGATAGAAATGTCTGCAGGCAGAGATCCATAGCCTGTGAGTGGCCCATTTATGCAAAACCCCATGGTAGCCAGTAGAGGAGTCTCAGAAGAGCTATGCAGTGTATTCTATCAGTGTGTGATGGTGGTCATCGTACAGAGGATACAGAGGCCTTTTGGTTTCCGTGTACCAAGAGAAGGCCAGAAATTTGTGCAGTTGATGTGAATCTGGCGATCCTGATCAGTCATGATAATCTGTGCCTCGATGAATGAGTTGCATTCAGGTCATGGTGTGAGTGAACATGCACTTTAGGAAAGCAAGCAACAGAGCCATTTGGGCCATAGTGTGAGTGGATACTGCACTTTAAGAGAGTCAGTGACAGCTGTGTGGTGATCACGTGATAGAATACTATACTTCTGGAGAGCCAATGGCAGATCCATGTGGGCTATAATGTGATTGGATCCTACATTTGGAAGACCCAATAGCAGAGCTGTGAGATTATGGTGAGAAAGGATATGATCGTGGTGTGATTGGATACTGCACTTTAGCAGACCAAATGGTTCAGCTCTACGGTCATAGTGTGCTTAAGGACAGCTAATACCAGACCCATACCATTGCGGGTTTGATATTGACACAGGGAGTGACGATTTGCCACTTTCTACTTTTGATTGGATACTGCACCCAAACAGTGCAGATAGCAGACTAGTGTGAGTTATAGTTTGACGGGATACCACACTTTACTGTGTGGATTTTCATATGGTTGTATGGTGCTATTTGTTTATGTAATAAGTTTTCTTTAGTCCCACATGTCGGCTTCTGGTGAGTTCAGGGCACCTTAAAATGTGCCTGCACACACAACAAAGACTAGCAATGGTGAGATAGCTAGATTAGGGGAGAATGTTTGGTGAATGTAGTAGCAAGGCCATCACAAGGGGGAGAGGACAGAAGGGGCATTAGATCCAATGATTTGCTCTTTCCAGAGTCCAGCTTACTTCAGCAACATATATTCAAATATTGACTGTAACCAAACTTTCTGTCTACAATAATATTGAGCCATTTTACATGGGAAACCACTAGACGACGTTTTTTTTTACTACCTAGAAACCAGTGCTTATAACACCTGACAAAAACGAGAGAAGTATCTCGAGGGACTCGCTTCAAGTTTTGGCCCCAGAACTCATAAAAACTTATGACACGCCTAACTAGTAGGTTTAAGGAGTGGCGGGAGGAGGAGTGTATTTTTCAGTCTTGGGATTAAGATTGTCCATAGTTCTTATCCACACTATGCCACTCAAACGCTTCCTGTAAACTATCTGGTTTCATCTTAATTCTGAAAATGAGTGAGTGCGGATGGGCTCTCGAGCCTGCCCCATAGCTCTGGTCCTGGTACACCCAGGACCCAGTCAGTCCTCATGGTTCGGAACATTTTTTGACAAATGGGTTACAAATTGGTTGATTGCAGGATCCTAATAAGAGACCTTGTGAAGGGAGCCATGACCCGGTTACAGAAAGCTCTACAAATTAACTGAATCCCGGATGCCGCAGAGAGCCAGTGGAGTGCTTTCTGAAGAGTTCTGATGCCATTCTCTTTAGAGTAAGATGCTGGTGGGTGTTCAGGCAGCACAGGGGGAGTTTGTAGCTGGATGTAGGAGATTAGGATAGAGATGCTTCGGCAGCACAATAAAGGTTCATAGTAGGATTCTAGTCAGGCAGTGCAGTGTGGTGGTAGAGCTAGATGCTGCAGGACGTTATATGGAGTCCCTGGCAGGTCATTGTTTACGGCAGAAAGCCAAGTCAGATGCTGGAGGTGAGTGATACACTGATAGAAGTTGAAGGTGAGTGATACACTGATAGAAGCTGAAGGTGAGTTTCACTGATAGATGCTGAAGGTGAGTAACACTGATAGATGCTGAAGGTGACTGACAATATCAGAAGCTGAAGGTGAGTGATACACTGATAGATGCTGAAGGTGAGTGATACACTGATAGATGCTGAAGGTGAGTGATACACTGATAGAAGCTGAAGGTGAGTGACACTGATAGATGCTGAAGGTGAGTGGTAAATACACCGATAGAGGCTGAAGGTAAGTGATACACTGATAGAAGCTGAAGGTGAGTGACACTGATAGATGCTGAAGGTGAGTGATAATTACACTGATAGAAGCTGAATGTGAGTGATACACTGATAGAAGCTGAAGGTGAGTGACACTGATAGATGCTGAAGGTGAGTGGTAAATACACTGATAGAAGCTGAAGGTAAGTGATACACAGATAGAAGCTGAAGGTGAGTGACACTGATAGATGCTGAAGGTGAGTGATAATTACACTGATAGAAGCTGAATGTGAGTGATACACTGATAGATGCTGAAGGTGAGTGACACTGATAGATGCTGAAGGTGAGTGACACTGATAGATGCTGAAGGTGAGTGACACACTGATAGATGCTGAAGGTGAGTGACACACTGTTAGATGCTGAAGGTGAGTGATACAGTGACAGATGTGCAGGGTGAGTGGCACACTGTTAGATGCTGAAGGTGGATGATACAGTGACAGATGTTGAGGGTGAGTGATACAGTGACAGATGTTGAGGGTGAGTGATACAGTGACAGATGTTGAGGGTGAGTGATACAGTGACAGATGTTGAGGGTGAGTCACAGAGTGACAGGTGTTGAGGGTGAGTGACACAGTGCAGGCTAATAGCAGGCCACTGGGGATCACAGTGGGCGCAGTGAGATTCTATATTTCCATGGAGATTCTTGGCAGTAGGCTGCCGGTGTTAGGTGTAGAGATGCTTCGGCATCTCTGTGTTTTTGTAGTTATGTTACAGGGATAGTCGGCGGTGCAGTCATGGATTTTATGGTTATATATCGTTTTCGGCACTAGGCTCTGGTGCTAGTCGGCAGCACAGTGTTTCTAGTTGGAAGCTGGAAGTCCGGGTAGAGGTACTTCGGCGGCACTGCCAGCTCCGGTCGCTCCTGGTCCACCTTCCGCCGGTCCAGGCTCTTGGGGCCTCCGGTTCTGACAGCGGCGGTGCACATCAGAGGAGCAGCGTGGAGCTACGCTTGTCCCAGGCCGGTCCGCTCCATCTGCGCCGGGGAGCAGCGGGGGGCGTGATTGCTGCGATAAATAATAAGAACAGCTCCCAGGGTTGAAAATTGCAGAATATGGAAGTGAGCGACTCGTCTGCGGCCTCGGGAAGCAGAGAATGGAATATCAGCATCGCGTTTCAGCGCCGGGGGACCCCGGCTTCGTGCCCGGAGCACAAGCATCCATCGAGCGCTGCTGGTTAACGGGGAATGGGCTGCAGTCACTGGGCCCGAAGCTCAGCTTCACCAGCTCATGTCTAAGGTGACGTGGAAAGGGCCCAACATAGGTCAATTACCCATCCCTCTCTGTGGCAGCCGATGCTGACGGGCCAGCGAGAAGCTTCTGTGGGGGCCGGGGCAAAAACGAGTTGGAAGGGGAGGCCCTGCCCCAAAGAATCTGGTTTCAATCCCAGCTTCACCAAACTGTGTGACCCTGGGCAGTTGTTATCTTCACCTTGCCTCCTTTTCGATGCTTATCTCACCTGAGGGCACATGAAAATAATTAAGTTAAGGATGTGCAGTGTGCAAGAACCTCTCACATATATGGTTTAATAGACCATAATGTTGCTCCTTCATTAACAACATTAAAAGCTTGTATAAGAAGCACACAACAACCGACCTGCTTCTTTAGTCACCAATAAAAAAAAATCCCTCACACGCACAAGGGGGTGGTTTACTATCAGTTGCATTAAAGGGCGTTCAGTGCGATGATATAATCTAATATGCTGAAGTGAAACAATTCAAAACTTTACAGAATACACCCTTTTAATTTCAAAATGGGTACATAGGGCTTAGTGGCCATCAGTGACACTTAAAGGGCTAGAGGTAACAACAGGTTGTCTTAGTTCCTCAGTCTCTGTTCAGTTCCTGCAGACAGGAATCCTGTCACAAATGGAACAAAGTTGGTCCCGCTGCAGAGAATTATGGGACTCACCGAATCATCGCTTTCACTCCCACCTGAGTCTGACAGAGAGGCGGGAGATTCCTGGCTGTTGAGCGCGCGGCATGCGGGCGCAGGGCCTATGAGCGCGCGCATCCAGTCAGCAGTGAGCGCAGCTTGCCTGACTCACAGTTTAGTTGCAGCGTGCACAGGCTAGAATTACCAGTGACCCCGTGCTGTGAACATGCTGCGCCTGCGACTTCCTGCCTGCTTTGCCCATAGTGTTGGGCCCCTTTGAGAGCAGGGCCTAGGGAACAATGTGACGTTTGCCCCCTTCTGATGGCAGTAAATGCTGGTGACGGTGAGAATGCTTCCTGGTCCTCGGACCTGGATACGCGCCAATTGTGGTGGCAACAAGAACATTCACAGAGCTTTATCCCTTGCGCCAACCTGGCCAATGCCAGTGGAAAGCAGCTCACACCCAGGGTCGTCATCCCCTGTGCCATCGAATGCCAGGGGCAATAGATTGCTCCCTGGCCTTTGCCTCAAGCATATGGAACCTGATGGACATTTACAAAACCATCGTAGAGCTAGAAAGAGATAAAAAAGTAACTAAGCAATGGCAAAGCCAATAGGTTTCTCCTATGCAAAATCTATTGGCTTCGTCAATGGTACATGTTGCACAGAAGTGCGAGCTGCTGTGCAACATGGCTTAAAGAAAAGAAAAAAAGCACTATGACGCGGCTAACACGGACCGCATCATATCACTTTTTCCCCCCTTAAAGCATGTTGCAGAGCCGCCCGTACTGCTGTGCAACATTTAAAAAAACAATGTGGGAATTGGGGGTGAAGGAACACTGGGGAGGAGGGTAAGTAAAAGTAAGTAATCTGTGGGCTCTAAGCCCCTTTTACAAGTTTTTTTTTAAATTCAAGAGAATTTGCAAGCATAGCGCAGCACTGTACAGGCAAAACCTAAAAATCTGACTCAGTTTTTGTTGCTGTATCTTGACAGTGGTGGGTTTAACGTGTATGCAAAAAGATTATTAATTGTGCACTGCACAGTTTTTTTGCTTTAAAGAAGTCGAAAGATATACAGTAACTGACGTGCTGTTGCATTCAAGCCACCTGTATAGGTTTGGCTGCGTTTTGTGCCATCCAGAATTCTACAAAAAAAGTGATGGATGAAATGCTTGAATTAATATCAGCCACTGGTAATTACTCGGGCTGCATCCCAGTCCATCATTTTGCAGACCATGTCACCTCAGTTTGGACCCAGCCACGTGCAAATCAGTCTTGATCCTGCTGTCTCCCACTTAGAGCCTTAAAAAACATCTAGGCCTGTGCACCTTCAAGGGGACGAAACGTGTTGGCTGTGTAATCCAGCTGCTGTATTCAATGAACATTGACACAAGTAACCATCATAACCTCCGAAATGGAATGTACAACATTTGATACTGATCGAGTAGCGATCAAGTGCATCCGATTTCTTGTGATATTCTTGTGCCGCTCTCTTTTTCTATATCAAGTTCTCTTTTGCTTTTATTTACAACACATGAAGATATTGATGCCACTAAATAACACTGAATATTTGTGAATGGTTGCTCAGATATGTCCTGTATTCGATTCAGGAATTACTAATAGTTCGAGCCTACATGTTAAACACGAATTATATTTAACATTTAATATTTCTTCATGGTAAAAGAAAAATCTTACATATTACCATGAAAACTCTATTTCTCCAAAAGACTGCACATTTCTATGTGTGGGAAACATGCTCTAAGGCTTCCATCTGCTCCCATGTCATACCTGTGCAACCTTCAGCCAGCAGTGACTGGACAGCCAACAACCTGAAATTCAAAGACTTGCAGACCCTATATTTGCAAATGCGAGCACTCAGGCATTGGGCCGGTGCCTACGGGTAACCTGTGGGCTGTTTTTTTTTTTTTTAGGGCCCCTGCTTCATTCTTCCTCTGCTAGGCCATCACACTTCAGGCTATGGTGGGCAGGGGAGGGGGTTGAGTCTGAGAGTCTGCCACCCTGGGGACCAGGTGTTCCTCTGGTTGTTGGACCATCCTCACCTTGCCTTGCCCCTTCCCCATGGGGCCTGCCTGGCCCAGAAGCAATGTGTTCCCCCTCGCCAGGCCATCACATTCGGGCAGTGGTGGGCAGCTAGGAATGGGAGTATGCAGGGGCCTCACTGGGGGGCCAAATTATTTCTTGGCCGTGATCCATCTACATTTTAGCCTGCCCCCTCCATCCCCAGAGCGATACCAAAGGGGATGATGGACGGAGCGTTTGAGCTAATCAAACACTCACCCCCAGTCAACTGATCTGGGTTTAATCCATCATCATTCTTTAGCTCACTCCACCACCCCAGTTCAGACATGGCCATATGCAAATCAGTCTGACCCTGTGCCTCATGGGAACAGTCCAGCACGAACTGCCAAGCCATGTCTTCCCTGGACCGGAAACAAGCATCCTGGGACCGGTTTCTGGCTATTCAGCCGTCATCAGCCAGGCTAGCTTGAATCCAGTGGCAAAGTGAGCAAGGGACCCACGTCTGGGCATACCCTACCAACTTAGGGCGAACAAAGCGATACCAAAGGGGATGATGGACGGAGCGTTTGAGCTAATCAAACACTCACCCCCAGTCAACTGATCTGGGTTTAATCCATCATCATTCTTTAGCTCACTCCACCACCCCAGTTCAGACATGGCCATATGCAAATCAGTCTGACCCTGTGCCTCATGGGAACAGTCCAGCACGAACTGCCAAGCCATGTCTTCCCTGGACCGGAAACAAGCATCCTGGGAACGGTTTCTGGCTATTCAGCCGTCATCAGCCAGGCTAGCTTGAATCCAGTGGCAAAGTGTGCAAGGGACCCACGTCTGGGCATACCCTGCCAACTTAGGGCGAACAAAGCGATACCAAAGGGGATGATGGACGGAGCGTTTGAGCTAATCAGTTCGGGCTGGACTGTTCCCACAAGGAACAGGGTCAAGTCTGATTTGCATATGGCTGGGTCCAAACTGGGGTGGTGTGGTGAGCCCAGATCCTTGTGACTGGGGGTGAATGTTTGCATTGTCCAGCATTCCGTCCATCAATTGTTTCTTTTGCATATGTCGCCCTAAGTGGGAAGGGTATGCCCAGACGTGGTTCCCGTGCTCACTACACCACTGGATTCAAGCTAGCCTGGCTGAAGAAGGGTGATGCCCTGAAACCGGTCCCAGGATGCTTGTTTCCGGTCCAGGAGGACCTGGCTTGGCAGTTCGGGCTGGACTGTTCCCACAAGGAACAGGGTCAAGACTGATTTGCATATGGCTGGGTCCAAACTGGGGTGGTGTGGTGAGCAAAAGAATGATGGATTAAACCCAGATCCTTGTGACTGGGGGTGAATGTTTGCATTGTCCAGCATTCCGTCCATCAATTCTTTCTTTTGCATATGTCGCCCTAAGTGGGAAGGGTATGCCCAGACGTGGGTCCCGTGCTCACTACACCACTGGATTCAAGCTAGCCTGGCTGAAGAAGGGTGATGCCCTGAAACCGGTCCCAGGATGCTTGTTTCCGGTCCAGGGAGGACCTGGCTTGGCCGTTCGGCCTGGACTGTTCCCACAAGGAACAGGGTCAAGACTGATTTGCATATGGCTGGGTCCAAACTGGGGTGGTGTGGTGAGCAAAAGAATGATGGATTAAACCCAGATCCTTGTGACTGGGGGTGAATGTTTGCATTGTTCAGCATTCCGTCCATCAATTGTTTCTTTTGCATATGTCGCCCTAAGTGGGAAGGGTATGCCCAGACGTGGGTCACGTGCTCACTACACCACTGGATTCAAGCTAGCCTGGCTGAAGAAGGGTGATGCCCTGAAACCGGTCCCAGGATGCTTGTTTCCGGTCCAGGGAGGACCTGGCTTGGCAGTTCGGGCTGGACTGTTCCCACAAGGAACAGGGTCAAGACTGATTTGCATATGGCTGGGTCCAAACTGGGGTAGTGTGGTGAGCAAAAGAATGATGGATTAAACCCAGATCCTTGTGACTGGGGGTGAATGTTTGCATTGTCCAGCATTCTGTCCATCAATTGTTTCTTTTGCATATGCCATCCCCAGAGCAGCAGTAGCTTGTGCTTTTTCTTGACCCCTCCCCAGCCAGGCCATTGCCCTGAGGCTATGGTGGTCTGGTGAGGGGGTGAAGTAAGAGAAGTAGCCTCAGCCTTGCTGGGGGCCAGGTGCCAATGTCACCTCGCCCCTAATGTCTTTCAGGCCTTTCTGGAGGGTGTGTACCTTTGCAGTGGCCTCAATATGGGACTAACTTTATTAAGCCTATATTAATCTAAAGAGGATGTGGTGCTTCAGCCAAAGCTGCCGACTTTGTATCTGGGAAACCAGGCGCCAGTCCTGCAGACGTTAAACATCTTGTGATTCTGGACACATCACTTAATCTCCCAAGGCCTAAAATAAAAATGAATTTGATCTTGTGTAGTGTAACTGCTGCTTGTGTGAATCACTCCAATATCCTTGCGCCTAGTTCACTCTATATAAAACTACAAAAAAGCAATTTTAAAAATGGCAATTATTCATGTTTTAAGATTCTGGAAAGGCCGCAGGCTGATAATTAAAGAGCACTCTTTATATAAAGACATACATTTTCTTTTTTTTTATCATGGCTTTTCTGTCTTTTTTTAGTTGAACTATTAGTCATGGATGAATAAAGCAGCGTTAGAATACATTTTAAAGTGCTTTCACCTTATGTTGACTGTTAAAAAGGCATACTGATCAGAGGATAAATTACCAACTTTGGGTAATTTTCTTCATTTTTCTACCGGCCAGGATATTAAAATACCGATCATGCCAGTAAAAAAAAGCAGCCAGGTGGCAACCCTAGCCAGATCAAGTATTGTGCCATTCGACCATTTTATTTCACCTCGCTTGCCCGGCCAAAATGCAGTGCAATCTTACTGGTTCTATAGGCTTTAAAATGCTTAAGTTACCAAACATTTTTCTAAAAATGAGTCCAATGAGACTAACCAAATGATGTTTCATGAAAGGGCACGATCCGCGAATGTGGGTCACTTTTTTGACTGCTGCCTGGGTCGAACTGCGATCCCAGTCAGACCCTGGGCTGATCGTGTCATTCATGACTTAGGGCTCCTGTATAAACAAAAGCTCTCCCGCTGCAAAATGTGCTGGAGAGACGCGCTGGCAATGGGTGCAGCCGCCGGTGGACATGGAGGCAGTGCCCGGCCCTCTGCACTACCAGCCACAACCAGGCCGTGCAGGGAGGGTGTTGCTGGCACCCTGCCACTGCTTTTTCATTATCACTCCTGGATGGCACTTTGTTTTGGCCAGGGCCACTTTCAGTAAATGAGATTTGCTGCCCAAGAGCTATGGGAAAGCAAACTGAAAAGAATCTTTTCTGTTTCGCCACTTTCACTCGATCTGTGCACATTACTTGCCTACTTTTTCCTATTTCTCATGTTTTTTTTTATTTCTGTTTTTTTTTTTTTTCCATTTCATTTCCTCACTCACTCCACCCGCTCCATTTAGTTCCTTTCTTCCTGCCACCCTTTATCTCTCCATTCAACACTTCCTTTCTTCTGAACCCACCCTCCCTTTCTTTCTAGCCCACTTTCTCCCTCCCACTGCCCGGCCTTCCTTCTTCTTCCCTTCACCCCCCCTCTCTTCTTCCTCCTTGCTACCCCTTCCTTCCTTCCACTCCACCTTATCCCCTCTCTCCCACCCTCCGTTCCTCCTTTTATCCCTCCTCTCCTCCCTCCCTTCGCACGCCCTTCCATCGTTCTGGTCCACCTCCCTTCCACCTTCATATATATCGTCTTCTGTCTACCATTTCAACCATTTCTCTCCTGCAGCCTATCCTGCCTTCCTTTCTCACCACCTCTCCTTCCATTCTTCCCTTACTTCGCACACCCTCCCATCGTTGTTTTCCTCCTCCCTTTCACCTTCCTCCATTCCCACCACCTCTCTTCTTTCCTTGCAGTGCCAGTTCCCTCCTCCGGAGCTCTGTGTTACCAGCTCCGTACGCGCCTAACATCTCCAATGCAGTTTTAACTTTGCATTTTGGCAAGTGTAATTATTCCATTACAAACTATAAGTTACAAAATCCAAAATAAAATCCTGGCGGGGTTGAGCTACACCTGAAAGGACTCTGAAAACGTCAGAGCTCTGAACAACCTTTGGTTCCTTCCTTCTTTCATCTGTTTCTTCCTTCCCCCTCTCTCTCCCTCCACTTCCCTTTCAGCCTTTGTTCGTTATTTTCCTCTTGCCATTCCTTACTTTTTACATTCCTTACTTATTTTTCTACGTTTTTCATTTTTTTTATTGCTCTTTGTTCCTATCTCTGTTATGCTTTTTTCTTTCTTTTTGGTCTTGTCAGCTCTCGTTCGCCATTTCTTTGCCTTTTACAATCTCCCTTTCACTCTTTTCTTCTTTTTTTATTACCCATCCTTCAATTTGAATTCTATGTTCGCTTCGTCTCCTCATTGCAATATTCTCCTTCCCATTACACTGTCACCTCTAGCACCGTCTGCCTCTTTGTCTCAATCTTATCCAGGTTTCCCACCTCGTTTCTCTCTGTCACTTTTCGTATCTCTCTTTGTTCTATTTTCACCGCCCCTCCTCTCTCCATCTTAGAAGAGCTGGACCATTAATCTCCCATGAACATGTATGGTTAATGTTGACCAGGGTCGCTCTCCCTCTTCCATCCCTAACTATTTAGACAAAAACCTGTCCAGCAGCATGTATGTAAGAGAGTATTGGAATATTCTTCCTACAGTCGCCTTCCATGTCAAGCTCGGCTGCTTTAACCCTTCTCGTGCTGCTCGAGCTCTCATGAGGTATTGATGAAGGCTGTATTCAGTCACAGAGCAAGTGTTATTCTGACATGTTGATTCTGCAGATTTGATAGTTTCACGTGAAAATGTAGGAGCTAATTCACAATGTCATTTTCATTCCTAAATCTACTTCCACGTCAGCTTAGTAACAGAGTCCTACATTCTTTTAGGACAGTGGTCTTCAAACCTTTTAATGCCGCACCCCCTAGTGGAAAAAAAGCGGTGCCCCACCTAAGAATTTTTCACAATTATTCTATTAAATTGGCAATGTTTAAATATGTCTAGACTTACTTAAGCACTGCAGTTAAGGTCTGTTACCGTTTTAAAATTGCAATCTAATGCATGATTGCCAAACACACTATTCTGGTCAGGTAGGCCTTACTAATGTGTAAAGGTATCCACTTTGTGATTATTAGAATTGGGGGTGCGGGGGTTTGAAGCATATTTGGAGTCCCTTCCCTTTTGACACATACTCCCAGCTAGGATATAAATGACAAAAAATGTTAGTGGTGGCCCATTACAGAGCAGATTACTGCCGCTCATTTTTTTCTGCTTAAAACAAAGCATGTTCCTTTTGGCCAGAGACTGACCCCCTTCCCCTCCACCCCCCTGCCCCGGCATCAATTGAGGTCCCCCTGGGGGGCCCAACCACCAGTTTGAAGACTCCTGCTCTAGGAAAAGCCCTAGGCTGTGTTGAGGTCACCTGAGGGTAACTTGAAATGCTCAAGAGTTCCCTGAACTTCATGTGGTTGGCATCAAACCTCCAGTTGGTGCCAACGGTGTTCCAGAGTTTGGCCCTGGAACTCCCAGAGATCTGCCTTCTTGTTCCATCCTCTTAAATATTGCGGGTTCATTAGGTGAGTCCAAAAAGGTCATAGTGAGGAGCTGGCTCCTATTGGTTTTCAGGATCTTTTTTACAGTAGTCTTTGTGGATGCAGTATCGGTTCTAATTCTCACATGGGCAAGCCATTCAGAAAAGGATACCCTGCACTTGTAAATCCATTTATTCCTATGAAATATTGCCCAGTAAAGACTAGTACCGTAGAAATGTGCATCCCCTGCAAGGGGCGATGTGTGGCAATGTCAAGGCATGGTGCCCCTTGACATTATGTAAATGTCCACAACTATGCAAGTTTTTGACATTCACAAATCTCGGTTTCACAGACTCCTTTTTTAGGTGTCGCAGACCTGCGTTGCAGCGCGCATGCGCTGCTTGCTCTGCGAGGCTTCTTGTAATTGGGATATTTCAGAATTGGAGTTTAAGCCTTGCCCATCTTTTTGATTGGCTGGCGTCATCGTCCATGCTGGCTTCCGATTGAAAAGGAGGCTTCTTAGTCCCTCCTTGTTACCGCCCAGTCTCCTTTTGGGACGGCCCATCTGGACTGGATCGTTTGCTTGCGGCGTTACACCCACGGTCTCCATAAGTCGGTGAGCACTCTTTTTTTGTTTTTGCAGGGCGGTCCTCTTTCACTTTAGGGACCGCGCTTGTTTATTTAATTGATATGCCGCGGGCCGCTTTCACCGCGCTTGTTTATTTATTTACAATTTGGAGCGCGGTCCGCTGACTTTAGCGGCCGCGCTTGGCAGTGAATGGGCCGCTCTGTAACTAACAGCCGGGTGCAGAAGGCTCGCGGTCAGCGTGAAACCAACCCCCTGTTTATTTGCAGAGGCGCCTGAAGGAAGGGTGTTCCGCTTTCCACGACAGCATTGTTTTATAATCAGTACCCTGGTGTACATATTCACAGACGGCCGGCCCCAAGAAAACCGGGAAGGGTTTCAGTGCAAACCCTAAATTAACCTCGGAAACATGCACGCATGCAGTGTGCAGCGATGTCAGGGCTCGGGGAAACGCGTTTAGATGTGACTGTCTTCAATTGGGGAGAACAGTCTTCTATGTTTTTAGATTTTTAACTTCACAATACCGGATGTCTAATAATAGGCTCCGTTTTTATCACTTGCCTAGGTGTTTGCACTAATTAAGTATGCCGACTTTATAATTGAGGTGACCGGAGAGAGAATAAATGGACATTGTGTAACCTATATACGTGTGATACAGCTATACCTTGACCCTGTTTCCCTTTCTTTCTTTAGATTAATTGAATACACTACAGCATTTTGATATGTAGTGTGAACATGTGGTAGGTAGTTACTGACCCCATCACATTGTGTAGATAGATTCACTGAGTAGGTCCTGAAGAATTGCCACGGATCAACCTGACCATTAGGCAAGAAACATGTTGACCTGTAGAGTTGGACATAGCCTGAACTAAACCTTTGAGTTAGATAGGCTGCCACTCTGTTTATTCATTTTTAACGAAGTGGATAGCCAGCCAGAATAAAAGTATTATTTGGACTGTCCTACTTCTTTTAAATTATCCCTGCACGATATCTACACCCCTTGGCCCACACACTCGCACTGCATCACACACACCCGCACTTCATCATACGGCAAGGAACAAAAGATCTCCGCGAAAGAGCCCCTTTTAAGGGTGCCCGTTGGGTATTGCAGCGCCGACCCGACGAGGAGCAGGTCCATATGATGAAGCATGACATCTAGCTTGCTAGGTGTGTGAGGACCCTAGTTCCGAAATAAGGAATTTCCCCTATTCTCCTCCCCACACCTTACTCCACCGAGGTTGTAATTACAAACGATGGTGGTTTGGCTCACACCTTTTCTCCTAGGCACCACTATAAGAGGAACTACATACCTTTAGATTACAGTATCTGACTGGGCATTTATGTTGGACCTCTATAAAAAGCCCCTCATTCCCCCGTTTGTTGATTGGCCCTTGTGTCGACCAGAATATGTCTGGCGTGTGGTTGCCCAACATACATGCCAACATTTTAAAACTAGGAAAATTGAGATTTTGGGGGGGGGGAACAGGGAATTTCATTCTCCTCATTGACATACATTAAAGAAAAGGCAGTTTTAGGTGGGAGACAGTAGAAATTAAATTATTGGCGTAAGACTCGGGAATCTCCCGGCTGATTCGGGTCTGTTAGTATGCATGGGTGTGTTACCAGATGTCCCTTTTCCAGCCCACGTGTCACGCGCTCCTGTTGGCCAGGAAGTGAAAGAGGTGCAGTCATTTGTCAGGGCTAATGAGATGTTGTTGCACACCTGCAGGTGTATTATTCCACACACTGTCTACTGGTCACAAATTGCGCTGGATCCCATATATTTCTGTGTATTGAGCAGTTTTACGTCTTGCATCATGCGGGCATATCACCATTACTGCTAGGCCGAGGGTAAGATAAAGTTATCGTTTTTCTTTTGTTATATTTTTTAGGTGTTTTTCTCTTCATTCTATCTACTTTTCCCAATTGGCTTCCTCTAATCGTACACTTTGTTCTTGGCCACTGGAATTATGCAATTATGCAGATGCAGCATTTTCCATATAATTATGGATTTGCCACATCTGCCAAACAATTCATCATTAAATAAAAACATTTTTGTTTCCAGCTCAAACATATCAAAAGTCGCTAAATATGTGGCTACACTTATTGGCACAATGTGGAAGACTCTTGGCAAGTGTTGGCTGGTTACCATTCTGTTGCTTATTGATGAATTTGGGGGTTGAACTGGCACTAATGAGGTGAAACGCCCAGATAGTGTGAGCATGTGTTCAGATTACAAAATAATAATACTATTGCAAAATGTGCGGCATAATGCCCCATAATTTGCCTTTACTTGTGGCATAATTTAGTCAGCCCTGCTTCATAATTTGGCCCTTCATTGCCGCATAATTCCAGTGGCCCTGATTATATATGTATCTACTTACATGAACATCACCTATCTATATACACTATGACATTAACTGTCTGCCTTCCCAAAACCTATGGGTGTACAGTGTATTGCTAGTGTTGCCAGGTGAGCGCACTAAGATTACTAAAACATTAACCCAGCATTCAGATTGGCCAGTTCATAGACCACTAAGATAGCTTTGTGGGTTAATGTTACAGTCTTCTTCTTGCAACATCTAGTCACTGGTTTGAGTCTGAGGCGATTGGTGGGAAGAGGGTTGGAAAGGGATTAGGGGGAGCATAGCCTTGCATACTTTTCAAAGAAGCATTGCACCTAGCTGTCACTATGTCATACGATGCACCTTTATCTAGCTTTACAGACGATAGCGAGTTGCATGCTGGGATTTGTAGGCCAGTACTTATAATTGAAAAAAATAACTTCAATTGCCAGACTGTAACATAATGCAGAGTGATATTGGCTAAAGAGCCATGGACGACCTTAAGGTAACATATTTGATAGGGGGCCATTGCACACATAAGAAAAGTAAAATATGTTTCGAGTTAATTAAATGCTACACCTGTTTTTAGTTATGGTGGTAACCAAGGCCTTTTGATTTTACTAAAATTATACATATCCTATTTTTATAAGGGCTTTCAACCAGCTCTTTTCACCCATTGGCCTGTTATTTTGTCATTCACATTTTATTCTACACAATGCAGTATACAACATGGATCAATGTGGGTCAGCCCGTTTTAACCATTTTTAACTTCACTGTGAGTGATCTGTTAAATGCCAGGGACTACTATGGTACAGTGTTTTTTTTCAGACCCAAAAATATTTTTTAAAGGTCCAGGTGCTTCTCCAACAATAACGTTTTTCAAAATCTTGATAAAATAAACAAGCACTGACAAAGCCAAAAGGTTGCCTGACAACCCCCAACCTATTTGCTTAGCCAATGATTGTTTATAGTTCTTACTGGTGTGGGGTGACACAGTTTAAGGCAAACACTTGTTTGTTATTGTTACTAAGCAGTAGAATAAAATGGCTTGCTGGGAATTGGAAGTTGTGAAATTGAGCATTTCAAGCCCCTGCTTACTAAGCCACCCTTTTAGTAGCCTGCTAGCTTCTCAGTATGTCTGTGCATGAATCGTCTTGAAAAAGTGAAGTGAACCTCTCTGTGGAACACTCTGGCCTTCATTCTCAGACTAGGGAAATACTGAAGTGTAATCCCACCCTGATCATACTGATACAGCCGGGTTTAATTTCTCTCACTTGGGTATTGCCTTCCCATTTCACGTTCTGCAGATTGGAATGGGGCATAATGCTGTAAAAACATACCTTTTCCACCATTTTGAGCTGTTGAAATCAGAATATTGACTTTTTTCCCCTGCTTAAATTTCCCCAGGTTACCCTTTTTAGGTCGAGCCTGGACAGCGCATGCGCTGCTCTGCGAGGCATACTGTATTGAGGTATGGAATAGAAGCTCCGCCCATTTCCCGCCCAGTTTTTCAATTAGCTCCTGTTACTGTCCTTTCAAAATCGTTGCTTTTCATTCGTGAATATGATTAGTAGTCCCTCCTTGGTACCGCCCTGTCTGCATTTTTAACCTCCCATAAGGACTGGACTTTTTACTTGTGTTGTTACACAGTCTCCTTTTCTACTCTATCAGCAATATTTTCTTTAATGATCTTCCAGTATTCCACTCACCACGTGCTTTCCTACAAGGCAGCACGGCACCCGCTTTTATATTTTTAATAGTAATAGCTGCGGGTCCACTTTAACTATAGTGGCCGCGCTTATTTATTTATTTAATTTGCAGCGCAGTCCTCTTTAAGTATAGCGGACGCTTTTTTTTAATTAATTTAACTTTCCAGCTCGGTCCACTTTAACTTTAGCGGCCGCGCTACAGAACCTTTATTTATTTTTATTTTTTGGGGGTTGAAAGCGCCCCATACCGCGCCTTCACTTTAATGTTGGCTGCACCCCTTTCTTTAGCTGCTGCTCACTGTAACCTGAATACGGCGAGCAGAATTTAAAGAACGGGGCGCGGCCACCATTAAAGTGGTCTCGCATTTGCGAGAGCTTGAGGTATTGGAATTATAAATAACAATGCCTTTTATATGTGTGTTGGGTTTAAAAACACATAAATAAAAGGCATTGTCATTTACAATACCAATAGCTTAAACACTCGCAAATGCGAGACCTATTGCATTGAAAATGCTTGTTCTTGATGGTGATTCAGATTGCAATGCATGCTGTGTACTTATGTCCCATACAGGAGTAATGACCTTTGCTTTTTCTTCTCCCTCCTGCCTTGTTTAGGTTCCTACCTGATGGTAAACTCTTCCCAGCATGCACCGGGCCAGCGGGCGCACATCCTCTTCCAGACCCTCAGTGAGAATGACACCCACTGCTTGCAGTTCAGCTACTTCATGTACAGCCGGGATGGGCACAGTCCTGGCGCCCTCAACATCTACGTCAAGGTCAATGGTGGCCCATTGGGCAGCGCTGTCTGGAATGTGTCTGGGTCCCATGGGCGGCAGTGGCACCAGGCGGAACTGGCCATCAGCACTTTCTGGCCGAATGAGTACCAGGTACATAGCATGACAACGTGGCTGAAGGATGGTGTGACTAGCAAAAGAGACTGAGAAACATAAACTATGGGTCAGATGTATGTACATTGGATTCACTAAAAGTGGTTGTAATTACTTCCCCTGACATTTAGCAAATCCAATAGTATTTTGCAAACCGATCTATGTACTAACAGGCCAGTTCACAAAATATCGAATTGCAGTGGGTCCCAATCCAACCTACCATGTGACACTTAATGAGGTAGGTCTCAAATTGCTACCCCCCACAATTTGCTGCCATCACAAGTTGTCTGCTGGGGTCAACAAACCACCTTGTCTGTGATTGCTTTTAAATGAAGCAATCTTTTTTTTTTTAACGCAGCCCCTTTTTCTTGAAGGCCTTAAACTCGGCCCTTTCAAATAGCGATTACTTCTAATTTCCTAAGCCCATGTTACGGAATCGATAAATAGGTTTAATACATTCAAAAACCAAATTTTCTTGTTGCAAACCCTGCGATTTATAGAATTTAGAACTCGAAATTTGTTAGTACATCTGTCCCCATGATTCTTTGTAGACAAATTGTACATAAACACAAAATACTAAAAACCTGAACACTGAAGTCTGACGTTAATGCTTTATCTAAGAAGATGCACAATACGAGGCTTAGAAGAGACCATAAAGGGGAGACATCAGTGGTACAATTCACCAGAATATTAGAGCCATCGAAAGAGAAAACACCTTTCGTTGGATCTCGCGCCCTTGTAATATCACAGGAATTTACATCACACAACCATTAATATTGATTAAGGGGGTTTCAAAACATTCTTTTGGTGCTTGCTCGTGTTGATAAACAGCGATTATTAAGAGCGACACACGTGTGGCTTAATTTGCTAATATCTTTTGTCAAATTGATCAGATAACGGTAACTGAATATCAGGCCATAGGGATTACAGTTGTCACCCCTAGCGCTTTCTAAACTAACCCTTTGTGAACTGTACAATGGACCTCTGCGTGTGGGTAGAGCTTACCTTTTCTTTAGGCCCCAGCTTCTATCGTGGTGATATTCCGGTCTTAAGCAAATGTCACTTTAAGATCTGCACACTCAGAGTCTTGATTCCTTTTCCAGAATTTATAGCTGGGCTTGACATACAGCCTCGCCTTCTAAAAGGCTTTTTAAGCAGGTAGCAAATTTAAAAGCACCATTCACTGTGACACATTTTCCTAGTTTGCTGCTTTTCTTTATTGTTCTGCTAAGTCTTTGGCCTAACCAGGCCAGCCTAACTCTGTCTGTGCAAAATACACTCCCTGTTGGTGTTGCAAAAAGCCTCTACGTCCAGGCCTTTTAGAGAGACGCGCAACTGCTCAAGGTAGTGGGAGATTTAGAGGGACAGACACCTAACATTGGGGGTTCTTGGCTGGAAGATGGGGTGGTGGAGTCAACGTTGAAGGTGTGTTCCTCATTGGGTTATTCAGGTACATGTAATTGCTGAAGTATAAATATTGTGCCCACATGACACCATATTTTGTAATCTTCTGACAAGCTAACGTGCACCGCTGCTGCCATGCCTAGTGATTGCTTTGCCAGCAGAAGGCAGGCCTGAGACAGTCACTGTCCGCGTTTTATTTGTTGGTTCTAGTCGTAGTGGGCCCAGGAAAGAGGTACCATGGGTTGAGCTGTAGAAAACGTGCACTTTTCCCAGAATGCTTAGCGATCTGTAACACATCCGCATGGTTAGTTACCTCTTAAAATTGCTTTTCGAGGACATAAGTGCAGCGGAATTCAGTACGCTATGTGCCTGCTGTTGTTTTCTAGCAGTTGACGCTTTCTGAAATGCTCGTAGCATTACTGATGGTTTTTACTGAATGATAAAAGGACTCAGTCCATGCTATGTTAATTTGCCTTGTGGGCGCCTATGTGAATATCTACACCTGAATATCATCTCGGAAGGTATTGCGTCTTAAATGTCCTTGACAAAAATATCGCCCCTTTGAAGTTGAAAATAGAAGCTCAACACCCAATGTTGCAATATTTTCGTAAACAATAGTTAGGCCATTATTTTTATGCCGGACGATATGTTGACAAGCAATTATCCTACTGATTCCACCCTTCTCTGCTTGTCCCCGCAACAGAACGGGCAGAATAAAGAAGGTAGAGCGGGGCTTAGTTTCTGAGCCCCATCTACCTGCTTACCCACCTCTTCCATCTATTGTGGTTTCTCTCAGGGTACCATTTTCCTGAATCCTCCCTTATTCATGGCCAAGGGCCTGGCACTTACGACCTATCCTTGAGGCAGCTTAACCACTCTCGTTGCTAATCCAGGTAGTGAGCCATGTCAGCTGGCAGCCTCAATGAGGTATGATCTGCCTCCTGTGCCTCTATGTTCCTCTCCCCAGTGTTTGCCGATCATGGGGTCTCTGTGAGCGCGCTGCTCAGGTCAGGGTAAGGTACCAAAACATTGTGGCTCAAATATCAATTGACCAAAAGTTTGTTATAATTATCGTTTCATCCCATTGCATTTAATGACAGAAAATCTACACCCACTGGAGTGATAATTCTGTAAATGAGATTTAGGCCACAATATTTAACTCGGGGACATTTTTGTCGCAGATATTCTGACATCAGGCCTGCCAGCTCACAAGATGCCACGGTGTGTAACACGATATAGGCTCCCTTCACGCAGTCACCCGGTGAGGAGCCAATCTCACACGGTGGCAGGGAAAACAAACTGGAAACCACTGCAAAGAGCAGATTTCTAGCTTGTTGTTGGAGGCTTTTGAAAGCCGTTGTCCATTAAGGAGTGTGAAAACACCCCATGACATCGGCACCAGCCTAAGCAAGAGTTGTTTGTCACTTATGTAGTTCTCTGCACGAGGCCCCCCACCCTCCAAGGCCACGCCCCCTCCTCACAAGGTGAATTTTTTTTTTAAGTCGATAGGTCTTTGACATACCGCCCAGGTCACTCACCAGTGCTCCTTGCTCCCTGGCACCGGTCTGTGTCTGTCCTCTGGTAGGTTCCAAAGGCATAGTTCACCCTTGACTTTCACCATGGTCTCTACCGCTCTCCTCTGCTGTTTCATCTGTGAAATGAGGGTTTTCCTTTTAGGTTTCACGTTTCCTTGAGGATATCTCCAGGCTGGTGCTAAATATTGATTGTGACCAGCACGTACCTTACCTGTTCACACAGTGCACCTCTGACGGTGAATTATGTTGTGTGCATCACACCTTGAAAGATATATTGGCATAGATATTTCTTACTTTTGGGTGATGAAATGAGTAGGTATAAGATTTACACAGTCACCGTTTTGTGAAATATTCCAGAGTGTGGAGCATGGTCCTCCATGGGGGTTTATCCGACGACAATCTCAAGATTTCTATCGCCTTTTTACAGAAGTCAGTTCTTCCTTTGGGATCCCTCGCCCCAACTCATGGAGTCACCGAAAGCTGCAAAGATACAGGATTTGCAACTTTGTTTTAGCTGTAGCTGTGATGACATGTCTCCAAATACTACAAAGACAGGATTATTTGTTGTACAGCATTACTGTGGGACTTGGACCCGTACAGTAATGGTGAGTGTGCTATAGAATATTTAAGTTTTTGCAAACTACCTCTTAGGCCTTGTGGAACCGTCAGAGCTGATGAGATATTCGTTGAGAAAAGCGGCCTGTGCTTCCCCAGGTAGCTAATCTAGCCCTTCCAGGCTCGCATTTGTCTTTTGGGAGTTGACGAGTACGCGTCTTAAAGGGCATTCATTTTGACTTATATTTGTTGGATGGTGTACATTTATGTGTACTTTGGTGGATGGAATTTAATATTGTTTTTGGCTCGTGAAGGGGGCATGGGCCTCCAGAGTCCTGACTCATCTGGGGCTGAGACCTACATCTGACCTCTCTGGGGTTACAGGCATATACCTTAATCACTGGACGTCTGACCCTCTGAGGCCGAGGCATAATTTTTATTTACCATCTTCTTTCATTTTATGTCTAACTGCGACAATTCCTAGATTTTGCTTTGTTGGTCTTGAACTTCCAGGGGTGACGTGACCTGCTAGTATATCTGTACATTTTCTCAGTAGCCAGAACATTCAAGGGAAATAGGACAGCATCATTTAATCACAAAGTAGATTTCTCTGACATGTGACTAACTTAATGCAATGACTATTGGACATAACAAGTGTCGCCATGTTGGGCTGTTAACCCATTTCCCCATAGACTCATCTGACTCTTGCACAACATACATTTCTGTCCCAGTTGGCTGCCATATTGGAAATCTTACGATCTCTACTGGCTGTTCTTAGTAACAGCAATACCCACGCCAGTGATGTCATCCGGAACAAACATTGGACACCAGGCGCCCCTCTCCAGTTCCAATCTGATCATTTCCACACACATTATAGAATGTCACACACTTGTGGGGGGCTATCTATCGGTACCCAAAGAATCTTGCTGTGGGAAGATGGATTTTGTAGGACATGGTAGTTGTTAGATAACATTAGTGTGCTGCTGAATATTTTGTACCATCTTCATGGTTGCATTACAACAGATTATGTTGACAAAGATTTGAAGTAATATAAATTTGATGCCCAACTTTGTCTCCAACCACCTACCCAGGTGCTTTTCGAAGCCATGGTATCCAGCAGCCGGAAAGGCTATTTTGGGCTTGATGACATCTTGATTTTGAACTACCCCTGTTGTAAGTATTGTACACGTTTTTAATATGTGTTACATTCTTCAATTCTTTCTGCTCACAACAGTTTATTTCTAACTTTTTTGTGAAAACAATGCACTGTTACTATCTGCGTAGTACCTGCTCTGTTGTAAGTGATGCGTCTGAGGAATGTACTTGGGTCCTGGGGCCGTATATGGCTACTGGGCAAAATACTGTTGTTCACCACTGGCCTACAAGGGCCATCGACACTACTGCACTCCAACTGAATAACCACTTTCCTCCCTTTGCGCACTTGACTCTCCATGGGTAGCGAGGCAGAGCAGCCCAGGCTTACTCTACGAAGTGGTAATGGATTCGAACTTCTGGTAAAGAGTGGCACACTAAATAACACACAATACATTTAAGCTAAAGCTTCAAAGTAGAAAAAGGGGTTTAATTTACAGTTCAGTAAACCGAGCAGTTAAAATTAGGACAGATCACCGTAGAGGTAAGTAGATGAGTTCACTTTCCCATGACAACAGTTTGGGGAGGGAGTGGTGCAGTTTCGTAGATGGTGATTCTATCTCTTACTTTCCCTTGGTAAAGAAGTTGTGTCACAGCAGATGGCAAAGGAAGAGCGCTTTTACTTTTGAGCAAGAAGAATTGAAAAATATGAGAAAAACTGAACAAAATGAGTCTTAAAAATGATGCAGTTTGTCATTGAAATGAAATTTGTACTTGTAAAGCGCACCCATACCCCCAAAGGGGTGTCCAGGCGCTGTACGTATACCGCTGTGGAACCCTTCCTGGCTTTTTTTCCCTGTGAAATGTCCACTCCTGGGCACCCCCAGGGTGAAGCCAGGCATCCCAGCGCTGTTGGGGCCGTTGTGGAGATTAAGCAAGCTATTGCCCAGAGTTGCAGAGTGGGACCCATGATTAGAATAGGCACCGAGGCGAGAATTATCAGGTCCGAGGAAGTTGAGCCCAAGACCCTCCGAGGCGGGAATTGAACCCTGGTCCCGGGCCAGATCTCTGCATCAGGGTCTGCCGCTCTAACCATTGAGCCACACTTCTCCACAACGAACGAATGCTTCCAAAGCCTTGAGGCTGTTCCAAAAGAAGAGTTAATAAATACGTTGGCTATTAGAGCTATATTTAAATATAGAATGTATGTTGGGCTGATCACCAGAGCTGACGGTGCTAGCTGTCACATACGATATGTCTTTATCTTTAGAAATATCCAACCTGTGGCATGTACAGCTGCCCCCAGTCTGAGAGACCACCAAGATACCAAGTGCAGTGATCTCCAGAGCTCAAAGCTGATGGTAACATAATATAACATGTGTATTTGTTAAGCGCACGTTCACTCCGAAGGGTATCTTGGCGCTGAATAACAGATGTTTATTGTTACCCAACTCAGTGGTACTCATTTTATTGACTTTAGAAGGATGAAAGGCGGAGTGAACCTGCCAGGATTTGAACCTGTGACCATGAGGCCAAACACAGGTCCCTCACGGGACACATTAGTCCACTAAGCCACCAGACCCTAGGAAAAGGAGTGAGCTTTGGGCATCCTGGCATTTCCCAGGTAGGCTGCAAGCTAAGGTGGCTGCTTTCAGGACCTGACGGACTGTCCAGCACTGAAAGTGCTTAGCTAATATATTTGAAAAAAAATGTGCTTTAATGTGCACCACCTGGACCTATTTTTAGTAAATGGTTTTGTGGGAGAACACCTTTTACACATAGTCCATAGAGATAGGTTTACCAGTTATATTCGCACACACAATCCACTGTGGCGCTGATTTAAACATTTTTTCCGGGTTTGACCTTTTCCAGTCCGAGGTAGGCGAAGGGGCAGCCTCAAAGTTTTCTCTCTGCTTGCCCTCAAGGGACTGCTATCTCTTGATCACTCCCAAGGTGGTTGTCTGGCTGGTAGTGTTTAACAGAACAAAGGTCCCACACAAAAAGAATGTAAACTTAAAATTTCACAATTTCATGATAAAAATTGGAATAAACAAATGTTTAAATTACAAGATAGGTATTTAATGCTAGTGTAGATGAAACAAGACAATATTAACACGTGGGCAACCGTGACAAGGCAGAGGGAAATCGGCCGATTTCCTTGCCCCAGGCAAGTGACTTAAAATTGTGACTTTCCAATATACGTGAATATAAATAAACACAAGTCACAGTAGAGGTTACATCTCATACTCCACAACCAGTACAAATAGTAGTATAGAGTTAGGGATGTCTGTGTCGACGACGTTTCAATCCCGCAGAGAGTATCGGGATCTCATCAGGACTAATAGATAGACCATCTATGCCGGCATTGACCGCAGCTGCTCGCTGTACTCCGGATCGTCCAGCGCGTCGTGGCTCCTTCCTACTGCCGCCATCGAGCAGGCGTACGGCTCCGACCCCTGGTTCCAGGGTCGCATTGCACAATTTTTCCTTCCCTGACCTGCCTACCTGCACGCCGATCCTCTACCATAGCCTCCCGGCCGGGAGGCACCTTCCCAGGTTGGAGACCCGTGCACCCGACGATCTCGCAACTTTCCCAACGTCCCGTATTTGCTTCCGGTGGACTTCTCAGCCAGCAACTCGCTCTGGCTTTGCTCATCGCGGCTCTTTGACTTGCCGCACTCTTGGCAACTTCTCAGGCACCTGCTCTATCTATTAGTCCTGATGAGATCCCGATACTCTCTGCGGGATTGAAACGTCGTCGACACAGACATCCCTAACTCTATACTACTATTTGTACTGGTTGTGGAGTATGAGATGTAACCTCTACTGTGACTTGTGTTTATTTATATTCACGTATATTGGAAAGTCACAATTTTAAGTCACTTGCCTGGGGCAAGGAAATCGGCCGATTTCCTCTGCCTTGTCACGGTTGCCCACGTGTTAATATTGTCTTGTTTCATCTACACTAGCATTAAATACCTATCTTGTAATTTAAACATTTGTTTATTCCAATTTTTATCATGAAATTGTGAAATTTTAAGTTTACATTCTTTTTGTGTGGGACCTTTGTTCTGTTAAACACAACGCCACCCTTGGTCCCCGCTGACTTCCAGGGTTCCTTGTTTTTTTGTTATACGTCTGGCTGGTAGTGGCATTTTGTGTATTTAGGAGCACAGCCTTCTTTGCTGTACTCCATTGGAAAGGTATACCGACGCCTGACAAAAAATAGATGCAACCCTCATAATGAAGACATGGTGTCCCCAACTTAGGTGCAGAGAGAAGTGTGTGCGTTAAACGCATGTGGTCTTTGGAAAGCTCTGTATGCTTTCCAGTTCCAGTATGGATGGCTTCTGCTGTGGGCATGGCCATCTACAATCCCTCTCATTGTCCTCTGTATTCTCTAGCTGACCTTGCTTCTTGTGTGAAATGGGGTGTACAGAAAACGTATGGGCCTACTAGCCCTATCCAGATTCCACTAGAAGAAGCCCATAAAAATATTGCTTTTCATTCACAATCCCTCTTCGTTTTCCATATATGGGCTTTTTCTTCGAATGTCTGTGTTGGGGCTGAAATCCACATCCTGGTGCTTTCCAGGTCTGTTCCATCAGCTCACCAGGGGAAACATTCTGTGAATGCCTTCACACAGCACAGTATCTCACGCTTAAACTTTGAATGTAGTTTCTAACCTGGCTGGTGCTGGTCTCAGGTACATTCCCATCAAACACACAAAAGGTGATCAGAGGAATGTTTGCAATTGGTCTAACCACTGGCAATCGTTCGGGGTAGCATTCCAACCCATTATTCTTTTGCCCACCGTACCACCTCAGTTTAGACCCAGTTTAGTTGCAGAATGAAATCTGTCTTGGGTTGTGATGTAAGTCTGGTAATCACACACCCATATTCCCATCCACATAGCATCGTCGGCGCATGCAACCTCACTGTTGGATGCTGGGTTGGGTCGAGCAGTGTTTAATTGTTTGGAGGAGTACTCTGGGTCTATTTGAAGCTTCCTGAATCTGTTTCTTAAAGTAATTGGTTTTTCCCTGCAGTATTTTTTGTTCTATTTTCACCACCTGTAGAGTTTCCGGAGTTTGCATCTTGTGCTAGGTCTTTGCAAGTTCCCGGCTGTTTCTTTTACTTAAATGTAGCTCTTTTGTATACCAAGAAGCGGAGTATTTTTCTTTTTTTGATTTTAGAGATGGGGTCTAATTTGTTGATGGTGTTTAGAGATGATGAATTGCGGAGGTTGGTGATACTTTAAGTTGATAGTGACATTTTATCATATTGTGCCAAGGATTTTAAATATTCTGAGAGTTGCAGAACAGAGATGTTGTTTAAAGGTCTTCTCCAAAGTTTTACTGGCTTAGGTTGACCACTTTTAAAGATCTGAATGTATGTCTTGTGAAATGGGACTGCACAATGGTCCATCCAGTCGAGGAGCAAGGGTTTAATGGAGGCAATCAGGTCGAGGGGGGTGGGGGGGTGTTTGTGTGTGTCTTTAGTTGAATCATAAGAAGTGGTGGGGATGATGAGGTCCTTGAAGAGCTTGAGGAAGGAGAGACTGTGTCCTGGAGACATCAGATGATGTCCAAACCTATGGTTTTCTTGCGTGACAGGTTGACTGTTCCTAGCATGAGTTCAAAAGAGTTGTACGATGGAAATCTGTGTGTGTGCATTTCAGAGTGATTTATGTATGGCTACAATGCACCCTCATGCTCTGTGTGTCCTGTCTTGGTGCACAGTATTTTAGACATTAGGGACTATGGTGTCAAAAGAGACCGGTGGGGATGTGGAAAACCAGGTCTCCGTGATAAAAATCAAGTTTAGTTGGTGAGTTATTATGAGGTTAGTGATCAAAGGTGGATGTGTTGAGCAGACTAATAAGTAGGAATTTAATGTTAATGTTTAGGGTTGCAGTGTTGTGTTGCTGTGGGTACGTTTTTATTTGAATTAGGTTTCTTTTTAGGACAGCCTTGAATGGATTATGAGTCCGTGTTTTTGTGTATGTAAGTATGAGGATGGGGTTTCCTAAGAGTTTGGATATGCACATAGTAACAATATGGCTTCTGTGCGGTATGAGCGAATGCGGTGGAAGGAAGAGAATCAAAAAGGCAAAAAAGGAAAAGTAAAGGTGTTACATCTTAAGTCAATTTACAGCTACAGAGAAATTGAAGGAAAATAAAAATCTTTATTTTCACAAATCTGCTTCAGAGTCATATCTTTTTTTGGAATATTGGATCATTAATAACTGGCGTAATTAGCTGCCTTCATATTTACTAAAGACCTAATGTGGTCAAGCGCCTTGACACGCTCACGGGTGAGTAGCCATGCTATACAAACTCCTGATTGTTTGATTGAATGTGGATAATACTGCCAATCCCAGCAAAGAGCATAATAGACTCCCAGAGAGTAATTGTATTAGTAGGCAATATGGCAAGTAGTTCAATTCCTCTGCCATCCTCCAATCCCAAACACTGTGTTTAATGCCTGCCTCCCTCCCCTGCTTATGCTTCAAAGATCAGACCACTAATCCATTTATAGGACTGCAAACACCATCAGCACTAGCATAATCCCATGTATGATCACACAAAGCCAAGCTGAGGGCGGTGCAGGGTGGATCCGCAGGACATCTGGAGCCTGTGGATTTTCATGGTGGACAGAATCGCTCCGTCTTCAATTAAACCCACGGCCTGTAAGATCCGTTGGCCCACCGCTGTCCATCTGGCCACCTATAATGTGGAGGGGGAGGGCGTCCGTGGATGGTCAGCGGTTTAGAAGCGATCTCCCCGGTAGGTTTGAGTGATTTCTTTTTCAGTCCATGTAAGAAGAAGCAAATTTGAGATGAATCAGCCTTTTTTGGGGAGCTTCTTGTGCCTACCATAGGCTGTGCTTGCTGTATTGGAACTGTAGACAAAAAAGGATATACCAAGGGTACCTATGAATAAAAGAGAGGGGCTGATTTATCATTGTTTCACGCAGCGCAATGCAGCAACCCACCTTGCTGTGCTGGGCTAAGGGAAAGGGCAGGAATGCACCATATTTACCATTCATTGGTGCATGCTTGGCTACGCGTCATAGTGCAAGGGTGCCTGAGTTGTAGGCAGGATTGTTTTTGTGCAGGAAGGAAGACCTTCCTGCACAAAACAATCCTCAGAGGCATTTTCCTCTTTGTAAGTGTTCTGCAAAATGCAGCTCACTTAGAGGCGCAACGAGGAGAAATAAAGATATTTTTCCTCATTGCGCCTCTGGTGGACAGATGCACAATTCTGATGCATTCTCAGGTCTACCAATGTTGGTACATCTGGGAGAGTGTCAGAATCCACGGGTGGATGCGTAGGAACACCAACGCTCTAACTATGGAACGCCTCCCTGCCGCATAGTAACGCAAGGCAGCGATTTGAGCTGCCTTGCGTTCTTTCCACTCAGGGCCACACAAGGTAGCCTTGCGTGGCTTGCTAAATCTCATTTAGGTTTTGTGTTGCCCTTGAACACTAAACCTTGATAAATATGCCCCTAAATCTTTTGGGTATAACCTTAGGTATTTTTAAATACTACATCTGGACCCCTGTCATTGTCCTGAGAAAAGAATATTTAAGAACTCCCTTTTTGGTCGAGTACACCAGAGTAGTATTATCTGACTGTGATGTGGGGGGTCGCCCAGGATGAAGCATGCCATGATAAATAGTGGGTGAGGTGAACTCTCCAATCTCTTTTTTGATCCCCTAGGTTAGGTCTTTATTGACTCGGTGGATAAACTTCACCATAGTCCATTTAGCACTCAAGCATTTTTTTGTGATTTCTCAGAATGCAATATGGCTTTGGCCCAAAGAGGGCAGGTTTTCTCTGTGGCCAGGGCTTTAAGTGTGCCGGGTCTGGCCGGTGCTCAGCACCGGCAGTTCTTAAAAGCAGGTGCTGAGATGTGTCCCTATCAAGCTCTCTATTTTTACCCTCAGAGTGAAAAAAAAAACAACCCTGCATCCGTCACTGCTTTTGATGTAATTTGAAAGAAACTCAATTTTCAGTTTTATACAGCGCAATCTTGGAGCGCTTCACATGAACTCCACCATGAAAGGACATATTCATGTTTTGAATCACAGGAAGTTGAGCCGAGGTGAGGATCAAACCTGCTTTCTCAGCTTGAAAGTCGGCAGCCTTACGCCACAACCTCACGCACAAGAACTGAAACATTTTCAAAATGTTATACAATAAAGTCTTAGCTGTTGCTTATTTATCTCATGAAATGTACAACTATAGACAAAGCCAATAGTCCTGGCTTGCTGTAGGTGTAATGTTACTTGTTGTGTTATATATCTGGATGAATGGACAGAAGCAGAAAAATACCATTCGGAGAAGCACACTATACTAAGTGCAGATTTTTAGCTTAAGTGTTTTAAGCCACGCCCTTAATTAATCGGCCTCGCCCCTATAAGAGACCCCCCCAGTTTTTTCATCCCACCTAAAGCCCTGTCTGTGGCCCTAAGACTGCAGTCTGAACAGGTTTTGCCTCTGACACCAATCACCGCACTGGCTTCAGTGCGCCCGGTTGTCTCACCGACCCCAAGGGACAGGTTGCAGCCATTGATCCGTTGCGTCATATGTTTAGGAGTCGCGTGTGAGGCTGAAGGCCCAGTACGGATGCAGGTCGTCCTGCTTGGTGGTACCTTGGGTAAAAGCCAGCATTACTTCACTGATTCTTTCCCTTATTCCCCCACGATGTCGACGTGGGTTTTTGATTCCTCCCAGGGTGCTTCATTAGGACTCATCTGCGACCACAATTCGCTCTGAGAGCTGCAGTCCTGTATGAAAGCGTCGATTTTTCACTCTCACTTAAGGGCAAACGTATTTTTATTCCAAAGAGAAAATGCTATTAAAATGCAGAGTGCCTTCTTTTTCCTCTCTGCGAAGCAGAAAACCGCAAACAAGATGGGACGCCGGGCCTGGCTGTCAGCTCACCGCGATGAAGGCAAATTGACCTGGTTACTGCGGCCCCTCAGCCTGGGGGTGCTGTGCCCATCGCCCCTGCTGCGATTAAAGCTAATTTGGGCAAATGGGGCCTGTGAGGTCAGCCGTTTGTATGCCCTTCGGTGTCTGAGAGCTACACATCCATACCATGGAAGGGCTCTCCACATAAATGACTGCCACGGGGGGGGGTCTGCCCGGTGTGTATACGTCTAGTGTCTGGGAGCTATACATCTATGTAGAAGGACTGGCACAGCTAAGGTCTGCCCTAGCTTTATACAGCCACTGTATGGGAGCTATAGGTCCATGCAAGGGAAGTGGTCTCTTCATCGAGGACTGGCACAGCTGGCATCTGCCCTGTCTGTATTCAGCCGCTGCCTGGGATCTATAGATCCATGCCATGGTAGGGTTCTCTTCACAGAGGACTGGAAGAGGTAGGGTCTGCCCTGTCAGGGGGCTATATATCCATGCAAAAGAAGAGGTCTTTTCACAGAGGACTGGCATAGCTGGGGTCTTCCCTATGTATAGCTGCTGTCTAGGAGCTATGCATCCATGTAAGCGAAGAGGTCTCTTCTTAAAGAACTGGCACACTTGCAGTGTTCACACACCCTATGTACGGCCAACTTCAGGGAGCCATATCCCATGTGGAGAGGGGTATTCCCCATGAAGCAGTGATACATTTGGCCTCTTTAGCTTATTTATTTTGAATATTTATATAGCGCTCCTGGAAGTCATCAGTATGAAGGCGCTATACATTGAAACATTTCTGAAAGCAAACCAAAAGTGTTACAACGAGATGGGGAAGCAAGCAGAACAACTTAGCAGCAAGTTCCGCATCGAGCAATGAAAGGTAAAGTAATTGGTGATTGAATTCAAACGTTTGATGTGGGGCATTAGAGTAGGAATTGTTTGAATAGGTGGACCTGTAGTTGTTGCCAGATGGTAGTGATTGGTGGTGTAACTGGGGTGAGGAGGATGGTTGAAGGGAGATTTCTAGAATGCACTAAAGGATATCCACTGTGCGCATGAGGTTCTGAACTAGGGGGGTTTCAAGCAGAAGAGGTTTATCACTTCTTAGACCTCTTTGACCACCAGAGGTATTGAGTGGATCAGCAAGATCTGGCAGGGTGCTTCCTTGCATGGCCTTCTGGATAGCAGCAGCTTTGGAAATGAATTCTAGCCGTAAGGCACAACCAATCCAGCTCGTGAAGCAAAAGCGTTATGTGGTTAAATTTACATGCAGAGTTGATTAACCCAGATGTCGAATCAAGTACCCTGAAAACAGGGCTAAAGAGTATTGAGAAACTCCAGCCAAAAATGCATTCCCAAAATCAAGTCTTGAAATGACGAGCCAGTGGTCAACCGTTTGTAAAAGATTTATTTCCTGACTTGCTCTGGATTTGTTTTCCTGTTTCATTCTAATTCTACCTTGTTAGGCTTGCCTTATTGTTAGATCTATTAACAATTCAGTCCAGTATTTCGAAGCCTGAACTTTCATAAAATGATTTAGTCTGTGAAGTATAGTCTTATACTCTTAAATTAATGCTTCAATACGTACCTTTGAGGACTTTAGGAAAGATTTAGGGCCTTATTACGAGTACGGCGGTCAACAGGACCGCCGTACTCGCGGTGGCGGTCCGATCACCGCTACCACTGCGGGTCTGCCTGCAGTGTTTTGAGTGTGGCGGACAGACCGCCGGGATCCTGGATCCTGCGGCGGTCGCGCAGCTGAAAAGGCCAAGAATATGCTGGCGGTGCCACAACCGAGCATTTTCCGACTTTCATTTCCACTGCCCATTTCATGGCGGTGAGCCCGCCATGAAAAGTGTGGTGGACATGGAAGTAAGGTGGCCCTAACAGGGCCCCCTGCTGCTTCTGGGCCTGGGGGTGCATGCAGGCGGGCACATGTTGTGCCCCCTGGAATTGCACCCCCGTTCCTGCGTGGTATGGAATGCACGACATGGTGCATGCCATACCTTGCAGGAACATGCAGGCGCTGTATCGGCAGCGATCTGCTGTTAAGGCTCTCCCATGAGCCTCAAGCATCCCCTGCCGTGACACCGCCACAGCACCCACCCGCCTGCCATGGTTTAGAGTCGTAATCCAGCGGGCGGGAGCACAACAGGCTTGGTGGTCCTCCTGTCAGCCAGGTGGTGGCAGGCTGACAGGAGGACCGCCAAACTCTTAATAAGGCCCTTTACATTTTAGGCTGTATTCCGATATGTATTCTTTACCCTATACATTTGAGGGTTGTGCTCCAATAGGAATGTTTTAGTCCAGTTCTTCCTAAACTTTTAGAGCTACGACTCAATTTTTAGAAAGACAAACTTTCACAACCCACCTAGCTTCAATGAACATGAAGCAGGGGCAATTATTTAATATAACAGCGTTTGTTTGCAAACTTCTCGACCTTGACCACGCCCTTCAATATTGAATTGTGGCCAAGATATTGACCTGCCCATAAAAGTGGCATATGTTGAACTGCACTGGACTCTGGAGCTGGAACACTTTTCGGAGTGGGGTGCTGGCCTGTGGAACTCGTTCACTAAAAATCACAAACTTCTGAAACATGGCGGTGTTGATGCCAGTGATTTTAGCTTGTTTGAGAAACCTCTTCTGCAGCAGAGTATGGCCTCTTATCCATGTTTTTTGTAAATGCGACACAGTGAGCACATTCGCTGTCGATATGACTTTGTGGGGTAAAAAGACAGCCACAACAAATGCTGGAAGGTTCACCCGGAATCTTGCTTGGAAATATTTGCAAGGGATTGTGTCAAAACTGGACTTAGTAACATTGTTTAGCACCTTTGCACTGCTGCACAAACTGATCTAATCATTTGAAATATTACTTATATATAGAGCAGGACCAACCAAAAATTGGCTTGTGACCCACCAGTGGGTCCTAACCCATAGTTTGGGAAATATCATAGACCGCTGCACTCCCACAGAATTGTTAGTTGTGTACTTTGGAGAGCTGTACTTCCATAGGAACAGTTTAGTTCATACGGTACCTGTACACTCCAAGAGAAATGATTTACTCCATACATTTAGAGCTGTACTCCCATTTGAGTGGTTCAGTCCAGACACTGGAGGGCTGCATTCCCATAGAAATGGTTTAGCCAATACATTACAGGACAACGCTCCCATTGGAGTGGTTTAGTGCTTACCTTAGATGGCTTACTCCTAGGCATTACATCTGCGCTCCTACAGAAATTGTTTGGTAATAAAAAAAACAAAGGTATATTTACAAATCATTGTTTTGCCAGCGTATCAGAAGGCCAAATTTCTGAGTGTTTATTGTTTAGCCACTGCATTAAAGCGTTCTACTCGACTGAAAAAAGTTTAGCCCAATGCTGACAAGCTCAGGTGCAATAAGAGAGGGGATCCATGCCATATTTTTAGGATATCCATAAGAGATTTAATTTCCATCCAAGTCCAGTTATATTTATGCTCTAACGTGTGTAATTAAACATGTGAGGGAGTTTAGTTTAATACACCAATATTACACAAGATAGTAGTGGCCACTGCACCTCCTGCACTATTGATGGCTAAGTGTCTGCAGTAAAGGCTTCATTACAGCTGTAATTGGAAGGATTTTTTCCCCAAGATGAGCCAATCTGGGAGGACCATGATAGCATAGTACCCAAACCGGGTTTTACGCCGATGTAGGGGGGCGTTGAGATAAAGATCACTGCTGGGAGATAATTACCCTTGCCCGGGATGGTTTTTTTAATATAAATGTTTTTGACCAACAGAGGCTGGTAAGCGTGTAATAGTTATAGAACTGGTGTACGTTTATTTATGTTAGGAAAACATTGATGAATTATTATAAATAAATAATAGTATACAAGTATTACTTTTTAAACCCTATATAGACTAAATAATAAAAAATATGTATACGTACATTGACTCAAGTGGAAATCATTTGCATAGTCAGTGATTAGCATGGACATCTGGCATAGATTCTATAGTCATGGACCACCATTAGAAACCCCTTGTTTGTGCCCAACATTAGTGGCTGGACTCCTTCAAGAAGGACTTTGACCACAGAGGTTCATAGTCTGATTTTTTTGGTTTGGTGATGGTTTCATAGTCCTGATCATTTGTCTTCTTTGACAGCGAGAGCGCCTCACTTTTCCCGCCTCGGGGAGGTTGAAGTCAACGCTGGCCAGAATGCCACCTTCCAGTGTGTCGCGGCCGGGAAGGCCACGGAGGCTGAGAGGTTCCTGATGCAGGTAACCAGAGTGATGCACTCGGGGGAAGAGATGTAAATGAAGTGGGTGGGGGTTGGGGGAGGGTATGTTACTACTGGCTGGAGGCTAGATCACGGCAGAGAGATGGCCAGAGCTTGCTCAAACAGGCCCTATTCATGTGGCTACCACTAAGCAGCTTTTGCAATTTGTAGATACGGCCTGTACTTAGTCATTCAATATGTTCCAGCTGCCACCCCTTCCTTTTTAGCAGCTTTCTTACAGGGGTACTTTTCAGAGTTTTGCAAAAGTTATATGTGCAGCCAGATCTTGTACTCAAAGGACACCGGGGAATTAGTCACCGCTAAAAGAACCCCTTGTTCTTATTCTGGTATCATGAGGTCTTTAGGGAAGTTCAGGAGGGGAGCCTAGATTTCTGGTTGGGGCACTGCATTGTCGAATTGTTGTATTGTCTTCGGCACAGGCCATAAAAGCACAGCTAACATGGCCACCTCAGAGTCATTCCATTGAGCCACTGGCAGCTGAAGATGGATCTGTCTAGGAAGGTTTTGGGCTCCAGGTCTTCAGCTCTTGCTAAGTAGGTCTTTAGTGCCAGTAAGTCCTTCTGAGGTTAAAAGGCACAATAATTCCCAAGTGGACAAGGAAACATCCTTTGTGGCTGTCCCTTGTGAGGAGACCTTCTAGATGTCTTGGCCAAGAGCATTCCTCATTTGGAGGTTTGCTTGAATAACTTTGTGCAGCTTCCTTTTGACAGATGAAGCTACAGGGCCACACATTCCTAAAGCCCTGCAGTACTAAGAAAGAATTGGCTACTAAAAGGCGCTATTAATGCTTTATCTCTCTTTTCGTAGCGGCAGAATGGCAACATAATTCCGGTAGCATCAGTGAAGCACATCAGCCACCGTCGGTTTCAGGCGTCCTTTCGACTGGAGGAGGCCACCAAAGAAGAGCAAGACCTGTACCGCTGCGTGACGCAGTCCGGCCGGGGTTCGGGGGTCTCCAACTTTGCCGAGCTGATAGTGAAAGGTGAGTCTCTGTCCCCTCCCACTCAGTAGGGATCCTGGAAGGCGGTGGCCAGTCACCAATGTGAGTGCCACCAAGTATTTATGAAGGGCTGAAGTGGGTGACCAGTGGATGTAGGCCTCGTCATGCCTACGTTATCGATACCACTCCACATCCATGTTTCTCCTCTGATGCTGCAGTGCCCACTGTCTTCAGACTTTATCTTCCCCTTTGGCCACACTTTGCTGTCCTTTGTCTTTGTTGTTTTGTTACAGTCCTTACTAACCTCATGAACTCACAAAGCTTTTCCCAATCCTACTGGACACACAAATGACTAAACCATCGATCTAAAGTCAAAGGTAAAGGTGACCTATGTCACAATGGTTTCTTGTGTCTTCTCTGCTGGTTTGATTACTTGTAAAATTAACAAGCATTTGCAATGCATCGGTCTCGCCTTTGGGACCTTATATGTATTTAGCTATGCAGCACATTAGCCTGGGTGCTGAAACATCTATTGTTCTTTAACATGGAGGGAAAGTGAGCACCAAACTGCGTGACACAGCAGGTATGGGAACACATGGAGAGAAATATTGCCTTTTAGTGGGAAATGGTATAGTCCAAAGCTTTTTTAAAAATATAAAATCAGGGCCTTCAGTGGTCATATTACTGTAAATACAAGATTTGAAAAAAATATTGTCTACGGGTGCTCGTGGAAGACAATTTCTATGGACTGGAATCTAGAAAACAGCACAGATAAGCCTATCACCAACCGAGCACTGGTAAGGGTTTCGGACCAAGGCTCTCTCTCATGGCAGGCCTGCCTGCTGCACCCAGAGCACTCACAACATAGATATGCCTACCAGCAACCGAACTGTCACAAACCACACACTTCTAGACCAAGGCTCTCTCTCATGGCGAGACAGGGCCTGCACCCAGAACACGGTCACAGGAAGGTCTACCAGCAAGACAGGGCCTGCACCCAGAACACAGACACATGAAGCTCTCATTGCAAGACTGGCCTGTCTGCACTCAGAACACGGTCCCAACACAAGAAGGTCTACCAGCAACGGAGCCCTGTCACAAACCATACATAACTAGCCCAAGGATCTCTCGGGGAATGTGTCGGGATAGACCGTGAAATCCAAGACTGACTAGGGAACTCTAGGTACCCTATCATAAGGAAAGGGGTTCGAAAGTAACCAGAAAAGACAGAGCCGAGGGCGGACTGCGACGCACACGACAGTGGGGTAAAGGAATGGTCGAGGTGCCAACACTGGTGTTGGTGGGGAAAGGTAGAGAATAAGCAAAGGACACAACAATCAACGAGTGGCACCACAGAGAGGACTCTCGAGAAGGGCGAAGCTGGCAGCCAAGGAAAGGACACCACAGCCCAGTAACCGGTTAACAAGAGCAGCTCAAGGGCTCAGTGACAGGCCTTTCGGAAGCTCCTCCTCTCGGGCTGCAGAACACACTCACGTCCGTTTTGCAGCGCGTGCCGCTCATACTTAAGACAGGAGCATTCCTCTTACCCGGAGTATTAATGGCCCGCCCAAGATCACCAACAAACAACCCCAAAACCACTCTGACCTGTGACCAAAGACCTCCGCAGCGACACGCGGTAAGTAAGATGGCGATACGGGAGGAGAAGCCTGGGAGAGACGGTGACGTAGAAAGCACGTTACTTGCTCTGCTCTATCCGCACCCCTTTGGTGCACAAGTAATGTAAATAGATATTGGACGGAAGTACTCTGAAATGCATTGAAATAGAAAATGGACTATTGAAAACCGAGGGGTATGGTCACGGAAAAAATAGCTAGGCGCGTCTCATGTCAGAAAATGGGTCATTAAAATAGAAAACGGACAAAGGGAGAAAAGAAAGCATGTTACATATAACATAGAAACAAGAGAGGAGCGGGGGCGAGCGCGGCAGCCTGGGCTTTCGACAGCTGACCAGACGCTCGTGCGTCATGGCCTTTTCCCCGCACGGCCGGCATGTTTCCAATTATCGCGCACGCGTCTGGGCACGATAATGGGAAACAGATGTTGGCCCTGCGCGCGTAACCGCAGGAAAAAGGCCATGACGCACGAGCGTCTGGTCAGCTTTCCAAACCCCCTTACTAAAAGTCTCGCAAGCAGCGCATGCGCTGCTCTAGGCTCGACCTAAAAAGGTCTGATGAATGTGCAATCAGTCGATTATGGTCTATCTAAAAGCGCTTATGAAATGATGTTGAATTTATTTAATTGATGTTCTGCTTTGTGGTCATTTCTTGTAGAATTTTCTCTGTGAACTGTTGATTTATTAATATATGTTGCAATGTCTATTAATAGTTTTTCAGCTGACAACATTATAGACTATGGAATATGCAGAGAAGGTTGCCACTTCATTCTCATGCCACTTGTCTCCTGCACACGGGTGGTAGCAGCTCAGTGATAGCATCCAGGCCCTCCTCTATCCCCACCCCGCACACTTTTGGACTCCAAGTGTCCTTGGCAGAGACATGTGGCACTTGATCTATCAAAACACTCCTGCTGTTTAGGCGACCGCTACACGGAGTCTGTGAGCCTCTTCAAACAACCCTGGTCCTCATGTTGCTTGTATGCACTGTCTATAGCTAGGGAGGCTTCCACAGACAGTCCTGGCCCACATGTTGCCTGTACACACTGGTAAGAGCTGTGTGCCGTACTCAGACAGACCTGGCCCATATGTAGTGTGTAACCATTGCAAGCAGCTCTGTGCCTTCCACAGACAGCCCTGGCCCATGTGTGGCCAGCAGATACACACAATAAGACACTGCCAGCATGTGTGAGACCTTTAAAAACTACCCTAGACAACAGGTGACCCTAAATAGCCAAATCTACATACACTGCTAGTAGGTGTGTGACCCTCCACAAACAACATGTGTACACATGTGGCCTATACACAACCACACATTATACACATACAGATAGGTGTGTGACCTTCACAAACAACTCATGTCCACATATGCACTGTGTATACACCGACACACTCCTAGCTGATTTGTGACGACCAGGGCACAAGTCATAAAAAAAGATGTGTGGGGGGGGGGGCGACTAACCAAGTTAGGCGGCGTGCAAGTGACACCATGGCGCGTGGCATCACAGCACATGACATCGCACGTGGCATCACACGAAGTGACATCACAAACCATGACCTCACAGGAAGTGACATCATGAGAAGTGACACCACACACGTTTAGCAGGTCTATCTTGAGTATATTTGAGCACATTACGAGATTTAACAAATTAGATTTTGTTTCAGGTGCAAGAAAAAAAAAGTGACCCAAAATTTGGGCCTCAATATATAATTTAAAAAAAAATAAAACTCAGCCACAAACAAATTAGCAACAAGGAGAAAGTTGGCAGTAAACCTGTTCTGCTTAATTTGTTGCTAATCTGCATTTTAAAATATATTATGGGGTTAAGGCACCTGCTGCAGAGATCTGAGTGCCCAGTAAATCTCAAGGAATAATGGTAAAATTAGTCTGAACTTTAGCACATTTGCTGGAGATAGTTGTATTTTGTCTAGTCCCTGTTTGGAATAAAAGTAGCCTAGAAGGTTAATGTGTTTCCTGCAAAGCACATCATGTAAAATGCAGATTTTTATTTTATTGTGCTAGGTTAGTGGGCTACTGTTTTTAACACAGATCATTTTGTTACTTGGAGTTCATAAATTGTAATCCTTCTAAGCACAGTGAGCAATGAAGGACATGTGGCTCCTACACCTTGTAACCCTCACTGTCTTATGAAGCACATCCTGCACGTTGATTTACACGCTTTTATGATTTATTGTCAATGTATAATGTGCACGTTATGTAAAGCGATCTGACACCCTGCATTGGGATGAGTAGCGCTATAAAAGAAATAAAACAAATAAGGATAGGTCCACACAGTGCATGCAGATCTCATATACAGGCACTGAAAAAAGTCAATGAATGCCTCTCTTGTACTTGCACAAAGCTGTGCTACAAAGCTGTGTGCCTTTGTTTTCCCTCCATTTCTTCAAAGTGCGAGATTCTAGATTGCACCCAGCCAGAATACTCGAGCAAAAGGAGGCCTGATGGTCCCTTAACTTTGGCCTTTGTTTTGGGCCCAGCTGGAATTTAAAATAACTAGGCCCCTTACCACCTGCACCAAGGAAAGCAGACAATGTGCAAGCTGACGAGTGTGTCCTGGTGTCTGAAAACTGCACCAGACCAGTTCAGCATATTTCATTGGGGCCCAGCTTCTTAGCAGGGTAGACAAAGTCCACCCTCTGAAAATAGTGGGTACCAGTGCTTAGTTTCATACTCTTCTTTCTCATTTTTTTCTTTTGTTCCCTTGCGTTCTGATCTTTCTCGCTTTATTTTCTCACCCTCACTCCGTCTTGTAACCTTACTGGTTTTGAGCCCCCATCTGTTACCTTCTTTTGCCCCTTGCTACTCATCACACGCTCTCTCGCTTTCCTTCTCGTTCTTTCTTTTCTTCTTTCTCTCTTGCCCTCTTTCCATCGCCGCTCTCATTTTTTCTCTCTTATTGTTTATGCCGGAGACGGCAAGTAATTAATTTGTTTCACGCTGGAGCAAGGAGAACAGCGACCCAGCGAGAAACAAAGCCAGTTGGAATTAATCCGCTTTGACGGACGGACGGAGCCCCAGCAGCGGCCTGACCCCGATGCCTGGTTGGTAATTTTCAGTTTCAGAGCCTGACTCGCAGCTCAGAGAGACTGAGGCCCAGAGAGTGAGTCCGTGTGCCCGCCCGCGGCCCCCCATGGTCGCGGGGATTGGATTTCGGCAGGATTAACGAGCATTAACGGAGTCCCTCTTTTGTTCCTGCTCGGGGAAGTCGAAGATTTTAATTTCGGCTCTTAATGACCGGGTACTCTGGATCTTCCTGTCCTCCTGCCAGGTTTAAATGCCCCCGCCACCCTGCGTTTTAGTCATGCCTGCGGCGCGTCAGCGCCCCCTGGAGGCGAATACTGAAATATATCCGTCTCTAGGTGCTCTGAGTAATAGGGAGTGGATTTGCTGCTGGTGAAATAGCTAGCTAGAGGTAACTGTAGTTTAGAGTCGTATGCAGCTGTGCCAGTCTAGCAGTGTGCCACCCTAGGGCTTGTTCCCCTTGGTGCACATCAGTGGCAGCTTATCACACTTCTCGCCAGTGCCAGCTCCGCCTAGTGAAACCACATTCTTGTAAACTCAGAGTTTTCAAGTGCAATGAAAAAAGTGGGAGTCTATCAAGGAGACATAGCTTAAACTAAGCGGCACATTTATCAAAAAATTGCGCAGCCAGCCATCTTGCTGTGCTGCGTGATTATACATTATACAGCGCATTCCTGTCTCTGGCGCACAATGTGCTGCTTAGCGCCAACACAGGCACCAGTGCACCATGGTGCACGGCAGCCTGCGTTGTAAGCAGGATTGTTTTTGTGCAGGAAAGCGCCCCTTCTTGCACAAAAACAATCCTGAGACATTTTCCTTCTGTGTGTGCTGCATAGTGCAGCACACATAGAAAGAGTAAAAAACTAGAAGAAATAAAGATATTTCTCCTCGTTACGGCTCACCTGGGGAGGTGTAGCATTTTAACACATTCCTAGGTTTACCAATATTGGTAAATCTGGGAATGCGCCAAAATCCATGGGTGAATGCATGGGAACACCCATGCTCCTCCCATGGAACGCCTCTCTGGGCAGAGTAACGAAACACAGCGATTTGCGCTGCGTTGCATTACTCTAGATTTATCAAGCCACGCAAGTTGACCTTGTGTGACTTGATAAATCTTACTTAGTACTTGCGTCGCCCTTGCGCCTTATTGCATTACGCAAGGGCAATGCAACTGCTTAATAAATCTGCCCCTACATTTTTGTCATTTCTTCAATGTGCCATCTGACCGGTATTTTGGTTCCTCTCTGAGGTTTCTCTTATTGCATCCAGATATGACACAACAACTAACATACCTAAAACCAGCCATGACTGTTGGCATTTTCATTGATTGTAAGCTGTTGAAGATAAATGAGTAACAACAATCTTTTTTATTGTAAATAATAATATTGAAAATGTTTAAATTATGAAATTATGAGACTGTGAATTAAACATTATTGAGCCCGTCGAAGGGTAGTGTTCTGCAGAGTGTCTCAATCACTTCTGTTTTGTTCACTCTGTTAGACAGGTTTTTCCTTTTTCTCTCCACATCTCATCCATCTGTATATCTTACACCTCATCTCTTTCTTCTTCAGTACTGTTCTTTCACTCTTTCTTGAATACACTTCCTTGCATCTCCTTCACTTCATCACCCCCAAACACACTCATTCACCTGTAAACACTACATGTTTTGTTACTGTCACCTTGTCAATAATTTGACATCTGTGTACCTCTTTCACATATATTTGCACAGAATCCTAATTGCAACTGGAATACATGAACATTACCCTGTACGTTCTGCAGAGGGGCCAAGGATTGGATGAACATGTATTCTGAACCCCTTTTTGACCCACTGACATGCACTGCGACAAACACGCACTGCCTTCAGCCCCAAATCCAGAGCTGTCAATTGGGGCCCATTATAAACACCTGGAGGCGGCTCAGTTCAAAGTATCCCGGAAATATCTTACTTAATCTTGCATTCTGAAGAGTGTTAAACATGTTAAATATAAACTGAGACTAGATCACTCCATGGATTAACTTATCTTTTTTACATTCATTGTTCCGAAGCCAGTCAATGTTTTTTTGGCAGTAAAGTTAAGGACATGAATATAGGGCCTGATAGGGACCTGTTCCAATGTCTGTTTTTGAATACTACCGGGTCTATGACCTGGAGGGATCCGGCCCACTTAATATTCTGCATCTACTCTAACTAGTTTCACCTCCTCACCCTCCCCACCAGCGTCTGCTAGTTTCTCTGGTGGGAAGTGAGGCTTCTCACCATTTCTAGCGCCTCTTGCTGTCCACCAACGGCAGCTTCTCACCTATAATGTTGACCAGCTTTGAAACAGCAATTTCAGAGTAACAGTTGCAGGTTGTGTAACCCCGTGCTTAATGTAGTAGATCAATAAATGAATAAATCTAAAAAACCATAAACAAACTAACGTGCAGGGGCTCAATGTTCTTCTTAAGAGCCAGTGCAACCAAAAGTCAAGGTCACCAAATACCAAGGCTGCCTAGTCTCGATTCCACCTCCATTCCTCTTTCTTGCACCATCTTACACTCCCTTTCTCTTTAGCTCTATATTGCAGGTTCATTTTCATCCATGCCACCCCCATACCACTGCTTTCTATCTTTATCTTCCTTATTTCTCCCTCTTCCACCTTTCTGTTTCTTACTTTTGTCCAAAGTCTGATGATGAAAATAAAGTCCTGGTTCCCAAAAATGAGTGCCGATGGGCACCACCTGCACAGATGAAGCAATTGGTCACCCTGTGCCAGCTACTAAGCCTAGAGTCTTCTTAGGTGAAGTTCATCCAATCACATGGACTCGCACAGTTTTAAACATTGTATGGATCCACTCTGTGGTGCCAGTTGGGGTTATGACCATCTGACCCTCCAGTTGTCCATCTTTCCTCAGACTCTTGCCGATGCTCTAGGCTTCTCTCTCCCATGTTCAGCTTGAAGTTGTCCAACATGGAAAGCCTTTGTGTGATGTAATCGTTGGAGAAAGCTGGCTTGTGGTCTGGCTAAAAACCTGTCCATGATGTCATCAATAGAAAGAGCCAGTATGCCATAATTTCTCCCAGTGGAGAAAATAGCTTGGCATGGCTTTGTTTGACGTCTGTTTGTAATGTCATCAATGGAAAAAGCCAGTTTGTGAGGTTCATTAGCTGAAAGCGTGTTTGGGACCTGAACAGAGAATTCCAGTTTGTACTGCTGACAGTATTAGTGGAAAAGGCTGGGTTGTGGTGTTATTAATAAGGTAAGATATATATGGGCATAATGATGAGATCATTAACAGGTGAGTGAACAGCAGCCCTCCGAAAATCTTGAGATTAGAAGCTGAAGGTTGCATAATGTGCATTTTTTTATATTGAAATCAAGTAATAAGTGCAAGCCAAAATTGTACTGCAATTGCTAGCCCTCATCCGTGAGGAGAATCGGAGGTCACATTTGAGTGTGATGTACCGCTTCATGCACTCAGCTCAGCATCAAAGCCACTTTATATTTGTGTGTACACAATATTGATGCTATCGAATGAATTAAGCTTTTTACGTTGTGTTATAAATTATTTTTCTTGTTATGCAATCGAAAGCATGAAATCTTTCTTCCATTGCTATTGGTCACATGTTACTATTTAAATGAAAAGACAATGGCTCTGTGGGTATGTGATCAAGGCCAATGGTGTTGACCGCAACGCGTCATGGCGGACGTTTATGAAATAAAGAGCTTACGGAAAGGAATAATGGTATCTGTGCCTGGTACATAAGGATTGTTTGGAATACGGAAGGTGGGATATATATTATTAAATATATATATATATATATATATATATATATATATATATATATATATATATATATCCACAACCTATACCCACCCTAAAGATACCCTTGCCACCCAAAAACCCACATACACCCTAGGCCCTAAAAACGCTCTTGCCCTAACACATATATAGATATATAATACACTTACCTGCTAAATTCTTACATTTTCATTGTAAAGGAATTCGTGGTAAAGAGGCATGCGTTGCAATGGGCACTTTGATAATTTCGGCTATCAATAGTCTCATGGAAAACACATCTAAATATGTGGACTATTTCTTACAGGAATTTGTCAAAACCTTGCCATCTTATCTTCAGGACACAACTGACTTCCTGAGGAAAATTAGTGAAATGACATGGAATTCAGATTCTCTATTGATAACATTGGATGTAACATCGCTATATACATCTATTCGCCATCAGGACGGCATTAAGGCGATTGAACATTTTCTTAACAAGAGGCCAATGTGTTTATATATGCACAATAGAATGCTGATTAATATGGTTTCAACATGTTTAGAACAAAATTTCTTTCTTTTTGACAACCAGGTTTTCCAACAGACTAGGGGTGTTGCAATGGGGGCCTGCTTTTCCCCCAGTTATGCCTGCTTGCCCCCCAGTTATGCCTGCTTGCATATGGGACTGTGGGAGGAGCAGGTCCTCAATGTGCAATTCGCAGATACAATGGAACAGTATGTTCCTTACTGGTTTCGCTATATTGACGATTTGTTCCTTATTTGGCGAGGTCCAGAGACATTGGCCCGCCGATTTATTGAACAGATTAATAACAATGACCTCAATCTACATTTCACGGCCAACATTAGTAGAACAGCTGTTTGTTTTTTGGATGTAGAGGTTATTGTAAGGAACAATAGTCTTGAGACCTGTATGTATAGGAAACCGACTGCGGGAAAAACAATGCTCCATGCACACAGTCATCACCCCAGACACCTGATTAATAGCATTCCCTATGGGGAAATGCTACGCATTAGACGGATCTGTAGCACTGATGAAGATTGCAAAACTGCACAACTGGCTAGCAGGGAAAGGTTCCTAGAGAGAGGATACGCTGCGAATATTATTGATAAAGCCATCAACAAAACCATGGCTATCGATAGGGAGCAAGCTCTTGCAAACAAAACAAATCAGCAAGCGGTAGGTTTGGTCCAAACTGTACAACCAACTAGGATGATTTTAACCTACAACAGGCAACACCAAGCCCTACGTAAAATATTAAATAGGAATTGGGGCTTGGTGCGCATCGATCCTATTTTGAGAGATGTTCTACCAAAGAAACCGGATCTGACCTTTAGAAAGGCAAGATCAATGAGCAATAGCCTTGTTAAAAATAGTCCTGAATTAAGATCAACCAGCAATTGGCTCACCGCACTTAAAGGATTTGTAAAATGCCCCACATGTAAAGCATGTAAATTTGCTCAGAACAAAACATGCTACATGAGCCCATTTAAACCAGACCCTGTACCTATTACGAAAAGGCTGACATGTAAGACTGAATACGCTGTATATGTGCTGGAGTGTCCCTGTGATTTACGCTATATTGGCAGCACTAAGCTGCCAGTGCACAAGCGGATACTCCAGCACATAAGAGCTATAACCAACAGCGATCCAGCTTATCCTGTGGCCAGACATTTTGGGGAGACACATGGCGGTAGCACGGAACATCTGAAATATTTTGTTATCGATAGTATCCCCCCCTTGAGGAGGGGAGGCAACCATGAGGCCCAACTACGTCTCTTAGAAACTAGGTACATTCTGGAGCTCGACACCAAAACACCTTTCGGGCTTAACGCTAGTGAGGATTTTTTCACCTGTTTATAAGGGGTTTCTCCGATTATGAATTTCATACTAAATGTTGTCTGAATCCCTTGTTTTAGTTATTTAGATATTTTTAATGCACACATGTAATCATTAAATTTAGTAATTTTAGCTTCTTTTTTCGCATAGTTCTTATCCAGATATGTATAGCACTTAGCACTTTTTGGAATCTATTTCAGATTCCATAAGGTGAAACGTTTGGCACTTTTTCACTTAATCACAGTAGAATATGGAGGAATTAAGACAGCTCACTAAGGGCATAATTAGTGTCAATGGCATAAAACCAATAGTAAACTATTTAGGCACAATGAGGTAGTGCTTGTTTGGGCAGATTTATGATAAAAAAATAGCTAAGTACTTACTTTTAAGCATGATTTTTATCATATTTACTACATCTTTTAGCACATTTTTTAACACTTGTATTTTTATTAATATACATTGTGTTTTAATATTTACAGGTTCAACACGGAATTTTTTTTGTATAGAGGACTGTATATAAGGTGCTTCTAGTATTGGCAAAAAAATGTTTTTAACTCTTTTAATAATTCTTATTTAAAGAAATATTGATTGATTTAATTTTATTACCCCATAAAAACCGTGTATTTATATTTATACATATGTATATGAACTTTAACCTGTAGTTGGTGCAAAAAACATGTGTTGTATCTCAATTGACGCTAGTAACTCTTCCATGGTCATGAATTAGTCACCTTGGTTAATACGTAATTGTTGCACTGGCACTTTAAATGTATGGGAAGCACAAAGCAGCGCGTCATGTGATCAAGGCCTTTGGAAGGCAGAAACGCGTTATGGCGGTGGTGCGGGGCAGCAAATAAACTCACCTTTGCACCAGAAACCTTTGGGTCCGTCTTTTCCGGGGGAAACTGGATGTTGTTGAGACGAAGCCAATAATATATATATATATATATATATATATATATATATATATATATATATATATATATATATATATATATATATATATATATATATATATATCCATCCACAACCTATACCCACCCTAAAGATACCCTTGCCACCCAAAAACCCACATACACCCTAGGCCCTAAAAACGCTCTTGCCCTAACACATATATAGATATATAATACACTTACCTGCTAAATTCTTACATTTTCATTGTAAAGGAATTCGTGGTAAAGAGGCATGCGTTGCAATGGGCACTTTGTAAAGGGAATTTGTTGGTCTGACCACATTGTAAAGTCTGTTTCCCCGAGAACCAAAAAAGAACTTGACTCGCCACCTTTCTCCCTCCTCCTATCTCAGTCACAGAAGTTGGTTGTGGGGGAAGCTGGGGAGGGGAGAATTTTCTTTTTTATCCATGCTTAGGAGTCCATAACAGACAAATGGGTGAGGCAAATTGTCCCCACAGGTTCACTCATTTGAATTGTTCAAAGACCACCTGTTTGCCCATCCAAGAAAGAACATTATCTCCATCTGAGGGTGATACAACAGGAAATTCTTCTTCTCCTCCTCAAGTAAGCAATAGGAAATGTCCCCTAGCCCCAGCAAAATCAGGAATTTTACTCCAGGTTCTTATTGATAAGAAAAAGACAGGACAGCGGAGGCCTATTCTGAACTTTAGGCAGCTGAACAAGTTTCTGAAAAAATATTCTTTTGGATGATTATGCTTCAGGAAGTCCTTTTGATGATCCATCCATTGATCTTCAGGGCGCACACTTCTATATAGCCATCCACAAAAAGCACAGAAAATACCTCAGTTTTTGAGCGGCAAGACAACAATACCAATTCAAGGCACTTCTTTTCCATCTCAGATAAGCACCTTGGATTTTCACTAAGTGACATTCTTCAGTCGCTGTCTTCCTCAAGCGACAGGGCCACCATACTTTGATGACTGGCGCATCAAAGCTCTAACAAATGAAGAGGCAAGGACGTCTATGATTGCTTGCATAATTCTCTTTCAGAAACTGGGTCTCATGCTGAACAAGGAGAAATCCTCTTTTGAGCCCAACATGAAAATCCAGTTATTGGGTGCAATTTTAGACAAGCAATTGGGAAAGTCATTTCCATCTGCGTACAGAGCAACAAAGCTCCATGCCATAGCAGAGAGTCTGTCTGCAAAGCAACCAGTCACTGTAAGACAGTACAAGTCCCTGTTAGGTTAAATGTCATCCTGTATAGGCCTCATCTCTTTATGCTGGCTCTGGATGAGACCAATCCAACAAGAACTGGACACTCGTTGGAAACAAATTGACATCTCATTGGACGATACAGTCCTAGTCAAGAGAAGACTGAAACTAGCACTGTTGCGGTGGAGAATCCCAGCAAATCTAAAATGGGGTCTCTCTTTCCAACCTGTAACAGAAAGAATTGTACTGACAACTGATGCGCCCATGTATGGCTGGGAAGCTCAACTACAAGAACTATCATGCTAACCTTTTTTCTCTCTTCTAGCCCTCCGCTATCCTTCTCAATCCAAATAACTGACTAATATCCACCACTCAAACTACTTTCATATTTCACTATACTAATTCACCACTAATCCTTTATGGGTTCCGGAGTAGCGTGCTACTCGCCGAAAAAAGCGCTTTAACACCCCAACAAGGGTCACAAGCGCTATATAAATGCAAACCTTTTTCCCTCTTCTATCCCTCCGCTATCCTTCTGAATCCAAATAACTGACTAACCTATCCACCACTCAAATTACTTTCATATTTCACTATACTAACTCAACACTAATCCTTTATGGGTTCCGGAGTAGCGTGCTACTCGCCGAAAAAGCGATTCGCCGCCTCGTCAGGGGTAATAAGCGCTATATAAATGCAATTACAATACAATACGATTAGCGTAAAGCCTGTTTGTGATGTCTTCGCTGGAGAAGACACGTTGTGGTATTATCAGGCACATTTGCGACATCAATAGTTAATGCTGGTGTATGTCATCAAAGGAGAAAGACTGTAAATGTCATTGGCTGAAAAAGCCTGCTATCATCAGTGAGAAAGTGGATTAGTGGTGTCATTAACACCTGTTCGCGATGTCTTCAGTCAAAAAAGCAGGTTTGTGATGCTGTCAGGCACGTATGTGACATCAGCAGAGAAATACCGTTGCATGTCATCAGCGTAGAGGGCTGGTTTGTGGTGTCAGTAGTGAAAATCCTGTTTGTATGTCGTCAGTAGGGAAAGATGGTTTGTAGCATCATTAGTGGGAAGCCTGTTTGTAGTGTCAGCAGCAATCGGTGCCTGGTTCTGGTGCCATCAGAAGGGAAACTCTGTTTGGTATAATCTGCAGGGAAACCCAGTTTATGATGCCATCAGTGGAGAAAGCTGGTTTGTGGTGTCAATAGCGTAAACCTAGTTTGTGATGCCATCAGCGGAGAAAGCTGGTTTGTGGTGTCAATAGCGTAAACCCAGTTTGTGATGTCATCAGTAGAGAAAGCTTGTTTGTGGTGTCAGTAGCGTTAACCCAGTTTGTGATGTCATCAGTAGAGAAAGCTTGTTTGTGGTGTCAGTAGCGTTAACCCAGTTTGTGATGTCATTAGTGGAGAATGCAGGTTTGTGGTGTAAATATTTGAAACCTTGCTTGTGATGCCTTCAGTGGAAAAGCTGGTTTGTGGTGTCATTAGCTGAAAGCCAGTTTGTGATGTCTTCATCATGAAATCCCTGCTTCTGGTGTCATCAGCAGGGAAAGCTTGTCTGTGATGCCATCAAGAGGGGAAGCCTTTTTCGATCCCCAGACTCTCCTGCCCCAACAAACCCATGTCACAGACAAGTAATCAAAACACGTACTTTCTTTGGGTTATGGGTCATACAGTCCCAAGCCATATTTATTCACACATATACACAAAAACACATTCTCGTTTATTTATGCACAGTAACCCAGAATTGTACATTTTCATTTACAGGGATTATTACCTAGCCTTAACAGAGACACTAATACATGGTATTCACCTAACCATAGCTAAATATTGTGCCTGTGCATCCTGCAAATTACTTTTGCGAGTGAGATCATGACTGGTCGCAGTGTCCCTTCCTCTTACCCCTTGTCCAATAAAATGTACATGGGTGGATCCCTCCTTAGGGGAAGACCCCCCATCCTCCCCTACCGGGGGACTCATGTGCAAGGGTTCCGTTTGCCCGCTAGGATACCTACCTCGGGCAACTCTTACACCCATCACCCTAATGGGATACTCCTGTGCAAGGGGTCAGTCTGCATGCTAGGATACCTCCCACGGGCACCCCCATACCCCTCATTTATCCCCCCCAAGGGCCTGTGCTAGCTTACGCAGGTGGTTGGCAGGTAAGGACTGCATGCCAACGACCGCCACCAACCCCGTGCCCTTAACACCTCCTTTCGACTTGCTGCCAGTACCTAAGTTCCCCCAGAATAACAGTAATACTAAGCAGAAGATTTAATGCTGGTGATGCGCTTTGTCTGGAGGCAACTTCCTACCAGGCGGCAGGGCAGGTATCTGAGTAGACTAAGCGAAGAGGCCAGTAACTGCCATTATTAAAAATCCACTTCTCATGGGGAAGATGTTGGACATTAAGTTACTGTGGCCCTAAATACACCCAAGAACACTGCCGGAGGAGCTCTCAAATTTGAAGGTCTTATGTCAGCTATTTTTCCCTCAAAAAGCCTACCATCCTGTTTGTGAGAAATTGACATTGTGATATTGTCAAGACCGACAGTTCTTTAAAATGTTCTTAAGAAACCTGTGCACCTGAATGTGTCCGGGCCGAGCTTGTATTAGCAGGCCTCCCCCCTGCTGACAGAAAGCATCCACCGGCACTCACTAATGCACTCTGACTCCCAGCACCAGGCACGGCTGCGACGGGCGGAAATTGTGAAAAACAAAAAACCTGGATGTCACCTTGAAAGTGAAATAAAATGGGCCACGTCTTGGTGCTTAGCCGTATTCGAATTGCCAGCTGAATTATTTACAGCCCCAGGCCTGCCACTGAGAGTCGGCGAGAAGATACACCCAGTGGCGGCTAGTGACATTTGAAAGTGGTGAGCATAAAATTATTGCCGTACTGCACTGCGGCGAGCGAGCGTAGCGAGCGAGCCTGAACAACCTACTGTGAAAGGCAGCGAGTCTTCTAAGACACTCAATGCTGCCCGGTGCAGGGTTCCACCTCTAATTCACTTTGGGTTCGCTATCAAAATAATGAGGCAAGCGCTGGAAACTGGAAGACAAGAAAAAGGTTTATTTCTCATGAGGAGATCACGTCAACTGCAGACACCGGGATGTCTGAGGGAGGTGTTCTGCTGATAACTCCTTTGGCTCTTCCTTTTATACAGGTTTGACACAATGCATTGGTTTCATCAACATGGTTACACAAGCTTGGGGTCCCCGCCCCGGGTAGGTTGTCACACGAGCCCAACAGTAATTCTCTTCCCACCCAGGTCAAACAGACAATCTTATCTTGCAGCTGGACCTTGCTTCAGGGTCTAAAACATGTGAGACCGGCCAGATCTAAGAGTCCGTTCTGTTGATAAAAACAGGTCCCATTGTTGGTAACAACAAGTCTTGCTGTTTGCAGTGCAATAAATCATGTTGCAAGAGTCTTTTTGGTGTTTGGAACCTGTTTGTGTAACTAGGTGCAGTGAGGGGTAGAGTGACCAAAGGTTTGCCTGAAAACAGAGATGAGAGGAAAAACGAGTTTGTGGCAGCAAGTGGCGCTGAGGTTTGTTGCGGCAAATAGAGTTTATAGCCCCCAGCACACGCACCAGGTCGGTCAGAGGGTCAGAGGGATGCTAGTAAGGGCAGGCTGAAACAAAGGTGACCAACAGAGTACAAAATGGCTGTGATAGATTAAGATGACTGCAACTTATGTGCACATAGAATTCCACCAGACAAGATGGCGCAGGTAATGTTCACGATTGTCGTTTTGCTTTTAACAGTGGCCCCTTTGAACATAACTAGCCAGCTTGTCAGTCTATTTCGATCTCCATAATGTCCTGTATCTCTTGATCATACATTACTCTCATTTTTGTTAGCTGAGTGTCCATAGTCTTAGGGTGCAAGGTAGTTATGCAAAGAGAACACAAAGGTGGTATACAGTGTATACCCAAACAACAACCACATATTGTCAATACTGGGACCAAGAGAATCATTGATATTTTCCAACCCCACTCCTTCAAGATGCCCCAAAGCCAACTTCCAATTGTCCAAGTCTCTGATCCTTGATGAATTTCTGAAGATAGTCTATGGAGATGTTCGATTGCTTCATAGACAGAAGGTGAATTATCAGGAATGTATACACAGCAGCTGGCACCGATGATGCGGCATGCTCCTCCACGGTCCGCTAGTACCACGTCCAAGACCATGCGATTTTGCAGGGTAACCAGACGGATCGCTTGGAGCTCAGCAGTGTTGTTGGTGAGGATGCCAGCAGTGACGTTCAGGGCGGTCTCTACCGCTTGGGACAGATGTCTGATGGCTCGGCTGTTTGCCATCGGACCCCATAGCGGGACGAGCCCTTTTGCTGCGTCGAGGAACTGTGATGAGGCAGAGTCTGCTTGATCAATGTCTTTAGAACGCTTTTCTCGATGATGCTCTGCAGGGGCTGTGTAGGTTGGTGGCAAAACAAAGGCGATGTAGCACGTGCCCCCCAGTTTCTTGGGAGCCAGGTGTAGGCTTTGGTTCCACAAACAAAGTACATATTGGGTGATGCAACAAGCGCTGGGGGTTGGCAGTGTTCAAAGTCCTTACAATGCTACAGGTGCTGTGACCCACATTCTTAGTCCCACGGCCTTCAATGCATACAAGGCCAGAGACGTTCACCACAGATAGGGCCACAGTCAGTGTTGTAGCAGTTCTTTTCTTCAGGTAGGAAAATGTGGCTCTGTTAGGATTATTGAACACTTGCATTTCCACTCGTTCTTTGGAGGGGACATTAATCTGGAATGTCGCATTGAAGGTGTGAGGGCAGAAGGGGGCAGCTGTCCTTCCTGTTTTGTTTCGCCAGAACTCGTTGTAGAACTGGGCGATTGTTCCGTCGGAAGTGGCATTGTCTTTGTAACTTTCTTGTAGGAGCATCATCCAGGCAAGGCAAGATCCGTGAATAGAAAAGGGCGAAGGGATGAAAGGGATGGAATGTTCAGTGGCATGTGGTAACAGCCCACAGACCCAACAGTTGGTAGCATTGGTGGCACGATTGTGCTGGTGCAACATCTGCACGAAAGAATTATTCCAGAATTCTTTGCGTCGTTCTCGGAGATGTGGCGGTAGTGATACCAGGTAGTGTTCTTTCTTGGTGGTTGGTTGCATGGTGGGTGACAATGTTCTGTATGCAGGTGCATTCTCTTCAATGATCCAGAGTGCGACCATTAGCAGGAGACAGGTGAGAAATGCGGCTACAAGTGCAATTGTCTTTGTGCTGTGCAGGTTAGCAGTCTTGGTGTCTTTGAGATCTATTCTACTCTTTGTTTGTTCATCGGTTAGTGTCACACAGTCGTGTAGTGGAGTCACGCTAGGATCATTTTCGGGTAGGGGTAACAGTGTGGCTGGATTGAGGGTGGTGCATCGCTTTAGGGTAATGTGCGGTGCTAGCAGGGTCACCTCATATCCTGTCAGTCTGGCGCTAGTCAAGTGTTGGGTTTTGGTCTGGTTTAGTAGTGTGTCGACTGCATGGGGTACTAAAACAGTGACTGGATTGGAGAGTACTATTCCTTCGCTCTGGCGTATCGATACTGCTGCAGCTGCCACAGCGCGCAGGCACGCTGGCAGCGCTCTGGCTACTGGATCGAGGGTGGCAGAGAAATATGCACAAGGGCGTTGTTTGTGACCAATTGATTGTGTTAGGACAGACAATGCACATCCTTCCCTCTCGTGCGTGTAGAGGAAGAATGGTTTGGAGTAATCCGGGGTTCCTAGGACAGACGCTGGTCAAAGGGCATTGCGTAGTTCTTTAAAGGCTGACTGGCATTCGGGGGTCCAGGGGAGAGGTGAGGGGATGTCTTTAGCTAGGAGGGAGAGAAGGGGTTTGACAATGAGGCTAAAGTTCGGTAACCACTGTCGGCAAAATGAAGTGAGACCTATCAAAGAGCGGACTTGTTTCTGATCTTTGGGGACAGGGGTGTCTAGAATTGTCTGGATCCTGTCAGGCGTGAGTTTCCTCCCTTCTTTGGATAAAAGGTGACCCAAATAGGTCACTTGTGATTTACAGAACTGCAATTTCTTTCGGGAGACCTTGTGACCATTCTCAGCAAGAAAATGGAGTAGTTTGATGGTGGCTGTGATGGCTATTGGTATGGTGTCCGCTGCTAGAAGGATGTCGCCTACATATTGTATTAGTGCCACTCCATCTGGCAATTGTATGGCGTCCAACTGTCTTTTAAGCGCCTGGCTATAGATGCTTGGGCTCTCAGTGTACCCCTGAGGTGCTCTGCAAAATCTGTACGAACTGGAGTTTAGGGTGAATCCAAATAGATAGCGGCTGTCCTTGTGTATAGGTATGGAAAAGAATGCGTTTTTGAGGTCAATTACAGTGAAGGTGGTGTCAGTGGAGGGGATTAAAGTCAAAATTGTCGTGATGTCGGAAACTACTGGGTATTGTGGCACTACGATTTTGTTTATCTCCCGCAGGTCAATGATGAAGCGGTAGGCTTTTCCGTCTCCCTCTCCCTGTCTCTTTACAATCGGTAGTATGGGACTGTTACAAACGTTGCTCACTACTTCCTCTACCACCCCTGCCTCTACCAAAGAGTGTATGATCTCTGTCAGTGCCTTCTCACCATCTGGCGATATTTTGTACTGCGGTACTTTCGATTGGGTTGCGTCCTGTCGTATTGTTACGTGTACTGGGTCAATCATCATTCGTCCTACGTCTGAATCAGCCCTAGCCCATAAGTGTGATGGCAAAGTGTCCAGTAGGGATGCGTCAGTCTCGGAGATGGGAAACATGTGCTGAGAAGGGTTCTCTCTATGGCGCTGGGAATTGTCATACAGGACGACACGCACTCCGTCTGGTGATCATCTGATAGTCGCATGGAAGTGTTTCAAAAGGTCGAGACCCATAATGGCGTCTGGGGTGTTGGAAGAGAGAAGGAATGTCGTTTCGACGCTATTGTTGTCAAGGTTAAAAGGGATCGGTCGGGACATAGGGTTGGTGGAGGGCGTACCGTCAAATCCTATTGAGGTCACATGTGAGCCTGACAAGGGTGCCCTTGGAATCAGTCGTTTGGATAGTGCACTACGTGTTGCTCCCGTGTCTACCAGAAATGGCGACTTTGTGCCCAGGACCTCAGCGGTAACATAAGGGCCTTGCTGATCAACATAGAGCTCGACTGGATCCCTCCCTTGCCCCTGGCTGTCCTATGCAAAGTCGTACGTATTGTCATAATCTGTCTGTTGGTACTGATTCTGTTTGGGATGGTCAAATGTGTTCACTCTTCCTGGCCTTTCCTCGCTTGCTTCACTCGCGTACCCTCCCCACGTCCTCTTCCTCTCTGTCCACTTGCTATTTCCCTCGCCCCTCTGCCCCTACCAGCTCCTAACAAAGCCGGGCATTGGGTTTTCCAGTGTCCATATTCTTTGCAAAATGCACATTGATCCTGTCCTAGGTCTTGGCGTCCTACATATGATGTCGATGAATTGTTTCTAGGTGGCTGTACTCTAGGGGTATTCTGCTGGTATCCTCCCCTATATTGCTCCCTTCCTGTATTCGCCCCCTGGAGTTGTGCTACCATTACCCTTCCCTTCAAGTCCTTCTTTTTCCTTTCTGTAGCCCTGTCATTTTCGTTTCTCTGATGCTCATAGTACTGGGCCATTTGGAGAATGGCCGCCGGTTTAGATGCTGCCCAACTACTTTCGCTGGCTTGCAATTTCTGGGATACATCTGGTAGTAGTCCTTTGACATAGTTCTGCACAAATAAGTGGTGTCCGGTTGCGGTGGACATGTCTTGTCCACTGTAATCAGAGAACACCGTTTCAAATCTGGAGAAATACTCTGAGACATCCTCTTGTGGTTTCTGGCGGCACGCGGTTACTATGGACCAGTCTATCTTTTTCTCTGGGATCAGCGTTTTCACTTTCTGCACTATTTTGTCAGGGAGGTCCAATATTGCTTTAACCGGTTTTTGACCAGGGTTCCGCTGTTTATCTAGTGTGTTGAGTTGTTCCCAGGTATGACCAAGCAGTTCGGTATGGTCTATTTTCCTAATCTGTTTCCACACATCTGTTGGCAAACATAACCCGAAGAACAAGTCTATGTCGGCAAGTGTCATTATTGTTGATCCCAGAGCGGTACCTAGCTCGGTGTAAAAGGCGGTGGGGTTCTTTCGTAAATCCGGTAAAGATTTACGGAACGTCAAAATGTCCCGTCTGTCCCTTGGTTGATACACCCAATTGTAGACCACCCTTCCTCTAGCGTCTTGATGGTTCATATCGTCATGAGTCCCTTGTCCTCTAGGAGGTACCCAATAAGGGGCAGCTTCTTTTATCGGCATCATGCTATCTGGTTTTTCCACCGGGGGTCCTGCTATCTTAGATGTCCTGTCCTTATCTATCCGTCCTTGTTCCACGAGGTGACGGAATACCTCCAGTGTGGATGAAAAGAGTTCTGTAACATCGTTGTCGCCTTCATCTCCGGTGTCTACCTTCCTATAGAGAGCCACTAGCCGCTCGGGCCCTACATCTTGGTACTTCTCTTCATATGCAGTAAGAGTGTGGTAACAGAGACGTACAATAAAGTATCGTTTGCGGTTTTCAACATAGGAGTTGCATATGTCAGTTACATACTCTTCTGTCTCCTTCCTATCTATGAGGGATTTAACTATTTTATCAATGCCTGCTCGCTCATTTTTACTTAATCGCGGGACCCTGGGCACTCCTTTTTCTTTTGATCCTACCTCTACTACTGTATCCTTTGATGAGGCATTTGGTGTGGGTGACTCGGTGGGAGCAGAGGCGGTGGAGACTGAGGCGATCGTGCCATCTCCGGCTATACTTTGGTGGTCCTGGCGTTGTACTACAGGATGAGTAGGGGCGTAAGGGGGTGGCATGTATATGATTGGGGGACCTAACAATAAATCATCATCTGCCCTTTGTTTTGCTGGTATCTTGGGGTAAAGAGTCGAGGGCATTCTAACAGGGCATTGACCTGATATTTTTGATTCCTGTTCCTTTTTATCGATTTCCTTTTCTTTTAGTTTTTCTTCTAATCTTTTACAGGCTTGGTAAGCTGATTTTCGCGTTTCTTTATCTTGTCTAGCTTCGTCCCTTTTCTTTCTTTGAGCTGCCTCTTTTCGCCATAAACCAAAACTGTCAAACATGGCTGGTCTAGTTTTCTTTTTGTGGAGAGCTAATTCTAACGTTTCTATTTTAGCGGGATCGAAAGATCCCGTCAGTGGCCACTGATTTACCCGGTCCTTCCTAGTGTATTTATGCCATAGTTTGCTATAAGCTACGGTGGCTAATCCATACTTTACGTACATGTCCTTGTTAGGGGTGCCTTCCGGCGGTGCCGGCTGACTGACCTCTAACGAACGGTCTGGTCCAAAACAATTAAAATCAAACAATCTAGAGAAAACAGGCATGACGTATTTATCGGTCAAAAATGAATATCTCAATCAATCAATTTAGACAAAAAGTCTGCACTACCTGTCCTTCGCTGCCTGCAAAGAGAGAGAATATTCCTATTCTTCGTTGTTTGCAAGCAGGGAAGTGTCGCAAATAACTCAATATCAAAAAAGGAATACTAGTATTTCAATCAAACTATTCAATCAATCAATTTAAGTCGTTTTTTCACTACCTTACCCAGACCGTATGGACGGTTCTTCGTCTTCGCCTTCCAGCGCCTGGTTGTCCTCTCACTCCAACAATCAATGCGGCGTTCCTCTAAGGTCTTAGTCAGGACCGCAGGTCACTCGAGAGAGGTCAGTTCGGAACCGGTGAAGTTCAGTCGATCGGCAGCCAGACAAGGGTCTTCTCAGGCAGGTATACCCCAATCGTTTAGTCGTTCACTCCGTCGTTAGGACCTCTCTACCGGACCCACGCGTCGCTGATGGGCCCCCACGTTTGGGCGCCAATTTGTGAAAGGCAGCGAGTCTTCTAAGACCCTCAATGCTGCCCTGTGCAGGGTTCCACCTCTAATTCACTTTGGGTTCGCTATCAAAATAATGAGGCAAGCGCTGGAAACTGGAACACAAGAAAAAGGTTTATTTCTCATGAGGAGATCACGTCAACTGCAGACACCGGGATGTCTGAGGGAGGTGTTCTGCTGATAACTCCTTTGGCTCTTCCTTTTATACAGGTTTGACACAATGCATTGGTTTCATCAACATGGTTACACAAGCTTGGGGTCCCCGCCCCGGGCAGGTTGTCACACGAGCCCAACAGTAATTCTCTTCTCACCCAAATCAAACAGACAATCTTATCTTGCAGCTGGACCTTGCTTCAGGGTCTAAAACATGTGAGACCGGCCAGATCTAAGAGTCCGTTCTGTTGATAAAAACAGGTCCCATTGTTGGTAACAACAAGTCTTGCTGTTTGCAGTGCAATAAATCATGTTGCAAGAGTCTTTTTGGTGTTTGGAACCTGTTTGTGTAACTAGGTGCAGTGAGGGGTAGAGTGTCCAAAGGTTTGCCTGAAAACAGAGATGAGAGGAAAACGAGTTTGTGGCAGCAAGTGGCGCTGAGGTTTGTTGCGGCAAATAGAGTTTATAGCCCCCAGCACACGTACCAGGTCGGTCAGAGGGTCAGAGGGATGCTAGTAAGGGCAGGGTGAAACAAAGGTGACCAACAGAGTACAAAATGATTAAGATGATTAAGATGACTGCAACTTATGTGCACATAGAATTCCACCAGACAAGATGGCGCAGGTAATGTTCACGATTGTCGTTTTGCTTTTAACACTACGGGGGGTTCGGGGGGGTTCTCGCCCGAGAAAATTTTGAAAAAAGAGCGGACAAATGGTGCATTTTTAAGCAAATTTGAGGAAGCAGGAAGGTTAATAAAGCAATATGATTTAATTATTTATCATTTAAGAAATTGCGTGACATGGCGAAAGGAATGATTTTGGGAACTTTGCATGACAAGCCTAATGTGAATTACCAGAAATACACGAGATTACGTCAAAAAAAAAAAGGCCTACTTTTCACTACGTGTGTGTTTAGCAGTCATAGTGAATTCACATTAAATCATCTCAGAAGTGAAACTTAAAGCATTAAACAGGAGACAGGAGAGGGGCATTAGGGGGCGGCCAGAAGTAATACAATATTTCCTCGCCCCAAGCATGGGGACCCTGAGGTCTCATGAGAAGAAAGTGCTGAGCGAATATCAAGGCCCTGGTAGGCACTCAGCTGCAGAGTTTTTCCAGGAATAACCTGGGTCAAGTCCTAGCCAGGCTTCCTGAGCCAAGCACAGCTCTAGTTGGACCTTCCATTCCTGGCACCCTAGTACCCCTTCTTGGAAGAGTGCACTTTTGAAGAGAAGAACGTGTTTACGTACTTCACCCTCTTTAATTTTCCAACTCCTAAATATACAGTTTCTGTAAATATTGCAGTGCAAAAACAAGCCAGTTTTAAAAACAACATACCCAACCAAAGTTCCAGAAGTTGTCAACTTTCAAATATTACACAATTTCACACATCTTAATATCCGTGTAATATTTTATAACAATGAAAATGAAAAGCGCGAGGCCTTGGTGAGCGCGCCCTTAGGGCCCGGCCCCACCGGTCCCACGCCACACCCCGCCCATAGCCCGGACCAGTAGCCCTATTGGCTACTGGCCGAATGAAGTACTTCCGGGTCGGCCGTGACGTGTGTCCGGCCTGCCCGAGGAGCGGAAGGGGGGGAGCCAGGGGGTGGCTATTTAGGCCCCGGGTCCCCTTGAGGACATCCTCTTTGCCTGTACTTGACCCCCGGGAGCAGCAGAGTTCCGGAATCTTGGACATCGCTGGAATCTCGGGCATCGTTGGAATCTCGGGCGTCGCTGTATCGGGAATCCACTTTCGGAGGACGCGCCGTCGTGGGACTTGGGGGGGCGCGTAGCGGTGTTGGCGCTGAGGATATCGTAGGCGACGCGGATTCCGAGGTGAGGTGTCGGGGCTTTGGGGGAGCGTGGGGGGCCGCTGGTAGCCGGTGGGCGAGATAAGTTGTATTTTAAGAAGACTGTTTTCCCCGCTGGGCGCTGGTGGCCGCCCGTGGTCTCCCTTGCTGTGCTAGCACGCCTCGGGAGTGCTTTATGTGGACACCTCCCTCGGGTGATCCGGCGTCCGTAGGCGGTGAGAGTGGTATCGTGCTTCCCGGTTAGGCGGCTGAATTTGGTATCGGGCGGGGGCGGAGAGCGGGCGATTGGGCTTGGTAGCGAGGATCTGGGTGAGTCTGCCGGTTTCGAAAGGGCGTGCTTCTCCGGGAGGGGGGCCTTGTAGACTGCGCAGCGGTACGATCCTCTGCTGAGAGCGGGCGATTTTGGTGTGGGGCTACCACTAGACACCCTGCGTTTGGGGGGCACTGAGTTTTGGTGAGTTCCGCTGGTGTTGGTTTGGCGAGCTTCCCTGGGGGGGGGGCCTTGTTGACTGCCCAGCGGTACGGTGCACTGCTGCAGGGGGATAGCAGCGGAGAAGGCGGCTCCGGGAATACAAGGGACCGCGCTTGTGCTGGGCGGCGGGTAGACTACGGAGCGCACGTGGGAGGTCTTTGTGTGTGCTAGCCGACTGACTCCACGCGTTCAGGGGATATCGGCATTTAGGGGCAGCACAGGGGTCGGAGTAAACGCGCCAGCGTTAGCGCGGGGCCAGAGCTAGAAGGGCGCGCGCACCGAGCAGGAAGGATGCCACCAAAGCGCAACCAAAAGCGAAAGGAGGGCGAGTCGGAAATAACGCAGCTGTTGAAGCTGGTGTTGGCGAAACTGGGCAGAGATGAGGATGAGGGGGAACAGGGGGGCGAGGCGCCAATCTCGGACAGTGAGGAGGTCCCGGAACCAGTCGAGAGGGCCCGCCCCCGTAGAACCATAGTCCCGCCCAAGTCGGCCTTCCCTCCATTAGTGAAGAGGCCCAGGGTGAGCAGGAGAGGGAGGAGGGGCAAGGGTCTGGAGGAACAACTACCTGCACCGGCTTCTCCCGCAATGCCTCCACAACCAGTACCCCAGCCGCCTAGTGGGCCCCCAGGGCCAGTGCCTTGTGTGCCCGAACCATTACCCCCTGTGCCCGTGGGGATCCCAGCACCGACGGGTGTACCCGAAATACCGGTTCCCAGCATGGAGCCTTCTCCTCCGCCGGGGGTACCCCCGCAGGCAATCAACGAGACACCAGGAGAGGGAAGGGAGGATGTGAGTACAATACTGGCTGAGATCAGGGGGGTTTTGAAGGCTTTAATGCCAGCTCCTGCTCCTCCCATCGTTGTATCACCGGAGGTAGTGCCAGTGGCAGCCCCAATCCCGCAAGGGGGGGGGGCCAGCGAGTGGGGTTCTGCCTCCCACCTTAAGGCAACCAATGGCAGCAGCGGAGGGGGGCCAAGGGGCCCCAGCCACCATATGGGCGACGGTGGCATCTCTTTTGGCGCAATTAGGCGCACCGGCAGGGGAGCCCGAATGGCAGCGCGACGGTAGCACCATGGGCGTCATCAGCAGGCACGGGAGGCGTGCTCAGCGATTTAAGTAAACAAGTGGCCCTCTTGGGCAAGGCGCAAGAAAATGAGGCGTGTACGCCCCTCCAGGCGGTGGGTCAAGCGGCCCCCGCGCAAGCAGCGACAACTGGGGTTGCGGCAGGTAAGGCAGTAGAGTGTTCAAGCAAAGAAGTAGATAACGGGCCAAAGGTAATTGGTGGTCACGATTCAGTGTTATCTAAAAGGGGCAAATCGGCAACACATGTTACGCAGGACACAAGAGAGAAGATTTGGAAGGGGAGTTTATTGACATATTCTCCTTAATTAGACCAAAGAGGAGGGAAGTAGATTCTAAAGAGAAAGACGGGAAAGAAGGTTCCTTCAGAGACAGGAAACCAAGGGTAGAAGAGTCAATTACTAACTGGTTGTTTGGTTTCAATGTTTTTTCCATAGTAATGCTAGAAAAGAAGCCAGAATTGGCGATACCCCTGATTTGCTATTCAAATAAGATTTTAAAGGCACAGACGATGTATGGGGGGTGGCCTGGCTGGATTATGATAGAGACTTTAGATGGGCCAAAGTGGACGACCCAGATATGGGCTGGGACCAAACAGAGGTAAATGTATGGTTGGAGAGTGTCAATAACAAAACACCCATGAAACAGCCCTTTCGGACTTCCCAGGGGGCACAGGGGAGAAGAGAGGGACTTGTTGGGCGTTTAACCGAAAAATTTGTACATGGCCCAATGGGGCATGTAAGTTCAAACACGCATGTGCCTACTGCGGCCACCCTTCACATCCCGAGTTTAAGTGTATTAAGAAGTCCAAAGAGAAAGGGAGGGAGGTTAAACCTCCCCAACAGTAAGCTTCCCACGCCAGTAGACATAGGTAGACTGATTTTCTGGCTGAATCAGTACCCGGATAGAAAAGCAGCCAAGACATTGTATGATGGGTTCTCCTCAGGCTTTCGAATCCCAGCACAAGGGGTGCCCCCAATAGGGTATTGCCATAACCTACTGTCTGCACGCATGCAGCCCACAGTGGTGGCCCAGAAGGTGGGTAAGGAAAGGGCGCTGGGACGGGTGGCCGGCCCGTTTACTGCTCCCCCATTGCCAGGGTATGTGTGCTCACCTCTGGGCGTAGTTCCCAAAAAAGAGCCAGGTCAGTTCAGGATGATCCATAACTTGTCAGCGCCAAGGGGGCGTCAGTGAATGATGCCATAGATCCGTCCCTTTGCTCAGTGACATACGCTTCCTTTGACACAGCATTACAGAGGCTGCGCGACTTAGGTCCCAGCGCCCTCATGGCAAAGACGGATATCGAGTCAGCATTCAGGCTATTGCCGGTTCATCCGGATGACTATCATCTGCTAGGTTTCCAGTTGAACTCCGAATTTTATTATGACAGGTGTATGCCCATGGGTTGCGCAGTGTCATGCAAGTATTTTGAGTTGTTCAGCACGATGCTTCAGTGGATGTTTGTATTCAGAACAAATCACAAAGACGTAGTACACTACCTGGATGACTTTATGATCATGGGCCCCCAGCATCAGGAGAGTGTGGCCAGGCCTTGAGCAGGCTAGTAGACATGTGGGAGGAACTGGGGGTGCCATTGGCTCCAGGCAAGACGGTGGGCCCGGCCACATGTATGTCTTTCCTGGGCATTGAGATAGACACGGCGAGGGGGAATGCAGGTTGCCACAGGATAAGGTACAGGCTTTCTCGCAAGCGATTGACTCGGCCCTGGCAGGTCCCAAAGTCACGCTGCACCAGCTCCAGGTCTTAGTGGGCCAGCTGAATTTTGCATTAAGGATCATCCCGATGGGACGCCCCTTTTCTAGGTCAATTGCACGGGCGATGGTGGGGTTGACCCAAAAGCACCATCATGTGCGCTTGCAGGCAGATGTGAGGGAGGACCTGAGGGTGTGGCGAAGTTTCCTGAAGGAGTTCAATGGTAAGGTAATCTGGCCAGAGCCGCCAATATCGAGCGCAGAATTAGGATTGCTCACTGACTCCGCAGGTAGCATTGGCTTTGGAGCAGTACTGGGGTCCCATTGGTGTAGGGGCGATTGGCCGGCGGCCTGGCAGGTGAGTGGTTTGACCAGAAACATAGCCTTTTTGGAACTTTTTCCTATCATAGTGGCAGTGGACATCTGGGCGGGATTCTTTAGAAACAAATCGGTAATCTTTTGGTCAGACAACATGGCAGTGGTGGAAGCGATCAATAGGCAGGGAGCTACGTGTAAGCATGTTTTGAGGTTGTTAAAACATTTAGTGTTGGCCTGCTTAAAGCTCAACCTGCTGTTCAAAGCAGCACATATCCCAGGTGTGGAAAACCAGGCTGCTGATGCTTTGTCTCGCTCCAAGTTGCAGGATTTCCGGAGGTATCATCCTCAAGCAGAAGAGCAGATGACTGGGTTCCCGACATCACTGTGGAGGATTGGAGCCCCGCCCTAGCAGGGCTGGTGGGAGCGTCATTGAGCGAGCGCACTAGAAGAACTTATCAGCAACAGTTCAAAACTTACAGGATATTTGCGGAGCGCAATGGCCGGTTGGCCCTTTTTTCTACAGGGGCGCTCTGCGAATTTTTACTAGCTCTGAAGGAGCAAGGAAGGCCAGCGTCATATGCTAGGGCACATGTGTCAGCAATAGGCTTCTTTGCGAAACTAGCGGGGGAATGTGACCCCAGCGCAGCTTTTGTAGTAAGGAAAGCTCTATCAGGATGGGCCAGGCTAGAAGGGGTCAAGAGAGACAGTAGAAGGCCGTTAGATATAAAAACTCTGGGCGACATGCTGGGGGCATTGCAGGCGATTTGCTCTTCTTATTACGAGAGCGTGTTATTTGGGGCGGTATTTACCTTAGCCTTTTACGGGGCTTTTAGAGTGGGGGAATTGGTGGGGGCCTCCAAGTTAGACCACGCAGGAGGACTCCAGTGGCAGGATACAAAGCTAGTCCAAGGGGACCTGGTGGTGGTTTTGAGGAAATCCAAGACAGATCCATTGGGGAAGGGGGTGACAATTCGTTTGGGCCCGGCGCCGGGGGAGGATATTTGCCCAGTAAACAGAATGAAAGCCTACCTGGCGATTCGTCCAGCAGGGAGTGGTCAGGCACTGTTCATACATGAGCAGGGCGCTTGCGTGTCGCAGTACCAATTCAGGGCGGTGTTTGGGCGGGCGCGGGCGTGTCTGGGTCTGGATGCCAAGGGGTACTCCTCACACTCATTTAGAATTGGGGCGGCAACATTGGCAGCAGGCGCAGGCTTACCAGCCGAAGCGGTCAAGAAGGTGGGGCGCTGGTCATCAACTTGCTTTAAGCGCTATGTGCGACCTGAATTGCTGGGAAACACAGGACCGAGATGTTGATGTGATCATGCTGACGTTTCCATTTCTCTTCCTACTATTAGTATGTCCTCAAAGTTGATATGGGTGTTGGGACACTCGTTCGTGCGGCGGGCCACAGTGCGGCTAAGGCAGAAGCGAGTGTCGAAACCACCGGGGTTAAGGAGGGCGTCGTTCCTATGGCGCGGCGTCGGCGGTCTGCGGAGTCGGCAGCTGCGGCAGCTGGTGGAGGAGACTAGGGCGCACGAGGGACAGCAGTCCCCGGATTTGGTGATCCTACACTGGGGCGGCAACGACATGGTGGAGTTGGGACGCATGGCAGTCAGGGAAGCCTTACTGACCGAATTCGCCTGGATCGGGAGAGAATTTCCTCATGCTCGGATTGCATGGTCGTGCATGATACCTCGCCGGACATGGGCCATTGGAGTCAGATCTCGGGCATTGAACGTATCAGTGAGACGCCTCAACCGGGGAATTGGCCAGGTTGTGCTCAGGGCCGGGCCGCTTGTGTCACATTCCACATAGACTGATCACAGGGGACATGATGTTTCACAAAGACGGCGTGCACTTATCGGACATTGGCACAGACGTATGGATAAAGGGGATCTGGTCTTTTGTGCAGAACTTATTGGCAGGTGGTGAGGGTGAAGGACCGGTAGGCCCTGGTCACCCTAGTGGCGGAAAAGAGACCACAGAACAGTGATTTTCAGGGTTAACGGGAGGCCCGCTTACATACTCCCGAGGCCAGCACTGAGGGGAGAGACGGTAAGCTCTCCGCAGGGAGAATGGGGACACCGGCTGGGGAGGCAAGGGCGCCAGGTCACACGTGCCTCCTTGGCAGCCTGGTGGTAGAGGGGTGGGCCCCTCGAAGGACGGACAAGGACCAAGGGCTGGGGGCTCACCGCTCAAGGACGCAGGTGGGTTGCGCCTTGCGTGGTTCTCAGTTAAGGAGAGGCGAGCCAGAGGGCCCCTTGGTGCTGGAGTAAGTAGATAGTGCATAACCGGTGGTTATGATCAGTGATAAGGCTTGTAAATAATAAAAGTGTAAAGATTGATTTTATAAAGATGAATTGTATAAATGTTTTGTCATGTTTATGAAGGTGTGAAGTTGATTAAACATGGCCGTTTTACCCACACGCTTGGACTGGCAAAGTGTTTGTGGGACTGCATGAGGTTGGGGCGGGGGACTACCTGGGGGGTCCGGGCTCTATGAAAAGCGAGGCCTTGGTGAGCGTGCCCTTAGGGCCCGGCCCCACCGGTCCCACGCCACACCCCGCCCATAGCCCGGACCAGTAGCCCTATTGGCTACTGGCCGAATGAAGTACTTCCGGGTCGGCCGTGACGTGTGTCCGGCCTGCCCGAGGAGCGGAAGGGGGAGCCAGGGGTGGCTATTTAGGCCCCGGGTCCCCTTGAGGACATCCTCTTTGCCTGTACTTGACCCCCGGGAGCAGCAGAGTTCCGGAATCTCCCACCCACCCGTCCCTTAGATTAGGGGTTTGGGTTAGAATAGGAGTAAGGGTCGGCGGAAAAGAGACCACAGAACAGTGATTTTCAGGGTTAACGGGAGGCCCGCTTACATACTCCCGAGGCCAGCACTGAGGGGAGAGACGGTAAGCTCTCCGCAGGGAGAATGGGGACACCGGCTGGGAGGCAAGGGCGCCAGGTCACACGTGCCTCCTTGGCAGCCTGGTGGTAGAGGGGTGGGCCCCTCGAAGGACGGACATGGACCAAGGGCTGGGGGCTCACCGCTCAAGGACGCAGGTGGGTTGCGCCTTGCGTGGTTCTCAGTTAAGGAGAGGCGAGCCAGAGGGCCCCTTGGTGCTGGAGTAAGTAGATAGTGCATAACCGGTGGTTATGATCAGTGATAAGGCTTGTAAATAATAAAAGTGTAAAGATTGATTTTATAAAGATGAATTGTATAAATGTTTTGTCATGTTTATGAAGGTGTGAAGTTGATTAAACATGGCCGTTTTACCCACACGCTTGGACTGGCAAAGTGTTTGTGGGACTGCATGAGGTTGGGGCGGGGGACTACCTGGGGGGGTCCGGGCTCTAAGAAACATTCCACATTCGTAGATCATTTATTTTACAGCGTTAACTTGGTCCAAAGGCATTACAGCCTGGTCCTTGATGCCTTGCTCACCTCAGGCAAATTCACAGAGTGAACTCCAAGCCAGATTCACTCCCTCTGCACAGAAGTCCAAAGCCCAAGAAACAGCACACGTTTCAAATGTTAACTTTGCTATTCAGACATTTAGGAACGCAAATGTAAATGACTCAACGAGACTGACAGATGTACAAGAGCTGGGAATCGAACCCAGGTTACAAGGGTTTCAAGGCAGCAGCTCCTTCACTAGGCAAAATCACCTGTAAATTCATGTCTCATTTGTTACTGTTTACATCTGTGTTTTATCATGCAAGCAATATCTTGTAAAAATGCCAGACCTATTTGATCTGTTAATTTGAAAAGACTAGACTGGAGCGAATACTGAATACTCATATACAATTGATTACCTACTCTTGAACAAGTGCAGGAAGGCGTTGTCCAAATACCCCCGGGCTATGGAATAATTCCTCCCCAGGGCAGGGGGACACGGAGCAAGGCGGGGGAGTTCCAGGCTTGGGCAATAGGATGCGAGCGCTTTCTCGCGACGTGGCTGACAGGGACCTGGTAAATTATGTGCGCTCTGAAAACTGTAGCTTCTCTAACAAAAAATCTTTAAGAATGTAGTTTCTTGTGCGTGAGGGTCCTAAGTTAGTTAGTTAGTAGACACCTTCATATTCATAGTAAGAGTAATGGCGCTGTATTTCTGGACGAATTGAAAGTGAATAGCCTACCGTAAAGCCTTGTGAAATAATTTAAAGATTCCCCTTTGTTGTTCTTCCTTCCTGTCTTTAGGTTTCCTCTCATAGCCCCGCTTTCCTCGCCTCTTTTTCTGCACCATCTTGAAGCAGCGGAATAAAGTTCTCTACAAACAGCGAATATAAATAACGCCACATCATGTTTCCTTCTTCCCTCCCTTTCGCACTCTTTCAGAAGCGCCCTTCCCTCTTGTGTTCTACTGCAGCGCCTTGAAGCTGTTGGGAGTGGCATCAGCACTATGCAAGCAACCAACATGATGTCATGTTCCGTGCTTCCCGCCGCCGCCGGTCCCTCATTTCCGTTCCTTCGTCACTACCTTTCCTTCTCTGCTCCAGTGATTTGAAGCTTTACAAAGGTGGCTCAAGTATGAAATAACCTCACGTGCCGCCTTCCATCTCTCCCCCCGTTCACTACATCCCTTTGAAGTGGCGTCGCGTGACATGCCTGCCTGCTGGCAAAACAAGTGAACTGAAAAGAGCAAGCCCTCCTTTCCCCACCTTCTATCATTTCGTCCCCTGTCTTGCCGTCTCCCTCCTCTTCCCACACAGCGCTTTGAAGCGGCTTTATGGAGGTATATGCGACGTCTGTGTGTGTAGAGAGTGAATATTTCGAGCACACTTGCGTATATTCATCACACACACTGTGTGAAAAATGGGGATTATGCAGCCTGCTCTGACATTTTACTCACAGCGTGGCGAGAGTTTCCCTGTTTAAATGAGCACTTTAAACATGAGAACCAGCTTCCTAATCCACATAGAGCACCGGTTCTCAGAGCATTGGTATGCAAACAGTCGCGGCTCGCAATACTTGCGGGGGGGTTGCGCGGGGGGAGTTTTAAAATAAAAAGAAAACTTACCTGGGTCCGCACCGCCTCTGCTCCTGGGCCGGGGTCCAGCGTTGGCGCTCTCAACTTGTGAACAGGAACAGCCGCGTCACTGGCAACCCCTCTCAGCCAATACTGACGCTGCTCCAGCAGCGCCAGGATTGGCTTAGCAGGGATACTCGCCGCCCTGCCGCCCATTAGGAGACCGAGGGTTGCGGCGTTGATCAACCCTCGCTCTCCTAATGCGCAGCCGCCAGCCAGAGCAAACACTAGTGCGCATGACTGGGCTGGTCGGAAAAATTCTCCGACCTAAACCCAACTTGTGCTGCTGCCTGCTGTGCGCTCCGCGCCACCCCCTGGTCTGACAATGCATGTCAGTCAGCATGACGCCGGACCGCCCACCCCCTTCAGACTCTGAAGGGGGTGGGCGGTCCGGCGTCATGCTGACTGACATGCATTGTCAGTTCAGACAGAGCCGCCGAGGGTGCTGCGGGCGCGGCTTGTGGGTCAACACCCCAGCGCCCTAATGGATGCACCACCACTGGATACACCACGCTGCGACTCTTCCTCCAAGTAGGTGCGCGCAGCGCTGACACCCCGCTGAAAGTGCAGTTAATAATAGTGCTATTTCAGAGGACTATGGCACGGCCAGAGCTGGCCAGCCCACCAAAATAATGGTTCGAGAAACCATAAAGCTAGGCCTTGCTGATATTGCAAGGGTTTTTATTATAATGATACCCTGCCACTTTCAATAATGTAAATGTGGTTTTCCAGTATTCCTAGAGCGGTGACTCTGCTCACGCATTCCTCTGGCAGGTAGTGACCGATTCAAGGCAGAGTTATTTCGCAGGCAGTACGCTGAACGGTTGTACTCCTTAATAAATACAAAGCTCATTATGCCGTGTAACATCTTTAATAAGCTTCAGAATATTGTTTTTTGTTGCTGCCCATATTTTATTTGTGCGCACAAGCTCAATTCCCATTCTTAAAATTTGGAAGGACTGCACATACCACAAAGCCCCCGCCAAATTGACATGCTACTATGGATCTATGCGCTTGTGCATCAGAGGCAGCACTACTTCGATGTAAAGGTACTAATGCAGGGTGAAGGTAGGAAAGGTCAGAACCTGTAGAAATCCTCTGCACCCAAAGGGAGAGGTCAGCATGGCCCCCGAAGTGTTAAGATGGCTGCACACTCTCTCAGGACTGAGGACCAAAAAGGAATTACACTCCTCGCGACTGCCCCCTCCCCCCAGGATATGAGAACTATTATATGCACCTGCATCCAAAAGGTAATGCGACTTAAGTAAACCCTTTAGAACTGCAGTGACCCACTCGCGGACAACAGCTGCGGATATTGTAACATGCATACCTTGGTCCAGGGAAAGGCTGAGCCACCCGAGGCTCGGCAGAGAAACAATTTAAAGGGGCCCTAGTCAGGGCCGGATTGGCCATAGCGGGCATCAGGCGTTTTCCCAGGAGGCTGGAAGAGTGGGGGCCTGTTTGAAGCGGTTGGGGCCGGTTTTGTTACTGAGGGCCAGTTTTGCTGCAGTGCTGCAATATTGGCCCTCAGTAACAAAAGCAGCAGTGCTGGGGTCGGTTTAGTTAAGCAGCAGTGCTTCACACTTGCACCCTCGCATGTCCATGCGAGCCCTAGACAGTCTCACACTGTGCATGTGGACAGGGAAGGCCATCTTACACTTACTCAATGCATACAGGCCCTTGTCAGCCTCAATCTCTTTGTGGAGGACAAAAAAAGCAAATTGAGGGAGATGCGACGAGGTCCCACGCCTCCTGGCAAAGTGCATCCTAGCCAAGGTGGCGAGCTGGAAAAGAGACCACCTCGTGTCGCCTTTTATAGGCGGGGCTGCCACATCGTTGGAACGACCCCAGATACACTTAAGTGCCTACGGGGGTCACGCTCTAGCTAGCCAATTCAGTGGCGTAACGAAAGTTGAGGGGGCCCCCCTGCAAGATACACGGAGGGGCCCCGAGTCCGGATTTAATCCGGAGCTCTCAGGCCTGAGTACTGTGCTGAGGGGGCCCCCCGCACTGCGGGGGCCTGTGTTACACGCCTGAGCCAATTATGCCACATCCCTCCCAACAGGGTCATGGCGCACCACGCTGCAAACCCTAGTTCGGCGACGGCGCACCACCATTTTGGCAGCTCCCCCAAATTTGGGCAGCTTTGTCATACGTTCTTAAGGACATTCTCTGCATTCTTGAGTGCGTAAATTTGTCATTTATACCTGTAGGCTTATATCTGTAAATTCTGATGTATTGTGTTACGCTGCATAGTGCATTTCGAGCATTCAAACTGTAAAGCACTAGCATTACCTTGATGTGGTGGTATACGCTATACAAAACTTCAATAAAATAAAAATAAAAATGTTAAGTTTCAAGGAACTCTGCTGGAAGACCGCTGTCTTCTGGATTCACGTGCCAATCTCTGAAATGACCCTGAGTGTACAGCTTCAGTCTCAGCAGCGAGATATACCAATTGTTTTTCTCATAACAGAGCCTAAGAAGCCACATGTGTGTCCCAGGTGAGATAGGGAGCTATCAGTAGTGAAATGGCAAAGTCTTTCAGCCTGATTAACAAACAAATGCAAAAATACGTTCAGAGATTTCTGTCCCGTTTGAACTCACCCTTGTGGAATTCAGACCTTCCCGCTAACATGCCTGTGCAGGTGCTCACATTGCAGCTTCATTTCTCTTTTACTGGGAAAGCCACATGAGTTTTCTTCACATTAGTATTTCCACAATCTGGAACTGCGTACACAGTACAAGTGCAAATTGAGGGAAGCCAGCAACTGTGTGCAAATGTTCAGTTCTATTTCTTGCACAGGGAAATGTTTTTTTTTTTATAATGGAGGAGAAACCCTCCTCTGCATTCCCAACCAGGTTTTGGGGGTATCTTGTCCCTTTCCCGCCACAGAAAGGGAGTTACTCCAGCCCTTTTCAAAAGCAAACCTCTTACTATTTCCAGGATTTGAAATTGCTCACAAACTCTTAAGTTTGGGGGCTTTCACAAACCTGCAGGTTAAAATATGCATTGTAATGCCAACTTCCCACCCCTTGCACAGAGTTTACACCTGTATCATTATATGCGATCATTGCGCACAATTATGCAGCTATAATATGTATTTACACGTGCTAGGCATCCTTTAGTGAATACCTAAGAGTCTTAAATGCAGCTATTTTTAGCTGTACATGTATGCTAATGAAGTAGCATGCCTCCTGTTTCACAACCCCATCCACTGCAGGTAGCTGTTCGCATAATTCTCAGCTCCTGCTGTCTACCCAGGTTTTCTGCAGCTTTGTGTGTGGAGCTGGGCGCTGTCATTGTTTGCAGGGCATCCATGCACGTATATTGCATTGTAGCATTTTTATAGTGCCTCATACCGCTGATGAAGCCCAGAAGGGCTCTGAGGTCATGCTACTCCGTTTGTTGGATATGTTTTTTTAGAGTGTGGATTTCTGGAGTGACCAATGCGGGAAACATTCAGTGCAGGACACAGTGCTTAATTTGAGCGGGTAGCTTCCGGTGCTCGGCACCAGCACTTAATTGGTTTCCGGTGCTCTGCACTGGACTTAATTGTAAGCACCACACTTATGACAGTCTGCCACATGGTGGCTCTGTTCATGTTTTTTAGAGATGAGCAGAACGACAGTTGTTTATGAATACAATACATATTCAAAATTACTAATACCTGCTTCCCCAGTCATTCCTTTAGCTTTGGGGACCTGGAACAATCTGAACTGTCGCACATGTAGGCAAGGGAGATGGTTAGTAGTTGTGGTACCGTCATTGGCAGCGATGACAGGGGCAATAGGTGGTGCAAGCTGCAGTGGCCTGGACAGGGCCCTGGCACTTATTATTTTACAAATTAAGCACTGGCTGGACATGAGGTTTGGAAGGGTGCTCCAATCACGGTGCTGGGAACTGGCGTCTTCCCTTAACCTTGAAGTGAAGCAGAGAGCTGTAGGTGAGGACGAGCTGCACTTGCTGGTACTTTCCATTCTCATGAAACTAGTCTGGATGAGGACAGGACGCTCTCTTTTGTCGCTGTACAGACTGTTGATAGGTTAATGTGTACAGGAAACAGAAAAGGGTAATGGAGATGGAAAATGAATTAGGAGGGCAGAGAGATACGGCTTAAACTGTAAATAAAGAACATCAAAATGTCAGAACAGCAGGAGCATAATATTTATTCAAGCCGAGGAAATGAATCCTCGACGGTGGCTGAAAAATGAGAAATCAAATGAATTCTGTGTTTGAAACATCCAGAGCTGAACCAATCCTAATTCTAATCGTGTGGTTACAGTTAACGTCTATTGGTTTATACAATGGATGACATCAGTGTTAGACCTAACCTCCCCTTTGACCTCTTTCAGAGCCACCGACCCCCATAGCCCCTCCACAGCTGCTCCGCGCCGGCTCCACCTACCTGATCATTCAGCTCAACACCAATTCCATCACAGGCGATGGGCCAATCGTGCGCAAGGAGATCGAGTACCGGCTGACGTCAGGGGCTTGGTCCGAGATCCATGTGGTCAACATGCAGACCTACAAACTGTGGCACCTGGACCCGGACTCGGAGTATGAGATCAGCGTGCTGCTGACACGGCCAGGCGAAGGGGGCACGGGTCGGCCAGGACCACCCTTGGTTAGCAGGACCAAGTGTGCAGGTAGGCATGGCTGCCATGTATGTGCTGTGTGTATATGTATAAGGTGTTTGTGTTGAGTAGTGCATTGGAACCAGTCTTACCATGGGCAACCCTGTTCCCAGAGCGTGCGCTCACATCTGTCTCTATAGCTCTTGTGATGCCCCGTGGCTGTTCACCTGTGGAAACACCATCATCATAAACTTTATTTCGATCACAAAGATCATAAAAGAACATCACAAATAAATATTACACAGAAATGTACATACAAACACAATAACATGATTCGCAAATACAAGTATCCAACAACAATAAAAAAGGTTTGCAGGCAACCACACAAAAAGATAAAAGTCAGATCGTATAGCAACAGAATAAAAGTGCAGTAGAGGTGCTCTATCCCTGGCCTATACCTTAAGTTGATCCAATTCATGGGTAAAAAGGGGCACAAACCAGAATACATATTAAGTTTGTGGAAAACAGGAGCAGCATACAATATGTTTTCTCAATAAAAAATGGGCCGTGCAATTACAGCTTGTATCAATTCGTTGCACAAGCCTTTCGCACAACAGCACATACATTAAATAATCTCAATATAAAGTGGCCCATGCAGAAACAGAATCTATTGATCAATAACGCACGCCTTTCAGTCAAACTATATATAAAGTCCTTTAAAGACAATAGCAGCATACATTTAATTAGCTTTATATAAACTGACCCATGCGATTACAACTTGTTTCAATCAATGAACTCAGGAGGAAAACAAATAGTTTTGCAATCCCCAGGGCCTTGTTCCAACACGTTTGAACTACTAAAAAGCGATAAAAACAAACATTAAAATGATCTCAGCGTAAAGTAAACATGCATTTGCATCATAAGTTTGCCATAAACCACAAAAAGAGGTGTAATGAGAAAGCTTAGACCCATATCAGAGAATTACATCCATCCAACTCATTGCTTAAAGAAGAACGGAATTTATAAAATCTATGGAAAACAGTAGCGCCATACTTTGAATTATTTCTATATAAGATGGCCCGCGTAATTACAACGTAAGACAATTGATGAGCTGGTAGGAACACTGGTGATTTCAAAATCCCCAGGCCATTGTACCGATTCATTTCAACTCCTAGGGGACGTGTACTGCAGGGACATATTCACAGGAACTGCACACTCCTTGTTCTCACGTATGACTTTTAAAAATAAGTATCAATTGGTCAATTTCTTTGTGAACACTTAAAGTGCCTAATCCAAAAAGCCATCAAGAATTTAGCCATACAAAAAACACTACTCTACTCGTGTCAGTACTGAGTAATCTATAGGCTTCTAAGTGGCGCCTAGTGCCCATGTTCCTGCATAGTGGGCTATCCACATTGCCCATAGGTTAAAATAACATGGAGGGGAAAATAAAATGTGGATCGGTGTTTCAGGCCCCCAGGGCATTCAGGGCAAAAATTGTCAGCTATTTGATTCACTTGCCAATTGCTATAGAACGTTTTAATTGGAAGAGTTCTAGACCTAAATTGGAGATACAGTTTTCGTGCAGGAGGAGGAGTAATTTCATCAATTGATGGTTCGTATCGTGGGCAAGGTTTGGTGTCTATAAATTCCAATTAAAGTGTTACCTTGCACTGAGTCACAGTTTCCACAGCTTTGAACTCCCAGTCGATTTTTTACCCTAACTCTAGATATCCAGCACATCTCATCTGGTGCAGTCCAATAGTTCACAAACCCCAATTTCCATAGAAGAGCTTTTATGGATCAATCAAGAAATGTTTGCAACACATGCAGATACAATAAGATCGCTTAGGCTCACCCGATAATGTTTGAGTGCTTGCAAAGATCACAAACTGTGCCAGAAAGTTAAGAGTCTACATTTAGATTTTTTGGGATTTCCTTCTTTGGGCCAAGTCCAAATAAACAGGGGTCAGAGGAGTACTCACAGGAAAATTCAAGAGGGATCTAATAAACCGGAGTTCAATTGTTGACAAGCTAGTAGTATATACATCCAGACAGTTTGGCCCCATACAATACAGCCCCCACAGACTTGATTTTATAAAACTCCATGGCTGGTGCGACCCTTCTGGACAATATCCGTCTGTAGATCTTAGCTATGCTTGCTGTCTGCCGAATTAATCACATATGTGTCTTTTCAAGTTGGGTGTCCACTTCAGATTGGATGTCAATCTTGCACCTAGATAATCAAATTTTGACACCAGATGAATGGGATTTTGCTCACTAACATGAGTCTCTTACGGTGCTTCTCTTCCCTATCTCTAAAAACCATAAATTGTGTCTTGGAGCTGTTAAGCTCAAACCCCAGCTCATCACAAAAATAATTAAAATTGTTTAGCAGCTGTTGAAGTCCCTGGGATGACTTTCAGCTCAATAGGGTTTCATAGGCGGAGATGAGTGCCAGCAACCTCCTCTCCTGGCTTTTGGTTCATCACACCCATCCCTGTTCAAATAATCTACTACCCTGTTGATATATAATGAAAACAGTGTAGGGGCGAGAACACACTGCTGCCTGACTCCACGGTTAACCCTAATGGGCTCAGTCAGTTGCCCATCTTCCCTCCATCGTACTTGGGCAAAATTATCCGAGTGCAATCGCATCAAGAGGTCTAATAAATTTACGAGGATGCCCATTGTTTCCAGTACCCTCCAAAGCTTACCGCTAGGGACCAAGTCAAAAGCAGTCTGTAAATCAACAAAGGCAACAAGAACTTTGCCTTTGTTGATTACTACTGCCTTCCAAAATATGCAAATAAATCAAAAGACCTGGTCGATGGTGCTGATATTGCTTTTAAAGTTGACCTCCATATCTGACAAAACGTCTTTTTCCCTGATCCACTCCTGGAGAAGATCAGGTGTACAGATTTGCAAAAAAATCTTATGCAAGGAGTCGATCAGGCTGATAGGCCTATAATTCCCAGGATTGCTCCGATCCCCCTTCTTGAAAATCCGCATGATCTCCGCTAATTTCCAAGATACCAGGATTTCCTTACCAGAAAGCATTGCATTTAACAAGAGATTAATATATGGATCCCACACTTCTGGATTTGCCTTATATAATTTATTAGGGATCCTATCCGGACCTGGAGCTCACATGTGGAAACATACCTGGCTAATGATCTGAACAGTTGCAATGACTGAGTTCCACTTTACCTATCCTGGTAGCCCTCTGGCATGACACGGCCAGTTCATCATGGGTCATTCTAACGCCACCCACGGGCGATGTCCAGGTGTAAAACTTTCTTTTTTTAATCAAAGAATATTTGTGGACACAAGTACTGGATGACTGAAAAATATACGGTATAAGAATCTAGAAAAACATCAAGCAGAGCCCTTGGTGTGAGAAGGCCAGGGCTTTAAGTGGGATGATAAAATTGGGGGGTCTCTAAAAGGGGCCAGGCACACCTGTTAAAGGGGCGTGGCCAACTCAATTAGGGGTGTGGCCTAAACTGTGGCTATCAAGGCATTTTGTATAGATTGGAAAAATGCATGAGGTTGTAATGCTCTATTACTTACCGGTAATCTTCATTACTCCGGGTCCCGTTGTCCTCGTCCCTTTCATTACAAAGTGGAGATAATCATCTCCCGACAGAAAAAAACAAGAGGAATGCTGGGACCCTAATACTGCCCCTCCCACCGGGAGTACATAAGCAGTACTTACCCAGCATCCCGCCCGTACAACCAAGCCCAGACAGGAAGGCCGGCCGCCTGGGAGGGAGGGAGGGGCCTATGAATGGGACGAGGACAACGGGACCCGGAGTAATGAAGATTACCGGTAAGTAATAGAGCATTACCACCAGGTCCCTTATGTCCTCATCCCATTCATTACAAAGTGGAGAATACCAAAGCAGAAAACCGGCCTTCCGAACCCACAAGCACACCCAGGAAACCACAACAAAGGCAGCAACCCAAAGGAGCACCGAGAAGGAGGGAAAGGGGGACCGCGGGAAGCAACCGGCCCGCAACCCAGAACAGGACAGCAGGGACCAAACAAGGACCGGAGACAAACAGAAGGCCAGGGCCCCAACCAGGAGGCCGCCAACCAGAGAAACCGGAGACAGGGCAACCAGGACCAAGACCCAAAGGACACAGCCAAGGAACCCACCGGACAAGGCCGCCCAGCCCAGAACCACCATGAAGGCACACAGGAACCGGCAGCCACACAGACACAGAGCAAACCGCGACTACCCCGAAGAAGGCCAAATAAAGAAGCCAAGACCGGCCAACAGAGCGCAGGCACAAGCACCCAGACCAACAAGGAAGGAGGAAAGCACAGGCCAGAACCGGCCCACCCTACCAAACCAAACGACCCGGCCCCAGAGAGCCCAGAGGAGAAGCCAACCAAACCCCGCCGAGGAGGCCCAGGAAAGAAAAACTAGCACCCCCAGGGCCACCAAATGAAAACCCCAAGCACCCAGCCCAGAGGGAGGAGCCGCAGAAAGAGCCCAGGGGCCGAACAGGAGCGAGACCCCAACCAAACCGAAAAGGACAGGGAAGGAGACAGAGACCCAGAACCCCAGGAGGCAAAAAGCCCCACAGGGAAGGAGGCCGCAAACCAAAGCAGGAAAGCCACCAAATCCAGAACAGAAAGGGCAGAGAAGGCCAACCCAAAGACCACAGGCCAGATACGCCCCCAGAAAAAACCGGCCAAAAGCCGACCAACAACGGGAGGCCAAGGAAGACCGGAAACCAACAACGAACAAGCCCAGCAAGGGCGGGGACAGAGCCACCGGCCACATCCCCCAAAAACCACCAACCCCAAAAGGGAGGGAAAACAAGGCAGGACGGGAGTCCAGGGCAACCAGGAACCACGGCAGCCCCCAAACCTGGAAACAACCAGGCACGAACCCGCCGGACCACAGAGCCAGCAAGCCAGGACCGGAGCCAAGCAACCAGCCGGAGCAGGAGGACCCGCAGGCCCAACCAACCCCCGGAAGGAGCCCACGCAGCGCCCAGGCCAAAGAAAAAAGGGCAGGGAGGAACAGAGACCTCCAGCACACCACAGCCCGGACCACAGAGAAGGCCGGAAAAAGAAACAGAGGAAACCGCCAAGTGGAAACCCGAGGAAGCCGAGAAGGCAGAGGGCCAAGCAGCAGCAAAAAACCCCAGACAACCCGCAGCCAGGAGGGAGGACCCCACAGAGGCAAGCCACAGAACCGCACCCCAACCAGAGAAGGAGGGGAGGGGGGGCACCCAAACAGACACACCGGGAACAGAGCCCAGGGAAGCAAGGGAAGACAGGAGCGAGCCAGGACACCAGAACCAGGAACGCCCAGCAAAACACACCCCAAAATCGGCCGAAAAGAGACAGCACAGCCAGCAAGCCAAGGAGGCACAGCCCGAGGCCACCCCGAACCAGCAGGAAGCCGGCAGACCCGGAGCAACAGGAGGCAACCCAGGACATGCCAACCCAGAAACCCCGAACACCAGGACCCCACCGAAAAGGGGAACCGCAACCCAGGAGGAAGCCAGCGAAGAAGGAGCACCGGGGCAAAGGGGGAAACCCGAAGCCCAACAGCAGTCAGCGGAAACCCCAGGACCAGCCAGAAAAACGGACACCCAACTACAGGTGAACCAAGCCCAGAAAGAGAACCGCCGGCAGGAACAGGCCCAGAAGGACCCACCAGGACACGGTCACAAAGCCGCACAGCGCCCCGCCAGGACACACAAAGAGAGGACAGGCAAGGGGCGCAGAGCCGAAAAAGGCGACCAGCAGGTGCCCAAAACTCGCGGGAACGCCCCAGCAGACACCCAGCCAGGCACCCACGACGGGAAGCAGACGAGACCAGGACCCCCCAGGGAGCAAACGCACCCAGAGCCCAGACGGACCCCCAACCGGGAGAACCGCAGAACAGAAGAAACAGGAGCCACGCCAAGGACACGGCAGCAGCGAAAGACAGCCAGGCCCAAACAGCAGCAGCACGAACCCCAGGGACCAAAGGCGAACCGCCACCGGAAACACACCCCGGGGGGAGACGCAAAGGAAAGGAAGAGCAGGCGCCCAGCCACACCAGCTAGAGAAGCCCACACCAGGCACCCCCAGGCGGCCCCAACCAGGAACAAACATGCCTGACCAAGCCGAACCACATAGACCAGACGAGAGCGGGAACGGCGGCAGAACCAGGAGGGGCAGCCAGGATCACCGAAGCAAGCCAAAGGCAAGCACAGCGAGCGCCAGGGCAGGAGCCCGGAACACAGAGAGGCCAACCCACAGAACGGGACGGAACCCGGAAAAACAAAAACGCAAACCGGACCCGCAGGCAGAGGGGGAGAGCGCCCCAGAGAGCACCAGGCAGGACACCAGGAAGCCCCAAGGGGAACCAGGCGCAGCCCAAGGAACGGGAGGACCAAAGCCAGGAACCAGGAGCCCCCGAGCACCAACCCCGACCAACCAGGCAGAAGCCAGGAAGCGGAGGGGAACATCCAGCACACTCAAGCGGAGCAGAAGCCACAACCAAACAGGCTGCCCGCAGCGGAGGCACGGCCCCCCAGAAAGGGCGGGCAGACAGACGGACCCAGCACACCCAAGGCCAGGCCACAACACCCACGACACCCCGAGAGGGACGCACAGGGGCAGCAAAGAAAAGCGGAGCAGCAAAGAAAAGCGGGGCAGCAAAGAAAAGCGGGGCAGCAAAGAAAAGAGGGTCAGACCCCGGCAAGCCAACAGGAACCCAGGGGAGCCAACAGGACCCCCCCCCCACGTAGCCGCCAAAGGAGCAGGAACACCGGCCCACCACCAGCCGGGAGCAGGGAGCCGCGGAGGAGCCCGGAGCAGGGAGGACCAGAAGCGCCCCCCAACAGACCGGAAGCGAGAGGAGACCCCGACCAAGCAGCAGGGGCTAGAACGCAAGCAAGCAGGCAGGAGGCCCCGGGACAAAACCGGCACCCCCACGAGCCACAGCCGCCAAAGGGAGCAGCAGAGCCCACAACACCAGGACCCCTGCACAGCGCACAGCCCCCGGAGCACCCCAAAGGAAGCACCCACAAGGCCTGAGAGCCCAATGTGACACATCCATGCCAGGAGACGGCGAGACTAAACCACCCCCCCCCCGTTGCAGGAAACAAGGGAGGACTGGACACCGGAGCAGGACCCCAACAGCAGAAAAAACGGCCTCGCCACGGAGGGCCACAACCAGGGCAACCCAACGCCGCAGACAAAGAGCGAGGGAAGGCACCAGAGGGGGCAAAAACCCCACAGCAGGCGGGAACAGTGCCCGACTGCTCGCACCAGCAGGAGGCCGCCGAACGGGCCAGAGGAACACCGAGGAACACACCCAGAGGAAGAGTACCAACCGCCCCACAATCGGAAAAAAAAAAAAAGGCAGCAATGGCCACCACAGGCCGGGGAAGGAAGCCGCCAAACGGAATCGGGGGCCGCCAGACAACACGTCCACGACAGGAAAAGCAGACGGAAGGAAGTCCCACGGAGCAGAGGGACGCGGAACTGCCCCAGGAACCGGGCAGGCGGCAGCCCGAAAATCGCACACGGAAGCCAGCCCACCACCGGACCCGACATCCCCATAGGTCCCGTGTCCGACGCAATGCCACAAAGCCGGAAGAGGGTGTCAGCAACGGGCATGCGCCGAGAGCTAGCGTCCCGGAACCTGGGCGCCAGCAGCAGCCGCGAGCCCGGAGAACAGAACACTGCAGCTGCGCAAGAGACACTCGCAGAGAAGGCAGTAGCAAAGGAAAGCAACACTCCAACCCAACGTATTGGGAGAGGAGGAAGCGAGAACATGCACGAGAGGGAGCATGGAACCAGGGCACAATGTCAGCGGACCCAGCATGGAGTGAGCACGCCCCGGGTGCCAAAAGCCCATTGTTGCCAAACACACCAGCAGCGCCGAAGCCCGCATAGCAGCGCACATGGAGGAAAGAAACAGGTATGAACATCCAGTAAAGCAAGGAAACCGGCAAGCAGCACTCACCCGGAAGGGGGGGGGGCCAACCCCAGGAACAAGGCCCCCCACCCCAAACGCCAGCACACCAGGAGACCGGCAGGAGTCCATCCAACGCGGCACGTCTCACCGGCCAAGCTCGGGAAGACGAGCCCGTGACCCGGAAGAGACCGGGAACTCCAGCCCCAGCCGCAAAGGGCCGGGAGGGCCATGCAGAGCAAGCAGGACATCGGCTCCAACATCGACTGACTCCCAGCAAGCCCGGCAGGCCAGGAGACAGACCAGGGAACCCCTTGCCCGCACAGCCAGGCAGCCGGGCGGGGGGAGAAGAGAAACACCGCCACTCCAGCCCAGCAGGAGCAGCACCAGCACAGTCAAGTCCATTCTGTCGACAGACAGAAAAAAAGAACAGACGGGATGCTGGGTAAGTACTGCTTATGTACTCCCGGTGGGAGGGGCAGTATTAGGGTCCCAGCATTCCTCTTGTTTTTTTCTGTCTGGAGATGGTTATCTCCACTTTGTAATGAATGGGACGAGGACATAAGGGACCTGGTGGTAATATGTCACGCTTACCAACTTAGAATTCCCCTGCTGTATAGCACTGAGTAGATGACAAAATTAGCGTATCCTCTCTGGATGCTCTTGGGGGCTCAGGGAGAGGGGACAGTAGTCGATCTGACTTTGCAATGAATGCCTATAAGGCAGTATAATCACAGACTGCACCAGCAACTCCCACATGGTGTTACTGGTACCCTTTCAAAGGTAGGCCCGAGTTTTCTCTGCATAGACCGTATACATTCCTGTGCACCTGCATGCTAGTCTTTGAGGCAATGTTAAAATTGAAAACAGATTATTTTGTTTAAAGTTTTATTCAGTATCATGCCCAGACCTTTGCACAAAATTAAAATGTTAACAAGTGGCCGGTATTTGTCTCTCGGAAAAATGTGATAACTTTGGGATAGTACGTTTGTTGCAATCTGTGTAAAGCGCTTTAAGTTTATGGAGGAAATATCGTGTGTTCTGTCATTTCAGCAACGGACACAAATGACGATGAGGTTTTATGCACAGAATAATTCGATCACTGACTGACATTACATTAATTACAAATTCTTTCTTAAGGAGCAGTGTGTACCACTTCATAGCACGCCACAAATCCCAGAGGCCTGGCCCACGGACAGCTCGTGAAGTGTGAAGTAAACAGAACAAACAGATCAGCAGTATTACAAACTGGCAGCAGGCACACAATAGTGTGACAATGTTGCTGTAGGGTTGCCACCGTCACTGTGTAACTTTCTAGGTTCTACTCCAGCTCAGCCTTTCGTCCTCCTGAGTCTGAAGGCGGCTGAGATGGGTAAAGGTAGCCGTTATCATGTGAGCTCCCAGTGCCGTAGCAAAGGTGCTATGAGTGCTTGCGCGAGCGTGGGAATAGAAGAGTGAATTTCCCTGGAGGACGGCGGAGTGACACGCATTCTTTGTGACATGAACTTGTATGTTCCACTCTCAGGCTAGAGCCAACACTAGCTGCACCAGTGCTTAATATGTAAAAAAAATTAAAAAATTAAGTAAGTGCCAGGGCCCTCGTCAGGAGGCCACTGCAGCTTGCACCATCCACTGCCCGTGCCAGCACTGCCAATGGCAGTACCTGTGTGTAAGTTTGAAAATTCAGACTACTTGAGGCCCCCCAAAACTATACAAATGGCTTGAACAGCAGATATTAGTTGTTTTTATTGTATATTGAATTAATAAAGAACTGTTGTTCTCCTCATCTCTAAATAACACAAACAGCGCCCCATGTGGCAGCTGTCATACGTGCCGGTGTTGACAATTAAGTGCCAGTGCCAAGCACCGAAACCACTGGCTCAAATTAAGCACTGAGCTGCAGACTCCTGTGCCCCCAGACAAGCAGCAGATGGACACTGCCTCCATCCTTTCGTTCTGAGCTGAGTGCCTTAGTGCGATGGGCCTTGTTGAAGGTATTTACCGAATCACAGAGCTGCAAAGGCACCGGCATGCAGTGACATAGCCAGTGTGTCATGAGCATAAAAACAGAGCCCGATAGAGACCCATTTCGATACCCCCTTTTAATAACTGCCAGTGCTGAGCTACGGCAGGACCCAGCCCATTTAAAGCCCTAGAGAAGACATTCTTACACCTGGGAGAGACCCACCCCAGTATGATATTGCCCGCTCGTCATGAGTCCTGTTGCCTCCATCTGGGGTCGTTGTTCAACAGTAATACTTTTGTTCATACACCTGGGAGCCCTCAAGTGGGATACATATATATGGCCGGTTCTCATAAATAGGAGCTCTCTGTAAAATCCCTAGTTCATACAGTCAGGGGCCCCCAAGGGTGACAAAGCCTGCTCCGGTGCCTGGGGCCCTCGCCTGTGCTTCTGCCAGCTCACGCAGGTGGAGTCCATTGGTAAGACGCAACGCTGTTCGTTAGGCTGGTTGGTCTCTGGTCAGTTCTGTCCCTTTCATCGAGGCCATGTAGATCAGTTCATGCAGCTTGGGGGCCTTCTGGTCCCACAAAGCATCAGAGTGAGTTTGGGAGCTTTTGAGTCAGGGAGAGCTCTTGTGTACAGTAGAGCAGCTCTCGGGCCAGCAGTCTGTGTGCAGCCTGGGAGCTTTGGGCCAGGTATATCTCTGTTCCCACAGTTAGTGGGCTCTCAAGTCAGGTGTTAAAGCTCAGTTGGTTCAGCTTTTGAGCTCCCGGATCGGATACAGCTCAGTTTAAACAATCTGGAAACTCTCTGTCCAGATATACCGCCGTTCAGACAGCATGGGAGCTGCCTGGTCAGATAAAGCTCGGTAGGTTTTTGGGAGCCCATTTACCAGAACTGACTTAATTCGCCAGTTCGTACAAAATGGCCTCCTGGGATAACACCTGTTCCTCAGGTGTAATCTCAGGTCAGACGTTATAAGAGGACTGCAAATCCCAGAGTGCAATGGGTTATAGCGAAACGGGGGTTTAGTGAGAAAGGAATTGGAGCAACCAGCAGAACTAGACGAGGGATTATAACAGCTGGGACTATAATTGCCATTATCCGGAGGGGGAATCTCCCAGACATTCTGCATAGGTGCCGTAGGGCCAGGCGCGAGCTGTTGACACACAGGGCAACGTGGTGCCGTTTTAGACACGTTTAAGGATGAATAAACAAAATGCCCTCGCTGATAGAAAGATAAAATGAGGGACGTATGTGTCAGTCTTCTTCTGTGGGAGATAAAATGCTGGCCGGTTTTCAGCCTTATCCCTTCTATGCGGGAGAGAAATTGAAGGACTTTAGTCCGCCTTTCATCACCTCTGTGGGATATAAAACAGGATGCTTTTGCCATTATTCCATCAGCCTTCTGGGAGAAGAAGCGAATCCATATTTTCATCTTTCCGTCCTACGTGTGAGAGGAAATGAAGACTGTCCGCTCTGTAAATGGGAGATAAAATGTACGTCCTCTATCCACACGGTGCTGATGAAATGTGTGGTTTGTTTGCTCAATGCCTCGGATTCACGGTTCAGGCTGATGGTGTTGACGTACACGGTACATTAACAGTGGTTATTGATGGTTTAAGTTGAACAAGTCGTGCACCGAGAAACGAGCCAACGCACAGGAGACCTCCTGGCACCTGGCTGCAGACACCACCATTTAAATCCCCGAAACAAAGCTCATTACGGTGACAAACTATCGATGCCTTGAGCCAAACAGAAAATCCCCTGGTAGTGGAAACCAGTATATGTTCCAAGGCTTCCGGCGCGGCCGTCGGATAAATAACAGAGCATCAGGAGGGAGGCTTCGCGTCCCAGCGCCTGCCAGGCAGAGCCACCGGAGCGGATAATTCAGATAAATAGCTCCCGCGCCACAGGGTTTACGGTGGTGACGTGTCGCCCCAGGGCCGCCTTTCGATAGCAAGAAGCCTTGTGGCATTTATTCCACTGGCCCAGAGCTGAAGCATGCCAGTGTCTGGTGGTCCCAGGCATGTTTTTAGAGTCTGTGTTAAATTGACACTTCGCCCCCACCCCCCCCTTTCAGTTGGTAGGTAGTATCTCACCATAATTCGAATAGCTCTCTGAGATTGTCAGGTCACATGGAAGTCGCACAAGCAGTCTCCAACAACTATTCTGATTAGCTAACAACCGATCAGAATGGTCCTAACACGGAGCCCCATCTGACTGATCAACAATTCAGATTGGCCATGCTTCCTACCATTAAGAATAGGTCCCTGTGTTAGGACCAGTCAGATTGGATACCGGCAAGCCAATCAGAACAGCTGTGGGTAGGCCTCACCTTGTTGGATTACATCTAAGGCAGTGTATCTGTGGAGTATGTTTGCTTCTGAGAAGTGCCAGTACTCTCCCATTAAATGTATAGCAGTTGTGCTAAGAAGTGTAGGTACTCTCCTTTTCAAATGAAAGAAGTACAGGTACTCAGTACCGGACAGGACACAACCGTTTAAAGCACTGATCTAGGGAGATCCCATCAGTCCAAATACAGGTGTTTTTCAAAGTTCTGAGGCAGATTTGGCAGTTTTACCAAATGAATTCTATCCCTTGAGTGACTAAAAAAAGAACAGTTTTTAATATGTAGGTCTTTCACCGAACAATTTCGCATAGGCATATAGCCAAGGGGTGATTTGCTTCCACTGCATAGCAATGTAGACCATGCTAGCAAGATTATTGTGCCACGGTCAAGTCCTGTATCCCTGAACTTCATCCGCTCCACTGTTCGACTCCCCCTTGCATTCAAAGTTATCTGTCAAATCCTGACTGACAAATCTCATTTTTAATGAAATTTCAAATTGACAAAAAAAAATGATGGAAATCTGACAATGTTCTTTCACAAATTCACATCACACTGCATTATATCCTGGGTTTAGGGCCAATTTTTATTTGTAAAAGTAGGAACAGGAACAAACACTTCTTAAGGTGCCTGCAAAAGTGGAAGAGAAATGTCAAAAATAAATATCTAGAAAAATGTGATCTTTTTCTATTTCTTTCACAACCCTGTAGGAACAGTAGAGTTGGGGCTAAAGAAAAAGAAGTGAGGTGTAATAAGGTTGTGCAGAAAGAGTGAAGATTGGCACATATGAGAGGATAGGGTGGTAGAGATTATGGGGCTTATAGAACTTTAAGGTGAAAACAAACAGCAAGGTTCAAGGGAGGGGTGGCTAAAGTGAGGAAAGAAGTGGGGTTTTATGGTAGAGTCAGAAAGGGCACTCCTCTCATAAATGAAAAAAGGGTAAAAGTCGAAGAAAGAGGAAGTAGGAAGAGAGGTAAAGTTTTTACTGTGGCTGGTGGGGTGAGAACTAAAGGAAGAGTCCCAGAATATGAGGAGAGGGCTAAGGTTGGAGAGATCATGAAAAAGGGTGGATAAGAGGTCATCATGACTCGAGATCTAGAAAAGGCACTCCACCCTTACAAAACTGGAAAGGCTCACACATTAGTACCCCAAGATAGGAAATGAGAAACTAGGGCCCTATAATAGGGACGATTTCTGGGGTCACTGCGTGAACAATGCAACCGTATGGGGGAATCAAAGTAATCAATGTCAAAAGCCAATTTAGCAATCTATTGTTACTAGGAAAAGCCTTCATCAGGTCGAATTATACGCCTGATGAATGATATTCTTGAGGAAAAATGTGGAGGGCATGGACGTTGTCTGAGCAGGTGGTAAGTGTGTGTGGGTTCTCCTGCATGGGGGAGGTCGAGAGGTGCAGGATGCATGAGGTTTGGGGGAAGATATCGCCTAAAAGGGGAGTGTTAGATGCCCCTCCATACCTTGGCAGATGGTCAGTGTGGCTGCAGAACGGGTCTGGGTGCAGGAATACTGATCAGGTCTTCCTCCATCAGGCAGAACGGGACTCCACACAGGAGCTCTGCCCTGCCTGACTCGTAATCAAGGCCTAAAGTGTCAGAACTGGGATCTACCCAGTCTCTAAATACTGCACATTTAGTAATATGCATGAACTGCACAGTAGTTTGAGGAGCTCGAAGTTTCTAAAGCTAAATTCATCCAATGAGAAAATTTGGTAGACACAAGAGCCTTGTGGATATCCAGTAACTTGGCCTGCGTGTCTTGGCAACCGCACCTGCTCTGGCCAGCATGCTAAATACCCCCGAGTCCTGTTCAGCACTTCCTTTTCACCAGTCCTGCAGTTGGCCCCCTCTAGAGGCAGAGGCAGGGGAGGAGGTAGGTAATGATTGCAGTGGATAGCCCCTGCTTAAATTCTGCTGGCAGTTGCAGGTGGTGCACACCACACACATTTTTGGGACCAGGACTTATTTTTCATTTTTATATTCTGATCCAGACCAAGAGAGAAGGGCCCAAAATGGAGGGCGAGAAAGCTGTGAAAACTGACAACTGGAGTAAGCAGAGATGAAAAAGAATCTTTAATGGTGAAATAGAGGTACAAAGTGTAGAGTGGTTTAAGAAAGGCATAAAGTGGGATTAATATTGCAATACGTAACCAGACCGTCTGAGACGCGTGTATATTGAAGCCAGGACAGATGCCGGCTTAACAAGGTCTGAAATATTAAACTTGTTTGGATTATGGAATCCAGATCAGACATTATCTCTGCGCATTTAAGGAGAGATTAGGCCCTGAAGAAGAGATCAATTTGTGAAACATGTGTTGGCTGTTTCTTAAGTTAGTTATCTTTTTATCAAAAGAGGAAATCAAATAGTCATAATGAGAATGTACATGTCAGACAAAGATGGACATATAGTCTAAACGATCCTTGAGTGACGGTGTATAAAATTTGGAGGCCCCAGAAACAATGAAATATATCTTGAAGTAGACAGCATTACTGTTCGTCAACCCTGCCACTGAACAGCGTCGGCAGAGGGCTCCGAACAAAAACGTTGGGCCTCTGCACTTATCTACGTTATTTTTATTTATTTATTTTTTTATTAATTAAGCACTGTTGATAGCATTACAATAAAATGGGAGCTAACAGAGCTATTAAAAACTCTATATGCAATATGTTGACATTGTGACTTTTCTTTGGTGTCTCCACTGGACTACCTGCTAGAGTGAAATTCTGGTATCAGCGTATTGATTGATATTTCTCCGCTGTACTTCAATAACTTCAACTCAGTGAAAGAATAATGGGGTAAGCTTGAGGCACTATCACACTTGATACCCAGAACAACCAGTCGATTTCAATTGTAAAACGAATGTTTACTCTATTATAAACCAGATCCTGGGTGAACGAGGTAGTTACCAGATGCGATTATGGGACTTGAAGTGGGGGAATCAAGAGGTAATAATCTAGTCTCCTGCTTTCATGCTAAGGAAACTTTATATCTGAATGGCGGGAGTGAATTGGATCAGCCAGCATATCCAAGCTAGGCAGCAGGTAAACCTACTGAATTAAACGACTGTAATTTTTAAAGAAAGATCAGAAAGCGACCAGCAACCTCAATGTAGGGAACTAATTCTAATGTAGGCATATGTAGATATGAAGACAAATTTGGTAATTGAATGACTACCACCTATTTAGTTTTAAATAAATCATCATTTCTCAAAAAAAGGGAAACCTTTCCCAGCGCCAGCCAGGCTGATGATAGGTTGCCCATGTAGTGTGAGGCTTTGTTTACCTCCCTTCTCTCTTCACCCACCTGCGGAAGGGCTGAGGGTACGAAGCAGGGAGCAAACAAGTATTCCTCAAGAGGCATGCATAAGACTCAGTCAGCTATTGCAATTATCTGGGAGCATAAATTCTCGAAAATAGAATGTCGTATGAGGAATCCATTTCAGCCGTTAGGATAAAGTGTAAAAAAAAAATAGATTGGGGAAGTAAATAGAAAATGATGCTGGTCGTCATCCAATCAGGTGGCAGTAAAGTCTTTTGTTTAGTTAGGTAATGACTTGCACACAACGATGTAAGAGGCAGTAGGAAATTAATATCAGTTGATGACTGAAAGGCACTTGTCATACAGTTGTATGGGGGACTAGGCAGTGGTAGCCCAAATGTACTTATAGCAGTGAACACGTGGCAGGCCCTGCCATTTGAATACGAGTACTAAGCACACTTGATTGCAGCATGTAAAAACTCTAAAGGAGTTGATTGGCCCACATCTAGTTTTTAAGTCCTGCCCCAGATGGTGGCATTCGACAGTGCTGCATTGTGCTGTGCATTTGTGGATTACTCAACAGTCCGACACTCTGGATATAGCCTGTTAGGAAGAAAAATTATTAAAAATGGCAGCACCATCAGAGATTGGTGAGAAGATATATAATCAAGCTATACATATAGGGGGGAAATAAAAGTGACTCCGAATGAATTGGGTGTTTTTTGGGGGGGGAGTTTTATATAGCGCAAACTCGACCTGAAGGTATCAGAGCGCTTTACATGAGCACCAGTTGCGTTACAGAAGGACACATTCATTTTGCTAATCACGGGGAGATTAAGTGATTTGCCCAGAAGCACAGGATTTTGAGCATCCCTGCTGAGACTATAATCTGGTTCCCCCACTTTGAGATCGACCGCTCTAGCCGTTAAGCTACATCCTCTGATAAAATCTAGGTGTGGAGTTAGACTGGGGTTTTGCCCCTGCTGTTTAATATGTATCTGTGTGATCTGTATGTTAAATTGTGCTTAGGTTTCCTGTTTCCGCCTAAATTTGGGTCAAATAAATAGCCGAATGTTTGGGGATACAAAACTTTATAGATGAAATCATAGTCTCATCGTACACTGAATGACATTTGTAATTCACTTGTTGTTTGTATGGAAAACCCAGATAATGAGCTTTGGAAAAGCTAATAAACAGAGTAGATGGAGTCTGAATGGCAGCAGGCTTCTGGGTGTTAAAAGCTATAGGTATCTATCGGCCTCTTAACTGATATTAAGTTTAACTCGCATAAATTGCGTGAGACAAAAAAAGTACAGAAAACAACGGGAGCTGGTTTAGCACACTTCATTGGAAATTATAATGCCCTTACAGTGAAGCTATTGGTTAAGACCTGTGGCACTGAAGTGCTATGGGTGATTAACTAGGGAGCACCGATAAGGTTTACATATTGTATACATTCACTAGGTGAGAGTTGTCCAAATACTCTTTCATCTACACATTGATGGGGGTTTCAAAACCTGCAGATTTCTTCCTCCACTTTAGTAGGTTCATCTCGTTTCCTGCGCAGAGCAGAGGCCAGACTGATCACTACCTCAAGAAAATGTGATCACCCCACGCCGTACTCTGAGAGCTCCGTTGGCTACCATTAAACAGATAAAATCCAAACGATGCTGCCCTGCATGCAGAACTGGTCGCCAAAACATCCCTCCCTGTGAATGAGGCGTCGTAAGCCAAATCTCCCTGAAGCTTGAGAGCACCAAGTTCGAAACACCCCTACCCTCAAATAAGCCCTCGCTGGTGGCATGATTCCTGCTTTGAATCCCTTCCCTCGGAGCCAGAGCACTGTGACCATGCTTCATCTTTAATGGAGCAACTGACTTTCATCTCTTTCACCTCTTATGCTGAATGCCTGTCCCGTCCCCAAATCTACATTGTACTCCAAGCGGTTCGGTTCATAAAACTTTATTCGGCTAGTTTTCAGAACAGCCATAAAAGTACATAAAACATATAATAAATACAATATAAAACATCATGGTAACCACACAAAAAACCATCACCTCCATATACCCATTACATGATTTGGAATCGAAGACCCGCTTCCAGTCATTTCTAGTTGGCTTCCTCCACTATGGCTCCTTATTTCTACGCAGTTCTTGCATAAAGGTCTCATTGTTTTTTTTATTTATTTCATTTTTACTGAGTTTTAATTTCCCCTGTATGTAAGGTGCCCCAATATTTTAATTGTGCAGGAGTGCTATTTAAGACTGATAAACCCTTCTTCTGCAGTCTTTGAGAAAGTCCCCAAAGAGTTAGGGTTCAGATTACAAGCATGTATGTAGCAGATGGGATGTTAGAGTTTTAGTATTGACCCAAATGTCACACCAAAGATTATATAAGCATATTAAGAGGATTATTGGATCCAGGGAAGGATGATTGTATGCAATATGTATGGATTGAATTAAACTGCCAGATTATGAGCCCGTTTACAATAATCAAGCAATCACCAAGAATGCATTCGAACAAGAGCTGGGCATCAGATTGCATGTATTAGGGAGTAATGATGCTGAAAATGTATAGTAAATTAAAACCTGATGAGAAACGCCCGGGCTTCGGACTGACTATATATCCTTTGATTAAAAACCAGAAGATGTGAGACTCGTTGGACCTTGGCGGTGCTTAAGGACTCAGTGGATGTAGGAAAAGAAAGTCGCCTGTGGAGATTGTATAACATGGGGAAAATGAAAACACTAGCACGTGCCTTTGTGGTGCTCCAATTTTAGTAATAATCATAATTTGGTCCATTTATGATTCGTGATATTTACCGAGGAAACGTATTGTGAGGAACATGATTGGAAGGATTTCATGGGCTCACATAAAATTTGCTAGAGTTTTAGGCCCCTTTTGGATGTATTTTTATGAAGAAAAATAATTCTGTGCTTGCAAATGTTGACAATTATTGTTTGGCAATTTGATGTAATACTTTTAAATAGGGTGACATATTACTTTGATATGTTTTTAAGGTTGATGTTCAATAAAATATATAATGAATGTTCAAGAATGAATGTAAGGAGTATACCATGATTTATATAGTTTTATGTAAGTCACTTATACATTATTACATATGTTGAAAACAATTGTGTCTGGCTGTGGCCCTTAGGTGATCCCACCAATAACTGTGGGGTTCTTTTATCTTCAATCCTTAAAGAAACGATTTCCATGCCTGGACCGACCCCAGTTCACACAGCTATCTAACTAGTGCTTTCTAGATTGGATTATGCCAATAGTATTTGTCTTGGTCACTCTGCTGGCCCAAATGACTCTATAGGGCTCCCCAATAGAGCAAACAGATCAGTATCAACGACACTACTGCCATGTCGTATTTAGCTGATGGCGCGCCATCAACATTGGCTTATGTACCAGTCCTACTTGCTAAAGCCCATGCTCCTCTTAACTTCCCATAACACGTGGTTGCTGAAGGTCTGTAGCCTTCTGTTTCGCCTTGTACTCAGCTACATTTTGGCAACACTGCCCTCATTCTCACACCAGGCGAGTGCACTGGAGTAACATCAACTTTACTTGCCGTAGTGCGTGCGTACGGAAGTCAGCACGCCCCTGTATTTCCTGCTGCATGTGACCACTGGAGGCAAGATCCCCTTTTTCCTATGGCACCAATGTCTTTGAATCTGTACTTCTTCACCATGGGATTCCAACTGATATTCAAACAGCTTTGGCAGTGCCAATGGGTCAGACTTTAAAGGAATGTTGTATGGTAATGTGAAGCTTTACAAGTAAATAGCATGGGAATGGATATATAGTTGTGTGGAAGCAAAGAACTGTAGAATAATACTGGTGTGGGTTAAAGGGTTGGGTGACAGTTGCACTGTTCAGTCTGGACCTAAAAATCTATGTAGGGCAATTACTTGCCTCCTCCCATCTGTGCTACTGTCAGAGAAAAACAACATATATTATCTCGTTATCTAAGACACTTTAATAGCATTCCAATGTTATATGTGTGGTCCTTAAAGTTCAAACTTAGGCAGCTGGACAAATAAACAAAATCATCCAAGCTGTGTGGAGGGCAAGTACTATTTTTGTGAAAGCACACAACTTCTTCCCCATCACAGCATGTACTCGTGACTCCCAACATGTGGCGGAGCCAAAGCCCCTCTGTAGTGATGCTTACATAATTGTCTGGTGACAGCTGCGCTGTCAAGCCAGACCACAAGTAAGATCCTGAAACTTTCATGTTTCTCCAGCCAATCAAATAAATGGAAACATGCTTAAAAACCATTTACTGTCTTTTCAGTTATCCAAAATGTTCAATCAGCAGTCCATTTGGCAGAGGAACACCACTTTCCATTCTCCTGGAATCCGTGCTTCATTGTGATTTCCACAGTACTTGTGTACGAGTCTACGCCTCGTATTTCTCATGATGTCCCTCTAATTGATTCAATGGTGTCTGTGTTACCCAACAAACCTTTATCCTGGAGACCATGATGCCTTGTATTCCCAGTAGTACCTTGGCCTGGACTCAATTGTCGCAGGTTTTCACCATCTTACTTTAGCCTTGGAGCTAATAATTTCCTGTGTTTCCTGGGATACCCGTTTATGGAATCTATTCTACTCTATTTCACATGGTCCTTGTGTCGCGAAGTTAATGCCTGTGTATGCACCGTTGATATCGGTGAACTGAAGGAATCCCCCCTGTATTTCTCATGGTAACTGTGTACTGATATCACTGCTCTGATACTCAAGTATTGGAGTAACACTTCCCTTTAATTTCTCCGTGGTTTGGGGTACTTGTGTGAATGCTCCCTGTAAACTTCATGGTACCTTTGTACTGAAGAAATGCCCTCCGTATTCTCCATGCTATCCATGTAATGATGTCAATACCCACTGTAATTTCCATGGTACCTGTGTACTAAAGTCAGTATCCATGGCAACAGTGTACGGAAGTCAGTATGATCTGTGATCTCCATGGGAAGTCAATGCCCCCTTTTCCCCCACCTCATAGTACCTGTGATGTGAAAACATCACCGTTTCCCCCAGACACCAGTGTACTGATGTCAGTACCCCCCTTGAGTTCCCCATGGTTCCTGTTTACTGAAGTCAATGCCCCCCCTGTATTCACCATAGTACGTGTGTACAGGAATCAGTACTCTCCTATATTCCCGATGGTATGCGTGCACTCCACGTCAAAACACCCAGCATCTCAGATGACACCTGTTTACTGCCATCAGTACTCCCTTCCTATATTACCTGTATATGCCAATCAGCGATTCCATGCATTCTTGTTGATGCCAATACCACCATGGTACCTGTATACTGGAGTAAACGCCCGTCCTGATAGTACCTCTGCTCTGAAAAGACAACCTCTATTCCCCATAGTACCTGTGTACTGGAGTAAACGCCCGTCCTGATAGTACCTCTGCTCTGAAAAGACAACCTCTATTCCCCATAGTACCTGTGTACTGGAGTAAACGCCCGTCCTGATAGTACCTCTGCTCTGAAAAGACAACCTCTATTCCCCATAGTACCTGTGTACTGGAGTAAACGCCCGTCCTGATAGTACCTCTGCTCTGAAAAGACAACCTCTATTCCCCATAGTACCTGTGTACTGGAGTAAACGCCCGTCCTGATAGTACCTCTGCTCTGAAAAGACAACCTCTATTCCCCATAGTACCTGTGTACTGGAGTAAATGCCCGTCCTGATAGTACCTCTGCTCTGAAAAGACAACCTCTATTCCCCATAGTACCTGTGTACTGGAGTAAACGCCCGTCCTGATAGTACCTCTGCTCTGAAAAGACAACCTCTATTCCCCATAGTACCTGTGTACTGGAGTAAACGCCCGTCCTGATAGTACCTCTGCTCTGAAAAGACAACCTCTATTCCCCATAGTACCTGTGTACTGGAGTAAACGCCCGTCCTGATAGTACCTCTGCCCTGAAAAGACAACGTCTATTCCCCATAGTACCTGTGTACTGGAGTAAACGCCCGTCCTGATAGTACCTCTGCTCTGAAAAGACAACCTCTATTCCCCATAGTACCTGTGTACTGGAGTAAACGCCCGTCCTGATAGTACCTCTGCTCTGAAAAGACAACCTCTATTCCCCATAGTACCTGTGTACTGGAGTAAACGCCCGTCCTGATAGTACCTCTGCTCTGAAAAGACAACCTCTATTCCCCATAGTACCTGTGTACTGGAGTAAACGCCCGTCCTGATAGTACCTCTGCCCTGAAAAGACAACGTCTATTCCCCATAGTACCTGTGTACTGGAGTAAACGCCCGTCCTGATAGTACCTCTGCTCTGAAAAGACAACCTCTATTCCCCATAGTACCTGTGTACTGGAGTAAACGCCCGTCCTGATAGTACCTCTGCCCTGAAAAGACAACGTCTATTCCCCATAGTACCTGTGTACTGGAGTAAACGCCCGTCCTGATAGTACCTCTGCTCTGAAAAGACAACCTCTATTCCCCATAGTACCTGTGTACTGGAGTAAACACCCGTCCTGATAGTACCTCTGCTCTGAAAAGAGAAATCAAAATCCCTTGATACCACACTTTTCAATGCGGGTTCGTCCTTTCTGGTGGTGCTATTGCTAACCTCCACTCCTCACCCCACCCTGCTACTCCCCCTTCACCACCACCACCGACGGAACAGATCCGAGCTGTGACTCCTCAGGTGGGCTGTAAGAAATTGAATATAATATAGTTTTCGGTGCAGAAGTGAATTCACATATGTGAGCAGTGCTGCTTGCCACCGATCCCCAATTACTGCTCACTCCAACTTTTTGCAAATTAAATTCATTTACGTGTAGAGGGAAAGGCAAGCACCTGATTCGTGTTTAAGTTATAAGTGTAAATCTTTGTGCGAATGCCCCCCACCACCTTCCTCTTATTCCCCAGATCCCCCATTTTAGACTGGAATTATCCCGCCCAGTAAAACACTGCAGAAGCTTTCATACAGACCCGCAGGTTCGAGTTCTATTTATGACATATCAAAACATGGCGCCCTTGTAATCTTTGAAAGTGGTGGGGAATAACACTGGTCCTGAATTCCATTGAGAGAGTGAAGTGAGGCTCATGCTTTTTTGGTAGTGTGATGGCGGAGGAGGGTTCTTCCTTCAGAATAGAGCATTAATAAAAAAAAATTAAAAATCATATAAACTTGCTAAAAGCCAGAGGGCTCTCAAGAAGCATTCCCTTACATTCATGGTGTGCAAATGAAGCCCAAAACTTTCTACTAATTTCTCCCATTTTTTTCTGCAAAATTTGCGATGGGCCCCCCTCCCCTATTTGTTAAAATGACATCCAGTGTGCCATTGCCAGCATTTAGTCATGGTTCCGTGCACATGCCATAGGTGCCATATTATGCCAAGAACTATGCACAATATGCCAGCTGATGATTTTTTTTATTGATGCTTCCTTATTCCATGGGTGACCCATATGTAAAACCCTACCTCCAGGATGTCAGCGCCAATATTTTCTCATGGTCCCCCTCCCCCACCCCCCACACCGCCCTCACAATATGTCACAGAGACCCTCATTCAGGCCAAGAATTAACCGCAGTATGTCAGCACTAGCATTTTGCCATAGGTGCCCCATAAAATCCACCACTAACCCTTTGGGTTCCAGAGTAGCGTGCTACCTGCCATAAAGCGATTCAGTGTCTCTTCAGGGGTAGTGAGCGCTAGATAATTACAATATACCAAGAATTGTTTCCAGTATGCCAGGGCCTGCGTTTTGTCATGGTGCTCCCATATGCCAAGACTTTATCCTAAGTATGCCATGACCTGTAGCTGATTCACAAGCCTAATACACACTTATACTCTCACTCCCCTCACTAACTATTTAACTCACTCAAACTCCTCACTCACATTGCCCCACTCACTCGCTACCTTACATTACTCATTGCCACTCCCTCTCACAGATTGTCACTTTTTTAACAGTTTTATTGGGTAATAAAGGCCAAAGTTACAGCCGTACATTGAATATAGTACAATGTGGCCATCAGCCACCCAGTAACAGATCAGAGGGCCAGCAATCAGCCCTGAACATACCTTTCTGATAACAAGAGATTCAACGGGCATGGCAAGATTTAAATCTCAGGTTTTCAAAGCCGCTTTTAACCTCCTGTAGTGAGTTTGTTGTAGGGTGATTTAACCCCCCCCCCCCCCGCCCCAACGATTAATTGTGCACATTAGTGCCAAGAAGCTGTGGCGATCGTTGTGCTTGAGAATTACCTATAGCATAACATCCATCATTTTGTGAAATTTTCATGAATTTTACAAAATGTCAGGAAAAAAATGAGATTTTGCACACTCTGCTGAGAACCACATAGACGCCGAACGTATGGAGCATTCGGAGCCAGTAGAAGTCTGAGCGTTTGGTGTGTAAAAATAATATGTAGGGCAGATTTATTTTCGTGTTGATGATCATCACGCAGAATGTTGACAGGAGCGTCGCCACCAGAACGATGGATCCCACGGAGTGCGGAAATAGCTGCGCCTTTCATCACCGCATCAACCACCGCAGCACTCGAGCTGACCTCATTCTCATCCGAGAGACGGCCCAGTCCCCCGGGGGCACTACTGTGAATGTCTGAGAAAGCCTGGCCAAAGAGGATCCTTTTCAAATATTTATGAAGTCCAGCAGCCAAATCATGCGCCCCAGACACCTGATGTTATTTAGGGGAAAACACAGGAAAAAAGAAACACACGGGTCCAAAGTAGGAAAACCACACGATTTTGCACATGCCTGTTTTTGAGTCGCCCATGGGAGGCAAGGAGGACTGCTGGACTTTGGGGGGTTGTTTGCCAGAAGATGCTGTAGAAAAATATTCGACTACAAATATGTGCTAGACAAAATATCGATCGACAATATTGTGAAGGTAAGTATATATAGGAATGCATAGATTTACGACTGTTGAATGCACATCTGTGCAGCTGTTGACATTTATGAGGTACGTGAACATGCCCATCGATTCTCAGCTCTAAACAGCACTCATAAGGAAATACTGGCAATCGTGGAGAAATGTTGCCAGTTTCCGGGGAAAAAACAGACGTGTGTGTAGATGTAAGAAAACCAGGAATCTCTGCAAACTGTGGGTAGGCCAATAATGAGAAACTTGGCTCACACCTACTTGGATAGTGCTGCCCTAGGGACTGCATAGCCTCAGGTTTAGATGCATCCAGGGCTGCATTGAGGTCTCAGCACAAGTGGCTCAAAGGATCCCCTTTGAACACTAGTTTACTCAACAGCGTGCATCAATTGAGGACCATTGACTGTCGATAGTCATCATCCGTTGGTACAGAGGCATATTCTTGGCATGTGTGGCAGTGCTTAATTCGAGGCGGTGGTTTCCGGTGCTGGCACCGGCTCTTAATTGCCAACACCGAGTCTTATGACAGTCTAACACATGGCGGCGCTGTTTGTGTGTTTTAGAAATTACCACAACAACAGTGGTGTATTAATTTATTACACATTAAAATGACTAATACGGCCATCCAAGCCCTTCTTATAGCATTGGATGCTTGGAATAGTCTGAAGTGCCACACTTGAAGGCGTTTGATGTTCGTATGTGTGTTTGTACTGTCACCGGCAGCGCTGGCCGGGGGAATGGGTGGTGCAAACTGCAGATGCCTCCTGACAACAGCCCTGGCACTTATTTATTTACAAATTAACACTAATGCGTAGGTACTTTTAACTTGCCGAGTATGACATGGGCAGTTCAGTATTCTATTACAACGAAGTGTAGGAAATGCACTGGCCCAAATATTTACCTGAATTGGTCTCTTTCGTTCGCGCCCATTTCTGACCTTGCCCGAGGGCGTGCCAAGTATATTATGTCCAAACCCTTATTTGCCCAGTGCTATGTAATAGTGAATAAAACTGCAGTCTACTGTCATGTTAAAAATTATCTGCCTCCTCTTCTGTTATTGGCATTGTAGAGGTCTATGAAGCTGCCGAGAATAACAACTGCTAATTTCACACATTTTTTTTAAAGTTTGGAAGCGCCACAGAACGTGAAGCTTGCAAAGTTATTTTTTTGTTAAAAGAAGGGTACTTTCGTGAAGTTTCCCACTCTAACGAATGGCCATGCAGGGCAGTCGGTGGACTGTACCACCCAGCACCAATTCCCATCCAGTGGCGATGCCTGAGTTTAAGGGGGTACTAATACAAGCAAGGAAACTGACCCCCACCTAGTTGGTATTGAAATATTGATATGAATGAGGTTCATTAAACCCATCACATTTTGGTCTCCAGTGGCACTGCACCTGCTACACTAATTATACCTACCCCCCTGTTTCCAGGTCTCCAGCTTCTTCATTCTACCCGTCTTTCCTTCTCGCCCCTGTCTACATCCCTCTCTCATCCCTTTCACAGTCTCCTCCCTAACCCCTTCCTCTGTCCTTTCTCTCCCCTCTTCTGTCTCTCACTCATCCTCGTCTCCTTCTTTTTCAACATCCTTATTCCTGGCCTCTTTATCTTCCTCTTCCCGTGCCCATTTTGCTCATCCTTATTTCCTTCTCCCTTTCCATCACTTTTCCTGTCCTCGTCTCTTTCATCTTTTCCTTTTCTTTCATGCCTTTCCTCTCCTCTTAATAGCTGCCTTATCATCTGTTCCCTGTGTACCCCCCATTCCACTCTTCCTGAAAAGAAAACAGGGAGCAAGGCCACAGGCATACTATGCGGTGAAAAGATATGAATAGGAATGAGCTAAAGATAGTTACCTCAGCCATTGGCGCAACAAAATGATGTGCATGGAAACTTGTCAACTGGCAGCAAAATATCAACATTTTCCAAGTGTCAAAATGTGTGAGTTTCAAAGCACACACAAGCCAATTTCTGAGAAAAACGTTGAGAGCTTATTTTGCTCTATCTGATGTACTGTGAAACACTGAAGAAGCAATTGCAAAGCCAATAGGAATAGCCTAGGTGAGAACTATCGCCTTTATCAAAGTACTGTAGCCATGTTATACAACAGCGCGGCTGCTTGGCAACATGGCTAAAAATCAGATATATATGCGCTCTTGTCGCACCATAGCGCCCTTTTTTCTGGTGTGAGCTCTGGGGGGAGGGAGGGGCACGGGGGGGAGGCAAGCAACAATGGGAGGAAGAGACAGACACCGCATGCGCTACAACGCAGCAATCGCTGGCTGCCATCATGGTGCTTTTTTTCTGGCAGGAGGTAGAAATGAAGCAACAATGGTGGGGGGGAAATGAAGGGAGAGGCAAGCAACGAAAATGGGAGGGTGAGGGAGGAGAGGAAAGCAATGATAACAGGAGGGGGTGCAAACAGCAGTGATGAAAAGGCAAGCAACGATGACTCGAGAGGGATGGGAGGCAAGCAACAATGACAGGAGGAGGTGAAAACAACACAAGGGCAAGCAGCAACAACGACTGGAGTGGGGAGGGCAGAAAGCAGCAACAGGAGGGGAGATGGAGGGTAAACAAGAAAAAGAAAAAAAAGTTTCAATTCAAGCACGAGCAGCGGAAGGACACTCATAAACCAATTAATCAGTACTTGGTCCTTGCTCCAGGGAAGGGACAAACACACAAAGAGAAAGTGAAGCTGACACATGATGTCTAATGAGAAGCACGGAAATGATACTTGCAATGAAGCCAACAAATTGTAAGCAATAAGAGGGCTCCAAGCTACTTTTAGTTACCAAAATGTCTCACAAGTTACAGCGCATGCGCTGTCTCACATGAGACCTAAAAATCAAATACAAGTAGAAAGCTTTTTAAAATGTGCTCTAGAGCTGCGTTAATGATCCCCATCTGTTACTTAAAGTAAGCAGAGCGATAAATGCCATGTTAAAAATGAATTAAGGCTATTTAATATAAAGTCCTATTTAAGTATCATGTTCAGGCCTTTTCAGAATCTTAAAACATGAACAAATGGCCGATATTTTTCTCTGGGAAAGGTGGCAGCTCTAATTGGCCATCAGCGGTGTCCTGCTTTGAAAGGCATCCCGCTAGTATTCTACGGTGGATGTTCTTGTCAAGCCTGGCGGAAACTTTGTGAGCCACTGCGGCCCTCGCCTATGACCAGATTGCACTTGGGTGGATTTTGCTTGACACTTGGCATGAGTATGCTGTAGCAAAGCTATGTCTGATATTGTCACTCCATTTGTATCTCTAAAGCCTCTTCCTTTGTCCTCCCACCAGAATTTGTTTTCGGATCTTTCTGCCTCTTTTGTTATTCACATTACCTCTTTTGTTTCATAAACTCTTACCTCCCTTTGAATTGTGAATCTATAAAACTCAAAACGATAGATATTGTTGTACATAGTGAACTTAATTTTAATTATTATTTTGTATTTCTGCTATGCATAGTTCGTTATCCTCTCTTGTAATTTAGTTTTTCCTCAATTATTAAAGCGCTCTGCCCCCATGTTGTGGGTCTACTTGGCTCTGTATCAAAAACTAATTAAATAGAAATAAAATGGCCGGATTTAGAATTATGCTGTAATGCAAAATCTGCAAATTCCCTGTGGCTGCAGTATATCCGCTGTGAATGGGATGCATGTCTGCAGCATTTCTGGTGGTAGAATTGGTGTAGATGCTTTGCATTTTGCTTTATCTGTTAGTGGGATGCTTGCCAGCATCAATTATGACATTCCCACTATGAATGATTTTCTACATCCACTGGGACTTGGCACTACCACAAATCCATAAATCAGGACCTATGCACCAAGATGGGTATTGCCACTGCTAGGGTGGCCAGATATTGAAAACGGGAACTTTCCACAAACCTAGATGTTGGCTACAATTTTGTATGGATAGATGGTCTCGAAATTAATAGAGAGTGTTCATCAACATAGAAATCACAGACACTGAGACACTAAGGGGAATTAAATGCAACTTCTACACACAGAATAACCTGTATTAACTCAATTTCTTGCTGCTACGTAATTCTGTACTTGTTCACATGAAAACCTGCCTCCCTCTATGTTTTGTCGTCTCTTTCTGAAAACTGGTGTGTGTGCTAAATTCACAGAAATTTGCTGGGACAGCTAGTGAAAAACCAGGATTGTACCGGTAAATCGAGGGCACTTGGTCACCGGGCACACTGTCCGCATCTATACTACCTCCAAAAACTCTGATGTAGTGCAGTGACCCACAAGGGAACATGTAACAATTTCTGAACTTTGTTTTTCTCGAAGTTTTATGGTTGGCGTTGTGCATCGTATTCTCCGCGAGATATTGTGCATGTGCAACGGATCCTTTGTTAGATTATTTTTTTCTACCATCGTGCTCGGACGGACTGCATCTTAGCTCTACAGTTTCGACACCCACACGGCCTTCGGACGAAAAGACAGAGATCCACTCGATCAAAGATTGACAAAGAACAACAACACACGACTCTGATACATGTTGGAATCATGTACAGATTCAGTGCTCACACCGGAGTTTCGCATCACCGACATCCACACCCATCGAAAATGTCCGTCTCTGGGTAATGGAAGCGAAAAAAGAAAGCTTATTTTGATGGTGTCCTTGGTGCAGGGCCAAATACGCCTATTCGGACACTCCTAAGGTTTGTAACCTGTGTTTAAAATCGGAACACGAGGAACAAGACTGTGCAGCATGCAACCTCTTCAAAAATAAGAAGATGTTGCGAAGCAGAAGAGATCAACGCCTAGCCATGGTGATGGCAGCAGAGGTGGATTTCTTGTACAGAGAATCACAGCAGCAACGTCGAGTTCAACACTGAGATAACAATACAATGTGGGGTTATCATCGCCTGCCCCCACTATGTCTGCCTTCCTCCAGTGAGGAAGAAGAGTCGGAGATGCAGGTCGAGGATCCCACACCAAAGACTCCGGTACCTGGGTCGTGACCGAAAACAAAGACAACACCAAGGGCCGTAAGTACTATTGACCCACCCCGCACAAAGAAAATCTTACATACATCTCCCCCCTCCACACCACAGTGTGCCACAGCCCTCGGGCTCTGGTCAACATCGAGAGCATGCCACGGAGCCGAGAAGGGGTGAGACTGTTCTCGATCCCAATCGGGCAACAAGGCCAAAACATGGGAATCGCACCGACACCACTTCAGGACTGAAGCACTCGTCGTCGACATGTGCATCGGCACGGAAGAAGACAAACCCAGTTTCGACACCGGACAAGTCATCGGATCCAAAAAATGGTCAATGTCAAGAATCCAGACATAAATCGGCACTGACAAAAGAAAAAGAACATGGTCAATCATCGTCGAAGAAAACCCACGTTCCCACAAAGGCCAAGACAAAGACACCCTCCTCTGCCATACCAACAGTGCCAGAGAAAAAGGCAAAGACACCACAAAAACAAGTGCCACGAGAAGAAGAGGGCAACGTTTTTGAAGGACTGCACAAATATATGCAAAAAAGGCATAAAGACACTTCCAAAAGACAGGCACAGTATTTGGAAGGCCCACAGCCACCACCAAAGGAAGTGGCTACTGAACACAGGGCCACAAGACCCATGGCATTTAGTCAACCACAGTCCCCAGAATCAAGATCACCCTCACCTACACAGGAAGAGGAGGGTGGGAATACACCTCTACAGGACTATAACTCAGATTGACTAGGAGAACCCACCACAGCCCAGAACCATACCTGACAACGATATGGTACCACCAATTTCTAGCAAAGCCTCACCACCTGATTGCACTTCATTTTACTATAGTGTCATACAGGGTGCTGCAGATTATCATAAACTTCCTATGCAGACCACAGAGAAAGAGACAGATTTCTTAGTTGAAACACTCTCCCACACGGAGCGTATACTGCAATATCTGCCTATAATTGGCTCAATGTTAAATGTCTCAAAGGACATCTTTAAGGACTCATTAAAATCCAGGGTGCTTACGCCACGTATTGAAAGGGAATACAGACTTTCATCTTCAGATCCAATATACAGCAGGGGTCACCCTCCAGCAGATTCCATAGTGGAATGGAAGGAAAAGCAAGGAGAGTTGCTGGGAAAAGGGTGGCCACAGGACACATCAACCACTGGCGGATTGCAAACTCAGTGGGTCTACTCTCTCGCTACAACAGGGCTACTTGGGATGAAATGCAAGATCTCATGCAACATTTCCCAGAACAATATAAAAAGAGAGGAGAAGAGTTAGTAGCCGGGGGAAAACAAATCTCCAATGTTACCATCTGGATACTGCAGACCCCACGGCAAGAGGCAATAACAGCTCTGTTATGCTATGCAGGCATGCATGGCTACACATATCCGGCTTCAAGCAACAGCTTTAAGTGCAACAGCACATTCTTAACCTCCCGTTCAATAGAGAGCATCTCTTTGGGCTAGAGGTAGACATTCAATTAGAGAAAATTAAAAAAGACACAGATAGCCGCCTGAAGGCAGCTGTTGGATGAGTTGAATACACATGAGGCTCTGGACTTGACATTGAGCAGGGCGAATAAGATACATGAGGGTGCGCGCTGAAAGTGGTTGATGGGGTCACCTAGTGTGGATTCCACGGATGCGTAGGTAGTCTAGGTTTGCATACTTGGTGTATATATTACTACTTTATTTGTACAGCCTGTTGGGTTTTTTCCTTTTTATGGGGGAGATAAGACATAGGACATACTGATTGTACGTGATGATCTGCACGGACTGTTATGCATTGAAAATACAAAAAAAAAAAGGTTTACATCGAAATCAATGGGGTCTTTGCAATCTACACCACAAAAACAGCAGCCCTTTCGCTGCTACCAAGGGAGAGGGGCCTCCGAAACTGCCACCACAGAGACCCCCACGTACTGATGTCACCAACAACATCATCATCAACAGACATGGTGAGTATATTATAGTGGTGGCAACAATTCTGAAGGAAAAGGTAGAGGCACACCCTCAAAGGGAGCCTCTACCACCAAACAGGGACTCCCCAAGACTCCTCCCCCAATCACAAGTCACCCGTCAGGTGGAGGCTTCAACAGTTCCATCAGTTGTGGCCTGAAATAACATCAGATCAATGGGTGTTAGACATCGTCAGTCAGGGATATTACCCAGAACTAAAACAACAACCGCCAAGTATCCCACCAAAAAGACACACACTAAATCCACATCATCTGCATCTGCTAAAGGAAGAATTAAAAACATTACTACAAAAGGGGGCCATAGAACCTGTCCCAATCAAACATCACAACAGGGGGGGGGGTATATTCCCTCTACTTCCTAATACCCAAAAAGGACGGATCTCTACGTCCCATAATGGAGGTACACCCTCTCAATCAGTACATTATATCAGAACACTTCCACATGATAACACTTCACTGTATTAGATCTGAAGGACGCATACTTTCATATCCCAATTCACCCGACTCATCAGAAATATCTCTGGTTCATGGTAAGTGTGCGTCATTATCAATTCAAAGTACTACCATTCGGGGTAACAACATCCCCGCGAGTATTCACAAAATGTCCAGCTGTACTAACTGCAAAACTAAGAAGGGAAAACATACGTTTCCCTATCTGGATGACTGATTGATCAAGAGTTCCAGTAAACCGAAATGTCTGCAGGACACTCAAAACACCATTAACCTATGACACAAATTGGGATTCACCATCAGTGCCACCAAGTCCCATCTACAACCGCTCCAAATACAGCCGTTTCTTTGAGCCATACTCAATTCAATTACAGAAAAAGCATACCCTAATCCACAGAGGGTTCTCAATCTCTAGAACCAACTGGCTCTTTTTTAGCTACATCGTCGCTTAAGAGTCAAAACAGTGATGCTCCTACTAGGTATGATGGCCTCTTGCATAGTGATAGTTTCACATGCAAGACTACATATGAGACCCCCTACAGGAGTGTTAAGCATCACAATGGTTACAAGCAGGGGGCAGCATGGAGGATCTATTGTTGGTTTCACCCAAGGTCCATCAGGCACTACAATGGTGTAACTCGAAAAACACACAAATAGGAAGAGATTTCAGGGACCCAATACCGCAGGTAACAATTACAACAGATGCATCACTCATGGGTTAGGGTGCTCATATGGAGGATATTATGGCACAAGGACATTGGTCTCCACAACAGCAGACATTGCACAACAATATATTAGAGCTGTTAGCCATTCAATTGGCTCTCAAAGCTTTCCCCCCCAACATATCAGGGAAAATGTCCTTCTACGAATAAACAATATGACAGCAATGTACTACATTCAGAAACAAGAAGAGACCCATTCACTGCAACTATCTCAACTAGCACAAGTGATATGGAAATGGGCCAACAAACACACAGTCCACCTCCTAGTACACTACATACCAGGAGTTGACAACTCACTAGCAGACCTACTAAGCAGAACACAACAGCAGGTACACAAGTGGGAAATCCACACTCAGACACTACAAACTTACTTCCAACGGTGAGGGACACCAACTGTAGGTGTCTTCGCCACTGTAGAAAACGCAAAATGCCAAAAATTTGCATCCAGACACCCACACCTACAATCCAAGGGCAATGCTCTATGGATGAACCGGGCAGGGATCTTTGTGTATACTTTTCCGCATCTCCCACTCATTCCTTATGTAGTCAGGAAACTCAGACAGACTTCACCAACTATGATACTCATAGCTCCAACATGGACACGGCAACCTTGGTTCACAACTCTGCTGGAGCTCTCCTTAGTATCTCACGAGAAGCTACCCAACATTCCATATATTCCATATATTCTCACTCACAGCGGGGGCAGAGTCAGACACCACAATGTTCAACAACTCAGTCTTGCAATCTGGCTCCTGAGGTCATAGAATTTGGGTATCTAGATTTGCTTCAGGAATGTATGAGCATTCTAAAGGAAGACAGAGGATGGTAGGTCCAGGGAGAATGTCCCGTGATCACCACCTTTCCCGTAGCTACGCCGGAACCCTCTGTCTTACCTAGGTGGCCATTCCTTTCAAACTTTCGGGTGGAATCTGCTCCCTGCATCATTTCAGGCACAGTATTGTATTCCATAGTCCTTGACTATGAGGGTGTTCCACTAATTAGTATAGGGTAGGATTAATTTGTTTCGGTCCTGATGAAATGCCAATTGACCCTCCTGGCAACGTAGGAAAGAAACATGTCGACCCCACCTTATCACTTATTTTTGTAGCTATCAAGGTACATTGTGACTTAAGGATAGCACCTCTGTTTTTATTTAGTCAAGGGACATTTACCTCATAAACACCCTTTTGGTTACCTTAGACTATTTTATACACACCCCTATCACCACCCTATTTTTCACACCATACCCTTTCATGCACTCATCTAATGGCGTCAACAGATCAAAAGATCTCTGATAAAGAGCCCCTAGGCTCGTCAGGCATTGCAGCTCCGGCTTGACGAGGAGCGCCCTATGATGAAGCATGAGACCCTACCAGGTGTGTGAGGGCATTTAGTTCTGACCATTCAGATCCTTTGTGATCCCGGCGGTCGGCTTTGTGATTCCACCGAACTGTGGGTTAACATTTCCCCTCTTACGAGGAACTACTCCCCCTGAGCAAACAGTATTCTAGGAGGAGCATGGGTGTAGGACCTCCATAAATATATAGCTCTTCGTCCCTCTCTTGATGATATAAACATTCTAAAGGAAGCCAGAAGACCAACCACAAGGTCCTATTATGCAGCACAATGGAAACGTTTTGTCATACACATCTATACGTTTGCATCAAGCAGCAATCACAGCCTACCTTAAAAACAGAAAACACCAATCTTTCCTGTATACCTGTCATAAAAGCATTCATGGAGAGACTGAAAAGAGTATTTTCACCACGTACACCTCCTGCACCAACATGGAACCTAAACGTGTTAACAAGACTAATGTCCTCACCATTTCAAATGCATAAATGCAAAATACAGTTCCTAACATGGAAAGTAGCATTTCTTCTGGCCATTTACATCACTATGAAGAGTTAGTGAAATACATGCACTCACTATTGCGGAGCCTTACTTTCAAGTATTTCAAGACAAATTTTGCCTACGCACAAACCAAAGTTTCTGCCAAAGGTCATATCGCCTTTCCATTTAAATCAGACATTAGATTTACCTATTTTCTTTCCAAAACCAGAAACAGTTGCAGAAAGAGCATTACATACACGAGATGAAAACCGTGCTAAATTGTGGAAAAAACTAAAACTTTCAGGAAAAGACAACTATTTGTAGCCTTTTCAAACCCATGAAAAGGCAATCAAAAATCAAAAGCAGGAATCGCTAAATGGATAGTAAAATGCATCCAAATTTGCTGGATCAAAGCAAAATAAACTACCCGCAATTCCAAGAGCTCATTCAACAAGAAAATAGCAGGCTCAATGGCCTTTTTAGGAAACATCCCGCTAACTGTCATTTTAACAAGGACAAACCCACACACTTTTACTAAACACTATTTTGTAGATGTGCAAGCCAGACAACAAGCATTGGTGGGGCAGATGGTTCTATGCACATTATTTCAGGCAGATGCACCGTCTGATGCCTAAAGCCACCGCGAGAGGAATACTGCATTAGTCTATGCAGAGCATGTGTATCTGCAGCCTGCACATGCTACAAATGAAGTATGTTACTTACCCTGTAAGCATCTATTCGTAGAGTGTAGTGCTGGAGATTCACATGCACCCTCCCGCCTCCCCGGCAGATATTAGATGGTGACACAAATCCACATAACTTTCAGCATGTTCAACAGCAACACTAACTTAGCAGACTATATCCTCACTTCCCGTATGGTAGGGAAAAAACATTATAATCTAACAAAGGAGCTGTTGAACATGCGCAATACCTCGAGGAGGAGGGGGTATGATGCACAACACCAACGATAAAACTTCCTCTAGAAAAACAACTTTCAGAGTCCGGGCCCAACACTAGATGGCAGGAGTGAGTGTGTAAAGCATGTACAACTACACGCTACTAATAGATGCTTCCAGGGTACGTAACATAGTCCTGTGCTCTGTCAGTTTGTAACTGTTATTTTTAATTAGTATTTTATAGTCACAGTCAGCCATTAGAACAGAATCTCTGTCCATTTCTTGCACAGAGGTACTTGTCTTTTGTTCATGAATGCAATGGTGTACTTGGCGTGAGGTAAATAAGTTAGAAAATACCTCAAGAAAACTATAAACAAATGAGATCTGAAAGATACGGTTTGGTTGTGACCTTTCACATTTGAAGAGCCAGTACCTAGACCACAAGAGGTTGAAACAGAGGTTCTCAGGGATTCAGTGGAAGTGGGAGCCAGTGGAGGTTCTGCTGGGTAGACTAGAGTAGGTTGATCCATTAGCCATGGACAAGTGAAAACACTGCAGGGCGACAGGAAAAGAGAGGGAGAGAGAGAGAGACGTAGAGACGGTTGATATCATTATGCATTACATTCACTCTTCCCATTGGTGGTGTATTCACAATACTAAGATGCTTTTCTTAGCCCGACCACTAGATGGCAGAATGGTGCACAACCTGTGAATTTTAACAACTTCAATCCCAGAAACTGTTATTTCAGGTAACTTTTGAGGCGATGAACAGGGCTGGAGAAGTTTTTTTTTTTTTTTTTTTTAAACTATAAGGTCTTAACAGCATAAGTGGTTTATGATTCAGGATAACGTTCACACCTGTTTTTGTTTGAAACCTCTTTTATTAGTTTCACACCTGTTTCTAAACTTTCCCTCCTAATCATCCCTGGTTCTTTAGTGAGATGCCAAACTACTCGTGTCCTTGACTTCTCTACCCCCCCGGCAGTTTTATTTTTTTTGTGCCAAGCACAGTTTGTAGTCTACTTGCCTCAAGCGGGTGGTACCTACTGGCTCCTCACACTTGATGAGAGCACGTGGGGAGGTCAGAGGGGAAAGTGGTGCTTTTAGAAGCTGTCAGCACAGCATGTCTCCGGTATGGCTTTCACTTAAAGTTAACAAGCAGGGCCGTGATCTGCAGATTGCTGTGGGGTCGGCATGATTCCTGAGCCCCTCCCACCAGGCCTGATTAGCCAAGTGGGGAAGTACCTTAGACCCAAGGGGGTCTTCATTAATGCTTGAACCGTCTCCACATGTCTTATTACCTAAGCACTAGAAGCCACCCACCAGGCACAGGTCTTATTACACTCCTGTGATTGGTTATTAAGGGCAGGTGGATAGCATCTCTCTGCAGACCCCAGTCGTGTCTTCTCCGCTCCCATATGTACCCCCTGCTTTGATTACCAGCTCTTACGGAGTAGGTGGCTTCGGTACTGCGCATCCCGGGGGACTCTGCAATCACAGGCGACTCTCTGGGAGCGAAAGCTGCCTGGCAGGAGCGGAACTGTTCTGACCCCTCTGCAGTCTGAGAATGTAGGCTCTCAGAGCCGACTGTCCCCGTGGGCCAATCATCTGAGCAGACATAGATCCCCACTAACCTTCTCGGCAACTCTCTTCCAAACTCAGACTCTTTTCTTTCACTCTCATTCCATTCCTGACAAAGCACCCAACCTTTGTGCCGCGCGCACCTGCTTCCCGCTCTAATGATTTGTTGTCCTCTCGAACTGTAAGTAAAGCGCGAGACCCGGTACATCCGGGGAGGGGATTGAGAGGGCGGGTTCAAAGGATGGAGGCCTGCAGAGACGGTAGAGAGAGACATAGTGGGGATAAGCGGCATCCTTAATTATCTCTTGCGAAGCCTAGGATTGATTGGGAGTGCATGAAACGATTTCTTGTCTTGCGTTTCTCGGGCTCCACAGGGCTGTCAATGGGCGGGGCTGTTATTTTGGACCGGCTGCTTTGATATCTCGAGGGTGCCTTTAAAGAAGAGAGCAAGGTTGTCATTTCCGGAAACAGTTATTGGATTCTGTTCGTGCCTGCTTACTAAAGATCTGAAGACAAAGGCTTGTGTACATGAAAACTCAACTCCAGGGAAGTTACAAACTTCTTAATATGTTTTGTTCACTATTTTAGTGGCGAATTGTTTTAATTCAGTCTGAAGTTTGTGGTATGCTCTCCTGAAAAACTGGAAGTATGCTGGCATTAGCTGCCATTTTTGACACGGATGAAACAAGTTTAAAAAACACGAGCATTTGACAAAGGCCCATGTATAAAATGAACACAAGATATGTAAGGACTTTTAATAATCAGGTTGAACTGTTTAAAGTCATTCGGGAGTTTCTGAAAAGTTGGAAGGGTTCATCAAAAAGTTAAAACAGATGCCTATAATTCCTTGTCCTGCAGAGTGCAAGAAAAAACTAATAGAGACAATAATAACTGCTACTAGAAATCATTTGGGCATAAGAGAGACCTCAGTGAGCCCCGAGAAAGGAAACCGCAACAGCCCTCCATGGTGGCTCTTCCTACAACTGAAATCCTCTCATACTTTAGAAGACTTACTGGGATATAAGACAAGTTCATCATAGAAATGCTATCCCCAAATCCACCCAAACTCCTGCAGGTGAGAAGTGGGGATAGATGTATCAACAGGGCAACCGAAGATTTACTAGATTGGTCCAAACACTTTAATAAAGTCTTCGAGGAATTTTGACCATGTATTGATCAAATCCCAAATATTTATGGTATTACATTCTACGACCAACCAAATGATCAAAAACAAATGCAATATCATTATCACCAGTGTGCACAAACCCTCTCACTATGAACCCAAAGACTTCTCGGGAATAACATGCTGATGTCACTTCGTTCAAAAGTGGGATCAGGAGTCATTCGATTCCAGGACATTCAAGAGTTACATAGGACCAAGACAGTGGATGGTGCATCCAAAATACCCTGGATTGCATCATTGTGAGACTGGGGACAGTAATATCCACTCTTCTGGTGTGAAAACCACAAACTCCTAACCCAGCAATCAAATCTGATAGTCATCCTCAAGCTCTGCTTGGAGAGCGAAAGAAATCCTTCTTAGCATTCCAAGCTAAGAAGGATAAATGCTGAGTAACTTTTTACCAACCCAACCCCTACAATTGCACCAAAAACCATTTCTTGTGCTTCATAGTCCATTGGTTGATTGATCGATTTGTCCCAAAGTCGAGTTTTTGTGTGCTCACCGGTTTTATTTTACTAACTAGGCTGGCATCCAGGTAAGGTTTGAATTCCAACAGTCCGTTGTTTTGGTTACAGAGACTCAAACGTCATTTCTGGGCAATTTTTAGATAATTTCTTATTGCTTTTTTAACATGTAGGCTACGGGGATACATCTGATCGCCCTGCTAGAAGTGGAGAAACTATTTCAGAATGTGAGAGTGCCACACAGGGCCAAGCACTGGCCGGACAAAAGCTTCAATGTCCTTACTTCGATACCAAAAATTTGTTTTGATTGTGTAATTTCAGTTGAGTGACATCCTGTTCCATTCTTTGTTCATTTTACTCCGGATAAATTCTCCGTAAAGAGATTTAAAGTAGAAACAAACTTTGAATGAGTTCTGCCAAGGAAGGTGTCAATCCCCGAGTTCGTTGTTGCTCTTCTACTTCCTATATGAATTTAAGATACTTATCTTTTATCTTCTCGAGATGTATCCAGTGTTTATTAATCATCAGGGCTCCCGGATTCCTACAAATTGCAAGGCTTATGTGCACCCTTTATTTGAAATTATCCCAGAGCTCAAGTGAGTCTGTGGTGCTTAAGGAGGTGGATTCTAAATTAATTTAGGGACTTGCATGGCTAAGGAGATTCTCCACATTCAAGTTTAAGACAGAGGCAAGACTCACTAAGATACCGGTATTAGGACAGCCTATGTTGAGCCTGAATTCCTAAAAACAGTAAATGGGCCAAAACTGGAAATATACCAGAAAATGCGCCAAACATTTTACATTTTTTACAGCACCTCATGCTCGACTATTACAAGACATGCTGAAGAGTTGCCTTCAGGTCTCAGGCAATGCATGGTGTGAAGGAAAAACTAAGTAGACGAACAAGCCATATTCTTACTGGTGGAAGCCTCCAAAAATACTTTCAGAATCTTTTCTATAGTCAGTTCTGAGTTTCATTATTTGTATTTTTTATTTGTATAGTATTTTAGATAGGGTGTCCTAGCAGCAACTGCTATGCTGGACTAAGTAATGGCTACGTTAAATACTGAAAAGCCAGAAGGCAAGGTGATTGGTCCATTGCCATGGACAACAGGCAGCCAGTTTAGCAGTGAGGTAGGTGAAGGATCAGCCTCTTAATAAAGGTTTTCTGATCCTTTACACATAGACATTTTGCTGAGGACGAGTAAAGAGCTCTGCACAAAGCAAAGAATGAAAACATTGCCTGGAGATAGTAGGGTCCTCTGCAATTGAGGGCATTATGGTAGATGTGGCGCTCTTAAAGACAATCCTGCTAGATTTCGGGAGCTAGAGTAGCCTGGCAACATGACCTGAAATGAACACGGCTGGTGAAACCCAGTAAAAGTTGTTATACTATGTTTTAAACCAATGCAAACTGTGAATCAGATAGTTTTGCAGCTCGAGATATATAATCCATTGGAGTAGTGCAGACAAGATCCAGTTATTGCCTGGATTACTGTACAGAAAGGGAGCATGGCTAAGATTCTTTTAAACATATGTAAGTATATAAAACAAATAGAGATGATCCTAATACCCTGTGTAATCAGTGACAGAGTGATCAAAGAGAAAGGCAACGTTATGCACTGTGTCAGCTGGGACTGGAAGAGGGTTAGCCTAGCACCACCATTTAGTTGACCAAAGGGAAAACTGCCATTTTGTCAGAGTATTTTAGCGACCCTGTACCCATCCAAATGGGAAAAGCAGACATACAGATGTAAGGTGATTTAAGCAATGTATATGTTAAAAAGAGCAAGGATTGCATAGAGCCCCTATGGCACATTAAAGGCGAGTGACTAAGAAGAGTATTGGGAGGGAGGAGGGGTAATAGCTTGCTTGCTATTGCTAAGGAAGGAAGACAGCCAATTTAGAGCTTTTTTTTGACTCTCGTATTACCATTCTGAGTGATGAGTTCTCCTGAGAGATCATGTCAAAAGCTGCTAAGAGATTTAATATGGTCAGGGCAGCTGCTCCTCTAAACTCAGTCATTGTTTAAAGTTGGTCCAAAGTGGATACTAATAAAACCTCAGTGCCATGCATTGCCCGAAACTCTGATTGACAGCGGATAGTGCACCCTGCATTGTGACTTGCTTAGAGTGGGGGAGGCAGTCCGCTTCAGTGTGCTCAATTGCTGCAACCGATAGGAGAGACCTGAATAAAACCAAGAGGTATGTAAGGCTCTAAGGTGAAAGGACTGGATGTGTTTGATTCTTTCTATGAAGAAAAGTGAAAGATATTCACAGAGTGGGGGAGGACAGAGTAGCAATGAGCAGTGGGCAGATTGCATCAGACTCTTTAAGATGATGATTACTTCTTGAAAAGATTTATTGATAAGTAATAGGCTTGTGTCATAATAATTGGTCCAAGATTCTTTAATTTTCCTTTTTTATCTATTAGGGCTGCTTTGTAAGTCTCTTTCAGTGCCATCATAGGTTGGCTGCCGACTATGTTATATGTCTTTTCATTCTTGCTTGGCCTCAAAACCATAGGGACAGATGGCCATCCACGGAGGGAAGGGATGCTCCTCTCAGGGGCAACTGAATTTAGAGCAGCGGAAAGCTAGGTTCTTAAATTTCTGCAGTTGGTTTCTGTGCATTTGCCAAGATCATATTTGCTTGCCTCAAATAGTGTTTGAATTTTATCATTATTGTTTTTTGCCCATCTGTGTTTATTAATGATGTTTGTGGGAGGTTTATTGGTGATACATGAACCTGAAAGACATATCAAAGTTGAATAAATAATGTGATTAGACCACACCATCGGGAAGGTTGGATACTAGACACAATTGGTTGTGGAGAAAATTGGATCAACAATGTCCCCAGCACACTGTGTACTAGATGTAAACAATTAGCTGAGCCATGCATGGTGAATGTGTCAAAGAGATCTTTGGTGTGCAGAAGGTCAGGGCATCTAACCCCATACTAAAGTTATAGAGAACGACTAGGTTAGAGTCACAAAGTGCAAGAGGCGCAGTGCCGTTGAGCTGAGTGACAGGAATAGGAGCAATAAGGAGAGTGTTGAGGGCCCTTTTCTATAGCCTATTGAGATTGTGAATTTTATATTGATCTGTATTAATTACAGAGATGTCTGGAATACAATGGTCCTGGAATCAGGTTCCAGTTATAACCCAGGAGATCAAACTGATATTCCCATATTAGATTTGATATTTTGGTGGAATTTCATTGCAGTTTACCCAATTTTACTATGCTGCTCTTGGCTCCCCAAGTAATTGTTGTCCCCAGTTTATTTTCAGACATTATAAAGCAAACACAACTTCTGTAATGTGTTTCACTCTCATTAGATGTCATCAAAGGAGTATAGCAAGCAGGGGCGGTAAGAGGTGGGATGGAATGTAGGTCCCAGGAGAGAAGGAATGAGGGAACAGAATTCGGGGAATGAGGGTGAAAGAATGGTCTTCTCCAAAACACTACTATCTCTCTGAAAGGACACTGTTACCTGTGCTGTGAGATTGTCAATTAGATCTGCGAGATAGAGTCTGGTTTCTTAATAACACACGAAAATGGGTTGGTGTCCCATGATTGACAAGACAGGAATCTCTATGTAAATACATGCACTTGAATTCTTTTGTTCTTGAAGGTTGCTTCTCCTCTCTCAAAGTGTGATCTCACGGGGGCAAAGATACATCTGTTGAGGTACGGAGAGGGGCACCCATATCTGCCATAGTGTCAGGTATGTTCATCACTCTGTGCCACAGTGGCAGATATGAAAGTCCATCTCTGTGACAAATTGTGATATGTTGATACCATAGAGAGGAATATGGAATGGAATCCATTTTCTTTGTGGCGCGTAATAAGCTGTGTAGAGGGGCAGAATGTACCTCAGTGGCACAGTGCTAAGCCCACTTGTTGCCTATATTGATGTTACACCTGTTGTGAGATAGAGTGCTATGTGAATGAACTGCTCCATAGGTCCTGGTTGGCACTTTGCATGGCGTCATTCCCCATGGGTTCCTCTTTATGCTTTATACTGATCCTTGCACTGATAGTGCAGTCCAGGAAATGGATGACACGTGAGTGCGAGCAGTGGCAGCACTAATCAGAAGGATATATGCAGCTACAATATTGCCTGTGGTGCCCGCGCTAGGTCATCCACTGGCAGTCTGCGCTCATACGCGCCTTGAGATGCCCTGGGGTTCGAGCTGCCTGTTTCCTACTTATAATGAAGATACAGCAGAATATTAATGACAGTGTGTGATCCTGGTCTACCTTCCTGCATTATCCGGCGGCAACTCCACGGGCATTGACGAAAGCGCAGGCATAGTCTAGGAGCTAGTTTTATACTTGCTGAAAATGATGTTTGTGCCCGTTGTCTGCCTCGCTTCTGCCATAGATATTGCTGCAGTAGCATCCCCGCAGGCCTTATATTGGGGGGGAGGGGGTGCAGAAATTGATGCATTAGCAGCACAGTCCCAACATTTGTGGTTGGGGGAGAGCCAGTTATTGAAGCAGTAGCAGCAAACCACCACAGCCATGAAATTTGGAAAGCGGGAAATTGATGGATGTAGGAGGATTGACGCGGTGTAGGAGGATTGACGCTGTTGCACCAGGGCAGCACAGGTCCGATACTTGGTATTGGAAGGGTGAATTGACACAGATGCTGTGGAGCAGCACTGGTGGCCAATTGAGAGTGAGGAGAGGGGAGCCAGGCTGTTGCAGGAGGTCAGCCTATTCCAGCGTCTTTTTTAGATTGAGCCTGCCAGACCGCGCAAGCTGTCTTGTTGCCAAAGACCTATTGTCAGCTTACCAAGAACTTATCATGTGCCTTTCTTCCCCTCCAACTCCTTGTTGCTCTTTTTTGTCCGTGTGCTTCTCTTCTTTTGGGCTGCTCTTCTGTCCATGTGCTTCTATCCCCATACCCAGCGCTCTGTGTTGTTCTCCCTCTTCTGTATGCTCCATTAGTGTTCTCTCCCTCCTGTGCTGCTTCCCCAGCCCCCCACAAGCTGCTTGTCCCCTTCTTTCCCTCACCAGCTTCCAAGTTATCCCTCGCTACCCACCAACTGGGTTCCTTTTTTTAAAAAATGGTGCTTTTGTGCTAAAATAATCTTCATTTTATATCAATCTACCATTCAAAGTGGTGCCCTCTATCTTGGATCTGTAAATAAAAATGTAAAGCAAATGGCGCCTGCGTCATTCATGTGTGTTCTGACGTCTGCATGTATTAATGGAATGATGCAACTGCCATCTCGCTTTTTTTTTGTGGTCATGTTGCACAGTGTCCCGAAGCTGTACCGGGCGACTAAAAGCAATTGGCAAAGCCAATAGGTCTCAAAGGCTTTGCCAATGCTTTTGTGGGCAGGGGACAAAAAAGCGCATGATAATAATCAGTTTGCCCCGTTGTGAACTGAAGCGGATTTTCAATTCCATTGACCCTTGCAAATGCTCTTTGCCGCTGCTGTGCCCTCTTTTTCCTCAAAGATGGGTCACGCCTGCGTACTGACGCCCTGTCCTTGAGCGCGCGCCTTGTGCTCTGTGGTTCCGTTGAGCCTGCAGCAGCACCGGCCACAAACACCTCTTAACAGCTCAATGCGCAGCTCAATCGTAAACATCCAGAGCATTCGGTTTACCATATTTGTCTTGCATTATTGATGCGATTTAGACATGCAAGCTTGCAAAAACTCCTCCTGCTGAGCTGCACCATCACCACAGATCCTGATCAGAGCGGATGCTTCGGTGCCGGGTGCCTTTAGAACACAGCACCTGCTCCCGCTTGATCCAACCAATGTACGACCTCAGCATGGAGCCATCAGAGAGGCCTGTGAGGAAGCAAGGAGGGAGTCCATGAAAGCTGCGAGCTTGTTATTCAAAAACAGCGACACACCTCACAGAGACCATCTGTATGTTAGACCACGCCTACACGGGGCCTGAAAAACTGCTGTGGTAAACCCTCAACTGCAGACCTGAAATGTAGCAGGAGGCGCAAGGGGGCCAAGTAGTTGTCACATATGCACTAAATAAAAAAAATGGGAACATAATTTAACAGAAATAAAAATGAAGTTCGGTCTAGCGCCAGACTTTGTGTTTGAAAGCTTTTGGGATGAATATGGTATACAGAAAACAGTTCAGACTGTTGCTCCAAAAATGTATGGTGCTGCATTACAAAATATCTGAGTACTAGTGTGAATCAATAGCATTTTGAACCAACTCTATACATAGCAAACTTTACGATATATAAGATCAGCCAACCTCAGTGGTAGAAAATTAAAGTGAGGGCACAGCCTATGTTACATAATTTGCATATTAACAGATGGAATGCCAGGTTTGAGAGAAGTAAAAAAAGTGGCTATTCAGCTATTCTGGGCCTCTAGCTGCGTGAGGTGTCCTTTGAGGTCAGTGTTGAATTGCAAGAAGGGTGATACCCATATTTCACTGGTAAGGATGTTCCAATGGAGCTGTGGGGATGGGAAGACTGAACATGAGCCTTGGAATGACCTAAACAAAGAGTAAACAAGGTAGTGTTAGAGGGAGGGAGAGGGCTGGCAAAAGACGAGGGGAAGGGAATAACTGCATGACTTGGTTTGTTGTGGCCTCTAGCTACCCTACAAAGAAAATACCAACATGAAGCATTTGGGCTACAAAAGTATGGAAGCTGGGTGTAGAGACCTTTTGCTAAACAGACTGTTTTAGCAGAGCTAAGGTATACCCTAAAAAAGAGTGTACTCTACATAGTAACTGAACTCTGGTGTTTATTGGACTCAATGTCCATTGATCAGAAAGTACCGCAACATCATTCATTACAGACTTTTCCTAACAAAATTTATTTTTGATTCAAAGCAGTCTTGTACATCAATCCAAGCAATGGCAAACCCCAAACAACACGTGATGCCAATGGCAGAAAGGAACGGACCCAAAGCAGACTCTTTCTTTGTACTTCTTATTGTACTTTCTTAAAGATTTGATGACATGACTTTATCCAGGCAGCTAGAGTTGTCTGTAGCCAGACCTACTGGTACCAAGAAGAGCGAGGCTGATCTCCACTCCCCAACCCTGCTCTATTACTGATCTCCGCACCCTCCCTCCACCTTTGAAAAAACTGAGGGGCCTCTGCCAGTGCAGATAGAGTTTTGGGAAGAGACTGTTGTAGTCTCTCACAAACAAGTAAACATACTAAAGGATTCATTTATCCAGCCCTCCGCCCGAGCCCTCACACTCCTTTAGTCCACATTAAACCCAGGAATGGATACACCATGGCAAGAAGTCCACTGTCTAAAGTATGTACTTATATTTGATTACTCATACCCACTCACTCTTTCAATCCCTCTTTCTGTCTCTCAGTAATACTCATCCACACTCACTAACCGTTCTATTTGCTCCTCGCTGACTGTTCACCTGGGACTACACATTTTGCAGTGCTGGCTGTTCGCTCTGGAGCTGGAACAGCTGCAATAGTGCAGTTCCACAGCACTATTGGTTTCACTTGTGGCTACTGTCCCAGAGCACTGACTGCTCACTTAAAGTTACATTTCCACTTAGCTTGCTGTTCATTAGGGCCACAGTGTAAGAGTGCTGACTGTTCACTTAAGCCAACAGTTCCGGAGTCTGTCTTTTCACAAGGGCCTTCTGCTAAAGACCACTCACTGTTTACTTAGGGCTCACTGTTCGCTTGATCCAACAATTGCAGTGTGATGACTCTTTGATTGACGCTACAGTTCTAGAGCACTGACTGTTCGCTTAGGCTTGTAGTTATGCAGCGGCGTCTACAGTTTGGTCTACAGTTCCAGAGTGCCAACTGTTTACTTGGGCTCTCTCATATAGGGTTTTTCCAACAGAACTCAATGTTGGTAAGGAACTTAGTGGGAAGCAGACCAGACCTGTGGGTTGGAGAACGGCAGGGTTGGCCTTTAGGATGGTCGAGCTGGCGCTACCCCTGGGGTGATGACCTTCACAGGAACTCAGAAGCAGCGTGCAGCAGTCACCCTCCAACCTGACTCAAAAGTGTAGTAAACATTATTCTGAAGTCTGTTTCTCCTTTCTCTTGTTCCCCCTCTCCTGCTGCCTACTCCTCCCATTTTCCCAACACACTGACAATTAGAGATGACAATTGGGATGAGAGGCACCAAATTGTGTCTCACCATTGGAGCTATCTGAGGAAATGCCAGCTCTGAAGTCGGGAGAGCCACCTTTGAGGCTTAATTCAGCTTTACCGGTGTAAACCCACTCTCACTAGGTGACAGATGATCAAGAGTCACAGAATTTGAGCTGTGTAAATATAAACACATCAAATCCCACTCTTCAGGTGCAGGTCTCACGGCTTGGAGAATAGCTTCCTCATTCAGTCATACTCATGGGCTCTGAGTCTCATGCTCTGATATTCAGTTTTTCTCCTGGCCAACCTCAGTGACACATTAGTGTAAATAAATTTTCCCGCTTTGGTCCTATTTTCTCTGGTTACACACAAACATTTATCCACATATCGATACATTTGAAACCTGTGGATTCTTGGGCCTTAAGATGTGTTTTAATCCTGAAATCAAAGAAGTGGGATTTTGAGAGCAAAGAGGCAAAACTCTTAATCTGCAGTTTCCTTGAAATGAGGCGAGGATGTGCTTGGTAAGAGAAAGAAGGACAGAATATTTATAATTCAAAAATGTGAGATTCCCCTTCCTTCTTAAAGAGGGAGTGTTGGTCAATCTGTTATTATCCTAAAGTTTTTCCGGTCTGCCACGGAACGGACAACATCAGTGCCGGTCCCCAATCCTCTGCACTTGGGTAGAAGCTCAGCGTGCCAATGGAAAGACGTGGGCAAGGAAGATCTGTGCCTACCTTATCGATGACATGTCAAGCCTGCGCTACTACAGGGATGGTGCACACGGCCCAACAAGGGAAGAGTTTAATTAGTTATCATAATTAGACACCCATACCAGATGTCGCAGTTAATGAGGAACATGAACCCTCTGCCAATAAGCTGCAAGGCTCTCAGGCGAGATCATGATGAGCTAATGAAGATGAGGCTGCAGCTACCCTTTAGCTTGGAGAGGAAGGCGAGAGAGGTGTGAAGAAATAAAAACTGCCTCATGAATAAGAAACCATCTCAAAGATATCATAAGTTACAAAAATGGGAAAAATCGGTCCGCTGTGGTGAGAAGCAGAACCATTAACTCCGAACATCTCACAACTTACTGCCACCTTTTAATGAGGAAGAGCAGCCCACAATCAGAAATTTTGCATTTGCAGATATTCCTTAGATAATATTAATTTTTAGGTTCAGTAATGCGAAGTAAATGTTGGGTGATGTTATCATCTCAAAGCCGCTTCAATTAAAGAAGGGTTCTGACTGATTGTGTCTTCCAGTGTGGTGAGAATGGCATGCTTTGAGAGTGATGAAGGTCAAATGAAAAACTACGTCACTCTGCTGTTGAATAGAAAATGTTGTGGATATTTGTCACCTGTAACATGAAACAATCCCCAGGATAATCCACACGCATGGAACACACCAATTGCAATATGTACTGGAGTAGATACACTGCCCATGAAAGTCTACCTCTATGAAATCACCCTCGGACGGCAGCAGAGGTCTGGTGAGGATTGTCTCTTTAGCACCTTTCTTGTCAAATGAATAGAAGACAGTTGTGGTTCCTGGCCTATGAGACATAGGTTGGAAGGGGATGTCCCCCGGGATCCCTGATTTAGTCCTCATGCTTACCACTGATGTGACAGATATTAAAACACCCTCAAGTTTCTTTAAAAAGAATATAGGTTTGTGTTTAGCTCAAGAATATTCAATATGTTGCTTCTCCCGGTTGCCATTAAATGTTATATCTTGTACAAATAAATGCTGGTTTGCAAAAGTTCATGTGACTAACCTTCATGCAAAAATTTGATAGCCATCTCTTTCGTAGTCTCCATGAAATCCATTTTCAAGGTATTTTGGTCTACCACTGCCCGTGCCACAGCATCACAGATTCAATTGATGTATTTGCTTATGAGCGAGAGGCATACTTTGCTCCGTGGTGACCTACCGCGTGTTTTCATTTGTGGAGTATTTGCACACCCTCCCAGGATGCTGAAATACCATTTCATCGCTCAAGAAAATTGAGCAAGTGCTTCCTGACCTTGCACCCCCGTTGATATTGAAGCCATAGATTTTATGATTTGAAAGAGTTAATTGAATTTGGGTCAGAAACATGTCGGAGCAGCAGTCCAATAATATCACGTGTCGGAGTTCATTTGCGTCATCTGTACATGCCACATTACTTTATCATCTTTTTATGGCTCATACACCATATCTACAAACGGGAGAAGGGGCTAATAAGTATATGAGTTTTTAAGATCTCAAGGGATCCAACTTTTTATCCATGTAGGGCCTGAGAGACCTCTTCGAATCAAACACGGCCACTTGTCTGTGCCAACACCAAGAAAATATATGTGAATCATTTCAACTATATCTCGCAGGATTAGCAGAAAAGAGGAAACTGCAGTGATGTTGCCTATTTGTTGGTCTTGGCAGGGACCTGTGGCTTGAGAATCTTGGCACTACAGCGAGCAATGGGTCCACGTTTGTCTGCACCCCCTCAAACAGAGAAAGATTCTCAAATGAGTTGGAAATACTGGAGCCAGTGCTCCTTATGCACTGGGGTTAATACTTGTATGCCCTTGGAACAGGGTCTCTTTGTTCTTTTCCTTACCTGTGTTATTATAATACAATGCTAAACTTATCAATCGGGGTTCTTATAGAGTGCGGCTAACCACCCGTTAGGGTCTCAAGGCGCGGGGTGAGGGGGTCTGCAGTTCAGTTGAAGAGCCAGGTCTTGAGGTCCACCCTGAATTGAGGCAGTAAAGGTGATTGCTTGAGATGTAGAAGTATGAAAGTAGCCCATCTGCACTGCTAGCCATCTGGCGTTGCTTGCTGTCTCATTCTGAGGCCAGGTCCAGTTCATTTGCCTGGGCAGCTGCTTCTATGCTGAGAGTGAACTGAGCTGCATAAGCTATTTCCTCTTCTGTAACAAAAACCGTCTCCCTTATAAGGGAACACAGTAGCAGGGGCTGTGTAGCTAGAAGACACTATGCGTCTCTAGAATAGCTCTGGGACATTTGAGCACGAGTATGGGAGGAGAGTGCACGGGTTGTATGTGATTCTGCTGTACAAATCATTTGAGACAACCTGCTCCAGAGAAACTCTACCTTCGAACCTGCTTCATGAAGTGTTTTAAAACGAGTAGCGTTCTCAGAACGTCAAATCCATTTTTAAAAATGCCCTTCATGTCAAAGTTTTTCCCGCAGTCTGTTTTTTCCCCTCCAGTATCACATAGTTTCTGTCCTCTTTTCTTCCTGTCTTCATTGCTGATCATATACCCTATCCATTTCTGCCTCTGTGTCTCTCCGCTGTTATTCCTGTTACTCCTATCCTCTAGCCCTACCAATTCTCTTGTACCTCCACCCAAGTTATACTCTAGTTTCTATAACATTTATGTGCACCCTAGTACCTCTCACCTTTAGTCTAGCGCCGTAATCTCTGCCTTTACCCCAGTATCTCTACCCTAACCTATACCCTTGTATATTTACCCCTATTTAGACCATAGCACCCCAGGCCCAGCCTATACCCCTTTATCCTTAATCCTGCCTTCACCTATACATTAGCACCTGGACTCCCATGTTATCTTTACTGTAGCACCTCTATCCCATTCCATAACCTAGTTTACCGTCTCTTCTCTATACCCTTGTATGTCTCTCCCTTCCTATACTCTGATGCTTCTAGCCCTGGCTGTTTTCCTGTACTTCAACTGTCTATATCCTTCAACCGCTATCCATCTATACCCTTGTACCACCAGACCTGTCTAAAGCCTAGTATATCATAACTACACCCTAGATTCCAGTTGTTCCCTTGTGCTTCTATCACTGATTTTACTGCAGTGCACATACCCCTACCTGAACGCTACTTTGCCTAAACCTTATTACTTTTACAACTACATATACCCTATCACTGCTACTCTCATCTATTTCCTACGACTTTACCCTGGGTATGCCCTGGTTCTTCTGTCCTTGCCTGTACCCTGCTTCCTTGACAATTACCTGCATGCTGTTCCTCTAGCCCCATCTATACCCTACTACATAGAATCGGATCTACAGCTCAGTACCTTTACCCTTTTCCATTAATATTGCCGATTTTTTCCCCACTCTTTTCTTATGTCATTTTCTTGTCACTCTAACCCCCTTCTCTTAATTTTATATTTTGTTTTGTTGATCTTTTTGGTTTTTAGGGAAAGTGTTATTCCGAATTCTGGGAACTCCATGAAATGCACTTTGACCAGCCTGGGGTAGTCAGATGGTACTCTTCATTTTAGATTATTCTGAAATGAGGTATAGCTGAGTACTCCTATGCATGTGCTCTGAAAACAGTACCTATGCGCAGGCTCCACGTTTTTGTCATGTTTGTTAAGGGCAGCAGCCATCTTGTTCATATTCCACCATAAACGCATATAGGAGAGCGCCATGACCTGCCCTGCATGATTCAGCTATGGTAGCATAGGACATAGTGGTTGAGCTCTAGGATCTGTTCTGCTGTATCGTTTAATTCAGAATCCTGCTATGTGACACTGGGTGCACATAAGTGCGCTACACGAGTGCTACAGCAACGTTAGTGGCAGAAGGGGAAATTCTGCCTTTCTGGCACAGATTGAGGAAACTCCTGCTCCTTCCCAGGGAGCAGCGCACAATGAGTACCGAACATTCATGCATTGAAGTAGATCAGGCAGCCACATGTGATATACTCATCATTCAGAGTCTTTTTGTCTTTGCTACTCTGGGAGAACCTCTGACATTGGGACAAACCTCAAGTCAGGTGCAAACCTTGAAGATCTTTGAAATTGTTGCGGTGCCAACTGATCTAAAAACAAAAGGATTTTGCTACTTTGGAACTTGGCATCAATCTTGATTGTATAGCTTCAAAGAGATGTGTTGGCATGGTTATTGAACATAGAACAGGCAAACAGTCCTTTAATGAAGAAGGTGAGGGTGCATGTGAGGTCCTTCCAGAGTGGGAAGAAGGTTCTTCGTGATGTTGGATGCTAATGCATTTTTTTGGAAATATTTGATTCCATAACAGTAGAACGCGTAGCCCTGACCCAGGTTGTAGAATACTGATGGCCCTATGTAAATATGATTAAGTAATTCTCCTGGTAAAACTGTAGCCTGGTCAAGGGAGAAAGCAGCGACTGGTGGTACCAGAAATTGTCCTGTTTATCTGAAGTTGGTTTTCCGCCAGGTGAGCACGTGGGTATAGGATCCCAGTGCTGTGGTTTTTGGAATAGTGGCCAGCAGAAGGCAAAATTGGGGACTAAAGAGTGAAACAGATTCTCACCATCCATGCACCTTGGCTGCCATCAATCCCAAGCAAAGAAAATAACATTTAATGTCACACTAAATAGCAAAGATGGTTGGTTACAGGGAATAAATAATTTGTTTAAATCATAATTACAAGTTCAATAATACGCTTCAGTACCCTACCGTGAGATTTGAAGAGCTAGGTAAATGCATCAATACAAGAAAATATACTAACAAATGTAGAAAACTTGTCTCGTTCCTAACGAGTGTGAACTATGGAGGAGGGAATACTTGTAAAGGTTACGGCCATTGGGGTTCTCTTATAGCTCAGATTAGACATGAATGACCAGAGTGATGCACCATAAACATAAACGTGATTAACTTGTCCGATACACACCTTATGATGTCCCACAACGGATAAATATTTTAGTCACATGTGAAGTAAGAGTCGAGGGTCCTTCTGCTTGCATATATCAGTGCACAAAGTAAGAAACATATGGTTCCATCCAGTAGTTAAGGAACATGGTCTAAACATTTCACCGTATTGTTTCTGTTCTTGGTAAACTTTGGATATATGATCATCTATTTGTGTAACTGGTTAAAACACCCGACAAAGAAAAAATATACCATATGAACTAAATGCATGGACTAAACTATGAACTTACTGATGTTTTCATGTTTTACGATTTCACATTAATATCGGACACCTTCTTAAATAATACTTCCAACCCTTAAAATTAAAAATGTCTCTTAAGGCGAAAGACCACTGTTAGTGCTGACAGTTTGTTGGTGCCAAATTAAGATAAAGTTTCAACAGTAATGAGTGAAACATTTGTGTTCACTGTAGGCTTCCACTACACCGTAGTGGACAGGCTTCCCCTTGAATGGGCTGATCCTTCACTTCGTTAGGTGGATCTTCGCCTTCAGTGGGTTGATCCTCCCCTTCAGTTGGCCGATATATGCCACAAAGGGTGTGTCATCCTCCTGCAGTGAAAATCAAGTGTTGGTATCAGAGGAAGACTTGGTCTTCCACAGTGTTCTAACCATTATCCTTTTTCTTCACCCCTAACAGAGCCGATGAGAGCCCCAAAAGACCTGGGCTTTGCTGAGATCCAGCCACGGCAACTGACCTTGCAATGGGAGCCGCTAGGGTACAATGTGACGCGCTGCCACAGCTACAGCGTCTCCCTCTGCTACCGCTACTACCTAGGAAACCCCGGACGCAACCAGACAGTGCGGGAATGTGTCAAAATAGAACGGAGCCTGAACCGCTACACACTCAAGAACCTGCGTCCCTATCGCAATGTGCATGTCAAGTTGGTGCTCGCCAACCCAGAAGGACGCAAGGAGGGCAAAGAGGTGACCTTCCAGACCGACGAAGATAGTAAGAACTTTTTTTTTTTATACTGTGATTGCCATCATATTTTTGGTGTTTTGTAGCTCAGTTTATAACAGCTGATTTTATTACTCAATGTAATGGTGCTCAATGTATTGACATCAGATGGGTAAGAGCTTGACTTGGAGAGTACTGAACAGTATCCCACAGTATCGTGATGTTATCGCTACAGGAAAATTTGCCTCTGAGTTTTAGATTGTCATCTGATCCCAGTGAAATTTTGCATATCTTATTAATTTATAACTGCTATAGTACACACAAACAAGCTTTGGTGGAAAAGTTTACAAAGAATACTTTTCGTAAGATGCAATGGGAAGATGTTTCAGACGGTGGACAACAATTGGAATATGAGTAGTGACTATGTAACCATTACAGTGGTACAGACATTTAACCATGCCACTGCATCACTGCAACCATGCCAACTGAAGAGCTCTGCCGGCTGCACGGTTATATGGCTATGTAAGGGTACAGAGATTTAGCAGTGCCCCTGGGTGAATACAGTCATATTTGTATGTTAGAGCTCTTCCTGTCTTCAGGCTCTATGGTTACATGTCTTTAGCAGTGCCCCATTGTCACTGAAAAAGGGCAAACTAATTTGAAGCTCTGTCTGGCACAGGGTTGCATTCCTATAAGGTTATAACATTTGCCCTAGAGCAAAGTGAACCAACCCCTGTTCTTTCCCTCTTATGTAGATAAAGTAGTCATGCAGGGCTAGGGCACCACCGATGATGTGCTCAAATGAATAACAATAGGCTTTTGGAGTGCTATGTGTGACAGACTTGTTTGTTTTTCTCTGATGGCGCCAACTATCCATTGGCCAGGTGCAGGGAGGGAGGGAGGGAGATCTATTGTCTCGGGACCTTCACAGCTATAGCAGGAGGTCTCCCATCAAATGATCAATTGAATACTCCTTCCCAAATTGGTAAATTGCCACATTTGTACAGCGCTATGTAAACCCAAGTTTTAGACTTCAGGGCAAATCAAAAATCAGGTTATCATCTCTTACCAAAGGTACACCTCTAGAGGTTTCTAGTGGTGGATCAAGCATGAAAGTGGATTAGATCTTCTGCCCGTCACAGTCAGACTTTTGTGTGTTGGTGACTTCACAAACAGGTCGACTCTACTGAGCCATGGTGTCACTCAGTGGTTACCTTTTATTTCGATATTTATCAAATATACATTGCGCCTCATCATTCACTCATGCAGTCAATGGGTATTGGCTTCCATACACAAGCTGATGACTCTCAAGCGGTCTTTCACCTGCCCAAATGTCCCGCTAAAGATCTCAAGGCAGGGGAGAAAGTGTTCCTGGTAATCAAAGCCTGGATGAATAGGAAATTGTTTAGTCTGAAAGAATTGAAAATGGAGTTCTTGATGTTGGGAAAAGAATATCCTTAAAGAATGTGCATTCTCCAGGCCTGAAAATTAAGAGTGGGAAATACAGTACTTGGGCCCAAAGATAAGACCTTTGAGTATTCTTCAGTTCCCAAATGACTGTACGGCAAACTAAATGTGATCATTTCTCCATCAGATTACTACTTGAAATGTCTGAGAAGAGTCTGTTGATTACTGAAAGAAAAGGATAGAGCAAAGATTGCTAAATTATGTTCACGTTCGAAAATTGATTTGTTTTCAGCTTTTGGTTAAAGGCATAACTAAGAATACTATTCAAAAGTTAGGGACATTCCAGAATTCAGCGACTTGGTCAATAACACATTTATCTAAAAGGATGTAAAGCAGGCCAGCCATATATAGAATACATTGGCTCTCCGCACAAGCAAGTGTTAATTCACACTTGATGAGTGTACCTCTCGGCTCATACTGTTAAGAAACGCAAGTTCAAGATTTGCCAGCTCCTTTGAATATTAAGGTCCGTGGGCGAGAATATCCTGGCTCTAGTTAAGATGAAAAGAGTTCCAGCAGTTGGTCGAAACTATCCCTCCAGGCCCATTCATTGTGTATCACATTGTTAGAACATCTGAGAGGTATTTAGTTGCCTCTTCAGTCTCCTAAAACGTATCTCTACACCAAGATGGTGGCCTCACTCGCACAGAGCTCGAATGCCGGACCCTCAAATTTGTTGAGTGCTTTACAAATGTGATAATGATAAAGAGGGACAACCTTCCTTTGGAGGTTCAGCGAAAGGTGGTCACTTGTTGGCTTCTAGGTGGTCTGCAGCCATTCTGCAACTTTGTTATGCCCTCACTTTTGAGCCACTCTGGCACTACCTCCCTTTTTTGATACTCCTACAGAATGCAGGACTTCCATGTGCTTCCATGAGGTTCCACCTATAGATCAGTGCTGATTTAACTTTCCAGCAAGCAAAGTTGAGTGTGAACAATGCTTCACATACAAACTGTTCTCCCCTGACACAGGCCTGCTGAGAAGCCCTCTGAGACCAGGTGCCTCACTTCAGCATCACTCAAGCCCAAGCGGAGCATGTGTAGGGCAACCATGTAACTTTTATTTTTATGGGGGTAACTTATACAGCGGTGCTCACTTCCAAGGTGCGTTGGAGTGCTTGTCAGAGTATTAGGAGAATGAGCTGGTCTTTTGTGGTTACAGATTGTGAGCAGGTTGATGGATAGTGGGTACAGGAATAAAATAACCTGTCTCGCTAATGGGGGTGAGGAGGGTGCAGGATAGGAGTCATTTGGCTGCCTTCAGGAACATGGGCAAGAGGTTGAGTTTTAGGTCTGGGTTTTGAGAATGCAGCTATAAAGCAGACCTCTTGCTTACAATATTCATAGATTGGGCTTGGGTCCGTCCCTTTCAACCCTTGGCATTATTCCAAGAGTTTGAAACATTATCACCATTTGGCTCAACACAGTGGAGTATTCATCCCGCATCTAATGCTGTTGGCTAGTTGGGTATATCCTTCTGCCTGCTCACCAGTGCTTGCATTTAACTGCATGATGGACTGCTTAACAACATAGGAGGCTTCAAAAACAGGTCTGCATGTCAGACCTTAATGCACTTACACTGCTTGCGTTAGAACATAAACATCGACCTCTTGGTTTTGCTAAAGCTTGTTAGTTTGAGCTTTTTTCTGAAACCTTGCAGGACCCGGGATGCTGGGTCAGTTCATTCATTCTCTTGGAGCCAGGCGAAGAAGCTCGTCTCGTTGTTTGTTTCATCATGCTTTGTGGATTTCTCCCTGAATTTCAATGCGAGGTAGTCCAGTGTTTGCAGGTGCCTTCACCTGCCCTGTCAGCCTTTGAAAATCACCAGCCGGCTGCAAAATCTTCGATTTGCCTACAGGACCCACTGCTTTTAAAAGGTCTCTATTGCACCTAAATGTGGAGACTGCAAGTTATCCCCCAAGAATGGGGAATAACACATGGACCCGAGTATACCTGGTGTATTCCCATGTGTTTTTCACCCTTCCAGGGGAAATAACGTGCCCTATTCCGCACCTATTTATCACATACTTGAAGCAAGTGGTAAATGTGTTGGAGTCCTTTTGTTTCTGGAGTGGTGCAGGGGTAGGGGGCTGCGGGATGGTAGAGCTGCTATACTTTCAGCTGGACGGAGCTTTTTCTGCATCCTAATGCTGCTGCAGCACGTGGGCCTGTTGTCTCAGAACCCAGGATTGCCAGGTTTGGTATCTGTGTAGCCAATAATCCCCCATTCGAAGGCATCAGTGCACTAAGAATGGCCTACAGCGCTATCCCCAGAGTGGGGTTGATACCTCCCCAAACCTCTAGTAATCAGGCCCTGAAAGTCGCTGACTTTCAGGGGTGGCCCCCTCCTTTTGAGTGGAGTAGTGTGGTCCCTTCGGCTTCAAGCACAGCAGGCACACACAAATAAGCTCTATTGCTACGGCTAGCCCACATGTGCAGTGCGCACCCAGCAATCCCATGGCTGTGAAACAGCTGGAGGATTTCTGGCACAGGCCCCCAGCCTCAAAATGAGCGTTGGGATAGCCTGCTCCCACCAATCCTGGAGCTGCTCTCAGCATGAGAGCAGCTCCACGATTTCTTGTATTGGGGTCCACTGAGGAGGAAGGAAGTCCTTCCCTTTCCTACTCGTGGACGATGATCGGGAGAGAGGTGCGCACCCGGGGTTGCAATATATGGTGAGTTTGGCGCCATAGCACCCCAACATATTCTTATAGTTGTAGCTGCCACTGCTGGCTTTTAGCTGTGCTTAGGGACATGCTGCATACCTCAGTTTCCCCACATAATGTGACTGTACATGGGCTTAAATCGTTATCTGTCCAATAACATAGGTCCGCATATTCAGCATCTGCTGCTGTGATTTGTATTTCACCTGCAGTACGCACTCCGGGCAGCTGGGTAATAATGTCATTTGATATGTTGGGCCTACTGTGGTGATTATCACAGGCTAGTTCACATTGGCTATCGCTTTCTTGAATTCAGTGTGGTGAACTCTGCATCATGAATGCATTGGAGGTGGCCTCTGTGAGCTTCCTCTAAAGGACTATGCAAGGTAACATGCCGCACAGGTGACTGTGGGGGTTTTCGGCTTAGTGTGGCGTACCGTGCTTCGAGGCACCCATCATAGTTGGATTTCATGGCCTTCGAATTGTGATTTTCATCATTCGTGGCTCTCGTGGACTCCACTGCCTCACCACGCAGAATGGAACTCATGGGATGTCATTGGTGGACTTTGCGAGCTGCACTGTGCTTCATGGCACCCATCACTGGCAGTGGAAGTGGGCTTCAGTGCCAGTGGCGGCTCCTCCGCTAAGGCAGAGGAGCGTCGCCCTACTGCCAGGAGCAGCAAAGAAAGGAAAAAATAAAATGATAATAACGGAATGTTATCATCATTTTATTTTTTCCACCTGCTGCGGCAGTGCGTGAGGGGGCGGGGCGGAGCTGCAGGGGAGGAGTGGTATACACTCCTGTGTGCAATGACTGTTTAGTCAGCCCTCTCGGGCTGCCCAAAACAGCCTGCATGGGGAACATGCCCACCCCTACAGCCCGTGGCTGAGCGCCATGTATCAGCACTCAGACCAATCACAACGCTCTATTGGAGCGTTGTGATTGGCTTAGGGGTGGGAGCCTGGCTGCTTGCTTCCTGTTATGACCTGGAATCGGACACAGGCGAGCAGGAGAGAAGACGCTGGACCAGGCTGCGGCGGCGGCAAGGTTTTTTTTTTTTTTTAAAGCACCCTGCGAGCAAGCCCCTACCCCCGCCCCCACACCCACGAGCTGTGCCGGCCACCCCTGTTCAGGGCACCATCACAGGGGTCACTAATAGGCTGGGTGCGATTCCCAGTGCAGTGTTACGCCCATCAGTGGAGCTTAGTGTGGGTTCATTATGATGAGGGCTCCTGGTTTTATGGTATTTATTTTTTGTAAATTTCCGTCTGTATTTATCCATATTTATTTTGGGTTTTGTGAAAAAATTAAGCTGGAACAAGTATTTATCTACATTTATTTAACCGAAAAAATGTGCACTTATGCCTGAACCAATGACAGGTTTCAGTGATATAAACACACTTTGATGATAAAATAGGCACTTATAAGAAAGCCTTCGAATTTTAGTATCAAGGTTGTGCATATCTATTGCTGTTTAAGGCTCTTTACTAAAATTCCATTATTTTGTTAACCCCCTTTCCTGTCAACCTGCACAGCTATTAGCCTGGCAGTCACGATTAACGGTATTTAGAATGACTAAAAAAACAACCCAAATTCCGTTTTTATCCACATTTAGAAATAAATACAGACAGGAAAATAAATGTTTTTCTGTCTGTATTTATCTGTAGAAATCAGTAAAAACGGAAAACAAGGAGCCTTAATTATGATGCATTGAGTTCTGCAGTATGGCAGCCACCAGATGCTACTATTGCGAGTTGTGCAGTGTACATCCTAGCACCCATCATATGTGGATGCAAATTGTGACCTTGTGCAGGCTGTGACACCTGTGAGAGATGTCATGTGTGGGCTTACTGTGTTTCACTGACAGCTAGGCACCAGGCCTGTCAGAAGCTTTTATGGGGCTTGGAGCAAAAACATTTTGCGAACCCCTCTTGGGTTTGTTATGTTGGGTTTTTATAATTCGGAGGCGCTCGGCCTCCGATTTATAAAAAAAATGTTCACTGGGAAAAGAGAAAACGAAGTATTTGGCACCACTAAATGGCATGGCTGCGATAGCTGCATCGTGAAGGAGTCGGTCGGGCTTGCTTTTTAAAAAAATGATTTCAATATATTTTGTAACGGAAGCACAGGGTCTGCACAGCGCGGGGCCAGCTCTGACTACTCTCAGCTTGTGACATACTTGCATGACACTCGTCACTTGTGTTGAATGGACATTTTACGACCCTGCATGCCATACTAAAATATTGGCAAAACCCTCCTCTGGGGGGGTTGCCTTATGACATGTTCCGTGACCACCTTGCACTTCATGGTCTTATGCATGCTCAGTCAATTATGCACGGTTTATAGCCCTGCTCAAAATATAGTGCACCATCCATCGGTGCGATAGAACATGGCCCAGTCTTGCACACGATGACTTTATGCACACAGTACGTGTCTGCATGCTTATCAACACCATATGGGTTCAGGGTGGCCTCCTCTGGGCTTAGAATGTCTGGGTTTACAACGCAATACTTGAAACTATTTATTTTATATGGTATAGCTCCATCTCACGTGTCAGCCGAGTCCACTTCATGTCCAATCAATCAATGCACGGTCTCACAGTTTTGCTTAAAATGTTGCACATTATTTATTCCGTGAGACTCAGCACGACAGAACACGCGCTCTATGGTGTCTTGTACACAGCACGTCCCTGCACATAAGTAATATCTGATTTTTTTAAACGTTGCACATTATTTATTTGATGGGATTTGGCACGATAGAACATAGCCCAATTTCGTACACCATGGTCTTTTGTACGGGCTTTAAACGTCCGGTTTTAAACTGTAATAGTTGCATTTAGCTACTCGATTTTTAAGGTTGCTTTGCTGACGTCCTTCTGTAAATGAGTTTAAGTAATTATACAATAAAGGCTACTGACTTCATTTATGGTTATGATGGACTCAGCATGATGTACTGTGCAGAGCGGCGCTAACTGCAGATGTCACATTTTACTGTGTTGTAAGTTGATGTGCTGTGCAGTGTGGCTGTCATCTGAGTTTACTCACTTGGCCTTGCCATGACTCTCTGTGCAGCATGCCAGAATGGCAACCATCGCTGGCGGTTCTCACTTTCCTCAGTGTGAAGAACTGTGCATCATGACACCCACTGTAGCTAGCTTTTGTGGTGCTAATGTACTATACTATGTAATGTGGTAACCATTGGAGGTAACCATCATTTGGTTTTTGTGTACTTCTTAAACAGTCTAATCTCTCACTCTCACCCCCCCCCCGTAAAGACATAAGTGTAGGTGCCCAAAGATGTTCTCAGGAGCCTGCCACCAGCTTTCATCTCTGATGCCGCCCAGGTCCACCACTGGCACCACCCACTCACCAAATTAAAGTGAATGAGAGAATGTAACAATGCCACCTTCGTCAGAGGCCTAGTGGAAAGGAGGAGGGTTCCCCAATGTCACCATCTAACAAATATCTCTCAAATTGGTACATCAGTCACAGTCCCCATAAAGACCTTGATGATGAGGTAGGTAACATAGACTTAACATGCTTGTGCAGGTGGTTAATACCGAGGGACCCTCCGTGGCAATTCAGTGTGAAGACATCATAGAGAAGACACCGTGAACTTGAGATGCAGATCTGAGTTTCTGATGCACTAAACAGGTTATTTTATTTTTTTACTTTTGCACACTGGGTCGGACTGACAGTGCCAAAGGGCTGGTCTAATAGGTCAGTGTGTGGGCCTTATTTTGGCTATTTGTGGGCATGTTTTGTGGTGTGGTGGGCTGGCTTTTACTGATTATTTCCCTGACGTTATCACAAACATTGGCTGCAGCAAGCACAAATACATGCAGGCTCCCACACCTTGCAAAACACCTATACAGAGTGTCTGTGCACGTTCAAAACTGCCCTAATTTGCAAATGTGGGTCACTATTAGATATGTTTTTTGTCCCAGTCCGACCCTGCTTTTGCAACACAAGAAACAAGCTTTCTGTCAAAAAGGGACACTCTTGAAAACATGGCCTGTGCCAAGAATCCACTTTACACGGTAATCAGATCCAGGCAATTTCCATAAGAGGCCCTCGGTGGGCAGGGTCGCATCAAAGCATACAGGCTGAATGGTGTTAAAAAAACACAAAACTTGCTTTCTAACCGAATCTGGATCTTCTGGCAATAAATACTGAATTTGAAGAGAAGACATTTTAAAAGCAGTAAGACAAAAAGTTAGGTTTCCTTTTGAGTGCAGCGTTTGAAGTAATCCTACCAACTTCTGTTACACCACTGCAAGCAACAAGACCCGATTGTCTTTGGAAATGTATTCATGTCTCCGGGTGCCAGACTACTACTAAAAGGTCTGAGACTCTGACTCGGGCAAAAATACGAACAACGTAACATTACTCTGATCTCTTCTTACTAGCTTCCTACTCTCCCCACTACCTGGCTCTACAGTTTTGTAGACTGACTAGTCAACACAGCATAGGTAAACAAGTCGACGTTTCCTCTTTTACACCATGCAGGTTAGTCATTGAAGTGACACTGCACCGCCTGTTCCTTCCATTCTGATCCCCTTATCCTTTTTGCCTGGTACTGCCAACAAGAGGACAAACTGAAGAAAAAGCAACACTGAAATCTTCCTTCATCAGATCCCAGTGTAGTGTTAACACCATACTCATGCAAGGGACTAAAATCATGCATTAGCGTACATGGGCCTATCGCTAAGGGGCATACTAGAAGCTGCATGGTTATTGGCCAGTGTGATACAGGCCTGTGTCATTAGTCCAATTGACTTCTAATGAAACTCTGGCCCAGCTGTGAAAGTACTTCTAGGTCCTTCCACATGCGCTGAAGTTGAGTAGTCTCAGAGCACATGTACATGGATACATGTAAGTACAGGTAATGGAAGTGATATTTAATCAAGGGGATGAGCCCTGATGTGGTGAGCATGAACAGAGAGTTGAACCTGCTCCACCTCTTTGAGGCCCTCTTGGCTGCAGGCTGTGTCCCTTATGGATGTGCCCTCAACCTCGTTCAGTGCCGTGCTCTAAGTCAGTGCTGGTGATTGCAGATGCTGACCATCTTAATTATGAGCAAACACTGGCTGGCTCAAAAGGGACGACAAACACAAAAAGGAGTAAAAGAGGCTGGGAAAGGCCCCGTGCCTGCCTCTAGTATACACTCAACACACAAAAATGGTGTGATGACCTGATGTGGAGCGTTGAGGAAACAATACTCCCAATACTTGTTATGTACTCCTACCTCCCTACTGCTATCATCTCTATTTATCAGATCTAGCAATTCCAACAATTGGACCAGGTGGGCTCACTTACGTAATGTGACATGCTTCATCATAGGCCACATTGTCTCCCACTCTGGTGAGATAGTACTACCAGGGTGGACTCAACCTCAAGTTAGACTGGCTTGAAGGAGTTCTTAAAAAGTATTTTTGTTTCTGGAAAGAATACTTAGATCCAGTTAACAGTGTTAAAAAGCCTTAGGGTAAACCACAAAGTATCCTTTATTCCGGTGGTACTCTAGGCCTGACTAAAAATACCGTGAAGTATTGTCAGAGGACGTTAGTGGTTACAATGACCCTTAAGTACCTCTGAAGTGTTCTGCCAACATGTTTCTCTCCTTTTAATAAAGCCTAAAGAGGTCTCGGGCATTTTGTCAGGGCTTAATGTATGTAACTCCTAAGACTCAAATTTGAGTGAGGGAATCAAGTGTAAATGTAGAGAGGACCTACATCTCTTGAAGCAATCACCAGGTCATAGTACCTAGTGCCGGGGGGCACTTTGCCTCATGGTCTGTTCTGGGTGGGCACCTGCTGTGGGCTACCAGACGGCTGTTCTGTTAAGCAGGGTAAGATCATAAGGGCGCATCTCTTTGACGAATGTGTGACAATAGGAGGCGCCCATACCGAACAGACCATGAGGCAAAGCGCGCCCTGGCACTAAGTTCTATGACCTAGGGATTGTTTGAAGAGAGGCAGGTCCTCTCTACATTTACCCTTGTTTCCTCGCTTAAATTCTCTAAAACACTCTAAATGTAGCACTAAGCCTGAGAGTGCTCAGTTAAGGACAATACCCTTCATACCACAGACAACATAGAGTCCTGATTCATCTTTTCACTAGATCTAGAGCGGTTTGTTGCCATTTACCATCAAGCCCTCATAAGCACATGGTGTTTTTTTTATGAGATTATACTCAACATAGTGACTTGTGCTAGTCCAAGCCTGGATGTTGAGTGCCTACCTCAAACTGAATATGGCAGAAACTGTGGGCGAACAAAGCAAACACAAGGAGATGATGGACGGAGCGCTGAAACTTTTCAGACACTCACCCCAAGTCACAGATCTGGGTTGAATCCATCATCGTTCTTTAGCTCACTTCACCACCTCAGTTCAGACCCAGCTATATGCAAATCAGTCTTGACCCTGTGCCTCATGGGAACAGTCCAGCCCGAACTGCCAAGCCAGGTCTTCCCTGAACCGGAAACAAGCATCCTGGGACCGGTTTCTGGGTAACACCCTTCATCAGCCAGGCCAGCTTGAATCCAGTGGCAAAGTGAGCAAGGGACCCACGTCTGGGCATACCCTGCCAACTTAGAGTGAACAAAGCAAACACAAGGAGATGATGGACGGAGCGCTGAAACTTTTCAGACACTCACCCTCAGTCACAGATCTGGGTTGAATCCATCATCGTTCTTTAGCTTACTTCGCCACCTCAGTTCAGACCCAGCTATATGCAAATCAGTCTTGACCCTGTGCCTCATGGGAACAGTCCAGCCCGAACTGCCAAGCCAGGTCTTCCCTGAACCGGAAACAAGCATCCTGGGACCGGTTTCTGGGTAACACCCTTCATCAGCCAGGCTAGCTTAAATCCAGTGGCATAGTGAGCAAGGGACCCACGTCTGGGCATACCCTGCCAACTTGGGGCGAACAAAGCAAACACAAGAAGATGATGGACGGAGCGCTGAAACTTTTCAGACACTCACTCCCAGTCACAGATCTGGGTTGAATCCATCATCGTTCTTTAGCTCACTTCGCCACCTCAGTTCAGACCCAGCTATATGCAAATCAGTCTCGATCCTGTGCCTCATGGGAACAGTCCAGCCCGAACTGCCAAGCCAGGTCTTCCCTGAACCGGAAACAAGCATCCTGGGACCGGTTTCTGGGTAACACCCTTCATCAGCCAGGCTGGCTTGAATCCAGTGGCAACGTGAGCTAGGGACCCACGTCTGGGCATACCCTGCCAACTTAGGGCGAACAAAGCAAACACAAGGAGATGATGGACGGAGCGCTGAAACTTTTCAGACACTCACCCCCAGTCACAGATCTGGGTTGAATCCATCATCGTTCTTTAGCTCACTTCGCCACCTCAGTTCAGACACAGCTATATGCAAATCAGTCTTGACCCTGTGCCTCATGGGAACAGTAAACACAAAATGAGGCTGCCCCTAGTTAGGATTTGTACAGGTTAATAGAGATGCAACTACATTGGGGGCATCTCACAAAAAGTGAAGGACTGGCCTCACACACCACCAGGTGTCATGCTTCATCATTGGCTGTCCTCGCCCTCTAAAAACTTGGTTTGATAGAGGGCGGGCATACACCTGGAGACAGGGATGCACTTCTAAACTAAGTGGGGGCCCGTGACTAGTGAAGGTGATCTAAAAACCATTACAGCTGCCTCAAAGGCAGGCTTTTATTTAGTTAGGCAACTGTATAGTATTAAAATTAAAGTGACCGGTGATGCGGGAACTAATCATCCCTTCACCGTAAGGAGTGTGGTCAACATGTTTGGTCCCCGGAGGTTACATAGCATTCTTCAGGACCATAAAACTAAAGGGCTCCGTCTTTATGTAAATATTGGAAATAAAGACCAACCACTATGGGGGGTGTGTGCGGAGTCACTATCCCCGTTGGAGATCGTGCATCTGTTTGGGTTCCTGTAGAAAAATATAAACACAAACAAGGTTGCGAATATCTGTTTGTTATATTGCATGGTAGCGTTCATCACCACACAATATCAGCGCACGTGGTGTTCACTAAGTGCAGAAACACGTGTCACTCATACGTGTTTTGGCATTTCATGACGAAGAGAGAAAATTTCCCTCTACACTTACCCTCGGCAACTACCCTACTTGCTCCATGGGAGGACGAGTGGGGAAAGCCCTACTTTGGCAATCCTGTAAACAAACGGAAAAAACGGGAAAGAAAAGTGTTCTTAGAACCTGTTAATGGTGCATCAGGTCCATGATATCGGTTATAACATAAAAAACCAAGCCTTTCTGGAAAAGAAGGGTTTTTTGTAAATATACTGTAATAACAATGAGGACTGTAAGAGTTATTTGTAGAGCCATGGCATTGACTGGAAAAAAGCATTTTAAGAGAATGCATTGAATTCAAATACCTGTATTTGCGCTATTAAAACCCGCACTCACATCCATGCATACACCTTTCATACTCTTACTGTATCGTAGTGCGCTTTCCGCCGTGTTTCCTGCAACCGTCCGCTTCGCCTCCCCGCTGGTGAATGGTAGGTTGAGGGAGCGGTCTTAAATAGTGCTCCTAACGGGGATAATTGGTATCAATCATGAGCGCGTTGCGAGCACCTGGAAGGCTTCCGGTGTCTCCGTACTCGGTGCCTGGTTGCCTGGAAAGGGGCGTGACCCACGTGCCTATGATGAGGGCTGCCTTAATTCTATCATTGTAGGCGTCAAGATTGCTGCGGCTATATGGTAGTGCTTATATGCTCACCGTGAGTAGAGGAACGAGTGTCTATCTCTACCTCATCTCCGGCCTAGCGCATGCGCTGTGATTGCCTAATTCTGTCCTTGCAAATATATGCATTGTTTACGCCTACCGATGCGCGTAGCATCATAACCAATTAATCGCATGCATGTCTGTCTCCCCTAGGGAATCCCTAGCGTATGCTCAATGGCTATCGGTCAAAACGCGGGAGGGTTCCATGCTCCGTTGTTGGTTGTGAAGGTCTAGATATATTAAAAATATATTAAGAAGCGAGCGCAGAGTTGGATCATAAATCCGTGGTTAAGACAAGAAAAACAGAAGGTCAGGGCACTTAAGGCCTGCACCAGTCAGTCTAGTTTTAGATAGTTTTTTTCTCAAGAATGTGGTGCAAAGAACCAGGAACGTGACCTCCTTACGTCCCTATTATTTGGGAATGCCAAAAACACAAGAGACAGAAAATGGCTCAGCACACACCTATAGTTAAATATAATATAAAAATCAACAATGGTATATAGTAATGATAAGCGATAATCAATGTATGAAAATTAGCACTATGTCTCCCCAATAAATCAAGTGAGACTTCGGTTTCTTAATAATGTATTCTTCCTTTATTCTTATTTCAGATTTATTTTCTTAAAACACAGCACATAGCTATGAATTTGTGCTGTGTTTTAAGAAAAGAAATCTGAAATAAGAATAAAGGAAGAATACATTATTAAGAAACCGAAGTCTCACTTGATTTATTGGGGAGATATAGTGCTAATTTTCATACATTGATTATCGCTTATCATTACTATATACCATTGTTGATTTTTATATTATATTTAACTATAGGTGTGTGCTGAGCCATTTTCTGTCTCATAAATCCGTGGTTAGCCTGTTATCGCCTCATGATGGTGTTTCAAGAATTTAAAAAGTAGAGGGAGAAAAGCCCGAAACTAGGCATGCTCTCTGATAATGTAATGCGCTTGTGTGAGGCTATAAGGGTGTGCGTATAACTGGGATCGTGGTGTTACGGTATGCATGATATACACTGATTGTTTCTAAAAGGAAAGATGGTTTGTTCCTTGTTATCAACGGAAGGCTATTGTGCCATCTGTAGCCATGGTATTTCATAATTTAAGCCTGTGTCCCATGACCGCAAGCAGTACGTCTGGGCACGTCTGGGCATACCCTGCCAACTGATTTGCATATAGGTGTGTCTGAACTGGGGTGGCAAAGTGAGCTAAAGAATGATGATGGATTCAACCCAGATCTGTGACTGGGGGCGAGTGTTTGAAAAGTTTCAGCACTCCGTCCATCATCTCCTTGTGTTTGCTTTGTTCGCCCTAAGTTGGCAGGGTATGCCCAGACGTGGGTCCCTTGCTCACTTTGCCACTGGATTCAAGGTAGCCTGGCTGATGAGGGCTGTTAGCCCGAAACCGGTCCCAGGATGCTTGTTTCCGGCCCAGGGAAGACATGGCTTGGCAGTTCGGGCTGGACTGTTCCCATGAGGCACAGGGTCAAGACTGATTTGCATATAGCTGTGTCTGAACTGGGGTGGCAAAGTGAGCTAAAGGATGATGATGGATTCAACCCAGATCTGTGACTGGGGGCAAGTGTTTGAAAAGTTTCAGCACTCCGTCCATCATCTCCTTGTGTTTGCTTTGTTCGCTCTAAGTTGGCAGGGTATGCCCAGACGTGGGTCCCTTGCTCACTTTGCCACTGGATTCAAGCTAGCCTGGCTGATGAGGGCTGTTAGCCTGAAACCGGTCCCAGGATGCTTGTTTCCGGTCCAGGGAAGACATGGCTTGGCAGTTCGGGCTGGACTGTTCCCATGAGGCACAGGGTCAAGACTGATTTGCATATAGCTGTGTCTGAACTGAGGTGGCAAAGTGAGCTAAAGAATGATGATCGATTCAACCCAGATCTGTGACTGGGGTCGAGTGTTTGAAAAGTTTCAGCACTCCGTCCATCATCTCCTTGTGTTTGCTATCACAGAAACTGAGCTCATCCTCCTTGCCATCAGCACCACACACCCTAAAATCCAGGATTGGCTTTGAAGAGAAGCTGTTAATGTTCATATAACTATTGGTTGTATTTCTAGAAAAGCCACATTATAACGGGGAAATAATTTCTGTTTCATGTTGAATTTTAAAAATACATTCTTCCTTTATTTCTTTTCATTTTGCAAACTATTTCTGTTCTTAATTCAGCATTTTAAATCCACATCGGCTATAGCTAGCCAAAATTTGAGCTGTACAAAGTGATTCAACTCTAAAAGCGTTTCTGGGGCGAGCCCCTTTGTCAGGAGAACATCAGTCTTTTAGTTGCTTTCCTCCTTCACCACCACCACCAGGATTCTGCATGGCTTGCCAGTATGAAGGTGGGCAGAGTCCCATTCCAACTCATCAGGCGTGATATCACCCAGATTCATCATCAACGCCGACCTCTCCTTCAAACCCATAACTCAGACAGCTTCATACCAGCTGCCTTCTGCACATAGTAAAACATTCCATTCCAGACCTGCAGAATAACCATCCAAGCAAGGAAATGCCCTAATTATTAGCATCCAAACCTCACTCTGGCACACTGCGGATTGTCTTGCATTCCCCAGTCAACCCCACCAAAGAACTAAAGAAGTCTGACCACAACACTCTTCCACCTGCTGTACCCAATGGGCCTCCCTTCTAAACCTGCATCAACTTTGAGACCTGTTGCATCACATACAAGGCAATAACACCCAGACCCACCACTGCTTCCAACAGAAAGGCCCCAGCAGGCCAGTTTAACACAAAAAAATCATGCCATCGCAAAGCAGGAAATGAAGAAAGCAAGGAAAGAAAAAGACCAAAAAAACAAGACTACGCGAGGTACATACCAAGGGTTTAGAACATCTCTCCACAACAGACTTGCCTCTTCACTCCTGCGGTACATACCTGTAAATAAAAGTAATTTTCAGTATTAGAAGTTATAGCACTGATTGGACATTGATGTTATTGGGTCCTATGTTACTGTATCATACTGTATATGAGTCTGTAAACCTCTCCACCTCCTAGAGAAAGCCCGGACTGCTTGCTCTTGCTATGTATGAGAGTCAAGTGTCCCAAGATACTAAATTAGTTATCCAATTTTAGAGTACGCCAGTGTTGCAGCCAGTGGGGCAGAAGTGCAAATTATAGTACTCGCACATGATTACAGACTCTGTACCAATGTCAAGTTTTCAGAGAGGTCATTCCACTGTCTGAAGTCTGATGAAGCTTCTTCTGTCTCTACATAAAGAGATGTTTATTCCATTGTGTGATTTACTGGGAGGTTATTCCATTGTTTGAAACATGAGAAGGTTAATCCTTCTCTGATTTCCCTGTGAATTTTCCTTTTTCTGATCTGAAGTACACAAGAAGAGTCCTTTACTTTAAATACAGGTCACTTTCCCAGCATTTTGACTTGAGGCCCTTCTAGAAGAACTGTGCTCTGACAATGGGTGGTAATGTAGCATTAAGTACTACCTTTTGTTTCTTCTTTTACAAGACACAAACTGCATGAAATGGGCATCCAAGACTGTGCACCTGGCAGCCAGCTGCCACCAAAAGTATTTCTCAAAGAGTTGGCTGATAAATTCTGTGTTCTGCTCCTGACCCCACAGCGCATGGATGACGAAGAAGAGGATAGCAGATCTCTGCGTTATAGCTATAGAATCTGGAGAGTCAGGTTCAACTACTGGTCTGCTATTGGCATCCTACCTAATCGTTGTCACTTCCCTGTGGTTCCCTGCACCTCAGTTTCCCTAGCTATAAATTAGCATCTCTGAAACGTCGAGGCATCAAAGAAAGAGCAGTGTACATTACATTTTGGATAAAGTAACCCCTACCGTACATTATAAGGACATTGCAATTCACAGGGACTTCTGTGATGATATAGCGGTACACTGCTGAAGGCAAAGTTCCTTTATAAGATCGTGAATCTTCAAGGTGACTTGCAATATCCTTAAATTATATAATGCAGGGGGTACTGTAGTCCTTATAATACATGGTCACACCATAACCAGTCGCATAAACCACTTATATCCTAAGTGTGGTGTTTTTTCATATGAATGAGATAGGATGTTTTTAAACATGAAGAATAAAATTGGAATCTTTGACATGAACAAATAAACAAGTTGCCATAGCTATCTAATTTCTGCTCATCACTGTTCATGTAGAAAAACAGAGCAGAAGAACAAAAAGCCACATTTCATTTTTCTTTTTTAAAATGAGGTTTTATTTATGCTCCATGTCCTGAGATTATCCGTAGCTGCTGGCTCTGGCAGCAGGAATTGGGACATCAGAATTCAACTGTAATATGTTATTACAATTGAACAGCTATTTAATTTCTTTACTAAATGTGACTAGGGACATCGCAAGTCTCTTGTAATAAGGAAATTAGAGACAAGATTTTATTCAGTGTTTGCAGGCTCCCAGGCATTATATACGCAACCAGCATTTTGTCAAGTCTTCGAACCATTGGAGAGTAGAAGGAAGTGTCAGTGCTGGAACTGCTTTTTCTTCTCACTGTCTCAGATTGCTAGATACTGTTGCTTGAATATCCAAGACTCTGAATTTTCTTAGTTTTCCAGTGGTAGCTCTCGTTGAGCAATCAAGGCTTACTCAGAATAGGTCATGGGAAGGTTTACCACTTATACAATTTAGCAGATTATCACAATAAAAGAGATACATTTCAAGTCAGGAGTATTTCCTTGACAAAGAATATGTTATGTAATGTGATATGCATTTGATTCATTCTTTAATACAATTTCTAGGGTACTACACCCTGGACACTCAAAAGCACTCGGGGCTCTGGGAATCATTGTTTTGTTTACTAACAGCCAGACAATCATTGTTGCACTGGGTTCCAGACGAGTTTTGCACTAGAATCTCTGGTTACCTGGTAGGGATTCAGGGTAGCTCTGCAGGTTTGACTAATTTCGAGGAGTTAGGCTGACAATCCAAAAGGGACAAATTAGAAAGGCAAACTCTGTAAGGGAACTAGGTTTTTTTTAGAAAGGGTTTGAAGGCAAAATTAGTCAATATTTTCCAGTGTCACTGAGCCTGCTTGTACTGTTGATTGTGGCTACCTGACTGGCAAAAGGGGCCGCTAACTCTAGATTTTCCAGTTGTAGCAGTCTTTCCAAGCTGCTGCCAGCTTAGTGGAACCTTGCAGTCATGGTTCAGGATATACGAGCACAGGATCACTTTCATTGTCCTGTCTGATTGTGGAATTGTCCGGTAGAAGCGTATATGCTTAATAGCACAGATGTCCTAGGGGAGAATACTTTTGAGACTTCAAGCAAAGGACTGGTGATATCTGTAAATCTACCCGTTGCAGTCAAAAAATGAGATTGCTGGCTGATCTCCTCAGGTCAGAGACGCCCTATGAAAAGGATTCAGAGGCTTCAGGAAGAAAATGGTGGCTATCTTTACTGCCTCACATTTGAAGTGCTGTGCACAGGCCACGGACATTGGCCTTTCTAAGCCACAGTGGTCTGAGTCTTTCAGCAAGCAATACCCAACCAAAGAACTCCAAACAATTCTACCAGAATTTTGCAATCCAAAAAGCTGTCAAATCTACACTCCGTCACAAGACTTCTACTGTAAGTCAGTGCCACATTATTTAGCCAAAGCAGACACTGGATTCTCAACTAACAATAAAGAGAATCAACTGCTGCCCTAATATATGCCACCAAAAAGAATAACATCAGAAAAACAATCTTCATCTAAGTCATCCTTTCAAGAAATTACAACATCAGAATTTGAAGATCTGATAAAAGCCAGCAAACCAGCTGGCTGACCATCAGTTCTCTGCTCTTCACCCGTTTTCAAAAAGATTCTTCTGCCGACTGCAGTTATCCCAGTCAGAAATATTATCAGTAACTCTTTAAACGTGTGAATTTCCCGGAGAAATTGAAGAAAGCATGCATACTTTCATGACTTAAAAAGAAAAGCCTGGATCCAGAAGAACTTAATGGCTACAGTCCAGTCTCTAATGGACCTTTCATTGGCAAATGTTTGGTGGGAGCTGAATTTCTCCAGATCTCAGAATTCACACAAGAAAACCAACTACCCTCAGACTGGCAAGTAGTCCTGGAAGAGGGTCCGAATAAGCCCCATTCTCATTTTGGTATGATTTATAAAGCACATTCTATAAAAATAGTGTAACTATATTACTACTCCTGGAACTTTCAGCATCTTTTGGCACAGTACTCCATGATACCTTAATTCTTAGACTCAAGTAGCCAAAATTGACAACATCACTCTTACTTGTATTTCCTCTTACCTAAACATACCCCGTTTCTTCAAATCCTTTCTGAATAAAAATTGAAGCTCCACGAGGATCTATCATCTTAACTCTACTTTACAACATATACATTGAACCACTAGTAAACCTCTTCAACTGTTTTGAACTCACCTGGCACAACTAAACAGATGACATATCTTTGTAGTTTGATTTGTTCCGAAGGGCGCTGGACAGGGTCCATTGCCAATCACTGCTGAGGCTTAATTTGAGTTTCTGGTGGCCAATCTCTCAGGAGCAGGGACTGCTTTGCTGGGTTCTGCTGAGGTGGACATGAGTGAAATTGATTTGAATGGGGGATGAAAATGAATAATTCTCAAATTGGAAAACCTTAAGGACATAGGAAAATTGAAACTCAACACCTGCCTCATAAGTTGTAGATCAATTGATGATGTGGATGCACTTCAAGTTAAATGCCTCAAAAATTGAAATACTGATCTGTGATGAAGGGAAAAGTAATATTCTATCTTTATATCTGAATGAAATTAGACATCTGCCAAGAAGAGATAAAGAAGTATGAAATTTTGGAATTGACTTTGACTTTTCATGAATGCTCAAGTGGACAAGCTGTCTCAATTTATGTTCTGCACAATGAAGCACTCACTCCCAATTGCAAAAAGGTCCTCTTTCAAGTTCGCTTGCATCATTCATTGAGTGATGAAAGGCAAAGGACCAAATTCCTTCAATTAAAAATCACCAAATACCCCCACATTTGGAACTTGCATTCCAGGGTGACACCCATTTACCAGTTCCTGCTTGCAGGAAGGAAAACCTTGGTGGCACTCCTCTCTCCATTCAGGCTGCCAAACTATGGAATTTCCTGTTGGTGAAGATTAGAGCCACCGACAATCACTAAGGACATAGAAGAACAGGTAAGACCTGGTTAATCGTAGAATTTATATGATCTAGTTCCCATTAACAAGTACAATCCTAATTCTGGCCTCTCTGACTACAGGCAAAACCTGACTGTACCATCAAATGGAACAGTGCAAGAACATATATCACTTACCCCAACCCCTTTTTTAACAGATTCTACATTCTCAGATTGCTTGCTATCTCCAAAGGCCTCCTCCCAATATATTCCTAAAAGCCTGCATGAAATTTGACTTTGACGTACTATTGATTGTTCATAATCCTTCTCTTCTATCACAAGACCCTCCCTTTACCCTTCATCCTCTACAGGCCTTACTGTTTCTGACTATAGCCTTCTTTGTCGCAAGCCTGTCTATCTTTCTCACTACTATGTTTCTGCAAGCTGCCCATACGTGTTCTCATACAGGAGACTGGAAGAAGACTGTTATCAGGCATGGTATGTTACAGACCCCCTGGATCAGCTACACAATACCAAAAACTATTAGACACCATAGCTGAACTAAGCTTGACCCATTCTAGAATAATATTCTTGGGGGATTTTAACCTATGGGATAATGGCACACTTGGGAACCACTTAAGAGTTCTTAATAAAATCTGTGAGAGTCTTAATCTGTCTCAGCTTGTACAAGGCCCAACCCATCAAGGAGGTCACCTATTGGATTTGCTATATGCTGACCAAGCAGAGACAGTGGTTCTTAATATTCTACCCCAGAGCTGGTCCGACCATTCGCTAGTCCACTTTAAAGTATCTTTACCTAGAATAGGGCAAAAAAACGTCAGCTCAACTGCTTTTCGGATGGGCAGGGACTGGGCAAAACTAGCGAAAAACAGCTCAGTTCCACTTCTGCTAAAGGAAACTTCTTTTTTCCCCGACTACTCTGTAGATAGAAACTACCAAACCCTATGTAAGGATATTACAGATGCCTTGGACGTAAAAGCCCCTTTAAAAAGAATGAAGGTTGGACGCAAACCCTCAGCCCCTTGGTACACTGAGGAATTAAAACTTCGGCGTAAGACGTGCAGAAAGGCTGAGAGGAGATGGCAGAAGTCATATTCCGAGGTGGACAAATTAGTGCTGAGGGCTGAGCAAGCACGCTATAAGGAGGACATTGCTAAGGCCAAGGCACTTTATATAGCCGATTCCATTATACATGCCTCAAACAGCACTAAAATCCTTTTTAAGATTGCAAGAGATCTCACTAATCCCACTTGTATTAGCAACAAAGTGGTGGCCTCACAACAATTATGTGACAAGATTGCCACTCACTTTGAAGACAAGGTTGCTAAAATCGTCGGAGGTCTGTCTCAGGATAATATTAGTGACAAAGACATCTCACCCCACTCACTTGCAGGGGAACCATGGGCAGATACATCCCTAGAATGCTTTCCACTATTTACCATGGAGCTTTTTGATAGGACTGCACAAAGTGTTTCCTCAGGATCCCCCTAGACCCTCTCCCATATAAGATCTGGAAGTCCTGGGGGCAAGAGCTTTTCCTCGGCTACGTTTGATTTGCAATCAATCCCTAGAGGAAGGAGTGGTCCCGGGAATTTGGAAGCAGGCAGTGGTAACTCCCCTGCTAAAGAAACCATCTTCCGATCCCACGGACCCGGCTAACTTTAGGCCTATATCTCTTCTGCCATATCCTATAAAAGTATTGGAGAAACTAGTTAGTAAATCTCTGTCATGCTATCTGGAGGAGAACAACCTCCTAGATAGGGATCAATTTGGATTCCGCCCAGATCATGGGACAGAAACAGCTCTGGCAACTGTAATGGATAACCTTCGTCGGCGAGCCGACAATGGGAACGCCTCGATACTAGTATTGTTAGATATGTCGGCCGCCTTCGATACCGTAAGCCATGCAGTGCTGCTGGAAAGATTGGAAAGGATAGGGGTGAAAGGCCGAGCATTGAAATGGCTACAATCATATCTTACAGAGAGACAGCAGATGGTCGTCGATGTTGCCATATGCCTCTCACAAATCCCAGGTCTGCCATGGGGTGCCACAAGGTTCGGCAATTAGCCCCATCCTCTTCAATATATATCTGCGCCCACTGATTGCCCCAATAAAATCATTTGGGATCGACCTGGTTAATTATGCTGACGACACTCAACTAGTTTTCTCCATAGAAGGGAAAGATGCAGTGACTATGGACATCTTCCAAGAATGTATGTGCCAAACTTCTAGCTGGCTTAAGGAAAACTCCTTGCGATTTAATAAGGAAAAAACTGAAGTGGTATACTGTGGTGGTGCCAAACTGACACACCAGATACCGATGGAAATTAAATTCTCACCTGGGGATAAATCTTTGTCCACAGTCAAAACGGTCCGAAATTTAGGTGTCCTAATTGATGACAACCTCCAGATGGCATCACAGGCCAATAAAACAACTAGTGTCTGCTTTGCCCTTTTAAAGGCACTGCGGAAGATCCTCCCCTTACTGCCAGTGGAAACTAGACCCTTGGTAGTAAGAAGTACCATTCTATGCAGACTGGACTACTGCAACTCCCTATATTTAGGAGCCCCGCAATATATCCTGCAGGGGTTGCAGAGAGTCCAGTCTATGGCAGCTAAGTTGGCGCAAGGAAGACAACCTAGGGCTTCTACTACGCTGGCTCTAAGAGAATTACATTGGCTACCAGTTAAGGAAAGAGTGAGTTTTAAATCTCTATGCATAGTGTATAGAGCGGCACATGGCCTGGGCCCCCTTCCTATGCAGGATAGATTTACGTGGTATAAACCGACCAGATCCCTTCGATCCTCTGGTGTCAATCTAGTCAATACCAACAGATTCAAAAAATCTAGGATGGGAGGAAGAGCTTTTAGTAATACGGCCTCTCGCCTATGGAACGAACTCCCACAAGAGATCAGACAAGCTGACACTCTATGTTTCAGAAGGAATCTGAAAACATGGCTTTTCCCCAGGAATGCCAATATCATTCCCTAAACGTGTGATGCTCTGTAGACTGATGAATTCCTCTGTTATGTGACAGCGCCTGGATACCCGTAGGGTGACAGTTGCGCTATATAAATACGCAATACAATACATACAATACAATAAATCTCAAACTCTCCTTGTGTGTAACCATTCCTTGCAGTCTAACAATATCTAACCTCCTCTACTCAATCCACCTTCCATTTGTGTGAGCGCACTCTGAGCTGATCTAGCTTCTATTAACTTATTCTTTCACAAAACAACTGGAGGAAATGTATGGAACAGTTTCCCGAGAGCACCATCTAATCCCAATAGCCAATAGCCACTGGATTTATCACTAACATTGCATTCTACTAGCCAGAAAGCACTTCAAACCTTGTCAGGGGTAGTAAGCACTATAAATACAATTACAGCACAATGCAGTACAGCTGTGTAGATGGCACATGGGTTGGGGGGAGGGGTGATATTCCTTGCATGCGTATGTACTTAAAATGTTTGCATACTAAATTTAACTGAACTGCCACCAGCCAGGCAGTCGCCATCTTCATCGGTCAGATTACTCACTGAGGATGGAAAGAGGAGCTCTCTGGATACTCCTAGGCCTAGTACATTATTTCTCCCTGGCGGCACACTAGAACAGGAGCCTGGTGCTCTACTTGACACAGAAGTCACCAGATGAAGCCATGAACTAGAGAATGTTCTTGGGAAGCCCCTATGACAGAAAGCGTCTCATTGGACTTGCATCTTCATAATAGGATACAATATTATGCCGGGCTCCGGTCCACATGACAATGTGCTACTCTTGTTGGCTAGTAATGTCATCTTTTTCTAGCCTATCCTGTAGGGTTGCCACCTGGCTGTTTTTCAACCGGCCCCACTGGTATTTTTTTTTTGATAATCAAATTTATTTGCATTTATGAGAAACAGGCAAACAAACTGTGGATGATTGCACAGTGAGTCAAAGTCCATCTTTAACAAAGAGCAAAAGGTCCAGCCACAATATACATTTTTTAAGTCAGTCCCGGCCTTAGACGAGCAAGAAAACAGTGTAGGAGAAAGAACAGACACATATTTTAAGACAGTAGATTCAACCATTTGCCCCATATCTTATGAAATGTCTAGGGACATCAGCGGGCCTCAAAGAGGGGTTCTTCCTGAGCCGCACACCAATCCACCCCTCGTTGCCACTTTCGTATGGTAGGAGGCTTGGCCTGAGCCCAGGCCGCCGTGATGTCTCGCTTGGCCACCGCCACCTCTGTACCCAGGAAGCGTTTGTCGGCTCGATTTGTGAAAGGCAGCGAGTCTTCTAAGACTCTCAATGCTGCCTGGTGCAGGGTTCCACCTCTAATTCACTTTGGGTTCGCTATCAAAATAATGAGGCAAGCGCTGGAAACTGGAAGACAAGAAAAAGGTTTATTTCTCATGAGGAGATCACGTCAACTGCAGACACCGGGATGTCTGAGGGAAGTGTTCTGCTGATAACTCCTTTGGCTCTTCCTTTTATACAGGTTTGACACAATGCATTTGTTTCATTAACATGGTTACACAAGCTTGGGGTCCCCGCCCCGGGCAGGTTGTCACACAAGCCCAACAGTAATTCTCTTCCCACCCAGGTCAAACAGACAATCTTATCTTGCAGCTGGACCTTGCTTCAGGGTCTAAAACATGTGAGACCGGCCAGATCTAAGAGTCCGTTCTGTTGATAAAAACAGGTCCCATTGTTGGTAACAACAAATCTGAAAGAGACACGTTAGTGACAGATTCCTTACCTTAGAATATCCCCAGGCGTCAGGCTGGATCCGGAAAGTTTTTGCGTAGCAGTACCCTTGCGCGTCGGTAGGCGGCGTCGTGCGGCTCCGCGTCCGTCGTCGGCGTCGTGATCGCCGGGATGACGTCGCAGGCAGTACTTAGACGCCGCCCCTGCGCGCTGACGTCAGTTCTTCTTTTCCGCGCCAGTAAGCGCAGATCCGGGAAGAGCAGTGCCCTAGTCACTTTTTGACTATCCTTTTTTGTGAATTTTTTCACTGTTTCTTCAACGAGTCTTCACGACTCCTAAGGTGTCGTAGGGATGCCCGGCTTTAAGCCCTGCGAGGCCTGTGGTCGCATGATGTCGATCACGGACCCGCATCTCGAGTGTCTCTTCTGTCTCGGCCGAGACCACGACACGAAGTCGTGCCCTGACTGCCGGAAACTTCATCCGAAGGCTTTGCGAGAGCGGTCTCGAAAGCTACTCGAGGTCCGGCAGTCGGCTCCGTGCCGCACCAAGCCCGGGTCCCGGGAGAGGTCGAGGGGCCGGTCGCGGAGTCCCCGCCGTTCGGCGGAATCCAAGTCTTCGCGCTCCTCCGGTAAGTCGAAGCACAAGAAGTCTAAGAGGCGTCATCGCTCTAAGACTTCGCCTCGCCGGTCTCGCGACTCGGCTGAGGCCCCAGTCGGCACCGTCCCCGCGGCCCCGGACATGCCTGTAGAGCCGCCCCGAATTACCCGTTCTTTCCGGGGTCGGGGCGACTCCGGCCGAAATATAGGAATTCCTGTCGGCCATGGCCCGCCTCTTCGGGCCTTCAGGTCCCTCCGGTGCGCCTTCGGGCCCCGCGGGCCCTGATGGGGTTGCCCCGGCGCCGCCGTCGACTCCGGTCCCGGCGCCGCCTGTCCCACCGGCCTTCATCCCGGCCTCGGCTCCGGCCTCGATCCCGGCTCCGGTGGTACCGCAACCCCCATCGACGCCGGTTGACCTAACCACGCCTCCGCCGACGCCGATGTCCCCGGTGCCGTTCCTGATGCCGTCCGGGGCTCCGGACGGCGTCGTTCCCCGGTTCTCTCCGGCTCCGGACATGGAGCCGGACCGACGTCGCCCGACGCCGGCTCCGGCGCCGATGAGACCTTGGGTCCCAAATGTCCCTCCTCCTCCATATTTTGAACAAGAGGAGGACCAGGAGAGCTGGGAGGGGTCTGAGGACCCTCTCACACAACAGTGTGAGTTTGACCCGGACTGGGCTGAGGAACTTGGGGATGCCAGTGGTCTAGACACCTCCCCTGACACTGGCATGCTGTCTCCTCCCGTGGCTACGAAGGAGGGGCTAATTTTGCAACGGTGTTGCGTGGAGCAGCTGGAGCCTTACATCTCCAGTTGCCTACTGTGGCCGTCAGGACTAACCTCCTGACAGAAGTGCTTCAGCCGGCGGCTTCCTCTTCGGAGACTGTGCTGCCGTTTAATGATGCACTCACTGACGTTCTTTTGGGTGCCTGGTCCAAACCCACCACAGGGGCTCCTGTGGATAGGAACGTGGCCCGACGCCATCGCCCTGCTCCGGGCGACCCCTTGTTTCTCTCCCAACATCCCACCCCTGAGAGCTTGGTTGTCCAAGCCTCTGCCTCCCAAACCGCCTTCCCTACCGCCCCTCCGGATAGGGAATCCAAACGCCTGGACCAATTTGGGAAGAAGGCTTTTTCTTCCTCCAGTGCTGGCTTGCGGTCCGTCAACACCGCTTTGCTTTTGGGCCTATATACCCACTCCCTGTGGGATTCGGTGGCAGCTGTTTTGCCGCAGTGTTCTGAGGAGGTCCAGACACTGCTTACCCGCGCCATTGCGGAAGGGCGAGATGCGGCTAAATACACCATCCGTTGTGGCCTTGATACCGCCGACTCGCTGGGCAGATCGCTTGCGACGACGGTGGCGCTACGTCGCCACGCCTGGCTGAGAACAACTGGTTTCTCGGGTGATGTCCAGAATACACTCATGGACATGCCCTTTGATGGAGTCGGTCTTTTTGGTTCAAAGGCAGACCATGCGCTGGAGCGGTTTAAGAACTCACGGGCTACGGCCAAGTCCCTGGGCCTTTCTGTTGTACGCCCTCCGCTCACCTCTGCTTTTCGCCCCTTTCGTGGCCACGGAAGGGGCGCCCAGTCACGTCAGCTGCCCAGCCACCGGCCCGCGCAGCAAGCGTCTACGCGTGGCCGAGGACGTGGATACCGCCGTGGCGGTTCGGGCAACCAGCGTGCGGGTCAGGCCACCACCTCCAACCCGTCCGCGGCCTCCAAGCCCTCCTAGTCCCTCCTTTCCGGTGCACAGCACGCCAGTAGGGGCAGGGTCCGCCATCACCTTCACCACTGGCGTCCCATCACCTCGGACAGGTGGGTCTTGGACATTGTCCGAAGGGGCTACTCCCTCCCCTTCGAGACCACCCCCCAGCCATGCCACCTCAATTCCACCGCATGTCAGGGGATCACTTGGTACTTCTGCAGAAGGAAGTCACGGCCCTCTTGGCCAAGAGGGCCATCGAGCATGTTCCGACCCCAGAAGTAGGGCGTGGTTGCTACTCCCACTACTTCCTGGTGCCCAAAAAGGACAAGGAGGACATGCGTCCTATCTTGGACCTCCGGATCGTCAATCGCTTCCACCGGAAGGAGAAGTTCAAGATGCTCACCCTAGCTCAGGTCTTGACTGCCCTCGACCCTGGAGACTGGTTGGTAGCGTTGGACTTGCAGGACGCTTATTTTCACATCCCCGTCCTGCCGGCCCACCGGCGTTACCTGCGGTTCACGGTAGGCCTCGAGCATTTTCAGTTCACCGTGCTCCCCTTTGGCCTTACAAGTGCCCCTCGGGTGTTCACGAAAGTGATGGCGGTGGTCGCAGCTCATCTGCGCCGGGCAGGGGTTCCAGTCTTCCCCTACCTCGACGACTGGTTGCTGAAGGCGGGCTCGTCCCAGGCAGTCGTCTCCCACCTCCAGACTACGGCCGAACTCCTGCACTCGCTGGGGTTCTCCATCAATGTGCCGAAGTCGCATCTGATTCCTTCTCCACAGCTCCTTTTCATCGGAGCAGTTCTGGACACGACGCAGTTTCGGGCCTATCCTCCCGAACGGCGAGTCCGGGATATTCGGGCTATGATTCCGATCTTTCAGCCTTTATCCTGGGTTTCGGTACGGATGACCCTGAGGCTGCTGGGCCTCATGGCCTCCTGCATCCTGCTGGTCAATCATGCCAGATGGCATATGCGGGCTCTGCAGTGGGACCTGAAGTTCCAGTGGGCGCAGCACCAGGGCAACCTGTCCGATCACGTCCAGATCTCGGAGGGGACTGCACTACAGTTGCAGTGGTGGCTCTCGAACCGGCAATGGGTCATGGGCAGATCCCTCTCCCTTCCCCAGCCAGAGCACACAGTTGTGACGGACGCGTCCCTTCTGGGATGGGGCGGTCACATGGGAGAGGCGGAGATCAGAGGCCTCTGGTCTCCGGCGGAGTCCCGGCTCCATATCAACCTTCTGGAGCTCCGGGCGATCCGACTTGCACTCAAGGCATTCCTTCCCTCTGTCAAAGGGAAGGTAGTGCAGGTGTTCACAGACAACACCACCGCCATGTGGTACTGCAACAAACAAGGCGGGGTGGGGTCGTGGACCCTTTGTCAGGAGGCTCTGCGCCTCTGGACATGGCTGGAACATCAGGGCATGTTCCTGATGGTTCAACACCTGGCAGGTTCCCTAAACGCCAGGGCGGACGAACTCAGCCGCAGGTGCATGATGGATCACGAATGGCGCCTTCACTCGGAAGTGGCGCAAGGACTCTTTCTACAGTGGGGAGAGCCTTGGTTAGATCTATTCGCCACCAAAGAGAACGTGCAATGTCATCAGTTCTGCGCGTTGGAATTTCCAAGGCGGCACTCGCTCGGCGACGCTTTTCGTCGCGAGTGGAGTTGCGGTCTGTTGTACGCCTTTCCGCCTATACCACTTCTACCCAGAGTGTTGAAGAAGATTAGGCACGACCGGGCCCACGTCATTCTTGTGGCTCCGGACTGGGCTCGAAGAGTTTGGTATCCCGAGCTACTCAGTATGAGCGTAGATCCCCCGATCCGTCTGCCTCTTCGGGAGGATCTTCTGTCGCAGCAGCAGGAGACGGTCCTCCACACGAACCTGTCCAGCCTCCACCTGCTTCCTTGGAGATTGAGCGGCGGCAGTTGATTCCTTTCGACTTGCCTCCCGAAGTTTGTGATGTGATTCTGGCAGCCAGGCGTCCCTCCACTAAGGTGGTATACGCCTGCAGGTGGAACAAGTTTGTGGCATGGTGCACAGCAAAGGCTGTGAATCCCCTTTCTGCCCCTCTTTCTGAGGTTCTCCTGTTCCTTCTTTCCCTGGCCCATCAGGGTTCTGCCCTGGGTACCATCAAGGGCTATCTTTGTGCCATCTCGGCCTTCCTCAGGCTTCCTGATCAGCCCTCCCTTTTCAAGTCCCCTGTTGTTAACAGGTTTCTAAAAGGCATTACACACCTCTTCCCTCCTGTTCCGTTTGTGATGCCTCAGTGGGACTTGAACTTGGTTCTTACCTTTCTTATGTGCGCTCCCTTTGAGCCTCTACATAACTGTCCTCTTCGTCTTCTGACTCTGAAGACTGCCTTTCTGGTGGCCATCACCTCTGCTCGGCGGGTGAGTGAGCTCCAGGCTCTATCATGTAAACCTCCCTTTCTGTCTGTCCATCCAGACAAGGTTGTTCTTCGGACGCGTCCGTCCTTCTTGCCAAAGGTGGTTACTGCCTTCCACATTGGGCAGACCATCACTTTGCCCACCTTCTTTCCGCCTCCACATCCTTCCAGAGAGGAAGAGAGGCTCCACCGTCTGGACCCAAAACGTGCGCTTTCCTTTTACATCGACCGCACACATTTCCGGGTGGATGACCAGCTCTTTGTTGGCTACGTGGGCGCCAAAAAAGGTCGGGCGGTGCACAAGAGAACCATCTCCCGCTGGGTAACCTTGTGTATCAAAGCCTGCTATTCTTTGGCTAAGAAGGAGCCTCCTGTTGGGCTGCGTGCCCATTCCACCAGGGCAACGGCTGCTACCACGGCTTTGGGCCGCGGTGTTCCGCTGCAGGATATCTGTCAGGCAGCTACATGGGCCTCGCTGCACACGTTTACAAAGCATTACTGCCTTGACAGTCAGGTCCGGAGGGACGGCTTCTTTGGCCGTTCTGTCCTCCGGGACTTCTTTGTCTGATCTTTGTTCGCAGACCCACCACCGGGGTTGGTATTGCTGGGGTATCTATTCTAAGGTAAGGAATCTGTCACTAACGTGTCTCTTTCAGATGCACAAGTTACTAACTTGTGTAACGATATATCTGTAAGAGACAGTAGTTAGTGACAGATTCCTTACCGCCCCACCCATCCTCCCCGTTCTGCGAACTGATTTCTAGGGTTAAGGACATCCCTTTCAGGGCCCTAGTATTTTTCAGACACCTATGTCAGCTTCTTGCATGGCTCTGCGTTCCTGGCGTGGAAAGTCGTGTACAGAACTGACGTCAGCGCGCAGGGGCAGCGTCTAAGTACTGCCTGCGACGTCATCCCGGCGATCACGACGGACACGGAGCCGCACGACGCCGCCTACCGACGCGCAAGGGTACTGCTACGCAAAAACTTTCCGGATCCAGCCTGAGGCCTGGGGATATTCTAAGGTAAGGAATCTGTCACTAACTACTGTCTCTTACAGATATATCGTTACACAAGTTAGTAACTTGTGCGTCTTGCTGTTTGCAGTGCAATAAATCATGTTGCAAGAGTCTTTTTGGTGTTTGGAACCTGTTTGTGTAACTAGGTGCAGTGAGGGGTAGAGTGTCCAAAGGTTTGCCTGAAAACAGAGATGAGAGGAAAAACGAGTTTGTGGCAGCAAGTGGCGCTGAGGTTTGTTGCGGCAAATAGAGTTTATAGCCCCCAGCACACGTACCAGGTCGGTCAGAGGGATGCTAGTAAGGGCAGGGTGAAACAAAGGTGACCAACAGAGTACAAAATGGCTGTGATAGATTAAGATGACTGCAACTTATGTGCACATAGAATTCCACCAGACAAGATGGCGCAGGTAATGTTCACGATTGTCGTTTTGCTTTTAACAGTGGCCCCTTTGAACATAACTACCCAGCTTGTCAGTCTATTTCGATCTCCATAATGTCCTGTATCTCTTGATCATACATTACTCTCATTTTTGTTAGCTGAGTGTCCATAGTCTTAGGGTGCAAGGTAGTTATGCAAAGAGAACACAAAGGTGGTATACAGTGTATACCCAAACAACAACCACATATTGTCAATACTGGGACCAAGAGAATCATTGATATTTTCCAACCCCACTCCTTCAAGTTGCCCCAAAGCCAACTTCCAATTGTCCAAGTCTCTGATCCTTGATGAATTTCTGAAGATAGTCTATGGAGATGTTCGATTGCTTCATATACAGAAGGTGAATTATCAGGAATGTATACACAGCAGCTGGCACCGATGATGCGGCATGCTCCTCCACGGTCCGCTAGTACCACGTCCAGGACCATGCGATTTTGCAGGGTAACCAGACGGATCGCTTGGAGCTCAGCAGTGTTGTTGGTGAGGATGCCAGCAGTGACGTTCAGGGCGGTCTCTACCGCTTGGGACAGATGTCTGATGGCTCGGCTGTTTGCCATCGGACCCCATAGCGGGACGAGCCCTTTTGCTGCATCGAGGAACTGTGATGAGGCAGAGTCTGCTTGATCAATGTCTTTAGAACGCTTTTCTCGATGATGCTCTGCAGGGGCTGTGTAGGTTGGTGGCAAAACAAAGGCGATGTAGCACGTGCCCCCCCAGTTTCTTGGGAGCCAGGTGTAGGCTTTGGTTCCACAAACAAAGTACATATTGGGTGATGCAACCAGCGCTGGGGGGTTGGCAGTGTTCAAAGTCCTTACAATGCTACAGGTGCTGTGACCCACATTCTTAGTCCCACGGCCTTCAATGCATACAAGGCCAGAGACATTCTCCACAGATAGGGCCACAGTCGGTGTTGCAGCAGTTCTTTTCTTCAGGTAGAAAAATGTGGCTCTGTTAGGATTATTGAACACTTGCATTTCCACTCGTTCTTTGGAGGGGACATTAATCTGGAATGTCGCATTGAAGGTGTGAGGGCAGAAGGGGGCGGCTGTCCTTCCTGTTTTGTTTCGCCAGAACTCTTTGTAGAACTGGGCGATTGTTCCGTCGGAAGTGGCATTGTCTTTGTAACTTTCTTGTAGGAGCATCATCCAGGCAAGGCAAGATCCGTGAATAGAAAAGGGCGAAGGGATGAAAGGGATGGAATGTTCAGTGGCATGTGGTAACAGCCCACAGACCCAACAGTTGGTAGCATTGGTGGCAAGATTGTGCTGGTGCAACATCTGCACGAAAGAATTATTCCAGAATTCTTTGCGTCGTTCTCGGAGATGTGGCGGTAGTGATACCAGGTAGTGTTCTTTCTTGGTGGTTGGTTGCATGGTGGGTGACAATGTTCTGTATGCAGGTGCATTCTCTTCAATGATCCAGAGTGCGACCATTAGCAGGAGACAGGTGAGAAATGCGGCTACAAGTGCAATTGTCTTTGTGCTGTGCAGGTTAGCAGTCTTGGTGTCTTTGCGGTGGTTTTGCAGGTGTTCAGTTTATCAGGACTTGCCAGGGGCCCGTCCACCTAGGCTCCAGATTCTTCGTTCTTTGGAAGTTGCGAATCAATACATGGTCACCTGGCTTTATTTCATGTCCCGGGCCCCTGGATACGTCAGGCAAGGCTTGCTGCACCTGTTGGTGGATAATTGTTAGCTCGTTTGTCAATTTATGCAAGTAATCCGACATTAATATGTTCGGGACATCGTTAATGGAGGTGGGTCTTGGTGCCGCCCAAATGCTCAAAGGGGTGGTCAGGGACTCCAAACCCTCCCCTTGGTACTACTGTCCCCTTCCCTGGGTTGTGTTGTAGGCAGACTATACATTGTTGTACTAGGCGTTTTGCAGATTCTGCTATCTTGACGTTATGCCATACTCTGGTGATTAGTTCAATCATGGGGGTGGAGCCTATGTGTGCTGGTAAATGTGCCATGGTCAATATGGGGATGAGGTAGGCATTGGGTAACAGCCATTTATTTCCGTCTTTAGTTCTCCAGCAATCTTCCTCGTCTTTTAGTCCCACCTTTTCCCACTTGGTCAATTCGTCTTGTGTGCCTGTAGTCTGTATGTCCCTTACAGTGGTCCTAGCGTCAGTCCATCGTTCAGCTTGTGACCTGGTCACATACATTCGTGTCGTAGTTCTGTCTCCTGCCGTGGCTCGGGCAGTAACGTCTGCTAGTGCATTTCCCTGTCCAATGAGATCAGTCACTTTCCTATGTGCTTGGCATTTTATCACTGCTAACTTCTTGGGGAGGAGGACTGCTTGCGTCAAGGCGGAGACTAAATCTCCATGCAGGATGGGTGTACCGTGTGAAGTCAGGAACCCTCTTTCTTTCCATAAGATCCCAAAATGGTGAACCACCCCGAAGGCATATTGGCTGTCGGTGTATATGTTAACTGTCGTGTCAGTCGCTAAGATACATGCTCGTGTGAGGGCAATGAGTTCTGCAGCCTGGGCTGAACGTTGGGGAATACGGGCTGTTTCCAGAACGGTTCGGGCTGTGGTGACAGCGTATGCAGCTGAGGTGGTGCCGTCGGGAGTTTGATGCACGAACCATCCACCCATAGTTCTCCATCTGGTTCTAGAAAGGCGGTGTCTCTGAGATCTATTCTACTCTTTGTTTGTTCATCGGTTAGTGTCACACAGTCGTGTAGTGGAGTCACGCTAGGATTATTTTCGGGTAGGGGTAACAGTGTGGCTGGATTGAGGGTGGTGCATCGCTTTAGGGTAATGTGCGGTGCTAGCAGGGTCAACTCATATCCTGTCAGTCGGGCGCTAGTCAAGTGTTGGTTTTGGTCTGGTTTAGTAGTGTGTCGACTGCATGGGGTACTAAAACAGTGACTGGATTGGAGAGTACTATTCCTTCGCTCTGGCGTATCGATACTGCTGCAGCTGCCACAGCGCGCAGGCACGCTGGCAGCGCTCTGGCTACTGGATCGAGGGTGGCAGAGAAATATGCACAAGGGCATTGTTTGTGTCAATTGATTGTGTTAGGACAGACAATGCACATCCTTCCCTCTCGTGCGTGTAGAGGAAGAATGGTTTGGAGTAATCCGGGGTTCCTAGGACAGGTGCTGAACAAAGGGCATTGCGTAGTTCTTTAAAGGCTGACTGGCATTCGGGTGTCCAGGGGAGAGGTGAGGGGATGTCTTTAGCTAGGAGGGAGAGAAGGGGTTTGACAATGAGGCTAAAGTTCGGTAACCACTGTCGGCAAAATGAAGTGAGACCTATCAAAGAGCGGACTTGTTTCTGATCTTTGGGGACAGGGGTGTCTAGAATTGTCTGGATCCTGTCAGGCGTGAGTTTCCTCCCTTCTTTGGATAAAAGGTGACCCAAATAGGTCACTTGTGATTTACAGAACTGCAATTTCTTTCGGGAGACCTTGTGACCATTCTCAGCAAGAAAATGGAGCAGTTTGATGGTGGCTGTGACGGCTATTGGTATGGTGTCCGCTGCTAGAAGGATGTTGTCTACATATTGTATTAGTGCCACTCCATCTGGCAATTGTATGGCGTCTAACTGTCTTTTAAGCACCTGGCTATAGATGCTTGGGCTCTCAGTGTACCCCTGAGGTGCTCTGCAAAATCTGTACGAACGGAAGTTTAGGGTGAATCCAAATAGATAGCGGCTGTCCTTGTGTATAGGTATGGAAAAGAATGCGTTTTTGAGGTCAATTACAGTGAAGGTGGTGGCAGTGGAGGGGATTAAAGTCAAAATTGTCGTGATGTCGGAAACTACTGGGTATTGTGGCACTACGATTTTGTTTATCTCCCGCAGGTCAATGATGAAGCGGTAGGCTTTTCCGTCTCCCTCTCCCTGTCTCTTTACAATCAGTAGTATGGGACTGTTACAAACGTTGCTCACTACTTCCTCTACCACCCCTGCCTCTACCAAAGAGTGTATGATCTCTGTCAGTGCCTTCTCACCCTCTGGCGATATTTTGTACTGCGGTACTTTCGGTAGGGTTGCGTCCTGTCGTATTGTTACGTGTACTGGGTCAATCATCATTCGTCCTACGTCTGAATCAGCCCTAGCCCATAAGTGTGATGGCAAAGTGTCCAGTAGGGATGCGTCAGTCTCGGAGATGGGAAACATGTGCTGAGAAGGGTTCTCTCTATGGCGCTGGGGGTTGTCATACAGGACGACACGCACTCCGTCTGGTGAGCATCTGATAGTCGCATGGAAGTGTTTCAAAGGTCGAGACCCATAATGGCGTCTGGGGTGTTGGAAGAGAGGAGGAATGTCGTTTCGACGCTATTGTTGTCAAGGTTAAAAGGGATCGGTCGGGACAAAGGGTTGGTGGAGGGCGTACCGTCAAATCCTATTGAGGTCACATGTGAGCCTGACAAGGGTGCCCTTGGAATCAGTCGTTTGGATAGTGCACTACGTGTTGCTCCCGTGTCTACCAGAAATGGCGACTTTGTGCCCAGGACCTCAGCGGTAACATAAGGGCCTTGCTGATCAACATAGAGCTCGACTGGATCCCTCCCTTGCCCCTGGCTGTCCTATGCAAAGTCGTACGTATTGTCATAATCTGTCTGTTGGTACTGATTCTGTTTGGGATGGTCAAATGTGTTCACTCTTCCTGGCCTTTCCTCGTTTGCTTCACTCGCGTACCCTCTCCCACGTCCTCTTCCTCTCTGTCCACTTGCTATTTCCCTCGCCCCTCTGCCCCTACCAGCTCCTAACAAAGCCGGGCATTGGGTTTTCCAGTGTCCATATTCTTTGCAAAAGGCACATTGATCCTGTCCTAGGTCTTGGCGTCCTACATATGATGTCGATGAATTGTTTCTAGGTGGCTGTACTCTAGGGGTATTCTGCTGGTATCCTCCCCTATATTGCTCCCTTCCTGTATTCGCCCCTGGAGTTGTGCTACCATTACCCTTTCCTTCAAGTCCTTCTTTTTCCTTTCTGTAGCCCTGTCATTTTCGTTTTCTGATGCTCATAGTACTGGGCCATTTGGAGAATGGCCGCCGGTTTAGATGCTGCCCAACTACTTTCGCTGGCTTGTAATTTCTGGGATACATCTGGCAGTAGTCCTTTGACATAGTTCTGCACAAATAAGTGGTGTCCGGTTGCGGTGGACATGTCTTGTCCACTGTAATCGGAGAACACCGTTTCAAATCTGGAGAAATACTCTGAGACATCCTCTTGTGGTTTCTGGCGGCACGCGGTTACTATGGACCAGTCTATCTTTTCTCTGGGATCAGCGTTTTCACTTTCTGCACTATTTTGTCAGGGAGGTCCAATATTGCTTTAACCGGTTTTTGACCAGGGTTCCGCTGTTTATCTAATGTGTTGAGTTGTTCCCAGGTATGACCAAGCAGTTCGGTATGGTCTATTTTCCTAATCTGTTTCCACACATCTGCTGGCAAACATAACCCGAAGAACAAGTCTATGTCGGCAAGTGTCATTATTGTTGATCCCAGAGCGGTACCTAGCTCGGTGTAAAAGGCGGTGGGGTTCTTTCGTAAATCCGGTAAAGATTTACGGAACGTCAAAATGTCCTGTCTGTCCCATGGTTGATACACCCAATTGTAGACCACCCTTCCTCTAGCGTCTTGATGGTTCATATCGTCATGAGTCCCTTGTCCTCTAGGAGGTACCCAATAAGGGGCAGCTTCTTTTATCGGCATCATGCTATCTTGTTTTTCCACCGGGGGTCCTGCTATCTTAGATGTCCTGTCCTTATCTATCCGTCCTTGTTCCACGAGGTGACGGAATACCTCCAGTGTGGATGAAAAGAGTTCTGTAACATCGTTGTCGCCTTCATCTCCGGTGTCTACCTTCCTATAGAGAGCCACTAGCCGCTCGGGCCCTACATCTTGGTACTTCTCTTCATATGCAGTAAGAGTGTGGTAACAGAGATGTACAATAAAGTATCGTTTGCGGTTTTCAACATAGGAGTTGCATATGTCAGTTACATACTCTTCTGTCTCCTTCCTATCTATGAGGGATTTAACTATTTTATCAATGCCTGCTCGCTCATTTTTACTTAATCGCGGGACCCTGGGCGCTCCTTTTTCTTTTGATCCTACCTCTACTACTGTATCCTTTGATGAGGCATTTGGTGTGGGTGACTCGGTGGGAGCAGAGGCGGTGGAGACTGAGGCGATCGTGCCATCTCCGGCTATACTTTGGTGGTCCTGGTGTTGTGCTACGGGATGAGTAGGGGCGTAAGGGGGTGGCATGTATATGATTGGGGGACCTAACAATAAATCATCATCTACCCTTTGTTTTGCTGGTAACTTGGGGTAAAGAGTCGAGGGCGTTCTAACAGGGCATTGACCTGATATTTTTGATTCCTGTTCCTTTTTATCGATTTCCTTTTCTTTTAGTTTTTCTTCTAATCTTTTACAGGCTTGGTAAGCTGATTTTCGCGTTTCTTTATCTTGTCTAGCTTCGTCCCTTTTCTTTCTTTGAGCTGCCTCTTTTCGCCATAGACCAAAACTGTCAAACATGGCTGGTCTAGTTTTCTTTTGTGGAGAGCTAATTCCAACGTTTCTATTTTAGCGGGATCGAAAGATCCCGTCAGTGGCCACTGATTTACCCGGTCCTTCCTAGTGTATTTATGCCATAGTTTGCTATAAGCTACGGTGGCTAATCCATACTTTACGTACATGTCCTTGTTAGGGGTGCCTTCCGGCGGTGCCGGCTGACTGACCTCTAACGAACGGTCGGGTCCAAAACAATTACAATCAAACAATCTAGAGAAAACAGGCATGACGTATTTATCGGTCAAAAATGAATATCTCAATCAATCAATTTAGACAAAAAGTCTGCACTACCTGTCCTTCGCTGCCTGCAAAGAGAGAGAATATTCCTATTCTTCGTTGTTTGCAAGCAGGGAAATGTCGCAAATAACTCAATAAAAAAGGAATACTAGTATTTCAATCAAACTATTCAATCAATCAATCAATTTAAGTCGGTTTTTTCACGACCTTACCCGGACCGTATGGACAGTTCTTCGTCTTCCCCTTCCAGCGCCTGGTTGTCCTCTCACTCCAACAATCAATGCGGCGTTCCTCTAAGGTCCCAGTCAGGACCGCAGGTCACTTGAGAGAGGTCCGTTCGGAACCGGTGAAGTTCAGTCGATCGGCAGCCAGACAAGGGTCTTCTCAGGCAGGTATACCCCAATCGTTTAGTCGTTCACTCCGTCGTTAGGACTTCTCTACCGGACCCACGCGTCGCTGATGGGCCCCAACGTTTGGGCGCCAATTTGTGAAAGGCAGCGAGTCTTCTAAGACTTTCAATGCTGCCCGGTGCAGGGTTCCACCTCTAATTCACTTTGGGTTCGCTATCAAAATAATGAGGCAAGCGCTGGAAACTGGAAGACAAGAAAAAGGTTTATTTCTCATGAGGAGATCACATCAACTGCAGACACCGGGATGTCTGAGGGAAGTGTTCTGCTGATAACTCCTTTGGCTCTTCCTTTTATACAGGTTTGACACAATGCATTTGTTTCATTAACATGGTTACACAAGCTTGGGGTCCCCGCCCCGGGCAGGTTGTCACACAAGCCCAACAGTAATTCTCTTCCCACCCAGGTCAAACAGACAATCTTATCTTGCAACTGGACCTTGCTTCAGGGTCTAAAACATGTGAGACCGGTCAGATCTAAGAGTCCGTTCTGTTGATAAAAACAGGTCCCATTGTTGGTAACAACAAGTCTTGCTGTTTGCAGTGCAATAAATCATGTTGCAAGAGTCTTTTTGGTGTTTGGAACCTGTTTGTGTAACTAGGTGCAGTGAGGGGTAGAGTGTCCAAAGGTTTGCCTGAAAACAGAGATGAGAGGAAAAACGAGTTTGTGGCAGCAAGTGGCGCTGAGGTTTGTTGTGGCAATAGAGTTTATAGCCCCCAGCACACATACCAGGTCGGTCAGAGGGATGCTAGTAAGGGCAGGGTGAAACAAAGGTGACCAACAGAGTACAAAATGGCTGTGATAAATCAAAATGACTGCAACTTATGTGCACATAGAATTCCACCAGACAAGATGGCGCAGGTAATGTTCACGACTGTCGTTTTGCTTTTAACAGAGAGCCGTCCAGGCCATCGAAAACCCCCAGCAGAAGGCGTATGGGATCATGAGGGATCTGCCACCCTAGAGTCTGCGTAAGCTCAGACTCCACACCCGACCAAAATGAAGCAAGGGTAGGGCAGGACCAAACCATGTGATAGAAATCGGCCGGAACTTGCCCACAGCGTGTACAGTCTGGGGAGGCGCGCATCCCTGCCCTATACAGGCGCGCAGGAGTGAGGTAGGCCATGTGAAGATAATAGAGTTGGATGAGACGTAGTTTTGAGGAAGTAGTCAGAGTTTTGGGGGCCATAAGGGCATCGCGCCAGTCTGCTTCCTCCAGGGGACCCACCCAAGCTTCCCAGCGGGTTCGCAGTGAGTCCAGGGTGGCAGGGCCGTTATTAACGAGGGAACAGTAGATCCGGGACACCCCCCCTCTGCCCAAGTCTCCCATCATAACCTGAGCCTCTAGTGGGCTGAACTCAGGAAGCGAAGTGCCTGATGAAATATGTGCAGTGAGGGCGTGGCAAAGCTGCAGATACCTAAAAAATTGGGTGGTGTGAAGGGAGTGACGGTGTTGCAGTTCCGAGAAGGCCCTGACATGATCGCCCACCCAGATATCTCCAAGTAACGAGATCCCGATCCGGTCCCACTGCCGAAAGCCCTCGTGGGACGATGTTTCATTCAGCCACGTACCATGCCACAAAGGTGTTTGTTGGGTGAGTCTCCTGTCCCACCCTGTGTAGAGCAGGGCGGAGCGCCAGGCCACTAGAACCGCCCTAGTGATAGGTGGAATCGTCTGTTGGATGGGAGCCCCGTATAAGTAGGCTTGGATTTGCGGGAAGTCCATTGTGTGGAGTTTGCTCCGATAAGCCGGGTCCGACCAGCCGCTTGTGAACCAGTCATGAACGACAATAAGTCTGGTGGCCATGTAGTAGAGGTGAAGATTCGTCACTCCCAACCACCATCGAAGGGAGGAATCCGGCATCGGGCCAGGGCTATACGTGGTCTCCCACCTCCCCACAGGAACCTGGTAACTACCCCGTCAAAGTCTCAGAACCAACTACCCGGAAGGTGAAAGGTGACGTTCTGTAAAATGTATAGAAAACGGGGGAGAATCATCATTTTAAAGAGTGCGCCTCTGCCAAGGGGATTGAGAGGGAGAGATTGCCATCGTTTGAGATCTTGTTTGGCTTTCGTGATCAGGGGTGTAATGTTGAGGGCCCATTCCAACTCCGGGAGCAAAGCCACCCAGATCCTGAGATATCTGAACGATAGCCTCCGTAGGGGGATGTTAGACTGCCAGTCAAAGCAGGCCCTCGAGGGATGGAGGGGGACCAAAGTGGACTTCTTCGGGTTAAGTCGCAGGCCCGAGGTGGTCTCGAAAGCCTGGAGCACCTCCAGGCAACGCGGGCCGGAGTTCTCCGGGTCGGCCAAGAAAAGCAGGACGTCATCCGCGTTGAGGGCAATCTTATCCACCTGGTGAGGGTCCCAGGTCCAACCTCAGATTTGGGGGTCGTTGCGTATGAGTCAGGCCAGGGGCTCCATTGCCAATGCGAACAGGAGCGGCGAGAGAGGACACCCCTGACGCGTACCTCTCCGAATTGGAAATGCCTCCGAGATGGCACCGTTGGTCAAGACTCTAGCTTTGGGATCAGAGTACAAGACAAGGATGAGGCGTCTAAGAAAGGGGCCGAACCCCATCGTAGTGAGAACATCCTCCAAGTAGCCCCAGTCAACCGTGTCAAAAGCCTTCTCGAAATCAATGAGCAAGAGGGCCAGATATGGCGTGAGGAGATGGCGGTGGGCCAAGGCAAGGTGAAGGCGTCGTATGCAATGCCGAGTACTGCGCGCTGGCATGAAGCCACATTGGTCTGGATGAATCAGTTAGTGCAACAATGGACGGAGACGCTGGGCCAGGGCTGTGCCGAAGATTTTCATTTCTGTGTTAATTAAAGAGATCGGACGATAATCCGCACAGGAAGGAGAAGGTGGTTGGGTCTTGGGGATGACCACTATAGTGGCGACGTCAGTCTCGGAGGGGAAAGAACCCCTCTCCGCCACGTGGTTAAAGAGGTCGAGCAGATGGGGCACCAATACGTCTCGATAAGTCGCATAGTACTCTTGCAGAAAGCCGTCAGGCCCTGACGTCTTCCCAGAGTGCAGTAGGGAAATAGCCCCATGGATTTCCTCCGGGGTAAGAGGAAGATCCAGGCCTATCGATTCGGCCTGGGCAAGACGGGGTAATTGGACCCCTGTTCGTTCCAGCAAGGCAACCAAAGCAGCCCCGGGGGGGCGAGCGGAATAGAGCCGAGCGTAGTAGCCTGTGAAGGCCTGGGCAATGGCTCGCGATGTGCAGTGGTGGGTCCCATCCGCGTCTCGAATTTCAGGAATGATTCTGTTAGCCTTGGGGTAGGAGACCAAGTTATGGAGCAACTTTCCGTTCTTGTCGCCCCAACCGTCCGTACACACGGGCCACAGAGGAGCGCCATAGCATCTTGGCCGACTCCAGGGAGATCCGACGGATCTCATCGCGGATCGCCGCAATGAGCGTCCTCAGTCCCCGCAAGGGTCAGTTCTAGCCGCAGAGCCTGGGCCTCAAGCTGGGTCAGGCGCTCAGTCTGCGCCGCCCTTTTCGCATGTACCAGACCTCTGGCTACACATCGTAGGGTAGCCTTACCGGCCTCCCCCCACTGGTATTTTTAATGTCCCGGCTGGCACGAAAATAAGCAAAATCACCAAAAGCAGGTATTTTTTGGCCCTTAACTATACAACTTAAAGAGAAAAAACTTTTAAAACTTTTCTAGAGCTGGGTTAACGACCCCTGACCAATAATTAAAGTAAACGAAGGCAGAAAGTCATGTTACAGATAATTAGATTTGGGATAAAGTCCTATTTAGTATCCCGTCCCGGCCTTTGCAGACTCTTAAAAAAAGAACAAATGCCCAGATTTTTTTTCTTGGAATGGTGGCAGCCCTACTACCCTGCTGCTCCCAGCTGTTGTGAGTGACGAGTTGAGCAGAACTGCGCGCCCCGCCAATATGAATAGCCGGGCCTGGGAGCCCAAGGCGGACCACTGTCTGCTCATGACTCAGATCTCTGTCAGCAGCGCCAATTACCTCTTGTGTTCTCCTTAATAACAAGCGCGGGATGAGCACGCTCTGAGCGCGCGCCGCTGACGTTGATCCTAATGGCATCCGTCTTGTTGACACTCGTCATTTTCCGAAGCTCTAATCTTTAATGGTGTCACTCCTACCGCAGCATCTCACGTGTTCCCTCCCCACGGCCTCCACTGTGGAGCACGCCAGGTTGATTTGGCATTATAGATTACATCGATCCAGTTGCCACAAGTCTTGTGTGTGTTTGGGGTGGGCGGCACGGGTGAAACCGTCAGGCCCTCCTGCTCAAAAGTGTTTGTAAACCTCGGTACATCGATGCACAGGAAGAAGCGGGAGAGTAATTTTGTAACCCTCCCTCCCCCCATCATTTCAGCCCTCAGTCCCACTCTTTCTTATAGACGCAGTTCATTCTTACTTTTAAACGTTGTGAATATGAGGTACATTGTTTCCACCTTTCATTCAGAACCGGCATTTTCACAGGGAGCGACTTGCCTTGTACCCACCGACCCCTCCCGAAGATAATAAACACAGCAACGTCGAAAACAGCGAACCATTTTAGAACCATTTTTGAGCTGCAACAGGCTAAACTCCTCAATTGCGGCCTAATAATGGTAACTTATCGTGTTATTAAAAGCTCATAGCGTGCTAATTCATCTTTTGAGGGGTTTTTTATTACATGAATCTATTTTCGACTGCCTTTCGTTTTTTCCCACATCAAACCAATTTCGAATGGTGAAGTCATCAATGTCAATGTATTTCTGGTGGTTGGTCTCTTTCAAATGACTACTCGCTAGCTTAAAACATTTCTTTGATGATTCCAAATGGGTGGTTGTTATCGCATCAAATATGTTCAATGGCGGCGGACACAGTGCTTCAAATGCGCTTGGAAGTATGTTTTTACATTAGTCACCCTATTTTTATTCACTGAAAGCAGAGCACAAGCCGAGGGTACACGCGAATAGACTGCGTCTACCCACTCTTTTCACAGGGTGGACGCTGTCTACCCTACAAAGAGGTTGAGCCCCACAGAAATATGCTAAACTTGCCCTGGTGTAATTTTAAGACACCGAGACACATTCGGTAGCACCTGCATGTTGTGGCTGGGAGCTATCTGGAGCGTCACACCTAAATCCAAGGGAGGGGAAACAAAGGCTCACTTCTTATCACTTGCAGGTACTTAAGAGAGGCATGCTTTTGACTTGGTTTAACCCCTTCATATAAGAGACATGCATGCACTGTATGAATGTCATATGTGTTGGTCTGTCTCAGTATTTACACAAATAACAATTTAAATACCACTATCTTGTTTTATTTCTTTTATAGCGCTACTCATCCCAATGCAGGGTGTCATCACACGTACACATTTAACATTGAATATAAATAATATTTGTGTAAATCATTGTGTATAAGGTTACAAGGTGTAGGAAACACATATCCTTCATAGCTCACTGTGCAATATTAGAAGGATTACAATTTATGAACAAAAGGATCTCTGTGTTAAAAGCAGTAACCCACTTATCCATTTACTTAAAATAAAAATCTGTCATCTGCGTATTACATAACGTGCTTTGCAGGGGACATAACCTCTATACAACTTTGATTCAAAACTGAGACTAGACAAAACACGGATCTCTCCAGCAAATACGTTAACCTCCGGAGTTATCTTACTTTTATTATTCCCTGAGATTTAGTTGGCACGCAAAGATCTCTGCAGCAGGTGCCTTAACCCCATAAGATATTTTAAAATGCATACTTTGCAACGAATTAAGCAGAACAGATTTACTGCCACGTTTCTCCTTGTTGTCAATTTCTTTGTGGCAGGGTTTTGAAAAACTGAATGTATAAGTTGAGGCCCAGGTTTTGCATTGGGGTTGCCTCACTTTTTTGTTTCAACCCAATGCAAAATCTAATTTGCAAAATATTGTAATGCACTCAAATGTACTCATGATAGAGCTGCTGAACATGTGTGAGGTCTTAAGATCTGATGTTACTTCTTGTGATGCCACTTCCTGTGAGGTCATGGGTTGTGATGCCACTTCCTGTGATGCCACGTGCATTGTCACATGCTGTGATGTCACGGTCTGAATTGTCACGCACCACAATGCTACTTGCATACTGCCTAACATGGATAGCCCCCCCCCACTTCTTTTTTAAGGTCTTGTGCCCTGACTGCAAGTCTAGATTCTTCCAAAGCAATTGAATTTTCTAAACCCCATTCTAACTGATTTTCAAACGATGGTGCCCAGAATTAGAATCTCTGCTGACTTTCAGTTCGCAGGCCTTTCCCACTTCCTTAATCTCCCCAGACCATTCCTAATTCACCTGCATCTACTACAAAGGCAAATTATCTTTCCTTGTGTCCAGGACAAAAGCATCCTGAAAGCCATTGTCGTGCCACAGCCAGTAAACTGGTTTTCAGAGCAAATCGGAATAGGGTGGGATCACTGGATCCCATCTTAAATAAATGCGAGCACTAGCTCTCCTCTGCTTTGGGGATCATAGATCTTGCCTCCCTCCATAAAATATGACACAATTTAGTGGGTACCCGGAACAAAATTTTAGCTACTTGGTCTATTTTTGGAAATATACGGCAACTGCAGTGTCCCTTTCCGTTTTTAGGTCTCGCCCTGAAGCCAGCGCTTGCGCTGGTCTGGGCGAGACATTTTGTAAGTGGGCTTTTAGAAATGCGACCACTTTTTTTTGGGCTTGCCTAGAGCATGCGGGTACGCGCACAGTAACGCGCATTCCTCGCATGCTCCAGGCGCCATATGTCTTTCCTCTCACTTGCTCCTCCCCCCCCCACCACAGAGCGCTTCTCGGGGCTGCGCGGCCGTGTCACTTTCACGGCCGCGCGTCACTTGCTCTCCCGCTCCTCCCCCACCACAGAGCGCGTCTCGCACGGCCGCGCGGCCAATGCTTGTTTTATTTAGTTTTTGCGCGCGCACACAACTCACGGTCGCGGCCGAAATTCTTGCTCGCGATCACTTTCGCGCGCACCATTTGCTTGTTTGAACACTTCTCGCCCTTTCCTTGCTGTTTTCTGTGCATCGCTCATTCTTTCATTACTTGTCACTTTTATGTGCATTTCTCAGTCTTTCTTTGCTACTTCACTGTGCATTACTCCTTCCTTCTTATTCCTTCTTTGCTGCTTTTCTGTGCGTTTCTCATTCTCTTTCTGCCACTTTCATGTGCTTTTTTCATTATTCCGCAATCTTTCTTTGCTGCTTTTTGAACTTTTACTCTGATTCTGTGCCGATCTGCTGGGCATCTGCCTCTCTTTCTCATTCATTCTTTGCTGATCTTCTGTGCTTTTGCCTTTCATTCTTTAACATTTTTCTCTGCCCTTTTCACTCAATCCTTGCTGCTCTTGGCTTCTTTTAGTCTCAGCTCTTCTCTTCGAGTTTCGAACTCAATTGCTCTCTTAACTCCTCTTCTTCCTTTTTCTCACTCTTTTGCTCTTCCTGCTCTTTTCCTGAATTTGCGACCTTCCCTGCTTCCTCTCCCACGCCGCACTCCCTTCTCGGTTCCTGCCAGTTACTTAGCCCAACCCATTGCCCCAGAGACCCCCGCTCCTAATTCATGTCCGCCGCAGCTTGGATGCACAGCCCGTATGCGCCCCTCCCGTGCCCAGCGCCAGACCCCTTGCTTTCACTCCCATCACTGCTACGTCTCTGCTTCCCTCTCCTCACCCTGAACCTTGAATGCACCTTCCAGTGCTGCTGCTACGCCTCGGTAGTCGACTGCGAAGGTGCCTTCCCCTGTTCCACCTGACACTTTTCCTGCACCTTCCCACACCTTCACACCACCCTCACATGCACCGCACACAACACTCACCTCTCCCTCGGCCACGCACACCTACACACCTCTCCCCACCCCTCCCTGTTCTGCCTTCTCCTCAACAATACCTCCCTCAATAAACACGCTACTGAAATATGGGACCTGCTGCACGACCACACATTGAAACTGCTCTTCCTCACAGAAACCTGGCTGATTCTATCGACATTACCACACCTATTCCCCAGGCACAAGGTTATAAGACAGGACAGAATTAACAGACCCAGCGGAGGACATGTCATCGTTTTCAAAGAGCTCATCAAGTGTTCCACTGCCTCAGCTAGCACCAACAGCACTGATGCTGGATGTGTTTATTGTGCCAAAATGGCTTCTTTTGTCATCTTCAATGCAAGATGGTGCACACTCTGAAATCCGTAAAAGTGCACTCTCTTAATGCTTTATTTTAATAAATATATTTAGGGTGATCACCAACCTCTAGTTCAGTGTGGACACTTTCTCCAGTTCTTGTCTTCTCTCTCTGTACGTCACACCTCTCTTTCAATAAACCTCAGTGCCCCACAGCACTTACCTCTCATGACCTCAACTTGCCACCTCTCTCCGATCCTACCTCTAGATCTCTAGCTCTCGGTCAGCTCTCTGCCCCTCTCTTCTCCTCAAGTGCCTCTCTCTCTCTCTCTCTACTTTCTCTTCTTTCTGCATCTTGCTGCTCTGTTTGCATCTCATCCCCCTTCATTTCTCTTCCATTTACTTCCCCTCCCTCTTAATTTCATCTCTTTATCTTACCCTTTCTATCATTTTTGCCATCTATACCTTACCTTTCTCTACCTCTCGCATGCCTCTTTCTACCTCACCATTCTCTCTTTCATTTCTCTCTCTGCCTCACAACTCACTGCCTCATCTCTCTCTTCCCCACCTCTCATACACTATCTAGACTCTCAATTTACATCACCTATTGGCCTTCTATGTCTCTCTTTTTATTGATGTCCTCTTTCCCTCGCCTTTCCCATTATTTTATTTCTTTCTCTCTACAATGCTCTCCCTACCTCTTCCACTCCATCTATCACTCCCTTTGCTTTCATCTCTCTTTCTATCTCCTTCACTGTTTCCGTTCACTCTCTCTGCTTCCAATGTCTCGCTCGTTTAATACATCTGTCTTACCTCTGTCTCTCTCTCTCCCTATTTCACCATTCTCTACTTCTCCCTCGCACTTACTCTGTATTAGCCTCATCTCTCTACCTCATCTGCACCTCTTTTTCTCTACTTCTCATATCTTTCTATTTTTCATCCCACCGGCTCTACCTGCCTCGCTACTTTGTTTACCTCACCTGTCATTCTGTGCTTCACCTTTCTATTTGTGCTATCTCATTATAACTCACCTCTCTTCCTATCTTATTTCTCTCTAGACCTTGCCCCTCGGGTTGGCACCTTTCTTACCAGCCTACATTTAAAACTGCATGCCAGGCCTCTAAAAACAAGCATTGGCATAGTCAATAGGTCTCGCCTTTGGGACCTTATAAGTTTTTAGACATGCAACAGTTGATGTTATTGCACCAAGGATATTGTGCTGCATAACTAAATACTTATAAGGTCCCAAAAGCGAGACCTATTGGCTATGCCAATGCTTGTTTAACAAGTGCGTGATTTAATGAAATATAGGGGAATGCAGTTCAGACACACCAGTACCATTCTTTGTGATTTTCAAAATGGGAGCCGGGTGTCTTTATGGGCTAATTCACTCTGTAAATTCTACACTGAACTCTGAACTGCAGCCTGTAATTCAGCAAAGGAAAATGATCAGGAAGGTCCGATTAAATGAAGAAGAACGGTAGGAAGTTGATCCAGGCCTTTGCGATCAGACGCTACTAACCCCTAATCTCCCAAGTCTGGTAGTGAACAAGAAAAAAAATGGAAATGTCTTTCCAAAAGAGCTTCACAACCCTACCTCGGAATTCCTGGGACTAACATTTTCCTCAGATAAACATCTGTAAAACCAATAGGTCTGGCGTTGCTCACCAGCCTTTTGGCACGTTCAGTGCTTGTTTTGTTTTGCCATGGTTTTTGCAAAACTTGATTGTTGGGGAAGCTCAGGGCCCTCACCAATAAAAATGGCTAAAAGCAAAACCAATTGTGTGTCTCAAAAAGCACACATTGCCTGAGAGTCCTTGGCACTTAAGGGAACTACCATGTGTCGATGTGCTCCATTTCCAGGGGCAGAATTCTGTAATTCAGTGAAGTTTGCCAATGTCTGATGCGGGCTGACCTGTTACCACATGCTGTAGTGGGTGGAAGCAAAACACGAATGACACAATAACAGACTAGTGGATAAAGAGGGCTGGCTGGAAGCGCCTATCAGTAAATATATACGTTTTGTAAAATCAAAAGGTCTTGCCTAAAGCTAGATCTAAAAATGAGTATAGAGTGCAAAGTGACCACTGATGAAGCCCAGACCTAATTAACTATCATGAGATTCCTGACTCACTACAGACATGGTTCCTTCTTCTCTTGGATTGAGTTAATCTAGATATCCCTCGTCAGTTGTAGCAGTGCTACGAAGTGCCCTTCATTCCAAGCCAGCCCTTTCCAAAACCATTGAATCCATAAGCAACTTGCTATCTTTCAAGGCCTCCTGGGTCTTTTCCTCTAGCATTTTTGGTGAACGTTCCTTTTCAAGGAAGAGAAGTGTAATTACCTTTTGCAACATGTGAAACATGAACACACTTTTGGTTAAAGCTATTACCTGCAAAAACATGGCTTTTAAAGTGCAAATGGACCTATTGTAAACATCCTTCCTTACTAACAGACAGATTCTTGGCAGGAAACGGTTGCCCTACATGCATAGCTTATTTGCAGATTGTCCAAAGGTTGGGGAAGTAGGGGATACTAATCCTTTTCCCTTGTTTAATCCAATGTGCAGAGCCCCGTGTGTTTGCACGTTTTTAATTCATATGATTTTCCCTCTATTCTGAAGTTATTATTAAGGCTTGTTACACTCTTTTCTTAGGATAATGTCTTGTGTCAGAAGAAAGTTTTCCAACAGCTGTGGCTTCCTTCTGTGGTTCATGTTGTAGCGGTGTGGGCTCATTATTTTAGGTCGAGCCTACCAGACTGCACAAGCTGTCTGGGTAAAAAAGACATACTGTGGGTTACAAAGAAAATGCAGGGGCTTGCAACACACCCATTGCTTACCATTGGAAGGCTTTACTGATACTCATTTGTTTGTGTTCTATTGGATGGCTTTTCTGGTTTCAGCCTGTCCATTTTGTGCTTGTGTTTAACCACAAAGACCCCAGATAAGACCTAGGGGAGGGAACTAGAGGCACGGGCACTAGGAGCAGGCAGCCTCCAATCAATAATGTTTAACACAAAAAGAACCGCTCCCAGTATGGTGACCTGAGTGCTACAGTGTTATTTTGTGAGTGCAGGCATCTCACAAAAAGTAAAAGACTGGTCTCACACACCACCTGGTGTCATGCTTCATCATTGACCAGTCCTCGCCCTCTAAAAACTTGGTTTGATAGAGGGCGGGCATACACCTGATGACAGGGATGCACTTCTAAAGCTAAGTGGGGGCCCTTTACAAAAAAAGAGTGAGGTTTAAAAAGCCATTGTAGGTGTCAAACTTTTTTATGTAATTGGCATCTGTATGGTGGTTAAAATGAATGATCGGTGTGTTGGGGATTCTATTGTCCCCCCACCGTGATGTAAGTGGTCGACATGTTTCTGCCAATTGGCCCAGAAGGGTCCGTGGCATTCATCAGGACCTATGTTACTCAATCGGGCTCCACCCTTACCGTGCTATGTTGGCAGGGTTCCACTGGGTGGGGTGATCACTCCACCGAGGAGGTGAGGAACACGGACGTAGGTGCAGAGGCAGGAGATTTCCCTCAAACACGCTTGACCAAAGGGGTCTCTCTCCCTCACCCTCCTATGGGGCTAGTAGGTCCCATTTGTTAGGGCTTGAATTAATTAGCCGCACATCGGTGGAGTGTGATAGTGATCATGTGACTCAGGAGACTGGCAAAAGACACAAATGGTTGGGACAAGAAAAGGCCAACTTTCTAAAAGTGGCATTTTCAGAATTCTAACTTAAAAGCCAACTCTACCATTGAAGAGGAATTTAAATTACAATCTGAGTGTAAACAGCATAGCGCTTTGCGCTCCCAATCCAAAGTTTGTAACATACGACAATGTCTCAACTGGAAGTCATTTAATTAGGACAAAGACAAAAACGTTGTAGATCACAGCGGGAAGGGGATAAAGAAAGGGAGACCACAACGGGGATGGTAAAGAAAGGAGTTATTATTTGTACGTAGTTATAGCAGCACTACAGTACTACAGTACAGATTGATGTACAGTGACCATTAACACACAAAGTGAGCACTGGATGTGCTAGTGATAGTGAGCGGCGCAGTGAGACAAGGGTGAAAAATAACAGTGTAAACGGCGAACAGCGTGACAATAATACTGTGGTCAAAATAATGTAAATAAGGGTTTATATACAAGGTAGATATTCAGCATTTAAGACAGGTAAAGACAGGTAAATGTCTTATGTCAATGTTTTTAGCTGGGTAGTCAAACATTGGCGCTGTTGTGGTCACTTTACCTGTCTTAGATGCTGAATATCTACCTTGTATATAAACCCTTATTTACATTATTTTGACCACAGTATTATTGTGTCAGTTGAGACATTGTCGTATGTTACAAACTTTACCCGGTCTCACCTGGATTAACGGGTTATACACCTGTAAACTGTTTCTTTCCCAATCCAAAGTTAGCACTTATTAAATGTAGTAGGGAAATTCAGTGTTAGTGGGAGAGACAGGCCTTGCAGTGAAAAACGACTTCAGTTTAAAACCTAAGTACACATGTCCTACTTCTTAAATGCAATGCACCATGCCCTATGAGCTTTTAAGGCCTACCTTAGGAAATCTTATAAACATTAGAAAGGAAGGTTTGAGCCTGACGAAAGGTTTATTTTGTCAAGTCGAAATGGCTGTTTAAATCTGCACTACAGACTGCGGTGGCAGGCCTAAGACATGTTTTAAAAGGCTACTTTAGTGGGTGGCACAATGAGTGCTGCAGGCCCTGGGTACAGTCATACAATTTACTAGGGACTTACAAGGAAATGAAATGTACCCATCAGGTAGATGCCAATTGTACTATTTTTTTACAGAGAGGGTTCAAGCACTTTATCACTGGTTAGCAGGGGAAAAAAGTGCAGAGTCCAAATGCCAACAAAAACTGGTTTAGCAACAGAAGGCAAAAATCTGGGGGAGACCTTGCAAAAAGGGTCAGGTCCAACACACTCTCTAGCTGGAGTGCTTCCCCTGCGCTCCACATTGCTCTCTTTCCCCTGTGTTCTCTCCCTTGTGTTACTTCTCCCGTGCTCACTATGTAGCTACAGCTGTGTTGCTTCACCCTCTGCCCCGTCTTGCTTCATTCACCACCCCTCTACCCAGCTGCCCCCCGCAACCCACTCATCTGTATTTTTTTTTAAGCACTATAGCGCTACTTTTTTTTCTATTTACCAATGCATCTAGCAAACGTTGACTGACACAATGGATAGAAGCGTACACATTTTTAGGTCTCGCCTAGGCAGCGCTTGCGCTGTCTCTTTGAGACATGCTGTATTCAGGATATAGGCATAAAGCTGCGCCCACTTTCCGCCCATCTTTTTAATTGGCTCCTGTCCCTGTCCTTTGTAAATGGTAGCTTTTCATTGGTCAATAGGCTTAGTAGTCCCTCCTTAGTACCGCCTTGTCTCTTCTTGTAACCTCCCATGAGGACACCCCCTGTTACATGTGCTGTTACTCCCTAGGTTTTAATTACAGCCTCAAGGCACTATTTTCTTAAAAGGCTTCAGGCAAGACACACACTTGGTCCTAAGCTAGGCTGGCAGTGGTTACTTCACTCACTAGAACATCTCACATTTATATGAGACCGTCTATAAATTTCCCTTCATCAGCTCCACACAGAGTACAACCTAATCTGAAATTAATGTTATAATTCTTTTGCCACATTTCAAAGCTACTAATTGTATATATGGACATAGCTATTTGAATGTACTCGTAGTACTGTCTTGCATGCAATGCATTATGGGTAGGGTGGATTTACCATATCTTCTGCATGGTGCAGTACCATATGTGACCAAAAGAGGTCCGCAGTGCTGGTGCCTCGCTCACTAGGGACCTGTAGGAGCAGTTTGCGGTACTGCACCGAGACATGCAGTGCTGGTGCCTTGCTCACTAGGGACCTCTAGGAACAGCTTGCGGTACTGCACCGAGACATACAATGCTGGTGCCTTGCTCACTAGGGACCTCTAGGAGCAGCTTGCGGTACTACACTGAGATATAGAATGCTGGCTCCTTGCTCACTACGCAAGCATTTGCAATGCACTAGGTCTCCCATTACTGAAAGTATGAGCTATTGGCGTTGCATTATTATTTGCAACGCCAATACCTCAAACTATCAGTAATGTGAGACCTATTGCATTGCAAATGCTTGTTAACTTAGCTGGCAATGTCAGACAATCTAGCATCACTCATTGTGCATTTCCTGCAGCCGTATCTTCTGTGGGATATGTAGCTGTAGGGTCTGTTTTTTTTTGCTGTCACTCAGTGTAGCGGGCCGAGTGAAAGGTAGCCAGGGAACACCTAGCCACCACCTGATGGGCCCCCTCCCCACTGTTTCCCGCTGCCCGCTGCATTAGGACTTCTGGCATCACCATTTACCATTACTTTACAGGCCTGTTGTGGCCTGTAAAGTAATGGTAAATCTGCAGCTACAGAGGGCATGCTCTCAGTCCTGTGCGGCAGTAAGAACACTCCCATTACAAGACAAGGTCTTTTGGGGAGTGCAAGCTAGCAACGTTTAAAAACACAGGTTGGTAAATTAGCTAGTTACGAACTGCCAATCTGTGCACAAATGAAAACCTGCAAAACCAAGTTGCATTTTTTGTTTTCTTTGAAAACACAGCATCTGTTGGCACGTGTCAACATTTTTACAAAGCTGCCTTTCCTGTAAATGTCATCAGAAATATTTCAAGCATTGTACAGCCTCCGACTGATGGGATCAGCAGGGAATAAAAAAAAAAAAAAGTCTTTTGACAGCAACTGAACTTTCACAATGACTCTATGATTTATTCACTTTTACAGTTTCAGGAAAATTACTTGTTTTGAAGAAAAAATATTCACCTCTCTGCCGGAAAATAAAGATTCATATTAACATGACTTTTAAATGTCATTCTCCACAAACTGATTTTTTTTCTGAGTGATTCTGTAAAAGATGCTCTGTCTCCCAGTTGCCCTAAAAACCAATCTCAGTCTTGGCGTTCACACCTACCGAGGGCTGCGTTTGGCCTTAAGAGGAGCTCTTCCTCAGCACAGCTGTGACCCAGGGTGCAAATTCCAGTTGTCCGGTTGCAACTGTCTCTTCCAGATCCTGTTGTGTGTGGTTTTGGATACTGACTCCCAAATGTCCAGTGGAAAGAAGCTAGTGGGATTCCACTGATTACTTACAACCTTCTCCTGGAACCAGTTGACACACACAACTGGTTCCTTAAACATTTAAAAAATGTGCTACCAACTGAACGTAGCCGTCAACTAAAATTTCCACCAAGACCACCCTGTTAATTAGTCCCTACTCAAGAGGACAAAGAACCTTTATTGCAGATTCTCCTGTGTTGCTGTTGTGGGTGAGATGGCATCTTTTTAGGCTGAGGACCAGCCCCAGGGGCGTTTACCTCTCCTTTTAGTTCCAAGTGCTATTTTGGGCCTTCACAGCACTTGGGATTTTGCTGGAGATCGGGAGAGTATGGCTTGTTTAGACAGGCAGCAGCATGAAGAATGCAACCTTTTTAGGTTGAGCCTGGGCAGCTCATGCACTGCTCTGCGAGGCATGCTGTATTGAAGTATGGACTTGAAGCCCCGCCCACTCTCCGCCCATATTTGTCATTGGCTTGTGTCATTGTCCTTCGTAAATGCTGTCTTCTGATTCGTTAATAGGCTTGTTAGTCCCTCCTTAGTACCGCCGTGTCTTCATTTGTAACCTCCATGAGGACTGGCCCTTTTATTTCGGTTATTACACAGTACGTTTTTTTTAGTCTTTCTTTAATGAGATTCTCCTACTGCAGGCACAAAATGCTTTCCTGCAACATTCTGCGCCCCATGCGCGCTTTCACTTTCCAAGCAGCCCGGGACAATGGCAGCCTCTTCTTTGAAATGAAATAGGTCTCGCATTTAGAAGAGTTTGAGCTATTGGCATTGTAAATGACAATGCTTTTATTGATGTGTTAATTATCAAAACAGATAAATAAAAGGCATTGTCATTTACAATGCCAATAGCTTAAACTCTCGTAAATGCGAGACCTATTGCATTGCAAATTCTTGTTTAGTTATGTTAGGGTATCAGCCTGGAACTTTTAGTATGGCAATGAAGTGTTTTCTTGACCTGGGTGCCAGTTTCATATGGCTGTATGTTTTACATCCATCTATTGAGTCTGGCTGTTGCTTTGCTTGGTTGGTAGAGATTTGTTGAGTGTCTACTTTACAAATACTCATTGTTAATTAAGGTGAAAGTAGCATGAGTTTAATCCTGCTAAATGTCTTTGTAGTGATGGACAAACTTGTATATTTTCATTGAGCTCGGTCGTCCATTGGTTGGTTATAGCCTACCCAATGCAGACTACATTGTACGCAGTTTCGCTTGCCAGGTAAATAGATTTGATGCAATGTACGAAATTGTGTTATATCTTGGTTTGTAAGAGACGGAATGTATAATAAGGACAGTCAGACTGAATGGGTTATAAGGACATTGAGATATTTTCAGGACAGAACTTCTGAAAAGCAAGGAGGGCTGGGGCAGGGTCAGTCACTTATGAGGATCTGCCTATTTTACCATGAACAATTCTCAGCTGTGAAACTAGACGTTGGGTTATGCTGGAGTATTGTGTCCAGTTCCGAAGGCCATAGCTGGACAGATGTATCTATTTCCTCTAAGCACTTGTGGAGGTATTGCATCCCGTTCTGAAGGCCATCACTGGAGTGCTGTGTTGCATGTGGTTGTCCAACACTGGCGCGTGATCCCCTATTCACGGGTCTAAATTTGTAGTATTATGGCTTATTCTCGAGGCCACATGTCAAATTTGCTGTACGTTTCTGTAGAACTAATCTGCGGTATCTATCTGTTTCCAGAGGTCACCTGCATTCATTTCTTCTGGCCCATCTGTAATATTGTGTCATATTCTCAAGGCCTGAAAACCGAATATATGAGCTCTGTCAAAAACCATCTGGAGGAGTGCTGTAGGGTTGGTGCACATGCAGTGTACAGGTGCACATGCAGTGTACAGGGCACATGCAGTGTTTCCAAAGTGCACAAATCATCACCTAAAAAGGGAGCTGAGCAAGGAGACGTGCTAATACTTAAGGTGTCAATACACAGCAGAGGTAAACGTTTTCCAGCAGAGGTGTGCCTCCAGAATGCAGGGTTGTGTGATAAGACTTGAAGGTGGATGTCATTGAAGAGGTGTCCCAGAGCTCACAAGCTGATATATCTATATATATATATATATATATATATATATATAATGTATACGGGCCCGTCTGCACCAGTCATAGCCCAGAAGAGGCTAGGCTGGGCCACCCCACTTTTGCTTTCGCCTGAACCCCACCCCTTAAGGTACTGTACCAGCTTCCCTGTGCTGCCTGCTGCCCCTGCACTGCCTGCAGTCCCTACCCTGCTTGCTGCCCCTGCACTGCCTGCTGCCCCTGCCTCTGTGCTTCCTGCTGTCCCTGCCCCTGTGCTGCCTGCTGTCCCTGCGCTGCCTGTTGTACCTGCCCCATGGCTGCCTGCCGTCCCTGCGCTGCCTGCCTCCGTCACTGCGTTGCCCACTTCAGGCACCTGCCCGGAGCCCAGGTCCCCTTGGACCATCTACCTGGACCACTATTGGAGGCTGCCGTATGGCCACGCAGCATATGCGCCAACAACACTCGGCGCCAGGACCCCTGGCCCCCGCCACTCGACGGTACACTGCCAAGAAACTCCTGGATCTGGAAAAAACAGCTGCATCTCCTCTTCCCCACGATCCACCAAAGGACCCTTCACCTGCCAATAATGCTACTTCTCCTGTGACGCAACCTATGAAAGATCCTGCACCACTCCTGCCCACAAGACAAAGAACACGACTCAACCGCTCCATTGTATCCTGCTCAATGCCCGCTCATTCTGCAATCTCGCCATGGAAATCTGGCGCACCATCTCCACCCTGTCCATGAATGTTGCCTTCATCACGGAAACGTGGCTCAACCCCTCCTTGAACCCCGACGTCCCCACTATCACTCTCAAAGGCTACATGATGATACTCTGAGACCACGCCAACAAACAAGGCAGAGGCATTGCAATGATCTTCAAGGAAACCATCAGATGAACCATCACCAACGACGACCCCACGCCTCTCATGGAACACCTCAACGTCCTACTACAAACTGACGCGAAGACCACGATAAGAGGCACCCTCACCTACAGACCCCTGGCCCCGAGCAACATTCTGCAATGCCATCCCCAACCTCATCGCCCCCTTAGCAATGGACTCTCACTTATACATCCTACTCAGCGACTTCAACTTCCACATCGACGACGCCAACTCCACCGCACTCCTGGAGAACCTGAACAACATCTGCCTCACCCAACTGGTCACTGAACCCACGCACAAAGGTGGACACATACTCAACCCCATTTTCACCTCCAGCGACAGAATCAAATTCAGCCACACCACGGAACACACCTGGACGGACCATACCATCGTGCACTACACCATCACCGACGCCCAGCACACCATCACTAGGCATCACATCTCCTCCCACTGCAGTTGGAGCACGGTCACCAAAACTCAGTGCTCACAGGCCCTTACCACCGCCCAACCCGAGGTCTCAACAAACGTCGACCAGACCGCCGAGAACTTCTCCACTTGGATCACCGACAGAGTCGTCCTACTGAAATCTACAAAATCTAACAAGACCTCCAAGCATACCAGCTGGTACACTCCAGAACTCAGGACCACAAAGCGCAACTGCCACCAATTGGAGAAACTATGGCGCGCCACTAAGAACCCCGCAAACAAAGCAGTTCACAAAACAGCCCTCAGCAACTATCCCCAGCACATCAAAGAAGCCAAGAAAGCAGCCATCACCACCTGCATCGACTCCGCGGCCAACCACACAAAGGAACTCTTCAAAATAGTGAGGGCCCACTCGTCCCTGCCGGCTCCCCGCCTCTTGCAGGAGCCGACATTGTTTTCAGACAGAGGGAGCTGCTAAAAAAACAGCTCCCTCTGTCTGAAAGCAATTCTGCTCCTCTTCCAGCAACCAAGTTTGCTGTAACTTGGCTGGAGTGGTAAAGCTCCCGCCAAGCCACAGCAAACAGCTATGTCCTGGGGTGGGCACCCCTGGACATAGCAGGAGTCAGCCCTGAGGGGTGGCGGTCCACAGAGCCATCTATGGCTAATGAGGGGGTCCGCGTGGCCCCCCTCCTTTCTTGGTTATAGGGCCTGCCCCGGGGATGTAGCAGTCTCTTGGGCCAAAAACGGCCCGGGAGGTGGGCCGCGAGGCCGTTCTCCCATTTTAAAACAAAGAAGTTGGCCCCAGGGAGGTAGTGATCCCTGTGGTCCAGGGGGGGGCCCTAAGGCCTCCCCATTACAATTTGATCATGACCCTGTGGAGGTGGTGGTCCCCGGGGGGTCTGAGAGGGTCCCCCATAACAATGCATAAGCCCCGGGGAGGTGGTGGTTCCCGGGGCACGGTGGGTCCACCAGGCCCCTCCCGATTTATTTTTGGAATGTGGCTCTGGGGAGGTGTTGGTCCCCGGGGCTCAGGGTGGTCTGGGGGAGGGTCCGAGAGGCCCCCCATTTGATAATAAATAAGCCCCGGGGAGGTGGTGGTTCCCGGGGCATTAATAAGCCCCACGAGGTTGAGGGTCCATGCGCCCCCCCTCCTTTATTTACAAAATGCACCCAGGACCTGCTCCACCCGGGGGCCGATTACTACAGAAGCACAGGAGCCCGCACTTCTTTTCAAAAAATATTTTGGCGGGAGCCGCAGATCCATTGCTGCTCCTGGCAAAAATTAAACAAAAAAAATGCTTTTTTGCCATGCGGGCTCCCTGTGGGGACCCCCCGTCTAGGGTGTTAGGGCATTCCTACCCTACCCTCTCTTCTTTTTTTTTAAACTTTTTTTCTGGGACTCAGCTCAAGCAGAGTCACAAGATGGCAGTCTTTTTGATTCTGCTAGTAGTCGAGTGATACAGTACGCAGCTGTTCATCAATTCATATATCATTCAAATGGCACATGCTAGTCATTCGCTTGTGCCATTTGAATGATGTACGGGGGGCTCCCTGAGGCCTAGAATATCTCAGGGATGGGTGTGTTCAGCCCCCCTCCCCGTACAGAATTGTGAGGGGATCTGTGCTACCACGGTCCCTTTTAATTTAATTAGAGGCCCTGGGGGGATGGGGTCCCCAGGGCCTTTTTATAGCTTAGAGAGAGGGGTCGCGCGGCCCCCCTCCCCTTTTTTAATACATAGGGCCCATGGGATGGGGTCCGTGGGGCCTAATAGACTTGGGGAGGAGAGGACTCGTGCCCCTCCCTTTATCAACTACTTGGCCTTTTTAATAATATGCAGCCCGGGGGATAAGGTCCCTGGGGCCTAATAAGGCTCGGCAAAGGAGGCCATGCGGCCCCCTCTCTCCTTTATAATGTAATGTTGGCCTGGGGGATAAGGTCCCCGGGGCCTAATAAGTATTAGGGACGGGGGCCACGTGGTCCTTCTCCCACTTTAAAACCCAAAAAAATGGACAGCCCTGGGGGATGGCTCAGGGCTAAAGGAGGGTGGGGGGTGTGTGTGTGGCCTCCCTCTCCTTCTAAAAGTGGATGGCCCCGGGTAATGGGGACCTGGGGCCTAAGAAGGTTCAGGGATGGGGGCCACGTGCCCCCCCCTTTAAAAAAATAAAATAAAATAATGAAAGGCTCTGGTGGATGTGGGTGCCGGGGCCTAATAGGCTCGGGAGGGGGGATGCATGCCCGCCTCCTCTGTTTATTTGTATTTGGTCCTGGGGGATAAAGTCCCTGGGGCCTTTGAAGGCTTGGGGAAAGAACTCCCCTTTACATTGGAATTGGCCCCAGGGATGAGGTCCCTGGGGCCAATTAGGGGTTGTGAAGGACTGTGCAAAATGGTCTTGGCTGCCTGAGGGGAGTTTGACGTAGGGCCTGATTGCAAGCCAGGTCTTGCGACCAACCACACGTTGCGTACAATGAAAGGCGGTGGGCAGCGTGGGATTAGCTGCCTGCGGGGGGATTGGCTGCCTCCGGATTGGGTGGCCACAGGGCTTGGGCACAGGCCAGGCCCTGTAGCCAACCCCCTGCAGCCAACCTCCTTCAGCCAACCTCCTTCTGTGCATAGTCAAACGCTGTGTGCAGCTTAGAGTAGCCTGCCTGTGGGGGGCGGGAGAGCTTGCCGCAGGGCCTGGCCTGTGGCCAAGCCTTGTGGGCAACCCCCCCCCCGCTGAGCACAGCAGAAGGTAATAAAATATTTCTTTACATTAAAAAAAACCAACTAGAAATTCACTGAAAAAACAAAGGTTAAAGTAATGTTATAGTTAGGTCTGATAAATACATCTGTTTTTACTTATATTTTTTTAAACTTAGAAATTCATTAAAAGCCAAAGGTTAAAGTAATGTTATAGTTAGGTGAATATGTCCTTAATAACATTAATGGTTTGAGCTAAAAAGAAAAGACACAGAAATTCAACAGTTATAGTTAGCACAACTAACTACAACTTGTGCCCTTGTCATGCACTGCTTATGACCTCACATATCACTCATGACATGTTCTATGACATCACTGATGATAACACTGCTGACATTAGCCAATGAGTGTTCTAGTTTATTTTATACTTAACATAGTGATAGGTAACTACCTTACTTTGGACTGCCTGCATCCAGCTAATGGGTGCAAGTTTTTACAAAACGCATGTGCTCCTAATGCACCATAGGTGTGTAGAGGTATTGAACACGTTATAAATCTTTGAATTGAAGAGTAACTCTGTGTGGAGATGACAGTTGATGACTTATGACTATATGTTCCACTCAAGCTTTTTGGTTCTGCAGAAGAGTCTAACAGGGCATAGATTCTACGTAGTAGATACTAAGTATTGTAAGCAGCCTTGAGTAATTAGACAGAATCGTCTCAGCATGAAAATGTCTACATTACATAGAAGACTGTGCACACCAGGTACTAACTTATGTACATGTTCGTCTTTTGCTTCAGAAGATGAGCTATCTGTAAAGTTTTCACCACAGTATGAAGGCTGCAGGTAGTATGATCTTTAGCACCTTTAGACCTTGGTTACTTTAAGTGAATAGTGTCCTTTTCGACAAGTTTTGCATTGAGTGTACACTGTTCTTAGTAGATACATTTTAATACTGTGGTGTATTTCTCATGAGAGTTTCACTGTCTTTAAACAGTGTCCCCAGAGAGTTAACACTGTTTACAGTACCCACTTTTCTACTTATATCAACTTAATTTCTCAATGTAGCTTCAGTAACTGAGGGGTTTGATACAGATAAAAGTTATCCGTAGTAGGGCATTCATTTTGGAAGAGACGTTGAGTATCTTGAGGAACTTGGTTTTCTCTGAACAGTTGTAAACAGATTGAACACAATTTGCAGTAGGGGTTGCTCATCAATCTGTGGTTAATTGTTAATATGACCTGAACTATCCATGTGCAACACAATGTATGTTATATCATCAATGTTGAACATAACACATGCTTGCTACACCTAAGGGAGTTGTAAATATGATGGCATTAATGAAGCTTCATATTATTCTAAGCAATTTTTGCTTACTTTCGGGTCTCTAATACCATTCTAGTTTAAAGAGCATTGTGTGCAAAAGAATCTTGGATGATTTCATCAGTGTTGTCATCAATGATGTCATTTGAGATATCAGTGATGTCATAAATGATGTCATAGAATAGAACATGTAATGAATGATGTAATATGTGAGGTCATAAACAGTGAATGGCGTGGCACAAGTTACAGTTAGCTCTGCTAACTATAACTGGTGAATTTCTGTGTTTTTTTTTGTATGTTAATGTTATCACTGACTTATTCACCTAAGTATAGCACTACTTTAACCATAGGTTTTTTTAGTGGACGCACAAACACACACAAGCGCACACACATACCCACCCACACACACCCACACGAGTGCGCGCACACACCCACCCCCGCAAGGATGAAGGAAACTATATAGGTCCTTAAATGTGACATTAAGAGCAGTAAATCTGTATATACCTATGTAACTGACCTTCATTCTTGTAGCAAGATATTTTTGTGCACCATATTCTAACAGCAGAAGGGTCTTAAGCAGATTGGATGGGTCCTGATGCCATTTTTTGCTTTCTGTACCGATGTATCTAAGTATTTCCCTGCCTGCTTGTCCTCTCTGGGAGGGAGCTGCTAATAAATCTGGCACAAGAAATCCATGCATAGCAGACAGCATGTCGTTAATCACCGTCATAGCTACAGCAACCGCGCTGTCACCGCTCTGTAATGAGAAAGGCAACATGATTCTAAAGCTATGGGGCATTGGTCGAGGGAGCAGAACCTTGGAACAGAGAGACCCTGGTGGAAATTGTGGTCATCCAGTGGAGACCTCCTTTCAAGTGAGGTTGCTAGAAACAAAACTGTTGGAGGAAGCTTTAAAGGCCTGAGATAGAACAAAGGCATGAGAAACGTATCCAGGAGCAGACTGACCAATGCCTGGTCCTTGAGCTGCAGCAAAGCCTCCAGCACTGGCTGCCTCCTAATTTATGACCTTTTCACTACAGGCAATCACCCCTGGACCTGACAACTCATACAGTGCTACAATGTGTCACACAATATCGGTTCCCTTCACATGATCACCCAGTGGGGAGCCAATATCACACTGTGGCAAGAAAGATGAGCTGGAAATCAAGCTCGTCTTTCAAGGTTTTGAACACCCGAAGTCCATTAAGGGTTGTGAAACCACCCGAGGACACTGGCACGAGCCTCAGCAAGGTGTTTTGTTTTGTTTTTTTGGAGGGTGGAGGCAACGGTGGCTCTTAGATACTTCTCGTAATGAGGGCCCACCCCCTTTGCACAGGTGAAATTGTTTTCCAGTAGTTTTTTAGTTGGCAGTTCTGCACTTTACTTCCTTTCTCACCTAGCCATGGGCTTGATCAGTAGTGTGTTGTGCTCTGCCTTTCCTAAAGATTCAAATGCTATTAAGGAGGCTTGTTTGGATATTGAGAGGGGGTGGTGTGAAGGGAGGCAAAGAGTCCTCAGACAGGTACATGGTCACTATATCACATGACAAATATATTGCAACCACTAAATAAACCCATCCTCCACATCGCATAGTAAGCCTTGTATAAATAAGTGAACGTGAAGCTAAGAAACATTTTTATCTACTTACCCAGTGATATAGTGGATGTTTTTTTATGTATATCGACATTTGCACCCGTGATAGAGAGACATACAACCTCAAGGGGGGATCTATTACAGACCATTTTTCTAGTTTGCGAAATTGCATGTGAATGAAAATGCTGCAGCACTTAGTCCTGTTTTTTTGTGGTTTTAGGGACAGGGGTCCCAAGCATGATATACGAACAATGTGCGGCACAGCTCTGTGCATTTATCTAGCCTGACAACCTGCTAACCCACTGGAGATGCTTCACAATTCAAAGGAGGTTCTCGATAGAAGAGCTGAGGCTCTGCTGAAAGGTTTATCGACCCTCTGTTGAGGTTGACTACCAACCTCTCAGACCATGCTATGAGGTGGTTGGTGGCAAGTGATTGTAGTTTCATAGGTAGACACATTTTCCCTCTCACCTGATGTCAAAGCTGTGTACTTGACCTGTCCTCAAAAATCCCATCAATCCTCCCTAACCGGGGTTCTTCAAAGGCAAACAAAAAGCAGCTCTGGCAAAAATGCTCAAACCAACCCCACTTTCTTTGTCTTCTCACGCAAACTCTCTAGCCATCCATCTATTTTTTCTGTCTTGCGATTCACCCTCTCTGATTATTTTATCTCTACCTCCCCACTCCCGCTCTTTCTCTCTCTTGAGCCCTCTCTGTGCCTTCTGCAAATAACTTCGGTGAGCTGGGGAAAGTGGCAGAGGCATCGGGAGTGGACCTGGGCTTCCAGAACCAGTCTCCAAGGGTTCCAGCCCATCGGGGAAATGCTTGGTGGAATAAAAGGCCTGTCCGGTCAGCCCTGAGTCTTGTCTGTTCTTGAATATGTGTTTGTTTCATGTGCTGTGGATCAGATGTCTATTTGGGAGTCGCACAGGAGGGTGGTTCCTCTAGAGCCGTGGTACTCATAGTACGGCCCGCGGCCCGGCAGGCCTTCCTTGGCGGCCCGCGGACCTTGCAGGTAATGTACCCATGGCACCCCAGAGAGAGAGAGAGCGGAGACAGAGCAGGGAGAGAGAGCGGAGAGAGAGAGTGGAGAGAGAGACAGTGGAGAGAGAGAGTGGAAAGAGAGTAGAGAGAGAGACTGACTGATTGAGAGACTGAGATACTGACTGACAGAGAGAGAGAGACTGACTGAGAGAGAGAGACTGACTGACTGAGAGAGAGACTGACTGAGAGAGAGACTGACTGAGGGAGAGGCTGACAGAGAGAGAGAGACTGACTGACTGACAGAGAGAAAGACTGACTGACTGACAGAGAGAAAGACTGACTGAGAGAGAGAGACTGACTGACAGAGAGAGAGACTGACTGACAGAGAGAGAGACTGACAGAGAGAGACTGACTGACAGAGAGAGAGATACTGACAGAGAGAGAGACTGACTGACATGAGAGAGAGACTGACATGAGAGAGAGACTGACAGAGAGAAAGACTGACTGACAGAGAGAAAGACTGACTGACAGAGAGAAAGACTGACTGACAGAGAGACTGACTGACAGAGAGCGATTGACTGACAGAGAGAGAGAGAGACTGGCAGAGAGAGACTGACAGAGAGAGAGAAAGACTGACAGAGAGAGAGACACTGACTGACTAAGAGAGAGAGACTGACTGACTAAGAGAGAGAGACTGACAGAGAGAGACTGACTGACTGAGAGAGAGACTGACTGACAGAGAGAGAGATACTGACAGAGAGAGAGACTGACTGACATGAGAGAGAGACTGACAGAGAGAAAGACTGACTGACAGAGAGAAAGACTGACTGACAGAGAGAAAGACTGACTGACAGAGAGACTGACTGACAGAGAGCAATTGACTGACAGAGAGAGAGAGAGACTGGCAGAGAGAGACTGACAGAGAGAGAGAAAGACTGACAGAGAGAGAGACACTGACTGACTAAGAGAGAGAGACTGACTGACTAAGAGAGAGAGACTGACAGAGAGAGACTGACTGACTGAGAGAGAGACTGACTGACAGAGAGAGAGATACTGACAGAGAGAGAGACTGACTGACATGAGAGAGAGACTGACAGAGAGAAAGACTGACTGACAGAGAGAAAGACTGACTGACAGAGAGAAAGACTGACTGACAGAGAGACTGACTGACAGAGAGCGATTGACTGACAGAGAGAGAGAGAGACTGGCAGAGAGAGACTGACAGAGAGAGAGAAAGACTGACAGAGAGAGAGACACTGACTGACTAAGAGAGAGAGACTGACTGACTAAGAGAGAGAGACTGACAGAGAGAGACTGACTGACTGAGAGAGAGACTGACTGACAGAGAGAGACTGACTGACTGAGAGAGAGACTGACAGAGAGAGAGACTGACTGACAGAGAGAGACTGACTGACTGAGAGAGAGACTGACAGAGAGAGAGCGACTGACAGAGAGAGAGACTGACTGACAGAGAGCGAGAGAGACTGACTGAGAGAGAGACTGACACAGAGAGAGAGAGAGAGACTGACTGAGAGAGAGACTGACAGAGAGAGAGAGACCGACTGACAGAGAGACCGACTGACAGAGAGACAGACTGACAGAGAGACAGACTGACAGAGAGAGACAGACTGACAGAGAGAGACAGACTGACAGAGAGACTGACAAAGAGAAAGACTGACTGACTGACTAACCGAGAGAGAGACTGACTGACGGAGAGAGACTGACTGAGAGAGAGACTGACAGAGAGAGAGAGACTTACTGAGAGAGAGACTGACTGAGAGAGAGACTGACTGACAGAGACTGACTGACTGACAGAGAGAGAGAGACTGACTGACAGAGAGAGAGACTGACTGACAGAGAGAGAGACTGACTGACAGAGAGAGACTGACTGACAGAGAGACTGACTGACAGAGAGACTGACTGACAGAGAGACTGACTGACTGAGAGAGAGACTGACAGAGAGAGAGACTGACTGACTGAGAGAGAGACTGGCTGACAGAGAGAGAGAGACTGACAGAGAGAGAGAGAGAGACTGACTGAGAGAGAGACTGGCTGACAGAGAGAGAGACTGACAGAGAGAGAGAGACTGACTGAGACTGACTAATAGAGAGTCTGACTGACTGACTGACTGAGAGAGACTGACTGACTAAGAGAGACTGACTGAGAGAGAGAGACTGACTGACAGAGAGAGAGAGACTGACTGACGGAGAGAGAGAGAGACTGACTAAGAGAGACTGACTGAGAGAGAGACTGACTGACTGAGAGAGAGACTGACAGACTGACTGAGAGACTGGCTGACTGAGAGAGACTGACTGAGAGAGAGAGACTGACTGACAGAGAGAAAGAGACTGACTGACAGAGAGACTGACTGACTGAGAGAGAGACTGACTTGACTGACTGAAAGAGAGAGACTGACTGACGGAGAGAGAGAGAGACTGACTAAGAGAGACTGACTGAGAGAGAGAGACTGACAGACTGACTGAGAGACTGGCTGACTGAGAGAGACTGACTGAGAGAGAGAGACTGACTGACAGAGAGAAAGAGACTGACTGACAGAGAGACTGACTGACTGAGAGAGAGACTGACTTGACTGACTGAAAGAGAGAGACTGACTGACAGAGAGAGAGAGACTGTGATGGAATTGGGGTCAAAGAGTGTATGAAGCTATGCAATGCCTCTTAAGATTGCTATTGTCTGCTAATAAAAATGTATTATCAAAATGTGCTCTTTGTAGTTACATCTGCTTTTGAAATACAGCATTGTCTAATGTTTTGAAACAGGCTTGATTTTTTTTTACTCTAACCCCCCCTCCTCCACCCCACCCCCCCCACTGACCCCACCCCTACCGGTGCGGCCCTTGGCAACAAACCACACTGTAATTTTGGCCCCCGACATAAAGTTTGTGAGTACCCATGCTCTAGAGGATGCTGTCGCCCACAGTGGACATGGACTCGCCTACCACCACGCGGTCTCTCCCACCACAAAACTAATCAAATTCCTGAAGTAAAACATCTGGAAAGTTGCAATGCCATACCAATGGCACATTGTGCACTAAATACATGCTGTTCTTTGTTTAAAGCCCTCCTCTCTCTGATACTGTATCACTGTGGACAGCTGGGGGCAAACACTGTCCCTTCCCTGTACACCCTGGCCCTCTGTTCTCCACTTGAAGCCCACTCTTTCATAGTTGTTTAGGGAGTTGCCTGGCAGCTAGAGTATTGTGACTCACACTGGCAGGAATCTTCAACACTAGGCCAGTTCTGACAAGCCTGACCTCTGCCTGATTCAAGAAAAGCTGGGAAAGGAAAGGACAAGGAAACAATACTAACTTCCTCATGATTGAAGGATTCATTTGATTAAAAAGTCTGCACTTTGGCTGGCTCGTCTTCCCATTGTCTCCAAACCAAGATACATTTGGAGTCCTTTTCATCTGGACTTCAGAAAATTCTGCAGCACCAGCACACACTGAGAGATGATTTACTAGATATAGCCCTACAGCTGTTTCCCTTTGGGGCTAGGGGCAAGCCTGTTTCGGTGGCCTGTTGGAAGCAGACGATACTGAACTACCCAGAGAGGAGCCTGCCCCTAATCAGGAAGAAGACCATCACAAGGCCCATTTGTCAATTCACATGTGAAGGTCGTCATGAGGAAGAGGTGCCCAGGTGCCACTAGGACATTTTGAGGACTAACTAGCGGCAACAGGAGGTACAAGAGCTGCAGAAACCCTTTACGGGATTTGCAACTTTTGTTGGTCTTCATTATTATCCATGATCTGGTCTGTAACGCAAAAGAACTCGAGTCTGTCCCATCTACCCCTGGAGAGACCTGGACCCAGACTTACTAATGCTTTGCACCAGGTTTGTGATGCAAACCCAGCACAAGGTGTTAAGGTGAGATTTACTATCCAACGGAAATCGGGAACAAGGGTTGGATAGAATCCCAAAGGAACAAAGTTGCACCATGTCTTGCTTTGCGTTACTTTGCTTCCATTGGTGGTTCCCATGCAACCACCCATGGGTTTTGACACAAATCCCTAGCTACAAACATTGGTAGACTGGGATTTGCACCAAAATCTTACGCCTCCTTGAGGCAGGCATGACAAGGAGGATTGTTTTCATTTCTCCCTGTTTTTCAAAATCTGCATTGTACAGCACACATACAAACTGGGAAAAGACTTAAAGCATAGTTTTTGTACTGCAAGGTACCCCTTGAGGTGTGGTGCCCTCAGTGGATAATTATGTGGCTATGCTCACTATCAAGAAACCATTCTCCTTACAAAGACTTGAGGCTAATGGAGACTCTAATTGGTCTCCCTCCCTTCCCCAACCCCTGCCCCCAGCACACCCCACCAACCAAAACCCTGCCTACCTAATGAAAGACTTCATGTGAATGGATCTTTGGCTCACTGAACTATCTGAGTTGGGTGGGACCCATGCTTCATTTTGCCTGGTGGAATTCTAAGTCTTTTTGACTTTCGAGACTCCGTGGTATGGTCTCCAAGCACCTGAATTACCCAGCGTTGCACCCGGAATCTCACAGCAACCAGAGTGGAAGTCCGGACATATCCACGCTAGATAGATGGAATTGTGTTTTTTATGGCCCCTCTTCTCCCTCAACTAGGTACAGTAAGCAAACTCTTGTAAACACAGCTAAGGTTCCATTGGAAAACACAGATTGCAAAACCAGCTTTTCCAAATACGCATCTTCCATACTATACCTTACATAAATATCTCTCTAGACAAATATTGAGTAACTTAGTCCAATCCTAATATATATGGGAAGTGAGCTTGAGTATAAATGTAGGTATTATATATAAGTTGGCATTTTGTAGGAAAATATTTAAATGAGGTGGGTGGTGATATTTTCTCCTGAAATTTCAAAATATTTCATGAAAGTTTGCAAAATAACTTTCCTGGCAAAATCTTGTGTGACTCTTTTTAAGTACTTAAAAATTACGCAAATTGCACAATGCATGAATTTCTCATAATATAAAATTAAGGATTTCACAGAGTTCCCAAGCAGAATAAAAATTTCACTAAAGTGTAAAATTTATGTACAACAAGGATTATGGGTCATGTGTACATAAGTTTTGCGATTCACAAACCATTGAAAACTTTGTTTGTGAAATGTAAAACAGCATATTATGATATGCAGAGCCCCTCAATAAAAAACAAACAAATGCATAATGAACCAATTAGTTTTGGTAATTGTAAAATGCGAATTAAAAATTGTGGATACCAAATTTAGACTCTGCAATGTACTAAGTATTCTCAAATAGCGATTTGTCGCACAAAAAAAAAATACATTGACAAAATACCATGAAATTCAAGCGGATGGTTATTATGTGCAAAAATAAAAAATTCATGTAAATGCATTTAACCATCACACTCAAGTAACAGTCTGATGTGTTAAAAGATGATGATGATGGTGATTTTGTGTGGGCATTGTAGACAATCAATAAAGAGGGAGGATCCTAAATAAATTAGCATTTTGCTTTTAATCACAGCAGGGTTTGTGAATGCGAATTCGAAAATGCAACGCATAAAGGTTGTCCATCATGTATTTGAAGTCTGCGCTGCGTAATCACGACGTGTTGGCTTAAATGTGTCGACACATTTCTGTTGTATGGCACACCAAGGCACTACAATCCAAACCAACCACATTAATACTATTAAATAATTTTATGAACGATGGGAACTGACTTTCCCATACCCATTGATCTTAATTAGTAATGTGCCTTCCACTGCAGTGTGTACTGTCATTTTGCACAGTAAAGATTCCCTATACCGACCAATAGTGCAATGGTGATAATGCAGTCAGGGTATACCAGACGATTTCAATAAAAGGTTCCCTGGATGGGGATATATAACAACATTTGAAAAAAATATACAAGCAGTGTTTATTACTACGATACAACATAGATTATTGAGCATCAAAGGTACATGTTATGCTACTGAAACATCCTTACAACCCGACTGAACTAGTGGTCCTGACACATTGCGCATTATTGACAGTCCCTACCATTGATACTGCCCAGTAACCACTGATTGCTCCAAGGTGCCAAAAGCAAGCGTAATAGTGGCATTACCATAAAGACGAATGCTGCAGCTGTTGGTAGTGTAAATTACATTTCTTTTGTGGTAGGTGTAAGCCGACATGGCGTTGATGGTTGGTATAATGAATGAAAATGTTGTGTCAGTCTGTACAATAAATGATAATGCCACTACATAGTGCTAGAGAGTTGAGCCTGGATTATTCAATGGGTTGTCACCGTATCTTATTTCCTTTTTTCTAGTTCCAGGTGGCATTGCCTCAGAGTCGCTTACCTTTACGCCGCTGGAGGACATGATATTCCTGAAGTGGGAAGAGCCGGTGGAGCCCAACGGACTCATCACACAATATGAGGTAAAAGACAAGGATTAGGCAGAAGATGATGACTCCTACATTGTCAAGGACAGGGGCTCTTGTGGTTACTTTGTCAGTTGTGTAAGCAATAGACCTGATTTCCAATACCCTCTTGACCAACGTACGTAATCTTGGGTAAGAGATTTTAGCTTTGCGTACATTCCTGTATCTGACCAAATTGTCTATGTACAAATTGGTTATCCCTTAAGTAAGGGAAGAGTAGCAAACATGCTGGCCCAAAATCTAGGGCACAATCTGCCTCTCCAATTACTGCGAAGGATGGCAGGATAATGTGCTTAAGTTCAATAGAACGTATTGTAGGGAGCCCTCCTCCCACCTTTCCTTTTTGGCCCCACCTTGGAAACCCCACAGTGAAGGTCAGAATCCTTATGGATACGGTCAACAACACCCGGATCAACTGGGCGATCCTGGGATCCAATTGTTGGATGGTTGCTATCTACCTAATACATTACAAAATGGCTACCATGCTTTCAGAGAGTATTGCATTTATGCATTTTAGCTCCCATTTTGTGGTAAACACATGACCATAGGAAATCATGCACATCACTGCCGGCTTGTAAGCTTCAAGGAAAACACAAAAATGCTACTTCTGCTGTTCTCTAGCTCACGCCTCGCTGGTGCTTGTTGCTTTATTTTATTGTGGAGAAGAGGCATTGCTGTGTTTGTATTAACCCAGTACTAAGGGATCAGGTACCAGCCTTAGCCTTTGGTTCACTGATTGTTGAACCATACTGCTGTGGGGATGCTGCTCAGCATCTTCCTTTGCAGCAGCTACCTTGCTACCTTTGTGTTCTTTCTTAGGGAGACAACAGCTGCAGGCAAATGATCTGACATCCCACTGAATAACTTTACAAGTTTGGCTTGTAGAAAGGATAAATAAGGGCTGTAGCTTTCTATTTAAACTTTCACCCCAGCAACGGGTGCAGGTTCTTGATAATCTTCCTCAATTCTTTGCTGCCTTAGTTCCCTCTTCCACATATCAGCCCCATTTTATTTTATTAGGCCTGACGTGGTACAAGTTTGGTTTTGTGTATGGAGGAGACGGATGTGGCATGTCAGGGAGGGGTCTCTAAGTATATTGCCCTTACTCTTCCTTCCTGTCTCCTTCCCCAGAAACACGTCCTGCGCGCATTGATCTCTTTTCACTGTGCCCTTTCCTCGCGGTGATCTAAAAGTGTCTCTGCTGAGCACTTTTGAGACACCTCTCCTCACAGGTCAATTACAGCTGAACACCTCAGCCCACAGTTGCACCTATATCCCATGCACTATGGATTCTCTTCCAGTTACTGCAGCCACTCCTGCCTGGAAAGCCTCACTCCACCAGAACCTCTTCTTACTCCCAACTCCATAACAACAGCAATATGTGCCTTCAGGTACTCTTGCCCGCCCATATCACAATTGTACTCTACACATTCCTATATACCTATATCACCCCTCCCCTGGTGCAACCCCCTTCTCTCTCCACAATGTATTTGTGCTATTCCTTTGCCCAGGACTGGATCAACCTTTTTTCCTTACAGGGGCAATCCAGCGTACTCCCAGCGTACTCCCCTGGTGTGACACTAGCCAACAGTCTAGTCTTGTATTCCCCCAGAACTAGCCCGAGGTGCACCTTAGGATGGCCTTTGACACCCTTTTGGCCTTTGACACCCTTTTGGCAGCCCTCCCACTTGAAAATCCGGAGAGATTAGCAGTCTCTCATCCCTGTTTTCCAAGAATAGGTCCTCTCCTCTCACCCCACTGGGGTCACTGTCCTCTACTCCATTATACCAACTCCAGCAGCTTGGGTCTTGTCCCCCGCTATAGGCACAAACAGTTGGATAAAGGACGTCCATGAATAAACCTCCACTATCGTTCTCAATCCAAATAACTGACTAATATATCCACCACTCAAATTACTTTCATATTTCACTATACTAGTTCACCACTAATCCTTTATGGGTTCCGGAGTAGCGTGCTACTCGCCGAAAAAGCACATCAATCATTAGGGGTAGCAAGCGTTATGTGATGCAAACCCTTTTCCCTCTTCTATCCCTCCGCTGTCCTTCTCAATCCAAATAACTGAATAACATATCCACCACTCAAATCACTTTCATATTTCACTATACTAATTCACCACTAATCCTTTATGGGTTCCGGAGTAGCGTGCTACTCACCAAAAAAAGCGCTTCAACGTCTCGTCCGGGGTAGTAAGCACTATATAAATGCAAAAACAATACAATACAATACTCTTAAAAACCAGCTGGGAGGGGCTAAGGAGTTCTTCGCTGTCAACATGGCCGTCCTACCTTCCCTCACACATTTGTGAAAAGACCTGCTGCAGCAGTGCCCCTATTCCAGCTCATCTAAAGGTGTTATTGAATCTGTTTCAGGCACCTCATCCCCCCCTCATCTCCCTTCCCCGTCATACTCCTCCACACTATCCGAAATGAACCCTTCCCACGTTATAATGGATTGACCTGTCACATACACCACCCCCAGGTGCATAAACCCACCCCACATGCTTCACCTGTCAGCATGCCCTTTCATAAACCATCATAAGTTCCATGCCACCCCACTGCGCCTTCGTCCTCTCCTCCCACAGTAAGATGCATCCCGCTGGGAATACCGGATGTAAATGACATGCAAGCGCGGGCTCTGATTGTTTCCTTCTATAGGTGACACACATGGACCCCGAGACACCACTTAGAGGCTCCTCGCAGCCATGGCAGCACCCTGGATATGCCACTTTACCAGGCCTGCCGCAGGCATTTCCACTCTTGTCCTTTTCTTTGTTGTTCCAACACGTTTCCAATTAAAATCTGTGGCAGATCGGGTGCCAGCCCCCATCTCCCCGTTCACCCATTTGATTTATGGCGGCTGTCGCTTCTGATCACCTCCGCCCCCTCGTGCTTTTCTCTTCATTATGAGCCATGGGTAGTGGCAGCTTTTGAACAGAGCGGCGCCGCGCGCCCCGGATTTGCATCAGATTACGGTGGCTTGTTAGGTTCAGGAAGTGTGAACTGCTCCATTAATCTCGCTCTACAGGCGCGGCGAGCCGACATTTTATAGGCCAGCAGCTCATCATTATTCCAAAAATCGCGAAACTCCTGATTGAGTAAGCCGACGTGGCTCATGATATTCCCCTCAAGTGGGATGAAGCAGCACAGCTCCGTACAGCTCGCCTGCTGCGCTGCGCAATGAGAGAAGGCGGAGCATAGGACATGCATGATTCTTCTCATGTTAACTAATAGGGTTACTAGGAATTGCACTGATGAGCATAAGGTCCTGCAGGGTGACATGGGGAGCTTGCACGGTGTGGCATTAGAAAGGCCGGTAAACAGTTCACAAGGCCAGACAAGTCTTTTCAGTTGACACAGAACACGTGACAAATGAATTTTGTCTGACTGTGTCCTTGCTCTCTTTCAATTTTGTCTACCTTAAGCCGTTTGGAATCGTAGAAAGTGCTAAGATTTCTCAGAGTTTAAAACCTTTACCGTTCACGTTTCAGCCCTCCATATTTCTAAGTGTCCCATTGTGATGATTGTCCTGGCCGGTTGATATAGTTGTGTTCAAGACTTGTATCATAAGCTTTGTTCCTGATGACGAATAGGACAGCTGCACCCTGCCTATGCAAGGTCCAGAATGTGATTGTGTGGAAGAGGTTTCCAGAAGCACCTACTTACTACAGCTTTTTATGTCAACAAACAGCCATGGAAGAGCTTGTCAGGGGCTTCTGATCTTTAACAAAAAAGAAAGGGCAGGTCAATGCAGGCCCTGTCATAGCTCCAGTGCAGCCAGGCTGCAAAAGTCTACTCGCTACCAGAGGTAAAACTAAGTTTCTTCACTTTCTGGAGTTATGGGTTTTGCTAATTTGCAAAATTGTACGCTTTGCCACGTTTCTGTGGAAATCAAGACTTTTCCAACAGGTTATGTCGCGTAAGGGAAACTTGGAGGAAAAAATCCTGCATATATTTTGGATTGTGCATGGAAAAGCTCTGAAAAAGTTAAACCTGCAGTGAAAACGTCTGCATACGTCTTGCATCTTGGAAAAAATTAGAGTGATCATTATATTGCAATGCAGTGAAAATTATCGTACAATGCTCAGGAAACTTTGAATGTTTTCCCTACTAACACATGGAAACTGCTCACGGTGAGTGTTCTCAGGAGGTGGGTAGGTTCTATGACATACAGGGTACCTGGGATCACATTTGGACGCGGTCTGGAGTTTTAATCCCCACTTAATGGGTTACAGCCAAGCAACATTTGAAGGTTTCTATGCTTGTGCAGATTTTGCTCACTGCAAACTATGGCAAATTCCACCTGATCCCCCTCCAATAGCAGACACTGCAGGATTTTCTGCAGTGGCTACAATTGGAGTGCTGGGATCTCCATTCCCTGAGAAGGATCGGAGTTGCCTTTAATCAGCAAATTGCTGAGCTGTTCCAATTGATTTGTCTGGACTTCAAAGGTCAGACCAACCATTCCAATTTAGATGATAGGCATATTTCTTTCTGAATTAATGTTATTGTATGTTTGTAGCTTGCAACTGGCACATTCAAATATTTTAGACCAGATACGAAGGTGGAAGGTTTCTTAGTGGGACAGTGGGGTGTGGGGGAGTAAGTCATGACCACTGATTCTGCCCCCAGTCCTATGGGCCTTTGAAGAGCACCAGCATGTGTAAAATGCCCTGATTTTTCTATAGCCTTGTTTTTTTTCTATCTGACCTTGTTTGGTTACTATTGCGATTCCTGTATTTGAAGCCTGTTAGGTGAAAATTATGCTTCTGTATCTGTGCTACTGTACAATTTTGTGGACTAGAGCCACAGCTGCAGCCTAATCCCTCTCTGGAGAATACTCGCTGTAAGAAATTGGGTTGTTGTTTGACTGGGGTGTGAGCCCTGGTCAAGCGGCAAAGGCAGTCCTTGTCAGGGTGCGGCACAAGCCAACCCTAAATTAACCTGTGCTCAATCCTCTGGTAGCTGGGCACAGAGCAGTCAGGCCTAATCCAGAGGCAATATGCAAAGTATTTGTGCAACACTTCAAACGGCAATAAAGTGAAAACACCACACAAAATAGGATCCCACACCAAGTTAGAAAAATAAAGTGATCTTTAATAAATAAAACAAGACCAATACGACTAACATCCAAACAGTAGAACCGGAGATATGCAATTTTAAAGATTTCAGTTACAAATAGCACCAAAAAGCACAACGTGCCGACTGTGGAGATCTGGTCGCACCCGAACGGGTCAAAATTACAAGCTCAGGCTGACTGCGATGGAGCGTGGGCTGGCTTAGGGGACCCAGTCAGGTCCGCTGAACAGAGTGCCTTAAATTTTGGTTTGCAGAGCGTTGCGAGGATCCGCGCCGAAGATGTGTCGCGCAGCTGAAGCGATACATCGGTTCTGCGATTTGGCGAAGCTGCAATACGATGGCAGCATTGCTGTCTAGCATCCCACCGATGTGGCTTGCGATGTGAAGCCTGGCATTGAGAATGCGACGTGCAGTCAGGGTGATGAGTCGATTCTGAGGAGCTGTGAGGTTGCGGCGTGGAGTCCGCCATCGAGGCGGCCGTCAACGAGGGATGCGAGGGCCTGTACTGAGGATGTGTCACACAGCAGCGGTTCTGAAGGCGTTTCGGGCTGTGGAAGTGATGCAGGTCGTTACGACGTGTCCAACCCATGCAGCGGCGGAGATGCTGCAATTCTTCTTGGGGTTGCACCACGCAGCAGAGGAGATGCGTCAGTTCTGCTGGGTCCATAGAGGCTGGCAGAGCACCTTAAGCCCACTTCCAATGGTCCAGAACTGGGGTGGCACCACTTGGCAGGGTAGACTCACAGATGGCAGAGTCCAGGTACAGGTGCAAGGTGTAAGGTTGTTGGAAGCCTGTTGTGTCCCTGAGGCTTCAGATCAGGAGGTCAGCCAACTAGCCCTTGGTGTCACTCTGGGTTCTAGAGATGCAGGTCCAGTCCTTCTCACCCAGGCAAGAGGGTAGCTGGTCAGCACAGCAGGACAGGAGTCCTCCAGAGTGACAGTCCTTTCAGCAGCTTTGCAGTCCTTCTTAGCAGAGTATCCACAGGTCCTTAAGTGTACTGAAGTGGTGGTATCTTAGGTCCAGTATTTATACCCAGTTGTGCCTTTGAAGTGGAGAGAAGCTTCCTGAGGCATGCCTTTCAAGTGCACAGGTGCCCTGCCTTCCTGGCCCTGACTCCAGACTAACTACAGAGGGTATGCAGCCCTTTGTATAGAGAAATGACAAAGCCTATTCAAGTGTAAATGAGGCTGGGTCTAGCTCCTCCCTCCCTGCCAGCGATGGCCCATCCAGTCACACTTAAGCCCCTCATTGTGTGTGGCTGTCTAGGAGAAATACACAAAGCCCAGCTGTCAGCTACACCCAGTCATGTGAACCAGAGGATGACTGCTGGCTCCAAGTGGCTAAGGCAGGAAAAAAGCCAACTTTCTAAAAGTAAAATTTTTAAAGTTGTAAATAAAAATCTAACTTCACCATAGGTTACTGTTTTTCATTACAATTCCAAAGACACCAAACATGAACTGATCACCTGTTCCCATTTTGAAATTACACTCATAAAATGTAATAAGGTAACTCCAATGTTATCCTATGGGAGGTAGTGAAAAACGACTGTAGGATCTTTTCATTATCATTACCAGGAAATGTACAACGTAAAAGTACATGTCCACCTTTTTAAATACACTGCACCCTTCCCTCTGGGCTGTTCAGGGCCTACTCTAGGGGTGACTTATATGTATTAAAAAGGAAGGTTTGGGCCTGGCGAAAGGTTTATTTTGCCAGTTCAACATAGCAGCTTAAAACTGTACTTTCAGGCTGAGACATGTTTAAAGTGCTACTTAAGTGGGTGTCACAATCAGGGCTGCAGGTCCACTAATACAATTTAAGTTCCCGGCCCTTGGCACAGGTAATGCCACTTTACTCGGAACTTGCAAGTAAATTAAATCTACCAATTGGGTAGAAGCCAATTCCACCATGTTTTAAGGTGAGAGCACAGGAACTTTAGTACTGGTTAGCAGTTGTAAAGTGCACAGAGTCCTAAGGCCAGTAAAAAGGAAGTCAGCAAAATGGAGGCTTGAAGGCAAAAAGTTAGGGGCAAAACCACAAAGAGGAATCCAGGTCTAACACTCACTAATCCTACACCGCAAGAATTGATAATAATTTGAAATTAACTTTCTTTAGACTGCATTTTTATTTGTTAGGGTGTTCTTCCACATGTGATGTCACATTTGGATTAACTTTCAGTTATTTTAGTTGCTTTCTGGTGTATTTTAAGATAGGGGGTAACAGTTTCGATTTTTTCTGAAGATAGCCAAAATTCCCTGTTTCATTCATGAGGATACGTCATTTATATTATTATAGTGGTCACATGACGCCTTGTGCGAGCAAAGGCGGAGCTGTATGCTAAGCTACTAGAAAAATGAAATGATATGAGGGATCTGGGGGTGGGGGAGGTCCTACTTCCACTGTAAGCCAAAAACAGTTGAAACTTCCCAGGATTGTGATCCTCAGCCCAAAAAACAGAATGTGGAGAGTTCAGCTTTTTTGCCACCTATCTTGGGCAACAACAAAATGCCCTTCACGCTACTCAACCCAGGGTGACCTGAAACCTATAATGTCTCCCAGCCAGTTTGAGTGGTTATAAACCATCCCCTCAGGTTTGGCGCATTGCCTCGTGCACATTGGGGGCGGGGGTAGGAGCTGAGTGGGGTGCCATGTTGGGTGATCGGATGGAAGTTGGGATGTGGAATTCTGGCCCCAAGGGGCAGGAATTCTGTTTAGTGTGAAAATGAGAAAAGTGATGAACAGAGACCCAGTTTCACAGTTCTAATTCGCCAATTCCAGCAAATCTGAGTGTCTTTCTTAAACATATTTTTGTTTCTTGGGACTTTCACTTTTACTATTTTCAAGGAAGTTTTCTCATTTACACTCTGGCCATGGCCTGCTCCTCATCACTCTGTATTCCAGCAGTGCAGCCTTTGGACTGCAGATTCTCACAGGCCATCCTCCTGGGAACTTAATCCGTTGCCCTCCCTCTCAGTGGAATATTTGAGTAATACATTTGTAGGGGTGTATTGGCCTGCTTTATAGAATTTATGCAGGTTTATCTGAGCGATTGGTAGGACTGTAGAATGGTTAGTGACAGTTCAGGTAGAAACTGATATCTGACTGGCTTTGCTGCAGTCCTGTGAGCCTATTGGCTCTTGTTCCTTTCATTTCTTTAAAACCTGTAAAAAGCTAAGATTTAGTTACACATACTACTATAGAGTATCTCTCCCCTGTTTATCGTGTATAGCTGTTGCCCGGGATGATGAGTGTGTGTGTATGGGGGGGATGGGGGAGAGTTAGATGGGTGGGATGAATTTGATTGGTGTAACTCAGGTTGTGTGTTTTTTGTGAGCATACACCTCTTTTCAGTAGAATCGAAGAGGCGTTGAGAACGGGCAGTCCTTTGTGGTATTTATCTTGCTGGGGCAAAGTAGTCTGAAATGGTTGGTCTGTCTGGGAGAGAGGTGACAATGGTGGGTCAGCTATGGCCAGCTAGAATTAAGGTGCTAAAGTAGTCTGTGTTCATATCCCCATCTCCGCAGATCAGCTACCAGAGCATTGAGTCGACAGACCCAGCAGTGAACGTGCCAGGACCCCGACGCACCGTGTCCAAGCTGCGCAACGAGACCTACCACGTCTTCTCCAACCTGCACCCAGGCACCACCTACCTCTTCTCTGTGCGAGCCAGGACTGGCAAAGGCTTTGGGCAAACAGCGTTAACGGAAGTCACCACCAATATATCAGGTACGTGCAGTAGTCAGTGGAGCCATGCTCAGTGTTCACAGTGAACTGAGGGCTCAAACTATACACATAGAAGCATATTGTTCAAGATCCGTCATGAATCTTGGGAGGGCGGTGCAAGCCCTTCCACGACGCGACTAGCTCCACTTGTGGGGTTGCGTGGAACACAGAGACTAGATTATGGAGATCTTAGTGCAGGGGCGGGGGTCGAGCTCTGTGAAAAGAACTGCTGCTGAAATGAGCATTGGAAATTAGACACACGCTGACAAGGCATCTCTTATGTGAGAGTCCAGATTTTAGATACTGGTTTGAAGGACTATGAATAACACCCCTACAACCTGTAGCATCTAATTGACGTGTGTTTAGATGGTCATTGAAGGTATTTGAATACTCCCTCTCCCCCACCCGGTCTTCACCGATGGTCCATCCATACTTATGCACACTCATGCAGTCACTGTGCTACAGAAGGAGTTTATTTGCATATTTCCTCTAGAGCCCACACGCACCCCTTATGCTGCCTGTAAGACTACAGGTAAATGAGTAAATCTGATAACTTTATCAGGCCTACGGCACGACTGTAAGCCAATAGTTAGCAAAGCACTGCCACCTCAACGTCATATCCATATTGTCTCTCCAATCTACATTAACCATCAGAAAAGGTACCTTAGATTTACCATACACCAGTTCAGAGTGCACTGCATCAAAGACACATATATGGAACTCTGAAGTAAAGTGATGGACAACTGTCCACCCCAGCAGAATGGAACCAAAGACCTTCAGCATAAGCGACCTCACACTTAGATTAAAACAAGATCTAGCCCTTCTTGTGTCAAATGTAATCCATCAATAAATCATACACTAGCTTATTTTACCCTCGCCAGACATTTGTCAGTATGACTCCCCGCTAAACAAAAAGAAACACAACCAAATATAATGCCAACAGACCACCTTGAGCCCAGTCAGTGCGAATCCCAGAGCTGTGAATGGCACTCACAGTCCGAAAGCATTAGGCACCATGGAAACTGTAGTAAAGCTCAGTTCAAATGGTACATAACATAGCAGCCTAATTGGATAAAATAACATTAAGCCTCTTGTATTGATTGCCTCTAGCTGTTTGTGAAGAAAAACACATTTGAAAAGGGGAGCTGTGTGTTAGTTGTTTCGCAGAGACCCTTTTTTTCAGGCTCTTAAGACATTGATGGTCCCTGAGGAAGCCGGCGGAATTGCTGCTCTCAACAGTAGTGTCAAGCACTGCTAATTACTCGTAGCTTCAGCCATTACAGACCACAGAAGGTTATTGCTTTTACAAAAGGTAATTTACATGGAGGGTTTAAGAGATTACATGACAGAAATAACACATTTAGTGGATTGCCTTGTGAGGCCAGTGGGTCTGAGCTTAACAAAGACAGCAAGCACCAGAAGACGATTCCTCAGCAAAAAAACACCAGTACTCTTAAAAATGGAAGCAATACTGCAGAGTCCACAAGAGACTCAAAGGCATTGTACGCACATACAACGGGAAGGGTGATAAATCCAACCAGAGGGTGCAGAAACAGGGATCCATTCTGACTGGTGGATCACAGCAAACATGAATTGTTTCTTGTTTAGTGCCAGCAGCTTAGAAGTGGCACAACTGCTTCAGGTAAGGCTGCCGCTCTAGACTGCCATGTGATGGCTTCCCGGTAGTCTGGCCCTCCCGGGACCCTGCGGTCCCAGTGCAAAAGTCTGTTAGGCAAAGAAGGATGTAGTCTCAAATTGATGAACCCGTTACTGATGCTGATGTTCAGAAGGGTACTGTAAAGTGTCCTCAGATGCCTCTCGTCTTCTTGATGCTAGTGAAAGCCACCAGCTTCCCGGTAGAGCTGTGCGCTGTCTTAAGTGGTGTGGTAACGCTACTCATGCCTTGACACTCCTGCTCAACTTGGGAATGCAGATGTCATGTCAAGATTATTGTCTTGGAGGCTGTTAACATAGGAGCAGAAATATATTGTATTCACCTGACACCTCAGCTCCCTGTCCACCTCACCATTTCCCTTCCCATGCTTACCCCCTTCTGTGGCGTAACGCAAAATGTAACCCCCTACCCCCCAGCCCACAGAATGTGATGAGGGGCCTTCCAGTCTGCCATATGTCGCAAATATTCATTGGCCTGTTGTCGCGTGTTGACGATTTGGTAGCCCCCCTGAAGCTGCCCCCTGCACCGCAGTGACTGCAGGAGTTTGTGTTATGCCCCTGCCCCCCTTCCACCTCACCCTCCTCCTCTATCCACCTCTAGCCTCACCCACGACACTTTTAACCCTCTCTCTTACTCAATATCAGCATATCCTTTGGGGATATTCTTAGCTGACATCAGACCACAGTGGCAGCGTGGGGAGCTGAAGTCAGTTAAGCTCAGAGGCGAGAACAACCACCGTGCAGGTCTCTTGGGGAAAAGACCACACAAAGATTTTAGAAAGTACAGCACCATGCCTTGCAGAATACAAAAAAGAGACACATGAGCATACTACATGAGTTTACCAAAGCTAATCCCATTTACTCCATATTCACCCAATTCTCTTCAGTGTCCTAACCTTTAAATGAATAAGATAATTTTCTTGTTAAGGGAATGTAAACCTGTTGAAGCCGAGTGGCATGCATGGAGTACCTCGGTGTCAGTCAAAGGGGCCAATAAAAGTTCAATAGTTCCGGTGGGAACCATTCAATGGCTGGTGTACACTCAACTGACTTCTGTCTTATAGCTAAAGTGACAGTTTTACCCCCTTTTCTTAAAAAATAAGAACATGTCTTTGCCGATTGCATCGACTTCTTCCGGAGTACTTGTCTAGTTTTCTGTCTGCCTCTTGGCGTTGTCATTCTGGTGCTTTGTCTTTGATTTCACGTCATATTTTAACCTGGAAAACGGCCTTGTCTTCTAGATTCCGCTTCTAAACATATTCTTTGCTTAGAACCCCGTTAGCAGAAAAAAATCGCTTGAAGGTGGAGTCGTTCTACAGTGCGTTGAAAGTTTCATGGAAACGTCATACACAGAAAAATTTAGTTTCAGACAGTGTAAGGCCCATAGATCAGATTAGAAAAACAAGCTGAAATTTTGTAACCCCGCTTTAAAATGGTGAGATTATGCACGACATGTTAATCTATCCAAGTGACACGCTGCAAAACGATGGTTACAGAGAAGTAATGTTTTCCTTTTTATTTCCTGCCCAAGACAAACAGTAACTGTTTGCATTTCTAGCAAGCACAGAAGGTGCCCCGAAGTGTCCTTCTTTTATCTCATTGATTGCATGTTCGAATCCTGAGGAGGAAAAGTATCGATAGGCCAAATAGTGGTCACAATATGGTGAACGTAAGTATATATAAGGAAGCATACATTTACTATTCTTAACTCCACATGTAACGACCTTGAGAAAAATAATATATATATACACACACATATATATTACATACATACACACATAAATACTACATACATACATATATTGTCATATATGACACGTATATGCAGTGTTAAGAATTGTAGATGTATACTTACTTATATATACTTAACTTGGTGATATTGTTGTAGTCCATATTTTAATTGCTCATATTTGGCAGTCAATATTAAAATCTCTACATTCAGGTAGAATATCATCTTATTGCTCTTTAAATTGGCTATTACTATCAAGGCTGAACCTCTTTTTCCTAAATGTATTTGAGCAAGGCTTGGGGTAGTAAGATATATGGGCTTGGATGGCAGTTGCTGCAAATTGTGTGTATGTATGTGACTTACAAAGCACAAAACTAACTGCAGAGGAGAGCTGTACACATTTGATTTTTACAGTGGGTAATGCAGCATCCTTTAGGGATTTACAGTGCAGCGGCAAGGGTAACATTTACACAGAGGGCGGGGGCAAAGCTGTCGGCAGGCAGGAAGGGGTGGAACTCAAAACTCTTCAGTGGGGGTCCTGCATTGAGGTGGTTATTGAGTGATGAGGTCTTACTTGAGAGCTGGGTTTTTAGATCTTTGTGAAAGTGGCGAGGGGGTGAACCCTGGTGAAGAAAGGTGTTCCAAATCCTAGGATTCCACATTTTTATGTCTCTGATGAGTCTGACTAGAATATGTTTCATGATCAAAGATATATTGGTCAAACTCATAAGCCACTTAGACATTGTGGAAAATTTTGGAGGGATTGCTTTAAGTGTTTTTTAACGTACTGGTGTATGACCAGTATGAGTACGACTAATGGGAATTGTGGAACAGGAACTGTGTTGACAGCTTGTCTTGTGAAAGGTCTATTTTTCTTGAATGTGTTTTTAATATGTGAGCTAATAAGTTAAATCTGATTTCTTCAATTAATAAATGTGTGTATTGATAGTTTCTAATTAAAATGACCATGTTTTGAAACTATTTACTTCAGATGTTAGATGTGTTGAATACATTTTCATTAGTTATGTTTTTCATCTGGCTGGCTACATCTTTTGAATGTTAAATTTGATATTAAAAATTATTGTTATTCCATTGCTATCATGTTTGATTAAAATCCATAAAAGGGAATACTGAATATGGGCTACTTCAAAAAACTTTTTTTTAAATGTGGTAAAGAGTTTGTTGAGATTGGTATGTTATTGTACCATATCTTCCCCAGAATAGGTTATCCCTTTTTTAACCTCTGCCTTCATACCAAAGAATGCCTCCTATGGTGTCCCTCAAGTCCTATCTTGCTTTGTACCTTGTTCCACACTCATGCGTAATGGACCCTAAAACTGTGCCATTGTTGAGTGTCACAGTTTTTTGCTGCTCTTATGCTTACTCTGCCAATGCCAGACCTCATTGTTTCCATTCTCATTCCAAGCTCCCACCTTTGATTATGGAGATATGCCGCCACCCTTGGGGGAGTCGGAGAGCACTATCACAGTACTGCTGAGGCCGGCACTGGGCCGCGGGGCCCCCATCAGGTATGAAGAATGCCAAATATTGTTCTATTGGTACCTCGACGAACTATTGACTTCTGTCTGTGTCTGTAAAAAGGAACAGGCAAGTGCCACTAGGGAATGGGCAAGTATGCCCAAGGGGGCATAATGCATTTTGTTAAGCTCCTGGTTGACAATAACTGAGAGGGACTTAAAGGGAACACGCTCCCAGGCAAAACGAATGGACTGAAGGTAAGCGATAAGTAATTGTGTACTGCTAGAACCTGTTGTCTGATCTGCTGGCTTGAGCTCCATTTCAGCAGTAGGCCATTCCTAGCCTTCAACTGATGGTGGCTGTCAAAAAACATTGCATTGGCAAATGTCATTGTTCAATCAATCAAATCAATCAATCAATCAATCAGGAGTTTGTTAAAGCGCGACTACTCACCCGTAAGGGTCTCAAGGCGCTAGGGGTGGGCGGGGTGCAGGTTCCATTCCATCAAGGAGGGGGTCTGTCGAAGAGCCAGGTTTTGAGGTTTCTTGCGAAGATGGGGAGCGATGTTGTCTGTCTGAGGTGGAGCGGAAGGGCGTTCCATGCTTTGGCCGCGAGGAAGGAGAAGGAGCGGCCTCCCGATCTGGTCTTTCTGGTGCGGGGGACCACGGCGTAGGAGAGCTGGGCTGATCATAGGGTCCTTTGGGGTGCGTGGAATTTGAGTCGACTGTTCAGGTATGCTGGTCCGGTGCCGTGGAGGGCCTTGTGTGCGTGGGTGAGCATCTTAAAGGTGATTCTCGCCTCGACGGGGAGCCAGTGGAGTGTGCGCAGGTGCTGGGAGATGTGGCAGTGTTTTGGCAGGTTGAGGACCAGTCTTGCAGCGGCGTTCTGGATGTTCTGTAGCTTGCGGATGAGGTTTTTGTTTATTCCGGCGTAGAGTGCGTTGCCGTAGTCGAGTCTGCTGGTGACCAGGGCGTGAGTGACTGTCTTTCGGTGTTCGAGGGGGATCTATTTGAAGGTCTTACGAAGGAGGCGGAGGGTGTGGAAGCAGGAAGATGAGACAGAGTTGATCTGGCGGTCCATTTTGAGCTCGGAGTCCAGGATGATTCCCAGGTTGCGTGCGTGGTCTGTGGGGGTTGGCGGGTTTCCGAGGGCGGGGGGCCACCAGGTGTCGCTCCAGGCATCGGGGTTTGGGCCCATGATGAGTACTTCTGTTTTGTTGGTGTTTAGTTGTAGGCAGCTGTTTTTCATCCATTTGGCGACGGCTTCCGTGCCTTCTCGAAAGTTGCGTCTGGCGGTGTTGGGCTCGTTGGATAGGGAGAGGATGAGCTGGGTGTCGTCTGCGTATGACACGATGTTGAGTCCGTAGGTTCTGATGATGGGGGCAAGTGGAGCCATGTAGACGTTGAAGAGCGTCGGGCTGAGGGAGGAGCCCTGGGGGACTCCGCAGGTGGTAGGTGTGGGGTCCGAGAGGAAAGGGGGAGTCTGACCCGCTGCGTCCTGCCGGAGAGGAAGGAGCAGATCCAGTCGAGGGCCTTGTCCTGGATTCCTGCGTTGTAGAGTCTGCGTATTAGGGTGCGGTGGGAGACTGTGTCGAACGCCGCTGATAGGTCGAGGAGGATGAGGGCTACTGTTTCTCCTTTGTCCAGTAGGGTGCGGATGTCGTCTGTTGCGGCGAGGAGGGCGGTTTCCGTACTGTGGTTTTTTCTGAAGCCGGATTGGGAGGAGTCGAGGATGTTGTGTTCTTCAATGAATGTGGCGAGTTGGCTGTTGATGGCTTTCTCGATGACTTTCGCTGGGAACGGGAGCAGGGAGATGGGTCTGTAGTTTTTGAGGTCGGTGGGGTCTGCTGAGGGTTTCTTTAGGAGGGGGTTGACCTCGGCGTGTTTCCAGTCGTCGGGGAACGAGGCGGTCGCCAGGGAGCGGTTGATGGTGTGGCTGAGCATGGGTGCGATGGTGTCGGCGGCTCTGTTGAAGATGTGGTGGGGACAGGGGTCCGTGGGGGCCCCTGAGTGGATTGACTTTATTGTCCTCAGTGTGTCTTCGGTGGTGAGGGCTGTCCAGTCATCAATCGCTGGTTTCCGGGTGTCGGGGGTGGTTGGTGAGGGTTCAGTGTGTTGGTTGTCTTCGTCGAAGTTGTCGTAGATGCTCTTGATTTTGTGGTGGAAAAAGGTGCTGAGTTTGTCGCAGAGGTCTTGTGAGGGAGGGATGTCGGTAGACTCGCTGGTGGGTTGGGCGAACTCCTTGATGATGCTGAAGAGTTCCTTGCTGTTGTGCGCGTGGGTGGAGATTCTGTCTTCAATCGCTTTTTCCTCGTTTCTCTGATGAGTTGATGGTGGGCGTTGGTGGCGGCTCTGAAGTTGTTGTGGGCTTCTGTGGATTTGGTGTTCCTCCAGGCCTTTTCGAGGCGGCGGCATGTGCGCCTGGACTCTCGAAGTTCGGTGGTAAACCATCTGGCTTTCTTGGCGCGGGTATTGTTGTTTTTCTTGAGGGGGCTATGGTGTTGGTGCTGTCCGAGATCCATCTATGCAGGGTTCGGGCTGCGGTGTTGGGGTCGTCGTTTTCCGCGATGGTTGGGGTGGAGTTGTTGAGTGAGGAGGTGAGCTGGTCGTGGGTGATTTTGGTCCAGTTTCTTCGTGGAAGCAGGTGTTGGTGTCTGTGGATGGTGGGTGTTCTGAAGGTGAAGTGGACACAACGATGGTCGGTCCATGGGAGTTCGGTGGTGTGGCTGAAGGTGATGGAGTTTCCTGTAGTGAAGAGGGGGTCGAGGGTGTGTCCTGCTGAGTGCGTGGGCTCGGTCACGATCTGGCGAAGTCCAATGTTGTGGAGGTTGTCCAGGAGGGATGTGGTGTTGGGGTCCAGTTGGTTGTCGAGGTGGAAGTTGAGGTCTCCCAGCAGGGTGTAGTTGGTGGATGCGATGGCCTGCGGGGAGATAATGTCCTTGATGGAGTTGGCGCAGGGTCCGCAGGGTCCAGGGGGTCGGTAGATGAGGGTTCCTCGGAGGGTGGCGGTGGGGCTGGCCAGTATCTTGAAGTGAAGGTGTTCCATCAGTTCTGTAGGCTCGTCAGGGAGTGTGCTCAGGCGGAGGCTGGATTTGTGGACGATGGCGATTCCTCCTCCTGGGCGGGTGGGGCGGTCCTTCCTGGAGATCTTCTATCCTTGGGGGATGGCGATGGCGATGTCCGGTCCCGAGGTGGTGTTGGTCCAGGTTTCGGTGAAGAACGCTACGTCCGGGGTGGTGCTGTCGAGGAGGTCCCAGATTTATGTGGCGTGTTTTTGGAGGGATTGGACGTTGAGGAGGATGCATTGCAGGGTCTTCGGTTCGGTTGTGTTCTTGTGGGCGGGTTGTGCTGGATCCGTTTTCTTGGCGGTGCTGCAGGTGTGCCGGCAGCGGTGACAGCTGAAGGGTCCGTGGGTGTCGGCTGGTGATGCTAGCTTGCAGTTGTTGTTGCAGCCTGGGTTGAGTGCGTGGAGTGCTGCTGGGTCGTAGCGTTGGCGGGGCGGAGGTCCAGGGTTCCTGGCGCTGGTCGCGGACGGGTCGCAGACGGGCGCAGACGGGCTTCCCTTTGACGCGCCTTCGGTGCACCAGCGGCGCGCCCGCGGCCGCATTTAAGTAGGGGTCGGGGAGGGCTGGACAGGCGGGAGCGGGGAGGGGAGCTGGATTGGGCTGGTCGCGCTGGGGGGGAGGGGCCGCGGGGGCAGCAGCGGCGGGGAAAGGTAAAGGGAGGAAAGAAGGGATAAAGAAAAAAGGGAAAATAAGCAGAAATAAGGCACAAAAGAGCAGAGATGCAGAAAAGTGCAGAAAGGTGAAAGATAAAAGAGGGTAGAAAAACGAGTGAAAACGAGTGAAAGAGCAGAGCGAGAGAAAGGGAAAATGAGCAGAAATAAGGCACAAAAGAGCAGAGATGCAGAAAAGTGCAGAAAGGTGAAAGATAGAAAGGGTAGAAAAACGAGTGAAAACGAGTGAAGGAGCAGAGTGAGAGGAAGGAGACACAGGTCCACTGGACCACCAGGGATGAGGCGCAGGGAAACCTGCGGGCGGAGGAGTGCCTCGATCACCAACACTTAAGAGTGCAGGGGCAGGGGCACCTCACTTAATGGTGGAGCTGCGAGGGTGGGAGAGCAATTTCACTGACAATGAGTCAGTTGTCTTGCTCGCCTTTCCCCGCAGTGGCCGCCATTAAGTAGGGGTCGGGGAGGGCTGGACAGCTGGGAGGCGGGAGCGGGGAGGGGAGCTGGATTGGGCCGGTCGCGCTGTGGGGGGAGGGGCCGCGGGGGGGCAGCAGCGGCGGGGAAAGGTAAAGGGAGGAAAGAAGGGATAAAGAAAAAAGGGAAAATAAGCAGAAATAAGGCACAAAAGAGCAGAGATGCAGAAAAGTGCAGAAAGGTGAAAGATAGAAAGGGTAGAAAAACGAGTGAAAACGAGTGAAGGAGCAGAGTGAGAGGAAGGAGACAGAGGTCCACTGGACCACCAGGGATGAGGCGCAGGGAAACCTGCGGGTGGAGGAGGGCCTCGATCACCAACACTCGAGAGTGCAGGGGCAGGGGCAGGCCTCACTTAATGGTGGAGCTGCGAGGGTGGGAGAGCAATTTCACTGACAATGGGTCAGTGGTCTTGCTCGCCTGTCCCCGCAGTGGTCACCATTAAGTAGGGGTCGGGGAGGGCTGGACAGCTGGGAGGCGGGAGCGGGGAGGGGAGCTGGATTGGCCGGTCGCGCTGGGGGGGTGGGGCCGCGGGGGCAGCAGCGGCGGGGAAAGGTAAAGGGAGGAAATAAGGGATAAAGAAAAAAGGGAAAATAGGCAAAATAAGGCACAAAAGAGCAGAGATGCAGAAAGGTGAAAGATAAAAGAGGGTAGAAAAACGAGTGAAAACTAGTGAAAGGGCAGAGCGAGAGGAAGGGAAAATGAGCAGAAATAAGGCACAAAAGAGCAGAGATGCAGAAAAGTGCAGAAAGGTGAAAGATAGAAAGGGTAGAAAAACGAGTGAAAACGAGTGAAGGAGCAGAGTGAGAGGAAGGAGACAGAGGTCCACTGGACCACCAGGGATGAGGCGCAGGGAAACCTGCGGGTGGAGGAGGGCCTCGATCACCAACACTTAAGAGTGAAGGGGCACCTCACTTAATGGTGGAGCTGCGAGGGTGGGAGAGCAATTTCACTGACAACTATCTACAACTATCTACAGCTTGACGCATATATATTATTGCAAAAACAGCCTTTGTAATATGTTGTATTGTGGGTGTCTTTCCTCATCGCCATGTGGAGATATATTCTTCCCTGACTTGTTAATTTTCCTGCATATGAGAACTGAGCAGAGAGCAATGGGGATTTGAGAACTCATCACTTGAGCAGATGTCATGTTTGGGAGCACAACATCGAGAGAAAAACAGGAATACAACGTTCTATCACATTGCCCGATGTTCAGAATATCCACTTCTATAAAAGTCTATACACAGAAATTCATCAAAGGAATAATTTCCATAGACATGGTTATTTTGAAAACCTAATACATTCCGAACAACGGTTGTTGGAATGACCTGTGTGCACTGCTGAATGTATTTAACCTCATGTGTAAACAATTAGATACAACATTAAGTATACTTTTTATCCAAAAGTGTTCAACATCTACATCAGTTTTCAAATCAAAAAGTTTGTTTTAATATATTCATACATGTATATTTCTGAGCATCATAATGAACTATTTAGACATAAAACAGAAATTCAACAATATTCGTTACATCACATATGACTTAATGCAAAATATTATTAGTATCTTATGTGTGGTCCACAAGAAACAATAATCAGTGCCCTATGCATTTCGGGACCCACGGTCCCTTCTTCGGGGGCCACTGCGTTCAAACAAAAAGCAAAAAGATTCTAATTAAATAAACGAAACATTCATCATTGCATACGTATTATGTGATTCTCAAGACCCACTAGAGGGACAACAGCTCACCACACCTCAAATGTTTGTGATAAGTTCACAATTGTGCCAATGATATTTGCAATGAACTCCAAAGTGAAATCCACTTCTATGCCCGCTTAGTGCTGATCGGCAACCTTTTTGAAAACCTGCCATGAATCTGGGCCTTAGGGACCAACTGTGGACGCTTCTGCCTTATATATGATCTCAAGTGGGCTGTTAAACGTGTAGACCTGCTTCCCTGGGCTCTAACCACCAGGTGATGGGAACTTTTGACAGAAAAGCAGTAATTTTTCTTAAAAGTGTGGAGATATTTTTCCATGCTTGAAATGCTTCATACGCAACAACCGCACTACTTCTTGCAATTGCAGATTTTTCAAATTGTTTTCTTTATTCTGTCGCCCCCATTTTTTAATTCAAATTGTTCCAAACAATTACCAACAAAAATCTTTGTTCTGCGATTTTTTTTTTTTAAACATAAGTAGTTTGCAAATAGCTTTTTGGAAAATGAATTAAAAGAAGTTTACCATTTGTCATTAAAGAATCCTTAGTGAAAGGTCTCTCAGACTTTGTTTTGAGTTTCGAACTATAGAAATATTACTTAATATCTTAAAAGTGTTTTGGGGGGACACTGTAACATTTAGTAAAAAAAAACAATGCCACCCTTAATCAAAAAGTTAACATTTTGATGAAACAAAATTGTAAATTGTGATAGGTTTTTTAGTTCATTTTATATTTGTGCTGTAAAGGTGAAAGTGCAAAAAGAACTAAAAAAAAAAAAAGGCTTTTTGCTCATCCGTACTATAAAAGTGTGTAACATTAATATAATTTGCAACACTGATACGTGTTTTCCCTAATTTTATTTGATCATACTTCTTTTATTACTGGTAATTATAAAGCATACACCCAGCAAAGGAGTCAATGGATCACTTAACCTAGCAAGTTGATTTATGCACCTTGCAGTGACTGGTTGTATAAGGCGGTCAAGCTCATTTACATTAAGTTCACATAGGTCATCAATGCTTGAAAGTGGATAATGACTGACATAAATTGAGTGTGTGTGAGGAGGAGGCAATGGGGTTAGCAGGGTAGTTTTTATCTTACTCAACTAGTTAGTGCTTGATAGCACTTTGTGCATTTTTCTATCCACAGCCCTTTCTCTGTGAGAGTGAGGCTCACCCTAGGGAAAGGCAACTTCTTTCCTCCTTCAAGAAGAAGAATGTTCTCCAGAACCTCAATAAAACCTTTTCCCCACTGAGCTCCACCCCCTTTTCGCTGCACTTGCAAATGTGTATCATGCCGCATGGGCGTAGAGTAGCTTGGATAGCCAGTGGAGGCAGTGTTCCCACTGATTAATGCTGCTGTAGTGGATGGCCTCTGGTCTGACAGCAGGTTCCCTAGTGTGGAAGTCTGTGTCTAACACTGCACATGTGAGATGTGGCACAAAGTAGCCGGAGCATGCTGGACAGATGTTGGCTTGCATGCCAATCATCCGAGAGTATTTGTACTGCTCTTGTGGTCACCGTGGCCAGGAGACTGAGCTCATAGTACTACTGATTCAGCAGGTCTTGCCAGTTGCATTCTGGTGCATTAGTTGTTTCCATGCTCACCGTTGTCCTCAGTGTGGCCGATGTCTCTATGCATGGCTGGCCCAAGTTTTGCTGTTTGTGTTTATGCCTTTTTTTGTGTTGTCATTCTGGACTGTTCTTGCAGGGCTTTGTAGTTCCATGTCTTGTGGTGGGCAGGCTTGTCCATGGGGACTGATTTATGTTCTTTTTGGATACCCTCAAGATTTGGTCTCCACTGTTTTTTGTGGTGGGGGGTGCTGTTATTTCTCTTTTTTCACCTGGTGTAACTGAATCATTGGCTGTTGGTGGTGGTTCTGGCTCTGCCTCTTGAGACTGGGGTACAAACCTTGCTGTTGCTTTGGTTATCTCTCTCCTTTAGAGGTCGTTTGTGTGTTTGCATAATCTATCAACTGAAGACACTACCGGTAGTTGTTATCAAGGTGTTATCTGTATTTTGGGCTGTATGTATCCCTTCTATTATATTATGTTGTATTATAAGTCATAGGCATACTACAACTGATGAGGTTTTGAAGTGCTTTGTGGATGACAGCATGCTACTCCTTGGAGCTCTTTGTTAGTAGTTTAGTTATACACCCAGGGGCGGGATTGTTGTTCCCATGCAGTGTCATGCAGTTTGTGAAGTTTTTCATGCAAATTTTTCAGGGTAGTGTAGGTTTTCAAAGTTTGATGTTAGATTCCACGTACACTGCCAGCCGCCCTGTGTGCTGTGGTCATGCAGTGTTACCATAGGTCCAGAGTTTTTAGTAGATCATGACCCTTGCTGGCACAGCTGGTTATGGTAGGTGACCTGGGTTTGAAGCATATTGCATATTGTTGATGCACATTGCAGGCAGACCCTGCAGGTAACAGTCTTGTGAGAAAGGTCCAATTTTTACATCCGATTCAGGGCCCTTGGTTGTTGTCATGTGGCTGTTTCTTTTTATGCCTGCTTGTTTCTTCTCTTTGCATCTCATAATGCTTCCACATTTTTGTTTGGGTAATTTGCTAACTGCATTGCTGGTAATCTTGAATGAGGTAGCCATCTTGTCTATTGAGGGCACAGGCACACTAGTAATATTAGTAGCTCGTTATGATTTCCATTGAACAGAACTAGCTCCTATTACAGAAAAGGTTGGAGACCCCGGCCTAGAGCCTGGGTAATGAAAGTTACCTGTGAATAATCAAGAAATTACAACATGATTCATCATCACCTTCACTCTTTGAGGATCTACCAGGCTCCCATGTCTTTCATCATGCAATAAATGCCAAAACAGCCAGAAGTATTGTGCCAGGCATTGATGCACACCTCAATTTCCCAGCACTTCTTCAGCAGGCTCCATGTTGTTCCCTCCTACTCAGCTTGTCTGTTGCTTCCCCCACCCCTCCTGTGTATACCTCATCATGCTGGACCAGCATAACATCATGATGCATACGTATGTTAATGTCATTGCACTTTTTTTTTAAACCAATGCTGAACAGCGTCAGCAACAAGCATTGGCAAACCTTTGCCATTGCTTGTTTAACTAAGCCATGCTGCAAGTAGCTCCAAAAGAGCACCACATCCCTTCTTCCTGTGCAGTACCAATCAAGACAATGCAAAGTAGCACAATAAAACTGAAAGGAATGGGTGGGTAGAGTGCAAGACTTAGAAGAGGAAGGCCTGGACTGCAGGCTTCTCCAATGAGAAACATGGAGCATGCCGAAGAAATGCTGGGAAATTCAGGGGGACTCAGCGCACAAAGGAGAGAGCAAAAAAACACATGCACTCAGTTGGAGTGTTAAAAGAAAAGGTACATGTGCCTCCCAGAATGCAAGCAGAGGAAGGACACAAGTCATCCAGCCAGAACACTGTAAAGAAGAAATGCTCCAAAGGTGGGGCAAACAGAAAAAAGAGAAAAGCCAATGAATACGAAGGAAAATAAGATAGACAAGAAAGCCAACCAATCACGAGCAAGAGGCTGAACCAGTGACCCAGCAAACACATGTGTATATTTTAATATACCAGTGAAAATAGGTCTTTGACAACAGACGGCTAAAGCGATCTGTAGGAGTGACCTAAAAATGATGAATTATTATTCTAAAGTAAGAATTTTCTTTTTTCTTGGGAGTGGGAAGTGGCTGCTGTCTGCAGGGTGAAACTTGCCCTGGTAAAGTAACTGTGCAGAGGAAGATTTAATGAATGAACTCCGCATATTCTGGACCCCGGAAAGATGAAAGGCTGTCTAGATGTGAACATGTGATCTGCAAGGGACGTGCATTGATTTGTTCTAGAGGTTGTTACGAGCAGCTCTCTCCCTCCCGCCCCCACTAGTAGAAAGGACCGGAGCGGCGCGTGTCTGTTCGGATCTGCACAGCGCCCTCCTCGCACGCACCATCAAAGGCATGTTGGAGCGGGTGCATTAGCCAGGGTAGGGCCTCTGCCCATCCCAGACTCTGTTAAACTGTCTCGCGTCAGTTCTAAGGCCCCCTTAGGACATGACAGAAATCCAATATCAGGCCTGGCTGCTCTCCTGCTTTGGCCGGTAATGGCCCGTATTATCCCACCCCGGGGGCCCGGCCCAGCTCCGCGCCGTGAAGAGCCGCCGCCGCCAGGTGTGTGCAGTTCCCATGACCTGGCAGCAGAGATAAGGTCGCATTGCAGCCGAAGGAACACAGGTGGGGTGTTTATTTATAATCATACGCACGTGCCCCAGTATTCCAGAGCACGCGCCGTGACTCGCTAAACAAGAGAGTATTAGAGTTTGCTTGGAATAAGTCCCTCACAGATAGGTTTTATGACACCCTAAGCTGCTTTCCTAAGTCACGCCAACGAAGGGGGATTCTTCAATGGAATAAGATAGCAACTACCTTCCATGCATGGTGTTTTCTTGGGCTCTTTCTGTCAAGCGTCTACATGGTAGGTCGGGAGAGGTGTCACCAGCAGGAATGACGTTGGCGGTGCAGCCTGCATAGCCCTCCGACACCAATCCACAGCCGCAGACCCAGTGGCAGCTCCGCCATCATGAAAACTATGAGGGTGGACGAACCATCCGTTGGCTCGTGGTGGATGTGCTGATTCCACGCTCCTCTCAAGGACGCCCTCAATCTTTTTTTTATGGAGCTCAGTCCTGTCCAGGTGCACTGAGCGGCTGCCCCTGTGAGTGGAGGGTTCTGTGGAACTGCAAAGCTCTGTGAGAGACAATACAGGAAATTAGGCTAGAATTGTTGTATCGTTTCTGGATGACGGGGCAGCTTTTTCCCATCCCCTGGGATAAAGCTCGAGTGATGTTCACATTACTTTCATGGGATTTCTTTAACCCACTTAGGTCTCTGCAGCCTTTTATGCAGCAGAACTCAAGTCTTTGAAACATCTTCAGGAGCAGTAGCTAATTACCAGGGTACCATGTATCACACTTGTGTCAACAAGCAGTTTGCCATCAGTTCTTCCCTACATGGTAGGTGCCATGATACTGGGATTTAAAGTTCTGGGATTAACTTTCAGGGTCCATTTCCTCTACTGGGTGAGTTTGGCATGCAAAACCCAGGCCCCTTTTTTGGGGCCTCCTACTTTAGGCGTGAACAGCAGAGCACAGCTCTGGGCCCGGAACAGCAAGATTTCCTAGTTTCTGAGAGCCCCCTAGCAGTCTTCCTTAGATGTGGTGACCCTTTTTCATCAGGACTAACTCCTGGTGCAGGGAAAAACAGTAACTCTGAATTGGATCAAATTATAGGGGTGCACAGGAAGGACCTAGATTAAAAAAGAAAAAAAACTGGTAAGCTGATACGTTACATTTTCCTCCTCTCTCTCCCCCTCCCCCCAACTGACTCATGGCCCCACCCTCAAAGGTGGTATGTCTGCAGCTCAGTAATTCTGCTCTCGGTCTAATCGGGGATTGCACTAGCCTTATAACTTGGGCCTTAGAAATACGTTTATCATAATTTTCAAACAGATGCCACATTATGAAGGTGGCCATTGAGCACATAAGTCTCGCTCACAGTTGTAGCCAGGGCAGAAATCCAAAGTTGGCCTCATGTTACCTACAGCGTCTAGTGGCTGACATCCATTTTGACACACTGTTGTTGGATCGTTTTGGGCCTAAGAGGAAAATGAACAGAAATAGTTGTGGCTGGTCTTCATTACAGCATATGGGAGGCGCTACATTTTTATATACTACAATACAACGGACCCTATGGATCACATGAGCGTCATGTCTGGATCTCAACCTTTCGCTGAATACCAGAAGCCTTAATTCTTCTCACCGGCTCAACTTTGAAATGAAATGTCAAAAGTATTTTGAAGAGGAACTGATGTGACAGGGCCGTGATAATGATTAGCTCTAGTAAAGCCTGGCTCTCAGAAAGGCAACTATGGGAGTTATTGGTCGAGATAACCATGTGAATTGGCCGGGCAGGTAGTGTGGGATTCCCCACAAGATGGCTGAGGCTGTAACCAGGTTCCCACAGTCCGCAGTAGAGCAGGGAGGAGCCAAACCCAAGGAGAGATTTGTAGATCAGCCTCAACATTGCTGTGCTTATCGGACTTATGGTAAAATAACCTTCTCGCTCATCTTCCCCCACTATATCAGATTCTAAAAATGCTGCTAGGGAGGGGAATCGCTACATGGGTCGCGAAGACCATCTGTTTCTTGCTGTCACCAGACGAGGTGAAGATGCTCGGCCTGGATTTATTTGCAGTTATTACAGAGATGGGCTCACAGATTCCTGTGTTAGCACGTCTGGCTGGTGCAGGGAGCGATGGGCATATCTTGATGTGCTTTGACCGCTGATACAGGCTGAGTAATGGGAGAGCCAACGAGTTATGACGTACATTAGCCGAGTCTCCGTGGCATCTTCGACGGCTCGACGCCAAGGGCAGACTGCTGGTGGATTACAGTCCATCCTTTATGCAAGAGAGCCCTTTACTGACCTCAGCCAACTACTTCTTTCTGAAATGCAGAAAAAGGAAATGGGGGAAGCCCTAATCACCCCACTTCTCAAGGGCTAATCATACACTGAGAAAAGGAAAACTGAGAAGCAGGAAAAGATACAACTATTATTAAATCTAATCATTACATCAATTAATCATAGATACAACTCGAACATTACGAGATCTTTCTTTTATTGGATCTTTCCAAGTATTCACATTTCATCCAAATTTGAATAGAGTTACTGTAAATTGTGGTACATAAAACATTCAAATTCTACTATGTACAAAAATGAAAATAGTACAAAACATAACAAAAAATCATACAAAGCCAAATTTGATCCCTATAAAAAATACTCCTATCTTCCACACATCTACTTGTGGGAGGCTGTGCATCAGATTCCTGCGCAATCACTCTAAACGATAGTCTCTGGGGTCTGTGTGTATATGCGAAGCAACACACAGTGTATTTAATACATTCTGCAATAAAGGCTGGAACTGCCTATTGAGCAATGTTAGATCACTGCCCAAACACGCAGTTAATATCTTGGACCTGCTCTCTTCCAAACGCCCCCATGTTGGATTTTTGACAGAAACCTGGATTAAACCCAGTTCCAATCCTGCAATTGCGGTGGCACTCCCAGAAGGCTATTGTATTCAAAAACTAGACAGACCAAGCAAGCTGGGGGGAGGCATTGCCATTATTCATGAAGATTCTATTAAAATCTCCATATTAGATCAACTAAGTAATGATACACTGGAAATTTTAGTTTTTAGAATTGACTTACATTCTCAACATAGTTGGAAAGGCGCTCTTGTCTATCGACCCCCAGGCCCTCTCTCAGACATCTCACTCCAACTTATGGAACTTATCTCCCCGCATGTTATTTCGACTAGAAACTTCCTGCTTCTAGGAGATTTTAATGTTCACAGTGAAAACACTGCTAATCAAGATGCCTCCTCACTTCTGGCAGATCTTGCCACACTTGAGCTAATTAAGATCAATGACGGCCCCACTCACTCTGCAGGTCACACACTAGACCTAATTCTTACTAACCCCCCTAATATCCACTGTGGAGCCACTTGCCCTCTGACATGGACAGACCATTCACTAATTGAGTTTCAAATTAGGGGTCCCAGGGCACACGATGTCCCCCACGCAAACCCTGTTAGGTGGCACAGACAGTGGCATAAACTCACGCCCGACCATTTCCAGGATATAATTCCAACACCTCAGAACCCTGACTTAGATAGTGTGGAGAAGCACCTGGCCTGTTTTAATTCTATTTTGAAAATCACCATTGATCACTTAGCCCCCTTGAAACAGTGCCCGCGTCTTATCAGACGCCCCAAGACAGCGTGGTTTTCCTCAAACCTCCGGGCAGAAAAGAGTCGCTGCAAAAAATTGGAACGACACTGGCGACACTCACACGATATACAGGACAAAGAAAGATATAAACAGGCGCTGGTTCAATATCATAAAAATATAAAAACTGCGCGTAAAATTCACATTGCGCAGCAACTTGAACAGGGAGGGAATACCCCTAGAACCCTTTACCAGATCTTAAAATCTTTGACTAATCCTAAGGCGTGCGACAATGAAGAAGCTCCATCCCAAGCCTTATGTGACAATTTAGCTAATCATTTCACTCAGAAAATTGAATTGATTTATAATAAAATTATTTCAGCTGGTAGTACCCAGAAAGACACTAAGATAGACTATCCAATGACCACATCAAATGCTCAGACATTGGATAACTTTCCTGCACTCAAGCCCGAAGATGTAGAGTCACTACTAAAGATAGTTAAATCTGGTTCTCCGCTAGATATTATTCCCGCTAAGACCACCTCCCTGCTCTCCAAACAACTTGCTGCCCCCATTTGCTCAATCCTCAATTGCTCCATGAAAGAAGGCCGTCTTCCCCCCGAGTAGAAGGCGGCGCAAATAATTCCCATCCGAAAAAATCTTAACCCCTTAACCGCGGCGCAAATTCTCCCGCAGTGCGGGAGAATTAATGAGTGGGCGGGGTTTCGACGTCCAACGGACGTGCGCCGCACCAGGGAGGTAGTGCTTGCGTCGGCCATTGGCCGACGCAAGCACCGAAGGGGTTAAAGCGCCCATGGAGGATTTATCCAATTACCGCCCTATCTCGCTGCTTCCTCTTCAGAGCAAGATCTTAGAAAAGCATAATAATAAAAATCTGTCTGAATTTGTCGAAACCTCAAACTGCCTTGATCCATCTCAGTCGGGCTTTCGACCCAGACACAGCACAGAGTCGGCTTTGGTTGCAGTTACTGATAACATCAGAATGGCATTAGACAACGGTCAAGCAGTGCTTCTTGTGCTGCTTGACTTATCTGCAGCATTCAACACAATTTCCCATCAGACTCTGCTTAGGAGACTCAGGGAAATTGGCCTCCAAGGGGATGCTCTAAAATGGATGTCGAATTTCTTGTCTGATAGAACTCAGACCATTAACTTTTGCCCTTTCCGCTCGAAGACCACAAGACTGACCAAGGGAGTACCCCAGGGCTCTTGTTTAAGCCCTACATTATTCAACATGTATGTTACTCCCTTAGCGGGATTACTGAGGAATTTAGGATTTAGCTCAATCTCTTATGCTGATGACACTCCGCTCCTACTTTCCTTTGATAAAAACAACCCCAATGTTCAGTCCACTTTTTCGGAGGGTATGACGGTCATCGCCGGCTGGATAAGGGATAACTTCCTCCAGCTTAATGCGGGAAAATCTGAGATCATGCTGTTTGGAGATGCAGCGGTGAGGTGGTCCCCAAGATGGTGGCCAGAGGAACTGGGCTCTGCGCCAATTCCAAAACAGGTGGTTAAAAACCTGGGAGTCCGTATGGATCAGAAACTTGCATTGAAGGAACATGTCACAACTACTGTTGGGGCATGTTTCCACGTACTAAGTCTTCTCCGAAGAGTATTCCCTTTTTTACCTTTAACCACTCGGAAAACTCAGATCCAGGCACTAGTGTTAAGCCGCCTGGACTACTGCAATGCCCTGCTGATCTCAGCCAATGAAGTCTCCTTGAATAGACTGCAAGTGGTCCAGAACACCGCGGCTCGTTTAGTTTCCAACGCTCCTCCCTGAACGGCCTCCCTCCTCTGCAACAATTGCATTGGCTTCCGGTGCGGAAGCGGATCAGATTTAAGATCTGCTGCATTGTTCACAAATCTCTGCGCGTTTGGATATCATATACTGTGGGCTTGGTGGCAGAATAACTCTGAGCACGCCCACCGTGTATGTTAGCCTGGTTTGCATTAGCTAGCTCACAGTGCCACTAGAATCTCCTCTTCTCGGGGAGAGATTAGTTTCTGGCAACCTTAGATCATGACAACCCAAATTCCTCAGAATCGTGGAAACAATGTACTACCTTTCGCTCAGTCACTCGTGCTTACTTATTCGGTTTGTCTCAGAGAGTTACACAGAATAAACAGTCGGGCGTTTCAATAAGTATTTATTGAACAGTTGTTATTCTAGTGTAAAATATATGTGCTGTGGTAATCAGCAGACAATAGCAGAGATATATTATCAGCAGTACGATGAAAGCAAAGGGATAGAACAGTTCTACCATATTGCAATAATCATGAATACATACATGAATATGAAAAAGCATTATGCAAGTGCGCGTACTCCTACGATGCCTAACTAGATGTACCTGAGTGTACCTAGCATATGTGTAGGTCTAAAAGCCTAAGAGCCAAGAATCCTTCTAGGATTTAGTCGAACCCCCATACCTGAATAGAGAGAGTGTGGGACACCGTCCTTGTCTCGAGTTGGACACCCCGCAAGGGCTGTGTTAGACCGCTGTCCGCTGGAGCGACTGCATGCAGGAGCCTCAGCGCCTCTGGTCAGTGTGTCAGCATGGAAGTCTCGGTTCCCTCTGTCTTACCGGGGCAAGATGTGGTGTATTTATACCCTAAAGAGTCTCGGTCCTCAGTATGGTTTGTATTGGTCTGTCGTTAGACATGAGGAAGACGTCGGGGGTGAACTTTGTACATACATATTATGCAGGTGGTGTATTCCTAGAGGGCCATGCAGAATTGATGAGTATAGTGTGGGCCTGTGTTTGGGAAAAACCCTGCTGTATTCAAAACCACAGGATAGATAACGTTCAGCCCTCAGAGCATGTTGTGTACTAGCAAGGACCAATGTAGGTGAAAGATCATGCCTATATAAGGAATCATGACTATAATAGGACATGTACAGTTATGACCATAATTGGGCATATGCGGCTATGACCATAATAGGGCAAGTACGAATATGACCATATATGGGCAAATATGAATATGTCCATTTTAGGGCATGTACGAACGGGTCTACATTAGGGCCTCTATACGGGACATAACACCCACTTCTCTTCCGAATTGGATAACAATGACCATACCTAAAATCTGGACAATTTAAAACTTTTTTATTTTAAAAGCAAGTTAAAACATGGTTTTAAAATCGTTAAAAATCTTCTGCCTAAAATGTTAATAATTCAGCTATTTCTAATTGGCACTAAAAGAATGTCCATTTTATTTCTCCATATAAGTTGCCTCACTCAAAGCGGAAGAAGGCCATGCTTTTCTCAAGCGAAAGTGTCAATTTAGGAAATGTTCCAATTTTGCTCGTTTGTTTTGAAACGAGTGAAAAAGCCGAATTCTTTCCCAGGACACGATGAGCCAATTCAAGATTAAGCGTCCTGGCTGGGAAGCACAATATTATTGGTGTTAGCTGCTGCAGACGACAAATCCAACGCCTCACAGAGAATGTCAATCGCACATAGATGGAATGTAGCACTGCCAACAGTCGGTGCTGCGGCAGCTTGTGCGTCAGTTGTTACCTGGGTGCCTGTGGAGGAGTCACCTAACCCAGCAGGAGCAAACGGCACCTGTGGATTCTCCAGGAATGCGTTCATCAGAATCGGAAGCCGCTGGGGACAACGCAGAGCATGGGCCTTTATGGGGTCCAGCATTGCATCCGTGTCCGGAGGCGCATCTGATGGAAATGTTAGACAAAGATCCAACGTGCATTCTTCTCCGCAGAGCTGGCATCGAAGAACAGGTAAGATGCAGTCTACCCAGACTGGTCTAAACGATAGAAACCAGGAGGCATTGAGCTCTCGCAGGCAAGGAATGCCCAGAAGTTGTACCATGCGTTCACGGTATGTCCGCTCCAGGAATGTGTTCGCCATTCCCTCGGGAATTGGGCCATTCCATTGCGTAGCAGTAGTATTATGAATAGGACCCCTGCAACCAGCAATAGGATAAGCGGGAGTCCTCCAAATACGCTTCCCAATACGGAGTGTATAAAATTTGGGATTACTCCGAGGACTGTCTGAAAGGTGCTTAACAGTCCTGACCCTATGGTCTTAAATAGGTGTACAATACCGCTCGTATCAGACATATTGAAGATACGTCCCACAATTTCTACGAAATGAAAGGGGCAGTTTGTACTTATAAGCGCCTGTATCTCAGTCGAGGTCCTTGCAACTTGAAGTTCATAGGTTTCTCGAGCGGAGGTTAAGGGCACTGGTTGCTGTAAAAGCATGGCTTTCAATCTGCTCAGAGTATCAAATTGTATGAAAGAAACATTCAGTGAAGGCCATAGCGGCACCTCCCTGACTGTGTTCAGTGGTGGAAACAATACTTGCATACAGCAAGTAACCCTGGAGTTAACAGTGACCAGATAGGTGACGCCCGAAAGCATCCCACAGCAACCTTGATCATTTAGCATTAAGTAACTCCCATTCGAGAGCAGCTGGAAAACCGGCGTGATCTTGGCCGCTGGGGTCCCTGACATGTGACAAGATCAGTTCGCTACTGAACCGCTACAGGCTCCGTGCAGAGAAATATCTTGACACATGAGAGAACCGCTTAAAGCGTTCTTGCAGTTTGTACCACTCAGATACACGTCTCGATCCCCATTCCGGCATCGGTATCTATATGGTAAATCCCAAGTTTCCTTGATGTATCCCATACCCATTTTTTCATATTTGCCTGCCTGCCTTTGCTCAAGGCAATATTGAAACTGAAACGTAGTGACCGGCAGAGTGATTTGGCCATGAATTAACCATTCTGTTGATGGTGATTCGGCTACAGTGAATGGTAACCTTTCCAGTTTCTCAATACGCAGCATTGTATATTTGGCTCCCCTCTGTGCCATTTCTGTCTATAAGTTAGATTGTATTCTGAAAACAGAGACGTGGTGTTTATAAAACGCCAGGGCACATAGCCCGCACGCAAAGATTGCAGCGTCCAGCTTAACATCATAATAGAACGTAGCTGAGATTGCCCGTGTTGTAACAAGGCCAGATCTTGTTCTAATATGTCGTTTGCCGAAGACACAATGTTGCCTAAGGAGTAAATCCTGGAGGTCAAAGTTGCTAACCCATTATCCACTACAGCTAATGCCTTCTCTAGGTTAATACGGTCTATTTCCCGTATTCTTTCTGCGGCCTCTTGTTGGGATATTTTCCAGTTTTCATTATAGTAGGCATAAATGCCAGCATATATGAAACGTTTCTGACGTGTTTTCCTTGGGCCTTGTAAAAATCCCTAAGGTCTACATCAGGTATGAGTAGGGTCAAATGGTGTTTCACTTCAGTGAGTGTTGAGGTCTCTAGCCAATCAAGGCACAACTTCCCAACACTATAGGATGTCACTACCCCTGGGTGTTGTCTCTGTACATAGCGTGGATCTGGCCTATGGATACTAAATCCCTCGGGGATACCTAGGAATCTCTGTTGACAAGTGTTCGTGTCAATGGGCCAAATCAGCCATTCTGTCCAATTGGGATCTGACCTGTTGTACTGTAGAATGTCATCTAATCTTACCCCATGTGTAGTTGAATTCTGCCCCCCACCCATCTGTGATGGTGTAGGAAACCCAGGTGTGTTCATTTCCTTGTTCTTGGCTAGTCCAAGACAGGATGTCTGTTGCACAGTTTCATTCAGAAATATTATCTGCTGTGGAATGATGCATGCTCTAAATAGCGCTTCTGTTCCCTGGACTTGCCAATCCCTAGAACCCCAGATTGATTTTGAATCTATAGTGTCCTTCCATAGGTCGAAACCCTGTGTAGACAACTGGGCCATAAAGGAAGCAGAGTAAATCTGTTTGGTGTTAGTCAACATAATTTTCTGTGCTGATGTTGTTGCTACTTTGTAATAAAATGACTTTGGGTCAGATGTGTTGAACCCTGAAAAGTATGTAAATCTCTGTGCAAAAGTTTGCGAACTACCTATTGGAGGTGTTGGGCAGTGTTCCCACTGGTGATATTCAAATAGATTTCTAGGTGTTATAGATTTGTGCAAGAAATGATGACCATTATGTTGGTAACAGTACAATGTATCATAGTCTGAAGTACCTTCTAACATTTCATTGTTCGGAAATGCTGCAGTTTTTTCTAAATCAGACATTAAATTGTTTACAGTATCAGTGTCCCAATCATCAGAAAATGTACTGGAGGTAATGATATCACTTAAAGAAATTTTAAATACATGTTTTAGCTTTAAAAGTTCAGTCGGACCGAATACATCATAATCAATCTTGTCCCATACTATACCGTCCGGTATAGGAACTGCTGTGATGTTCACTGAAGACAAGTCTCTTGGTTCACGATGTGAAGACTGGTGTGGTTTTAAAATCAAATTGACTCTTTGGGCTGTAGAGCTTTGCTGGAGGTATCGTCCATTAATAAGCATTCTAAAAGTTATTATTAAGCCTACCCAGAAAATAAAAAATAAAATCCCAGTGATATACCATAGTTCAATCCAAGGTGACAGCAGGTAAGTTTTTCTAAAAAGTTCAAAAAGTCAGTGAGTTTCTGTGTGAATGATTTTTTGGCTGGCGTCGTTTCCGGCTCACTCGGGTCCAGTGAAAACGTATCAAAGTTCATGAAATAGCCAGAAGCAGTTCGATCAATTGTTGGAATTGCATCGGGATTTGTTGAAATCGGATTTTGCTCTTGACGAGGCACATTGAAGTAGATGTCTGTAGTCAGTCTGATTGCAACTTGGTTGTTAAGTTGATTTTCATTTTGAAGATGAATTTCTTGTTGAAGTGGAACAAGTTCCATAGCATTGTTGCTTAGTCCTTCATTCCGTACAGGTGGCTCTTCAAACGTGATGAGTCTTTCTGTTTGAACTTCTTGTATTGTAGCGAGAGGAGGGCGTCTGCTACTGTGGAGTCCACGAGGCCTACTGTTTTGTATCGGCCACATAGTGTGATTTGATTAAGTCAATTGAGACAAATCTTTTCTCCTTTTTCCCGGCAAGAGGTGGCAGAAGTACAGTTCTTGTGCCTTGGATTGCTAGGACTGGTACAGGCTTTCTGTAGGATGGCCCGAATTCTTTCTTGTCAGCAATCTTCTCTCTGACCAGATCCACGACTTTTGGGATCCAGACAGGTCTTGCCGTTACTGCCTTGACTTCCTCAGTGGCGGCCTGTTTCTGGAGCACGTTACTTTGTTGTGTTCTGGATTTGTTTAGATCCTGTAAAACAGCCAAATGATCATGGATATCAAATGTTTTTTTTTTCCACCACTGTGCCTTCACAATCAAGATCAGGTACCCACATTCTTGTCCCAAATAGGACCTCGTAAGGAGTGACACCCCCTAGAGAGCTTCTTGGCTGGTTGTTGATAGCTCGTTGGACCCCATAAAGGTGATCGACCCATCTACCGCCCTTGCCTAATACCCTAGCTGTTAAAGATTGCTTTAAGTCCTGGTTTTTCCTCTCCACAACAGAATTTCCCTCGGGATGGTACGGAGAGGAGTACCGCAATGCTACGCCCATTCCTTCCATGGCCTCTTTGTAAGCCCGAGAGCTAAACGCCGGACCACGGTCAGAATGTAACGTGCCAACTGCGTATGTGCCGATAAAGACTCGCAAATCTTTTATAACAGTTCAAGCGTCAGCCGAGCGCTGAGGCCAGATCTTGAGGAAACTTGAGCTGGACGTACACGAACAGACAACCTAATGCTGTCTAATAATGGTATCTGTACTGGACGTGTTATGGTGGACCCTTCCATCTGCTTTTCAGATGTTGCCGTTCCAGACATAGTCTCTAATCTGCCTTCTCATCACGGGCCACCAGTAGCGTTCTTTCAACAAAGAAACAGTCTCCCTAAGTCCCTTATGTACATAACCTTTCCCTTCGTGTGCTGCCACAATTAAGCCTCGCCTACGATCCATATTTGGTATTACTCTATCCCCCACTCCAGGAATCTGAGCATATGGAATGTTTTGTGCATCTAACTTGTAGGAGTACTTGAGTGGAAATTTCTTTGGTACTGCTGTGCTGCCTTTGCGTGAAGCATTGACAGCTACCATAATCTCGCCGTCTACCCTCGTCTTTGAACGAGTAACTGCAGCTACGGCGGCTGTGCGAACTGCCCCCTTTGCGGCTTCATCAGCCAATGAATTCCCTTCAACGTGAACGCCATCACACTGATGACTCAGTGTATGTATCACGTGAGCCCTTGGTAGTTCGTTTCTCAACTCCACTACCTGTTCCCATAGCATTTTATGCTTAATTGTGCCACCTTTTGCATCTTTGAACCCGTTTTGTTCCCAATGATGTAGATATTCATTGTACGACTGTACACAGTAAAAGGAATCACACACAATCAGTGTGGGGAATTCGTGATCCGTATTTATAAGTGCCAGTATCAGTGCTTTGAGTTCTGCCAACTGAGCCGTGTGGTCTCCTAGAGATTGCGTTTTAGTGCAACTCGGATGGAACTTTCCATCGCGCATGCGACCTTTAACAATCGCACACGCTGCGCTGTAAGCTTGCTTACTCCCTATGGCCGGTTGAGAAGACCCGTCAGTGTAAATAATGTATTCATACTGATCTAGAGGCAAAATTTCATTTGGTAGAGGATATTCTTGTTCGTATTGCAGGAATGCCTGTGTTTTTAAACTTGGATCGAATCTGTATTCAACATCCGTTGCAGTAAGAGAATTAGCCCATTGTATCCATCTGGGATGTAAGGCTTTCGCATTTGGAATGCTAGCTTTTGTAACAGCTTCTAAAGCTGGTACTGGGGTAACGACAATTATGCGTTTACCCTGAGCCAGAGCTTTTTCTCTTGCTACAGCGGTTTGCACTGCTGTCAGGATTTTTTCTGTTAAAGTGAAACGCATTTCTGCGTTTGTGTACAGGTGTGATTTGTATGCGATTGGTACTGTTTCCCCTTCATTAAAAGTTAAATAAGTGTTCCCGCATTGACCCGCTATTACTCGGATCACTAAGTTCTGTGCGTTTACGAGTGTCTGTAAATGTTTAGAAGCTATCATGTCTTCCTGTAGGGAACGCAGGATATTTGTATGCTCCTGTGTCCATTGTCTGACTGAAAAATCAGGTTTTATTAAGTCGTAGAAAGGTTTTACTCTTTCTGCGTAACCCAAAATGTATGTTCGACCAAAATTTAGGAATCCCAGAATTGATTGTAAATTCTTTAATGATTTTGGAGGTTGGAGCAGCGCACACTTTTCTAAAAAGTTAGCTGCCAGGCTTTTTCCCTCACTTGACAGCTCGTATCCTAAAAATAGGACACTAAGGTGGGCAATCTTTGATTTTTTAAAGTTAAATTTGTAGCCCTCAGAGGCGAATCCCATAATAATGGTGCTCACCCTGGTCAAGTGCCTCGGTAAGTCATCGTCCGTCAGATAAATATCATCCACATAGGACAATGCTTCTTTATCCAAATTTTGGAGTAACTCTGTTACCCTTGCTGAAAATACCCCGGGGCTATTTTTACACCCTTGGGCTAGTCGACAAAATTGTCGCAGGGACCCTAACGCACTGAATGCAGTCAGATACCTGCTTTCAGGCGCTATATTTTGGCAGAAAAATCCATTTGAGATATCAAGTGTTGTTTTGTATTTCTTGCGCACAATGTTATTCATTAATGCGGCACTGTGTGCATTTTGAACTGCAAATGTCTTTGTGCAAGTGTTTAAATGTCGGTAATCCAAAACTAAACGATATGTGTTGTCAGGTTTCATTACGGGAAACAAAGGATTGTTCATAGGTGAAGTGCAATTTTCAATCACCCCCTGGTATTCAAGTTGATCTAGGATCTCCCTGACGGGAAACGGCCACTACAACGCGGCCGTTTCCACGCATAACTTAACCACGCATGCATTACAACGCATGCGTGGTTACCACGAATAGCCTTTTCCACGCATACCTTTACTACGAAATACGTAGTAAAGGCATGTGTGTTAAAGGCTAAAAAAAAATGGGGGGGCTCCCCCCCCCCCAAAAAAAAACGTGGAAAAAAAGGGGGATTGGGGGGGTTTCCCCCCCCCCAAAAAAGAAACCGCACCTATTTAAGTAGGGATGTGGAGGCAATCGGCGTCGTTAGAGGAAACGGAAAAACACTTCCGTTTCCTCTATACGACGTGCAACGTCAACACGGAAGAAAAAAGAGAAGAGACGACGTGGAGAGGTAAGGGGAATTTTAAATTTAATTTAAAAAAAAGCAGGGGTCTGATTTTAGGGTTAAGGGCAGGGGAGGGGTATTTGTAAGAAGGGTTTAGGGGTGGGGGAATAACCTTTACCAAGAGTATGCCCTTACCATGCATGAATTTACAACGAAAATCGTTGTAAAAGTATGCGTGGTAAAGGAATATTAGTGGTAAAGGTTATGCGTTGGAATGGCATTCGCATTGTAACGCATGCGTGGTAAAGGCATGCGTTGCAACGGAATGCGTTGTAACGTCATACAACCCTCCCTGACTTGTTTTTTAGCTTCCTGCTTTATAGGGTATTGCCTTTGAGCATTTGGGGAAACTTTTAACGGGATCACGTGGTGGGTTGAATCCTCATCCCAACCAACATGATTTTTATACAATGCTGGAGCTAGGGCAACCGCCCACTCCTGCGCATATGCATGTTTAAGATGTATGGGAACGAGGTCGGAAAAGGCTGGAAAAATTACAGTTTCTCCCCTAGGGCACTCCATGACGAATGCTGGCGGCCAGTCTTGTTCTACTAATAGAATGTCATAACCAGATAACAGATTTTTCCAAAAGAGACCTTTAATTTTTCTGGGCTTGTCCCCCTCCAGCCGGAGTGTTATCTCATGTAACTTATGTGGGTCACTTACCCGAGTATCAAGTGTTTCCACTGTGATATACTCACTCAACTCCGCTGTCACCAGAAATTCCTTCAGGTTCTGGCGAGCTATAGTTACTTCTGCCGCGCTGTCTAGCATCGTCAGAGCCCATTCCCCGTTCAGAATCTGTGTCCTCAGAATTCTGGGCATGTCTGATCTCGAGACCTGCTACCTTCTTCTTTTTGAACTGAGGTTTCTGTTTTTGTTTATCCTCTTTTTTAGGTGCGTAGTCCGCAGCGCGTTGCGTGTCTCTGGACTTTGTACGCTCCTCTTGTCTGTGTTCTGACCGTCCTTCCCTCTCGGAGTTTCTTGACGAACCCTGAAAGGAACGAGAGGAACGTGTATCAGTATCCTGATACCTGTCAGGTTTTTTAATATTATCCCTATTCCTGAGGTTATACCTCCTTTCAGAGGGCTCCTGTTGAGGAGACCTGCCTCTGGATTGAGATCTGCTGTCTTTAGACTTTTGTTGGTTTTTATTTTCCCACTTCTTTTTAGAAGAAGTAGGTGTCTGCTTTGTAGTGTCCTTTTCAGGACTGCCCACCAGTTTTGGTTTTAATGCTTTCCCACCTAGACTGTCTCTGCCTAGTTCTGCATATGCAGTTTCAATTATTTTGGGTAGTTTGTGTTGATGATCCTCTGGACTGAACTCCCTTAGGCGTTGGCGGATCGCCACTGAAGCTGCTTCCCCCTTAATGTTAGCTAGTATTATGGCTGATACCTGGTCAAAATTATTTAGTAACTTCATCCCTAAGTTAAGGGCAGGCTCTGCTCCGTACTCATTTTGTATCTGTCTCAATACGTCAGGTATTACTGCTAAGGACGGGATACCATATGTTCTGGTATATATGGCAGCAAAGACTGAACCCCAAGAGGTGCAGTCCTCTACTTGTGGTGTGATCCCCATGGGCAAGTAGATTGGTAGAATTCTATGTTTTTCATAGGTGGTAGTATTCAGGAATACTGCCTCAAGCTGAGTTATTTTCTGAGCTATCCAGAATGGTATTTGTTCGCGTTTTGCGGGCATTTTGCCCATCACTGCGTGTAATTTTTGAGGAGTAATTTTATTTCCTGTACCCTGAACTGGAGTACTGTTTGCTGCACCTCCTGGTGCAGGTTGGATTGTTAAAGTCCTCATGACGAATTGTGTCAGGTTTCTGTAGATTTTAATTAAATCTCTGTGTTGTACGAGTAATTCTGGCTGTGGCATTGTTGCAATGTCAGGATGCGGTGTGTAAGCCGCTAGTATTGGCCATGTGGCCCCGTCTCCTCCGAGCGGGCCTAATCTTACTCTTTGTCGTACGTGGGGTAGGGCGCCATTAAACCAGTAAAAATGTTCCTGGTAAGTGAGTGGAATCTCTATGTCCTCAAATGGGGCATATTCCCTTGGTGCATTTCCTGCTATGTAGTAGTGAAATGTGTTTGTTATTGCATTTGCTGCTGGAAGTGTATCCCATGAATAGAATACCTCTGTTTTGTTTGATTCGTGTGCCTCAATCACGAAAACTACTATGCCACCCGTGGCTGGTAAGCCATTTTCTAATAGTCTTAGGGTGACTGTCCTTCTGAATTTTGGTGCAATCTGTATTGCATCCTCAGGATCTTCTTCTCCTGTTAAGAAATTCAGATCAACTCTTTGGTCCCCTGCCTCGTTATCAGGCATGTTTAGAGGAAGAAGTGTTCAAAGGGAACTAAGATGAGGTGTTATGCACAATTTAGGAACTAAATGTCCTTCAAGCTTGATTAACCAACAGCCAATAAATCGTATTTTCGTACTACTCAGCTGTGGTGGAGTTTGTGCCCACCCACTCCAGACGTCTCTGGGGTTTTGTGAGTAGGTTCTCTGAGAATAGCACGACTGAACTACTCAGATTCTACTGTTAAATAAGTACCAAACCAACGTTGGTGGCGCCATGTTGTGTAGTTCCTATAGTACCCCTGCAGGACCTGCGCGTTTGGATAACATATACTGTGGGCTTGGTGGCAGAATTACTCTGAGCACCCCCACCGTGTATGTTAGCCTGGTTTGCATTAGCTAGCTCACAGTGCCACTAGAATCTCCTCTTCTCGGGGAGAGATTAGTTTCTGGCAACCTTAGATCATGACAACCCAAATTCCTCAGAATCGTGGAAACAATGTACTACCTTTCGCTCAGTCACTTGTGCTTACTTATTCGGTTTGTCTCAGAGAGTTACACAGAATAAACAGTCGGGCGTTTCAATAAGTATTGAACAGTTGTTATTCTAGTGTAAAATATATGTGCTGCGGTAATCAGCAGACAATAGCAGAGATATATTATCAGCAGTACGATGAAAGCAAAGGGATAGAACAGTTCTACCATTTTGCAATAATCATGAATACATACATGAATATGAAAAAGCATTATGCAAGTGCGCATACTCCTACGATGCCTAACTAGATGTACCCGAGTGTACCTAGCATATGTGTAGGTCTAAAAGCCTAAGAGCCAAGAATCCTTCTAGGATTTAGTCGAACCCCCATACCTGAATAAAGAGAGTGTGGGACACCGTCCTGGTCTCGAGTTGGACACCCCGCAAGGGCTGTGTTAGACCGCTGTCAGCTGGAGCGACTGCATGCAGGAGCCTCAGCGTCTCTGGTCAGTGTGTCAGCATGGAAGTCTCGGTTCCCTCTGTCTTACCAGGGCAAGATGTGGTGTATTTATACCCTAAAGAGTCTCGGTCCTCAATATGGTTTGTATTGGTCTGTCGTTAGACATGAGGAAGACGTCAGGGTGAACTTTGTACATACATATTATGCAGGTGGTGTATTCCTAGAGGGCCATGCATAATTGATGAGTACAGTGTGGGCCTTTGTTTGTTAAAAGCCCTGCTGTATTCAAAACCACAGGATAGATAACGTTCAGCCCTCAGAGCACGTTGTGTACTAGCAAGGACCAATGTAGGTGAAAGATCATGCCTATATAAGGAATCATGACTATAATAGGACATGTACAGTTTTGACCATAATTGGGCATATGCGGCTATGACCATAATAGGGCAAGTACGAATATGACCATATATGGGCAAATATGAATACGTCCATTTTAGGGCATGCACGAACGAATCTACATTAGGGCCTCTATACTGGACATAACACAAAGTCCAGAGAGACACAACGCGCTGCGGACTACGCACCTAAAAAAGAAGATAAACAAAAATCAAAACCTCAGTTCAAAAAGAAGAAGGTAGCAGGTCTCAAGATCAGACATGCCCAGAATTCTGAGGACACAGCTTCTGAACGGGGAATGGGCTCTGACGATGCTAGACACTGCGGCAGAAGTAACAATAGCTCGCCAGAACCTGAAGGAATTTCTGGTGACAGCGGAGTTGAGTGAGTATATCACGGTGGAAACACCTGATACTCGGATAAGTGTCCCACATAAGTTACATGAGATAACACTCCGGCTGGAGGGGGACAAGCCCAGAAAAATTAAAGGTCTCTTTTGGAAAAATCTGTCATCTGGTTATGACATTCTATTAGCAGAACAAGACTGGCCGCCAGCATTCGTCATGGAGTGCCCTAGGGGAGAAACTCTAATTTTCCAGCATTTTCCAACCTCTTTCCTATTCACCTAAAACATGCATATGCGCAGGAGTGGGCGGTTGCCCTAGCTCCAGCATTGTATAAAAATCATGTTGGTTGGGATGAGGATTCAACCCACCACGTGATCCCTTTAAAAGTTTCCCCAAATGCTCAAAGGCAATACCCTATAAAGCAGGAAGCTAAAAAACAAGTCAGGGAGATTCTAGACCAACTAGAATACCAGGGGGTGATTGAAAATTGCACTTCACCTTTGAACAATCCTTTGTTTCCCGTAATGAAACCTGACAACACATATCGTTTAGTCTTAGATTACAGACATTTAAACACTTGCACAAAGACATTTGCAGTTCAAAATGCACACAGTGCCGCATTAATGAATAACATTGTGCAGAAAAAATATAAAACAACACTTGATATCTCAAATGGATTTTTCTGCCAAAATATAGCGCCTGAAAGCAGGTATCTGACCGCATTCAGTGCGTTAGGGTCCCAGCGACAATTTTGTCGACTAGCCCAAGGGTATAAAAATAGCCCCGGGGTATTTTCAGCAAGAGTAACAGAGTTACTCCAAAATTTGGATGAAGAAGCATTGTCCTATGTAGATGATATTTATCTAACGGACGATGACTTACCGAGGCACTTGACCAGGGTGAGCACCATTATTATGAGATTCGCCTCTGAGGGCTACAAATTTAATTTAAAAAAATCAAAAATTGCCCACCTCAGTGTTCTATTTTTAGGGTATGAGCTGTCAAGTGAAGGAAAAAGCCTAGCAGCTAACTTTTTGAAAAGTGTGCGCTGCTCCAACCTCCAAAATCATTGAAGAATTTACAATCAATTCTGGGATTCCTAAATTTTGGTCGAACATACATTTTGGATTACGCAGAAAGAGTAAAACCTTTCTACGACTTAATAAAACCTGATTTTTCAGGCAGACAATGGACACAGGAACATACAAATATCCTACGTTCACTACAAGAAGACATGATGGCTTCTAAACATAAAGACAATGAACCTGGCACTCGAAACGACAGTCCACTGGCTAACGACCAACTTCCTCAAGCTAAACTCGCAAAAAACAGAATTGCTTCTAATCTCCCCCCCCAATAACTCCCTGGAAACAAAGGAATGGACCAAGCTGATCACTGCTCTGAATTGCACGCCAACTTTGGTGGACTCCTCCAAATCACTTGGAATTACACTAGATAAGAACCTTAACATGCAAACACACATCAACCTGTTAGCTAAAAACGCACGCTTTCACCTCAGTTATCTTAGAAAAATGAAACCGTTCATCGAAAACCCGGACCTCAAAACTGCAGTTCAGTCCTTAGTCATCTCAAGGCTGGAGTACGGATTTACCACCCTCGCGGGGCTTCCCAAAATCTCAACCGCCCCTCTAAAAGCCTGTCTCAACGCCGCAGCAAGACTCCTAACAGGATGTAGGAAATTTGACCACATGTCACCTCACCTGAAAGCACTCAACTGGCTACCTTATGAAGCTCGAATCCACCTAAAAATGGCATGCATCACTCACAAAGCGCTTCACCACAATACGCCCCAGTACCTATCCCAAAAACTTACCTTATCTGGAGGATGCAGACATTTTAGGAGCGTCGATAACTTACTCCTGAAACCCTCACGTTTCAGCAAGAAAAAAACATCTGACAGAGCATTCTCCGGAGCAGCACCAAGAATATGGAACTCACTCCCTCCTTACATCAGAAAAATCTCCTCTACTCCTCTGTTCAAAAGAGAAGCAAAATCATTCCTGATGTGCAAATTCCTCCCATAAACTCTCACAGGATCCATTCCAGTACTACACCCTTAAACTCGCCTCTTCTCTCCCACTAAGGACTCCCTCGCCCCTATTACCTGTTGCTCAGAACAACTTTGACAACTTTGACGCCTGTGCCCCTCCGATCTTTGTCAAAACATGTTGATTTTATGTATTGTTTTATTTTGCTACTTGTTTTATTCGTTCTGTGCACTCATTGTAAAGCGCTCTGATACCCTACCCTGGGTCTGGTCCGCGCTATAGAAAACTCTAAAAAATAAAATAAACATTTACAGACACGCGTAAACGTACGCAACTTAGTGATCCGAGTAATAGCGGATCAATGCGGGTACACTTATTTAACTTTTAATGAAGGTGAAACGGTACCAATCGCATACAAATCACACCTGTACACAAACGCAGAAATGCATTTCACTTCAACAGAAAAAATCCTGACATCAGTGCAGACCACTGTAGCAAGAGAAAGAGCTCTGGCTCAGGGTAAACGCATAATTGTCGTGACCCCAGTACCAGCTTTAGAAACTGTTACAAAAGCTAGCATTCCAAATGCGAAAGCCTTACATCCGAGATGGATACAATGGGCTAATTCTCTTACTGCAACGGATGTTGAATACAGATTTGATCCAAGTTTAAAAACACAAGCATTTCTGCAATACGAACAAGAATATCCTCTACCAAATGAGATTTTGCCTCTAGATCAGTATGAATACATTATTTACACTGACGGATCTGCTCAACCAGCCATAGGGAGTAAGCAAGCTTACAGCGCTGCGTGTGCAATCGTTAAAGGTCGCATGCGTGATGGCAAGTTCCATCCAAGCTGTACTAAAACACAATCTCTAGGAGATTGCACGGCTCAGTTGCAGAACTAAAAGCACTGATACATGATAGCTTCTAAACATTTACAGACACTCGTAAACGCACAGAACTTAGTGATCCGAGTATTAGCGGGTCAATGCGGGTACACTTATTTAACTTTTAATGAAGGTGAAACAGTACCAATCGCATACAAATCACACCTGTATACAAACGCAGAAATGCGTTTCACTTCAACAGAAAAAATCCTGACAGTAGTGCAGACCGCTGTAGCAAGAGAAAAAGCTCTGGCTCAGGGTAAACGCGTAATTGTCGTTACCCCAGTACCAGCTTTAGAAGCTGTTACAAAAGCTAGCATTCCAAATGCGAAAGCCTTACATCCCAGATGGATACAATGGGCTAATTCTCTTACTGCAACGGATGTTGAATACAGATTCGATCCAAGTTTAAAAACACAGGCATTCCTGCAATACGAACAAGAATATCCTCTACCAAATGAAATTTTGCCTCTAGATCAGTATGAATACATTATTTACACTGACGGGTCTGCTCAACCGGCCATAGGGAGTAAGCAAGCTTACAGCGCAGCGTGTGCGATTGTTAAAGGTCGCATGCGCGATGGAAAGTTCCATCCGAGTTGCACTAAAACGCAATCTCTAGGAGACTACACGGCTCAGTTGGCAGAACTCAAAGCACTGATACTGGCACTTATAAATACAGATCACGAATTCCCCACACTTATTGTGTGTGATTCCTTTTACTGTGTACAGTCGTACAATGAATTTCTACATCATTGGGAACAAAACGGGTTCAAAGATGCAAAAGGTGGCACAATTAAGCATAAAATGCTATGGGAACAGGTAGTGGAGTTGAGAAACGAACTACCAAGGGCTCACGTGATACATACACTGAGTCATCAGCGTAATGGCGTTCACGTTGAAGGGAATTCATTGGCTGATGAAGCTGCAAAGGGGGCTGTTCGCACAGCCACCGTAGCTGCAGTTACTCGTTCAAAGACGAGAGTAGACGGCGAGATTATGGTAGCTGTCAATGCTTCACGCAAAGGCAGCACAGCAGTACCAAAGAAATTTGCACTCAAGTACTCCTACAAGTTAGATGCACAAAACATTCCATATGCTCAGATTCCTGGAGTGGGGGATAGAGTAATACCAAATATGGATCATAGGTTAGGCTTAATTGTGGCAGCACACGAAGGGAAAGGTTCTGTACATAAGGGACTTAGGGAGACTGTTTCTTTGTTGAAACAACGCTACTGGTGGACCGTGATGAGAAGGCAGATTAGAGACTATGTCTGGAACTGCGACATCTGCAAGCAGATGGAAGGGTCCACCGCAACACGTCCAGTACAGATACCATTGTTAGACAGCATTAGGTTGTCCGTTCGTGTACGTCCAGCTCAAGTTTCCTCAAGGTCTGGCCTCAGCGCTCGGCTGACGCTCGAACTGTTATAAAAGATTTGCGAGTCTTTATCGGCACATACGCAATTGGCATGTTAAATTCTGACCGTGGTCCGGCGTTTAGCTCTCGGGCTTACAAAGAGGCCATGGAAGGAATGGGCGTAGCATTGCGGTACTCCTCTCCGTACCATCCCGAGGGAAATTCTGTTGTGGAGAGGAAAAACCGTGACTTAAAGCAATCTTTAACAACTAGGGTATTAGGCAAGGGCGGTAGATGGGTCGATCACCTTTATGGGGTCCAACGAGTGATCAATAATCAGCCAAGAAGCTCTCTAGGGGGTGTCACTCCTTACGAGGTCCTATTTGGGACAAGAATGTGGTCACCTGATCTTGATTGTGAAGGCACAGTGGCGGATAAAAAACCATTTGATATCCATGATCATTTGGCTGTTTTACAGGATCTAAATAAATCCAGAACACAACAAAGTAACGTGCTCCAGAAACAGACCGCCACTGAGGAAGTCAAGGCAGTAACGGCAAGACCTGTCTGGATCCCAAAAGTCGGGGATCTGGTCAGAGAGAAGATTGCTGATAAGAAAGAATTTGGGCCATCCTACAGAAAGCCTAAACCGGTCCTAGCAATCCAAGGCACAAGAACTGTACTTCTGCCGCCTCTTGCCGGAAAAAAGGAGAAAAGATTTGTCTCAATCGACTTAATCAAACCACACTATGTGGCCGATACTAAACAGTAGGCCACGTGGACTCCACAGTAGCAGACGCCCTCCTCTCGCTACAATACAAGAAGTTCAAACAGAAAGACTCATCACGTTTGAAGAGCCACCTGTACGGAATGAAGGACTAAGCAACAATGCTATGGAACTCGTTCCACTTCAACAAGAAGAAAATCAACTTAACAACCAAGTTGCAATAAGACTGACTACAGACATCTACGTCAACATGCCTCGTCAAGAGCAAAATCCAATTTCGACAAATCCCGATGCAATTCCAACAATTGATCGAACTGCTTCTGGCTATTTTATGAACTTTGATACGTTTTCACTGGATCCAAGTGAGCCAGAAACGACGCCAGCCAAAAAATCACACCAACAGAAACTCATTGACTTTTTGAACTTTTTTAGAAAGACTTACCTGGTGTCACCTTGAATTGAACTATGGTATATCACTGGGATTTTATTTTTTCTTTTCTGGCTAGGTTTAATTATAACTTTTAGTATGCTTATTAATGGACGATACCTCCAGCAGAGCTCTACAGCCCAAAGAGTCAATTTGATTTTAAAACCACACCAGTCTTCACATCGTGAACCAAGAGACTTGTCTTCAGTGAACATCACAGCAGTTCCTATACCAGACGGTATAGTATGGGACAAGATTGATTATGATATGTTCGGTCTGACTGAACTTTTAAAGCTTAAACATGTATTTAAAATTTCTTTAAGTGATATCATTACCTCCAGTACATTTTCTGATGATTGGGACACTGAAACTGTAAATGCTATGATGTCTGATTTAGAAAAAACTGCAGCATTTCCGAACAATGAAATGTTAGAAGGTACTTCAGACTGATACATTGTACTGTTACCAACATTATGGTCATTATTTCTTGCATAAATCTATAACACCTAGAAATGTATTTGAATACCACCAGTGGGAACACTGCCCAACTCCTCCAAAAGGTAGTTCGAAAAATTTTGCACAGAAATGTACATACTTCTCAGGGTTTAATACATCTGACCCGAAGTCATTTTACTACAAAGTGGCAAAAACATTAGCACAGAAAATTATGTTAACTAACACCAAACAGATTTACTCTGCTTCCTTCATGGCCCAGTTGTCTACACAGGGTTTCGACCTATGGAAGGACACTATAGATTTAAATTCAATCTGGGGTTCTAGGGACTGGCAAGTCCAGGGAACAGAAGCGCTATTTAGAGCATGCCTCATTCCACAGCAGATCATATTTCTGAATGAAATTGTGCAGCAGACATCCTGTCTTGGACTAGCCAAGAATAAGGAACTGAACTCACCCGGGTTTCCTACACCATCACAGATGAGTGGGGGGCAGAATTCAACTACACAAGGGGTAGGATTAGATGACATTCTCCAGTACAACAGATCAGATCTTGATTGGACGAAATGGCTGATTTGTCCCATTGACACAAACACCTGTCAACAGAGATTTATGAATACAACCGAAGGGTTTAGTATCCATAGGCCAGATACACGCTATGTACAGAGACAACACCCAGGGGTAGTGACATCCTATAGTGTTGGGAAGTTGTGCCTTGATTGGCTATAGACCTCAACACTCACAGAAGCAAAACATCACTTGACCTTACTCACATCTGATGTAGACCTTAGGGATTTCTTGTCAGGCCCAAGGAAAACACGTCAGAAACGTTTCATACATGCTGGCATTTATGCCTATTACAATGAAAACTGGAAAATATCCCAACAGGAGGCCGCAGAAAGAATACGGGAAATAGACCGTATTAACTTAGAGAAGGCATTAGCTGTAGTGGATAATGGGTTAACAACTTTGACCTCCAGGATTTACTCCTTAGGCAGCATTGTGTCTTCGGCAATCGACATATTAGAACAAGATCTGGCCTTGTTACAACACGGGCAATCTCAGCTACGTTCTATTATGATGCTAAGCTGGACACTACAATCTTTGCGTGCAGGCTATGTGCCCTGGCGTTTTATAAACACCACGTCTCTGTTTTCAGAATACAATCTGACTGATAAACAGACAGAAATGGCACAAAGGGGAGCCAAATATACAATGCTTCATATTGAGAAACTGGAAAGGTTACCATTCACTGTAGCCGAATCACCATCAACTGAATGGCTAATTCATGGCCAAATCACTCTACCGGTCACTACGTTTCAGTTTCAATATTGCCTTGCGCAAAGGCAGGCAGGCAGGCAAATATGAAAAAATGGGTAAGGGATACATTAAGGAATCTTGGGAGTTACCATATAGATATCGATGCCGGAATGGGGATCAAGAAGTGTATCTGAGTGGTACAAACTGCAAGAACGCTTTATGCGGTTCTATCATGTGTCAGGATATTTCACTACACGGAGCCTGTAACGGTTCAGTAGCAAACCTATCGTGTCACATGACTGGGACCCTAGCTGCAGTGATCACGCCAGTTTTCGAGCTGCTCTTGAATGGGAGTTACTTGATGCTAAATGGTCAAGGTTGCTGTGGGATGCTTCCGGGCGCCGCATATCTGGTCACTGTTAACTCCAGGGTTACTTGCTGTATGGAAGTATTGTTTCCGCCACTGAACACAGTCAGGGAGGCGCCGCTATGGCCTTCACTGAACGTTTCTTTCATACAATTTGATACTCTGAGCAGACTGCAAGCCATGCTTTTACAGCAACCCGTTCCCTTAACCTCCGCTCGAGAAACCTATGAACTTCAAGTTGCAAGGACCTCGACTGAGATACAGGCGCTTATACGTACAAACTGCCCCTTTCATTTCGTAGAAATGGTGGGACGTATCTTCAATATGTCTGATACGAGCGGTATTGTACACCTATTTAAGACCATAGGGTCAGGACTGTTAAGCACCTTTCAGACAGTCCTCGGAGTAATCCCAAATTTTATACACTCCGTATTGGGAAGCGTATTTGGAGGACTCCCGCTTATCCTCTTGCTAGTTGCAGGGGTCCTATTCATAATACTACTGCTACGCAATGGATGGCCCAATTCCCTAAGGAATGGCGAACATGCTCCTGGAGCGGAAATACCGTGAACGCATGGTACAACTTCTGGGCATTTCTTGCCTGCGAGAACTCAATGCCTCCTGGTTTCTATCCTTTCGACCAGTCTGGGTAGACTGCATCTTACCTGTTCTTCGATCCCTGTTTTGCGGAGAAGATTGCACGTTGGAACTTTGTCTAACATTTCCATCAGATACGCCTCCGGACACGGATGCAATGCTGGACCCCATAAAGGCCCACGCTCTGCGTTGTCCCCAGCGGCTTCCGATTCTGATGAACGCATTCCTGGAGAATCCACAGGTGCCGTTTGCTCCTGCTGGGTTAGGTGACTCCTCCACAGGCACCCAGGAAACAACTGCCGCACTAGCTGCACCAACTGTTGGCAATGCTACATACCATCTATCTGCGATTGACGTTCTCTGTGAGGCGTTGGATTTGTCGTCTGCAGTAGCCAACACCGATAATGTTGTGCTTCCCAGCCAGTACACTTAATCTCGAATTGGCTCATCGCGTCCTGGGAAAGAATTCGGCTCCTCCACTCCTTCTCATAATAAATGAGCAAATTTGGAACATTTCCTAAATTGACACTTCCGCTTAAGAAGAGCATGGCCTTCTTCCTCTTTGAGTGAAGCTACTTATATAGAGAAACAAAATAGACATTCGTTTAGTGTCAATTGGAATTAGCTGAATTATTAACATTTTAGGAAGAATTTTTTTAAAAAAGATTTTAAAACCATGTTTTTACTTGCTTTTAAATTGTTTTTAAATTGTCCAGATTTTAAGTATGGTCATTGTTATCCAATTCGGAAGAGGAGTGGGTGTTATGTCCCGTATAGAGGCCCTAATGTAGACCCGTTCATACATGCCCAAAAATGGACGTATTCATATTTACGCTAATATGGTCATATTCGTACTTGCCCTATTATGGTCATAGCCGCATATGCCCAATTATGGTCATAACTGTACATGTCCTATTATAGTCATGATCTTTCACCTACATTGGTCCTCGCTAGTACACAACGTGCTCTGAGGGCTGAACGTTGTGTATCCTGTGGTTTTGAATACAGCAGGGTTTTCCCCAAACACAGGCCCACACTGTACTCATCAATTATGCATGGCTTTCTAGGAATACACCACCTGCATAATATGTATGTACAAAGTTCACCCCTGACGTCTTCCTCATGTCTAACGACAGACCAATGCAAACCATACTGAGGACCGAGACTCTTTAGGGTATAATTACACCACATCTTGCCCCGGTAAGACAGAGGGAACCGAGACTTCCATGCTGACACACTGACCAGAGATGCTGAGGCTCCTGCATGCAGTCGCTCCAGCTGACAGCGGTCTAACACAGCCCTTGCGGGGTGTCCAACTCGAGACCAGGATGGGGGTCCCAAACTCTCTCTATTCAGGTATGGGGGTTCGACTAAATCCTAGAAGGATTCTTGGCTCTTAGGCTTTTAGACCTACACATATGCTAGGTACACTGAGGTACATCTAGTTAGGCATCGTAGGAGTACGCTCACTTGCATAATGCTTTTTATATTCATGTATGTATTCATGATTATTGCAATATGGTAGAACTGTTCTATCCCTTTGCTTTTATCGTACTGCTGATAATATATCTCTGCTATTGTCTGATTGCCGCAGCACATATATTTTACACTAGAATAACAACTGTTCAATAAATACTTATTGAAACGCCTGACTGTTTATTCTGTGTAACTCTCTGAGACAAACCGAATAAGTAAGCACGAGTGACTGAGCGAAAGGTAGTACATTGTTTCCACGATTCTGAGGAATTTGGGTTGTCATGATCTAATGTTGCCAGAAACTAATCTCTCCCCGATAAGAGGAGATTCTAGTGGCACTGTGAGCTAGCTAATGCAAATCAGGCTAACATACGTGGTGGGGATGCACAGAATCAGTCTGCCACGAAGCCCATGGTTTATGTTATCCAAACGCACAGGTCCTGCATGGGTACTATAGGAACTACACGACAGTAACAGAATTATAGTCTCATTAATTGTACCAAAGCTGGATATCAAACACTCACACTGCTCTCTTCCCACTACATGGAGGGGGGAAAGAAAACTGAATAGCTCAAAATGGGTAGAGCAAACACGCTAAACCAGGAGAAACCTCGGAGCGAGTGTTCTGTTGCTTACCAGTGAACCGGGTTCCCGGGAGGACCGTCAAGGGCAGAGCACGGGCACGCGGGCTCCAGCCGGAGGCTCCACTTTCTTTCTGAAATGCAAGCGTACTCGTATTCACATGTCTTTGAATTAGAAAGGGAACCTCCTTGGCGCCATCTTGTCATAGTGTCCTGATACCCCCGTTAAGTAGAGGGTGAGAGGTTGAAGACACCAGAAGGCGGTGAAGAATAAGGGTGAAGAGGAACTGCCAGCTGTAGAGATACATAGTGAGGGTAAGCATCAAAGAAAAGAGTGAGACAGTCAAGGTGAACTGAACGCGTGGATGAAGATAGTAAAACGCTACCACGGCAAAACTTCAAATCAGACAATCAAGTGGAATCAAAAGGGGTTGGGTGAGACACTGAAGTGGAGCAGTGATGGAAATGATGAGACCGTGTGGTGGAACTGAAAGGGTAGAGCGAAAGGCAATAGTGGAGGAGGTAAAGTGCATGAGGAATGGGTTGGCCAGTGATGGAAAGGGTGCGAGATGGTACTGATTGAAGGAGCAATACAATGAAGCAGAGCGTGTGGTTTCAAATTTGACATACAGGGACGGGCAAGGGAGCTGGTTCGGTAGGACTGTTTTGAGCCAATGATGGAAGATGGGTGAGATGGTGTTGAGATACTGGGCCAGTGAAGGATAATGGATGGGATGATATTGACATGTGGGTGAGTAGGGTGAGATGGTATTCCCGTATAGAGGACTGTGATGAAGAGTGGAACGGGAAGGTATTGACAAACGGGTACAGCGAAGGGAGTCGTGTGGGACTGTATCGAGAGGTTGGATCAAGACTTCTAATACCGTGTACCAGAAGACAGAAAATGGCTGTATATAGTTTTGTCTCTAACATTTATTTTAATGTTGTTTACTTTTTTTATTTTGCAATATGTTGATAAATCTTTTGGGGGATTTAGCAGATTTGTAATGATTTTTTTTTATAAATCACTTACCATGTTTTGTGATAGTGTCATATGGATGTCCAATTTGGATAGAGAAACACTTCACCTATTATAAACATAAGAATGATAACGAAAAAACACAGAGATTCTATTTAGAAGGGGCCAGTCGTAGATGTTGTTATGTAATTGTTCCCTCTTGAAGTCACTTTAACAGGAACAGGAACACGTTTGTGTACTTTTCCAGGAAGGGAAAATACCTGCAAGAGATATATGAATACCGACAAACATTTGAGTTTAAAGAATTACCCAACCCAGAAATACCCACAATCTCCTAAACTTCTGCATGTGGTAATTATGCTGGTGGTATTTCCACATTTTTAACTACACTTTCAGAAAACAAAATTCCACCAATTCTTTTTGTGAATCAGGATTTGAAATTTGTTCGTAAACTGTTTTTGTACACTGTAGTTGTACGTAGTGGAGGTGTGCTACATGGTTTTTGAATCTGGTCCTCCGTTCTTTTGACAAATGTACACAATTGGCAGTTTCCAGGTTACCACAAAAGCCCATTGGTCATAAGTTTTTCTCAGATGAGTCATGTTGTGCCTTCTGTTATAGCTGTTTGTTATTAGATTGCTTTGGTAACGTAGATGGTCTTTCTGGTGCATATAGCCTGTCTCTTGAAGGCTACGACCTTTAATGGCCTTTGGGTTCTTCAATTCAACATCATCTGCTTTTTTATTTTGTCTCTGTTAAGCACTTACCAGGTCGTGGTGGAGGAAGACCGTCCCAGGAAGGTGAAGCGTGAGTTGGGGAGCCATGAGTGCTTTTTGGTGCCACTGACCTACGATGATTCTATGGCCAAGGATACTTCGCACTACTTTGGGGCTGAGCTCCCACCCAGCAGCCTCCCTGAAGCCACACCCTTCATCGTAGGCGATAATCAGACCTACAATGGCTACTGGAACCCACCACTGGAGCCTAAGAAGGCTTATCTCATCTACTTCCAGGCCCGGAGCCACTTGAAAGGGGTAAGAGTGCTCTATGCAGCACCCTGTCGGCCATCTATTGCCACCGCCTTAGTAGACATTGAAATATTTCATCTAGAAATGGGATTCGTTTGGTTCACCAAGTGAAATACCCAATTATGTTACCTACTCATCTATCCATTTGCTTCCCATTTATTCAGCCACTCACAACAACATATATCTTCTGAGCCTCTTACCCACTCATTACTTGTGCCCTGTGTTCAGCACTTACAGTTCACTAACCCATTCATCAACTCACTCATCCTTCTACTAACACATACATTGACTCAGCCATACCTACATTTTTGTTTGTATGACAATTGATAATACATCTAATTCAATAGGCGTATTGCTTCATGCCATCAACTGCCCTAAAGCAAAAATTATCTGAAAATATGTCTGTAGAGTCTCTATGTACTCTGTTCAATCACCATTCACATAAACATCCTACCAAGACTTCCCCAGTTATTTATAAAATGTGCCAGACTGTGAAAGCACTTCTCCAAGGCCAGAATATCTTGAAGCAATTTTGTTTCTCCGTCTTTGCTATTGAAATCTGCACATTCGTTTATGCGTGCACTCATTCACCACTTTAATTTTTGTTCACCCATCTGACCGTTAATACCATTTCACTCATTCATCTTTGGACACACTGGCTATCAGGGCCGTAGCCACGGGGGGACATTTGAGGGCCGGGCCAGCCCTTAATCATCTTTGACCTCCCCAAACAATCGAGGCAGCTGGCACAGTATAGAGGTGCAGGAGTTCAGAAGGTGAATGAGCACTAAAAATGCGTAAAGAGTTTTTTATCGTGTTAACTTTTCTGCGTGCTGCAAGACAGGTTAAACGTCAGGCCTTGTCTTCTCACCAATTGCTGCTTATTCTTTTAATGTGGAGATATTGTCTACTTTTCTTCCTTTGACTGCAAAGTGAGAGGATTTTATAAAGTGAATTATGTGACAATCTCTCTGTGGTACAGGCACTGCCACTGGAATGAGGCGGCAGGGGATGCCTAAATTATGCAGCAATGTTGACTAAATAATTTGGCAAGAAAACACAAATTATACTGCTTAATGCGGCACATTTTCTAATAGTATCACTTCATTATTTTGTCATTTTTACATGTTAGCAATGTCTGGGCAAAGGTTTCACTTTATTAGTACCAGTACCACATCGAAACAAAGTGAAAAGTTACTGAAAGTTGACCAGTCAAACTTTGCGAAGGACCTTCACTGCACAGCATCACGTGTTGCATCATTATTAGTAACATTTGATCTGTTTGAGCTAGAAAAAAGTTATTTTTTTTGTTAAAATCTGTAGATTATTCAGCAGATGATGGATTATGTAGGAAATGCGGTAAATTCATAATTATGTGAAAAACGCGTGGTTGCAGAATCACATAATTCCACGACCACCAAATTGCATAATTCCAGTGGCCTTGCATACGAGTGCAAAAAGAAATACTGTAGGATGTCAATTCGTATCTAATGTAGTTCAACACACACCAGCAGTTATGAAATCACAAATGAAGCACATTTTGTTTTATAATTTTGAAATATGATGGAAACAGAGATTTTAATAGGATCAGAACAAATCATGGTGAAGCACAAGTGATAAATATTATATTGTATTGCATGTTTGTTTAGATCTACTACCCCTGTGTGTGGCATGGAAGCGCTTACCTACTTAGGCAGCAAGTTACACTATATAGGATGGTGTGTGGTTAGAAGGGTGTTGCCTTTGTTTTGTGCTCTAATGTGGTAAGTGTTTCCATGCCGTTACTGATGACCACTAAGGTGCAGTTATTGTATTATAAGGTGCTTAGCAGCATGGTGGATGATGAGGTATGAGAGACACAGACGCACAGTTTATGGTTTTTCAGTACACTGACAGCTTTGGACAGCTCTGCAGGTCCCATTATGGTATTTCTTATGATTATAATCTGCTTAGCTGGTTACTGCACTGGGTTGTCCTATCAGAAATTTGGTGGCAGATTTACTTGCATTTCATGCAACGCAGCAAGGTAACTTGCTACACTGCGTTGCGTGAAAGGCTGACAGCAGAAATGTGCCATATTTACAAAGTTGAGGCACATTTCTGCTGTCTCCTAGAGCTGGCATACTGCATGCTGCCTAGCACCAATGAAGGCACCCTTGCGTCATGGTGCAAGGATGACTGTGTTACAGGCAGAATTGTTTTTGTGCAGGAAGGGACAACTTCCTGCATAAAAACAATCCTTAGAGGCATATTCCTATTTCTATGTGTGCTGCAAAATGTAGCACAAGTAGAATGAGGAAGTAACAAGGAGAAGAACATAAGTTACTTACCCGTAACTGTGGTTCTCCAGTATTGGTATCTTTCATAGATTCACATGCTTGAATCATTCCCCGTTGTCGAACTGGGAGTCCCACTGTACATTTAAAAGCAGTATTGGTGATACATTGCCCATAAGGCCTACAAGAAACATTCACCTCATTAACTTATCTCCATGATTACAAAAGAGAAAAACTCCAGCAAATCAGGTGACAGCACCCTCTAGAACACTCCGCACAAAGGATCCACTCCCTCAGATTTTCAAGCACTAGTTCTAAACTGATTACGTAGGGAGATGGGAAGCCTCCTAGGTGATGAGGGTGGGTCGCATGTCAATCGATGAAAGATGCCAATACTGGAGAACCACAGTTACTGGTCGGTAACTTATCTTCTTCTTGAGTATTGGATCTTTCATAGATACACGCGCTTGAATAGGAATAGCTAGCAGGAAGCAAAATAGCATCATAATTATGAATACAATCTAGTGGGCGGTGGGATAATAAAGGAAATAAAGGCTCACCTCATTGGACTAGATAACGAAGCACTGCCTGTCCCACTGCCGCATCTCTTTGCACTGTTGAATCCAGACAATAGTGCTGGGTAAATGTGTGTCTGCTCTTCCAAGTAGCTGCTCTACAGATGTACTAAAGAGACACACCAGCGAAGAGAGCAACTGACATAGACACACTTCTTGTAGAGTGTGCTCGAACTTTGGATGAAAGAGGTTTTCCAGCATTCCGATGACAAAACTGGAGAGCAGCAGCAATTCAATGAGCAATACTGTGTTTGGAAAGCAGATATCCTTTCTAAGGCTTACTATGAGCCACTAGCAGCTGGTTGGTTTTTCTAAATTGCTACATCCGATGCAAATAGAATTTTAAACATCTTTTACTGAGTGTAGCATATTTTTCGCTGTGGTCTGACGATTTAGAAAGAATGTTTTGAGTACGAAAGACTCATTAAGGTGAGTCTGTGGGCGCCTTGGGAATGGATTTGGGGTTGCTTCGTAATATCACTGTCCTCTTTTGAATTCTAAAAAGGGTTCTTTAACTGTGAATGGTTGAATTTCACTTATTCTTCTTGAAGACGTTAAGGCTAGCAATAATTCTATTATATGCTGATTTGTAACGCGCATGGCTACACTAAGGCATCCCAGCGCTAACATATGTAACACAGACTGACAATGCGCAACATCGGAAGCAACAGTTGGAAAGGGCAATTACCAAAAAATCACGTTTTCAAGTGCTTCCTAAACAAAAGTTGATTCTTAATGAGACATAAAGCATTAGTCGTAGAGCTCCTTGGTTTGGCAACAGTGTAAGCTTAAGGAGCGCCCTCCACTTTTCATTGTCCGGAAATGGGGAACTCTGACAAGTGAAGCCTTGGTTGACCTTAGAGCCCTACCAGGGTGTAATGGGTAATTAATGATTGTAAGAAAAGTGTACCTTTTGCCTGAAGTGCTCTGTGTGCAATACATAGAGCCTTGAACTTCACCCGCTGGTCCACTGGAAGCCAATGTAGAGTGAGTAGGGCCTTCTGAACGGATTGATGTCTCTAGATATTCAGCTGCCTTCAATGAAAGCATTTTCGATCAGCTCTGCCAATGGGCTCGAATGGAGCCTTCATCAGCTGCGAAAGGACTAAATTAAGCTGCCAAGATGGAGGAGGTTGCTTTATTGGTGGAAAGACTCAGAAAAGTCCTTTAAGAAACTCTTTGGTAATCTATTTACCCACAGAGAAGATGAACCAGATGAGCCAGATGATCTCCTAAATCTGGATACAGCTGCTAAGTGCACATAAATTGAAGTATGAGCCAAGCCCGCTTTAGCTAGATGTGACAATTACAGCAGAATATGTTCTGGTGGAGCTTAAAGAGGATGGTACTGTGATTTCTGGCACCACAAACAAAAGTGTTTCCACTTGAGCTTATAAGTCTTGTTACTAGAGTCAGCTCTAGCAAAAATTTCTTTATCGTCTTGCGGGACATTTAGGCTCACAAATGTATTGTGTTCAGGAGCCATGCAGACAAGTGCAAGGGCGCTGGATCTACATGAAGTATCTGGTTGTGATTCATTGACAATGAAGTTAGCATTGGCTTAAGTCGAATATGATGTTTCTCCGAGAGCAGGATCAGTTCGGCGAACCAATACTGCCTGTGCCATTTCGGAACCAGAATTATCCTGCATGGTTTCCGCTTCATTTTGTTCAGAAGTCTTGGGATTAAGAGTATCGGGGGGAATAGCGTAAGCAAAGATTCCTAACCATTTTATCCAAAATACATTCCCCCATGATTCCGGTTGTGGAACTCAACTTGCGTAAAACTGGCATTTTCTATTCTACTAAGTTGCAAATAGAGCTAGATTTGGTTTGCCCCAAAGCTGGAAGACATTGTCCAGGGCAACTTGGTTAAGCTCTCAGTCTACTCTCTCTTTCACTCACTTACTGATATACCCACTTACCTTTTCACCTTTCACTTCAGCATTTACCTGGTCATACATTCATTCATCCATCCATCCTTGCTTTCATCAGTCCATTAATTCATACATTATGACCATTTTGGCAAGTATTCAATCACATGCTCACTCATTCATTGTGTACAAGTTTCCCTACTCACTCAGACTCCCACCAACCTTTCAACTATTTGTCCACTGATTTACTCAGCCATTCATTCGTGTGCACACCATTCTGCAGACTAACTGAACTATACATTTACATTTTCTCTACCTAGGGATCTTCATTTCATTAATAAACACTAAATAGCCCTGTCCACAATGCAGGACTGCTCAGAGTCTAAGAATTGACCGAGGATACCCTTGATAGAGAAATGGTGTTACAGGTAAGTAACATTTTCAACCTTTGACTCACCCATTCATTTATGCACATGTTCATCCACTCATGCCAATTTCTCAATAAGTGGCGTGTTCGTTACTCACAGAAAACAACTTCACGATTCACCAATGTGTAGATGTTACACAACTCTACTTACAAGTTTCCTATGCTTCTGACATCCAATTCCTCAAACACTTCATCCACACCTTGTAGTCCACCACCAAGCTGAAGCGCAACCCAACCAAGACAACATTCCTGTTATTTGCTTAGAACAAGAAACAAGAAACAGTACAAACCTGGTTCAATGACATGAACCTTGAAGGGTTCGAACCCCAACTTTCACTGAAAGTCAAGGTACTTGGAGCCTGGTGCCAGCTCTCTCTTCTAAAGAAAGTAAAACTGTTTCTTCCAGAAAATGGCTTCAGAACTTCTGTTCAAACCCTCGTACTCTTGCATCTGGACAAGGCCAGACTGGCCGTACCGGGCATCGGCTGTTTCCCCGGGAGGGGTGGAGGGGTAGGAGCCGGTTTTGTAGCAGTGCAGTAGTTTCAACAGCACTGCAGATTTCCTTGTATACCCAACAGTTTTCAGGCTTCAATAAAAGTGCCAGGATACCTCTGGTGATTAATGTACCTCCTGGAGCGAGATGGAGTTTTGTCTAGTGGCAGTTTTTACTCATCTAAGGTAGCGCAGAGGGTAAATATATGCCTGCTTCAAAGAGCATGTACTATGGAGATCACAGAACAGTATTTTATGTGCATAGATCAGTGAGTTACTGCTTTTGTCACAGAGATGCTTTTGTTACTGTCCAGTTTATAAGTTACAATCAAAATCTAGGTTAGAAAGTTAGTTTTTTGCCCCAATCATTCATTAGCCTAATTTTGGTAAAAAGGGTTTGTTTGGGTAAAAATAAATTTGTATTAGTAAAGTCAACCTTAACCACTGTGTTACGTTCTGAATCCTGTGTTTGTGCTTCCCCAGGCCAAGCACCCTTAAAACAGTGCCTACCAGTATAGATGACGTGTATCCTATACCTTGTAGCCCCCTTTGTCTTATGTACCATTTTCTATACACTGATTTAGACATGTATGATTAATTGTCTCTATGTGTGTGTGTGATGTAAAATGCTCTGACATCCTACACTGGTATGGGAGGACTATAAAAGAAATTTAATACATGTGAGAGAGTGGCTATGGAGAGATGAGGGGCACTGTTGGAGGGTGATAGTAAAGGAATCATTGACGAGCCCCAATAATGATTGCTCTATCCTGGTGCACTATAAGGTCATCATTTACTATGCTTTAAAAACTAATATAATTGAATATATAATGAAAAATGTATTGTTGACTGCACCGTTTTTGCCATTTTTCCCCAGATTTTCTTTGGGAGAGAACTCCCCCACCCCATCCCCTCCCCCCGCAAGCCTCCTTGTAGTGGTCAGGCTTGCTCGCTATGCACCGTATGGGGGCTGGTCTGAAAATGTTTGCCTGGGCTGCTTTGGGTTTCCAGTCCTGCCGTGCATTTGGATAGTGGTACCACTGTGCTCCATGGCCTCCCAGACCTCACACTGGCATCCCTTAATGTCATCCTACACACCACAGTATGCCTCTCCAGGGCCAGAAGAATTATGATCAAATCACCCCCATTCTGATGGAACTCCATTTGCTCCCCTTACCGATCCACACCATTGCCAAACGATCTGTATCATTTACAAAGCTAGGGTGACCACCACCCCCACTTACCTTGCAGACAAGCTCACCTTCTTTGGTGGTTCTGGACACACCCAGAGCCAGGACACTATTGTACTGTAGACTAAAAAGTGTTAAAAAAAAAAAGAAGAAACAAGGCAGCAAGCTTTTTCCATCTGTGCACCCAGGATCTGGAACAGCATTCCTCTTTCCCTCAGGTCTGCCTCAAGGGTGCTCTAATTTAGGAAAGAGATGAAGACTCACCTCTTTAAAGAATTCTACATCACAATGCATTAACCATCCACAACGCCCACGACCTCTCCTATCACTCGTTGACTTTATGCTTGTCTTTGACCTTGTACAGTGCTCTGTTGCTTTTTGGCTAGGTTTGCACCATTGAAATACCATACGCATATGTACATACATAGTGATTTGTACTATACAAGTAGCCTTTCTGAATTACACCAACTCTCCCATCCATCTACCTATTTCTGCACTCCTTCACCAGTCATCAGTAGAATCACCGGGCTTTCTCCCTGTAGGTGTTCTTTGGCAGATGACTCGGACCATCATGAGAGTGCTGATGTCACCAATTTTGAATCCTGTTAGGTACTCTGTCGCTGATCACTAGCACCAGCAAGTGATTATTTCTAATATCACTAGATGTTTGGCCTGTGGGTGCACAATGGCAGCTTACTATTGAGGACAGAGGATCAGTGTAAAGACCGCCACACTTGTTTAATGTAGGTAATCTATGGCAGATCACTAGCATGGAAATGGGACAAGTGCTGGGATCATCAACTATTTGTCCAGTAGCTGCAGTGAAACAGATCATCAATAAAGTCAACTCCCTTCACCAGAGCCATAATGCCCTTATGGGAAGCCAGGATATTCTCCAACAAACTGAAGGCACTGAAATAAGAACAGGGCTGGGGAAGCATCAACCACATATCAAGTTATTTGTCTCTGAAAGTATTCAAGTCTGGGGCAATGTGAACCCTGTGTTAAGACTTGTGTTCTTTGAATGCTAGGTGACTGTGGTATATGTACTCACATGTCATTCAGTGTCCCTGCCTCTATAGTGCTAGAACAAGAACAGTGTTAATGGTGTGGTGCCAGAATATTGTGGCCTAAATATTGTCTCCTAAACATATTGTGGCCTAAAGATAGTTTACAAACATTTCTCCATTAAAGTTAATAGTAGAAAATCTACACCCGTTGGCGCAATATTTCTGGAAATCATAATTAGACCATGATATTTATGACATACAATATTTCTATTTTCAATATTCTGACACTCAGCCAACTTGGGTGTAGTCATTCGGAGAGTCAACCAAAGCGTAATGCCAATTTACCATGTTCAGACCATTAATATTGAAAAACAAACTCCTTTTCTTTTTTTCGCAACAGATTTTATTAGGTTTTAGCAATAGATCCAGGCCACTTTAGCCCACATACAGAAATAAAAAGTTATAGGGTGAATGCCCATGAACAACAATAACACAAAACCTTGCAGAGTCGGTCTCCGACCACCCCCCACCCCCACACCATACATTTCGCCAATAGAACCATCATTCAAATACATCACTGAACCCCATCTCAGTTTCTTATGTCTTGGCACCATAATGTTGTATTTCAGCTTCCAGTTGGGACTCCATAGTGTGAACCGGGGCCAAGGCTATACCTCTATAATTGGCCCAGCGCTGCCATATCTTTGGGTTTTTAGTGGGCCTCCCCTAGCCTGGAACACTGCAACCTCCAGCCCCGTGTAGTGATCCATCCCTCTCTTCCAGGTTCCTACTGATGGTGATGTATCTGCTTACCACAGTCTGGCTATATTTCTTTTCAGTAGTGTGAGACCCAGGAACAACAAGTGTTTTTTTATACTGGTTGCCCCCTTTTCCCTCTGTGCTATGAAGCAGGATTAATTTAGGGTCCAGTGGGATTTCCCAGGACAGGACCTCCCAAACACAGGACGTCACCCCCGCCAGAAGTGCGTCAAAGCCACCCAGCTCCACACGGTGTGCAGGAAGGTGCCCTCCTCTACCCCACACCTTAGACCCAAGGAGGAACTAATTACACCCATGCACCATAAACGGTGTCTAGTATAATATGCTCTGTGTAAATATTTTAATGGAATCAGGTGAAGACGGGATCAAATTGCAGCCCCACGGGGGCCTCCAGGGCCTCTGTCCAGTCATTCTCATCTATTGTGTCTATATCCCCCTGCCATGCTGCGCTAAGGGCAGGCAGTGGGGTGGAACTATTTGTGATAAATGACTGATACATTTGTGTTATCTTATGAGTGCCAAATTCGCCCATTCACAGTCCTCTAACGGGTCAAACTATGGCAAGACTTAAAGGTCTCGCAAATAGGGGGATATGGCATGACGTAGCTGCAGGTATCTGTAGAACTGGCTACGGTGTAATTGATAATCACTCTGTAGTTCCTGAAATTATTTTAACACCATACCCTGCATGAAGTCTCCCAACGTGGATATCCCTATGTCATCCCACCTCTGGAAACCACTCAATAAGGCCACCTGTCGAAGAAAACTGCCCTCCCATAGGGCCATTCCGTGAGTCAGTCTTCCCTACCACCCTATCCGCCGAGGGTCCGTCTCCATGTAAGTAAGACAACCTGGGTCGCCAGGGGAAGGGGACCCATCCCCCTTTCATTGTATAGAAAGTCTAGCAAAGAAGTGTCGCCCATCTCTCTGTCGCGTACACGGGATCATCTTGCACACCCTACCACCAATCATTGATAATCAATAAGTGGGAGGCAGCATAGTAGGATTGCACATCTGCAGCAGCAATGCCTCCACAATATGTGGACTGTAAGCACATCCGGAGTGCAATGCGCGTCGCACCCCCACACACACCCCCAATAGGAACTGAGTTAAAACTGCATTTATCTGTCAGAACCACGTGGGGGGTAATAGTGTAGGGATAATTCTGGAGTTGGTATAGCATGCAGGGCAACAAGATCATCTTAAAGACTGTTGATTGACCTAGCAGGGCTAATGGCAGCGGGGACCAGGCCTTCACTTCCACTTCCTCTTTAACGCGCGATAACATTGGGGCCATATTGCAGGTCTATGATAAGGTGCAATCCGGAGAAATAAACACCCCTAAGTACTTGAATTCATTTATAGCCAACGTTAACCCCATTGCCCACTCCATGTCGCCGGTGGCCCTGTTTGCCGGAAACACCACTGATTTCCTGACGTTAATACATAACCCGGAGGTCTTACCAAAAACCTGCATGATCTGTAAGATGCGAGGGCCAGAAGTTCTGAGATCCGTAATAAAGAACAGAATATCATCTGCATATAATGCTATCCTATCAGACAGCTCTTGGGACTACTCAAAGCGCCGCACCTAGGCATCAACCCTCATCTAGGCAGCCAGCGGCACCAGGGCAAATAGCAGGGGGACTATGGGCACCCCTGTCTGGTACCCCTATGGATCTTGAAAGGATCAGAGACCGCACCCGCGACCGGACAGAGGCTGTTAGATCAGTATAAAGAAGACGGACATAAGAAAGAAACCTCGGGCCCATATTGATGCTCCTAAGAAGAGCAAACCGGTACTGCCAGCTAACCGAATCAAATGCATTATCTATGCCATCGAGCAGCACAGCAGCTGGCCATAGCGAGAGCGTTATAAACTCATCGAATATTATGGCGTGTGGCCCTTTGTGGCATAAATCAGGCCTGATTGGGATGAACAAAATCAGACATATATCTCAATAATCTGGTGGCCAAGGTTTTAGCGAGGAGTTTCACCTTGAGATTGAGGAGAGAAATTGGGCGATAAGATGAGTGGTCTTCAGGCGAGGGCCCAAGTTTAGGAAAGACGACTATTTCTGCTTGCCTCCAGTCTGGTGGGAGCTGTGATTCTTTTAGCGCCACATGGAACACCCCTAATAGATGATTCCCTAATTACGGCATATAGGCTTTAAGAAATTCTGTAGGAAAGCCATTAGGTCCTCGGGCCCGTCCAGTCTGCAGCTCTATCAGGGCCGCAGACAACTCCTCTGCGGTTATCAATTTGTCTAGCTGCACGCGGGTGGCATCTGACAGAGACCGCGGGGGTAGAGCCTTGACAAATTCAAATATTCGATCAATATCAACGGCGTCTCTTCGAGTGTATAGCTCCCCATATACGCAGTAAAGCTCTGAGCAACCTCCCTAGGGCCCGACAGCAACCCACCCTGAGCATCCCTCAACACCGGCACTGGAGAGACTGCATTGGTGGCCTGGCAGAGCCTATGCAGCATCCTGCTGGATTTGTTGCCCCACTGTTATGTTTGGCTCTGCGCGGCTTGCGACGCTTGTTTGCCTGATCAAGGAGCAGCTGCTGATACAGTTGTTGGGTTAGGCTCAATTGACGCCGCGCTGTATCGGCTCCTGTCTCGTGGCTGTTCTCTTCCAGGGTACGCATCTGTGCCTCAGATCTACCAGCTTGCGCGTTCTACGCTTACGTTCACCTGTGCAAAAATGAATTACCCCCGAAGTGTCAGTTTAGGGGCCTCCTATAGTACTCTCTTGGAGAACGCTGAGTCTTTATTAATGGAGAAGTAGTCTGTGATGGACCGATAGAGGAGCACCTTATACGACGGATTCTGCAAGTGCCATGGCGACATATGCCAGCGGAATGGAGGGCGCCCCGGGCCCACATGAGCCTAAGGGCCACAGGCGACTATCAGGAAACCCTCTAGGCAGTATATCTAATTCTTATACTCTGGGGCCGATTCCGATCTCGGCCGGTAGGGCACCGAATCGGATTCGGCTTAACCGGATCCGATTCGGAGCCCTCTTTCCCGACCGATTCGAACGTGCGTCCGGGCGAGCGAGTACGATGCGAGCGCACGCGAAATCGCCGACCGACTCGTACGCGGGTCCGAATCGCTCCAACCGACTCGCACGGACACGACTCGCACCGCGCAATGGAGACGTTCCCTGGCCGGGCAAGTACGATGCGCGCCTCGAGCAGTCCGACCGACTCGCGCCGTCCGGCTTCAAAGGGCAGTCGGAGCTGGACTTTGGGGGTCCGTGTCGGACCCCCCTGTACGCATAGCCGCGCGAGTCGCACACAGGGGGGACCCATGGGTCCCCCCTACCTGTGCATGTATGGCGCGATTCGCATCGACGCGTACCCGCTGTAGGGGGCGCCCTTGTTCGCCTCGCACCCATTGAGTCAATGGGATCCCGCGTACGCGTTGTACGACCGGCTCCCATTGACTTCAATGGGAGTCCGACCGAATCGAGTCCGATTGCATGCGTACGCATCATACTCATTCGGTCGGGCTTCTAGAGTCCGATTCGGTCGGAAATCTCTCCGGGTCCGGCTCGGTCAGAGTGATTTCCGGCCTGAATCGGAATCGGCCCCAATGTGTGTATCTGGCAGGAACTAACAGATAGTCCAACCTAGAAAAGGAACCATGGACTGTTGAATAGTATGTATATCCAGCTTCAGCCGGATGATGTGCCCTCCAAGCATCAATCCAACCCCGCGCGGACCCCAGGGAAAGCAGCCTGTACCCCGATATCCCCACCCCTTCTCCCCCAGCATGCCATCTGTCAATCTCTGGGTGGAGTACATCATTCCAGTCCCCACCCACCACAGATAGATCTCCTGGTAATTCTCCCCAAGGGCCAATTACACCGTCCACAAATTTCTTCCCCAGTGGGGGGGACACATATACTACCCACTGTGAACGATTCCCCATACAATGTACCGGTGGCGCTGAAATGTTTGTCTCTAGTCATGACGAAGCTACAGTCCTGCCACCTGTCCAGGAGGCTGTATTGACGTCTTCAATTTGCACAACCTGCCAGGCCCCGAATATGTCTCCCTGGGACGGCACGAGCTCCGGTGCCACCCACAGCAGCAGCAGCTAGGGACCCCTGCACAGGATCCCACCAGCAACAGCGACACCAACCTCAGCTAGTCCCCAGCCACAAGCTGCACCAGTACCCAGCCACAAGCTGCACCAGGACCACTTCCACAACCAGGGGACTGACTGCAGTGCAGCCCCCCAACAGAGTCCAGCACCAAGGAAAACAGGTTTTTTTCTCACATTCTCTACCTAGCACAACTTTAACCTTGATCATTGCTTTGCTGTTAGCTGTTACTTGAACATAACATGCCTCATTTCATTCGCTCCGTATTTATCACACCTGTTGGGATGGGAAAGTCCCTCTCATGGTAATGGATGTGCATCCCTGCACTGACAGCCACAACTATGATATCTGAATCCCTGATGTTGATTTTTGTTGTGGGCAAACATGGATTATGTGTGTGCGCAGTGACATAGACCTGTCTCATGGATTGTGGTCTTTTTGGACTAGGCGGGGTTCCCAAAGCACCACCTGTTAAGCAGCACAAACACAGTGTTGGTAGCATATTGTGTAGTGGACAGTAGGAGTGAACACGCTTTTTATCTATTTCACTGGAGTGAGGCCTACAGGCACACCCATTTTAAGTTCTGCTGCTGTGTTCTTAACTCACCCTTAACCTACATCTGTTTAGTGTGTTGTGCTACTCAGTGCGTGTGTGTTATTTACTTGTGGTGGGTGTATGTGTGCCTAAGAATGGTACATACAGGGATGATGCAGTGTGTGTGTGTTTGTGTGTGTGTTATATACATGTGTTGGGGGTGTGTGTGTGGTGTGCCTGTGAATGGTACAACACATGGAAAATTCTGGGTTCTATTTTGGGAGGCCCAGGGCTAACTGGAGGAAAAGGAATTTCCCCCTCCCCCAGGGGCCAGGCACTTCAGTATACTTCAAAGGATGCTCTTTGATTCAGAGAGAATTCACTGGAAAGGGGCCTGTGCATATCTCAGGTCGGAGATGGGCTTGATAAGAGAATCATAAAGAGTAGGGCTGAGGCCATGGGGTAACCTTTTGATAAACATATACACATCACTGTGGCTGACATTCAGGTGTCAACTTCTAGTCACTTGGATGACCTGTGTTGTGACCTGTGTTGTTTGGAGTAGCTCCTGCTGTCACAGACTGCTTTTTCGATGAAGGGCAGAGGAGAGGGCACTTCAAAAGGAAGAAGACCCCATACATAACTTCAGAGACCCAGGCTCTAAATCACATTTGGTGTCTGGAAGTGGACTATTAGAAGAGGAGCTCAAGGCCCTCAAAAATGTCAACTGTCAAGCAGCCAGTTGGGCTGTGAGATGAAGAGAAGCTGTGAAAGTCTTCTGCCTGTGACCAGGACTGGGATTCAAGGCCTGCTAGTCTCCCACGCGGGAGAGAGAACATTGCCTAGGGAATCCAAGACCACCTGCCCCTAGAGCACAAGTACCTGCCTGCTTGGCAAGACCAGTGTGCCCTATGAGGAAGAGAAGAGCGTTGGAGGGCCCGAGGTCCAGGTAGAGGATCCTTGTGATTGGATCCCGGTAAAGTGGTGTGAGGAGACCGCTCCTACACTGATTAGGTCATTGCCCATGTGCAAAGAAAAGTCTGCGACCCCCGTATGCCAGAGGAGAGCGGCTGTGAAGTGTGCTGTGAACTTTGCTTCACCGATCGGGTGCAGGAGTGAAGTTGGCGGCCCCGTATGGCAGGTGCGGCTGCCGTAAAGATTATTGACATTTAGATCAGGCCGTAGCCCAAGTGTTGACAGTGACCCGGTATTGCTGAGGGGGCACCAGGACAAGTAAGGAGCGTGGTCTGGCAGCGACAGTCATTGTGAGGAGGAGGCTGCCATAGTGACCTGAGCGGGCCCAAGCCCCGACTGAGGACGAGCACGAGGAGCATCGCCAGTACCTTATGTGGTCTTCCCCTTATCGCATCCTAACCACAAAGACTGAAGGCGCTTATTACTAAATCAACCCAAGAACACGCACCCCAATGGTACCTGTGCGGATTAAGTTGCAGCTTCCTACATTAAATATAGGTTCTAGTCACCGTCACTCACTAGCTCATTCTATGGCGGCAACCTGTGTTTCCTGCAGGAAAATGCTGAACATTTATTAGTCTTTCCAAAATGGAGACTGAAGCTCTTATCCAGTGTTGAAAGCCTATAGTTTATGGCTGCCATCTTGGTGTGGGTAGTGGAGCATGCTGCCTGTAGGTTGACCGGTCCTGCCGCCATCCTGGTGTGGGTAGGGGCAGTGTGTCTGCTGTTTTTTTACCTTCTTCTGAATACCACCTTGGTAAGCATAGGTTTAGTTGCTTCCGGGATTTCACTGATAACTGTTGACAATGGGCAATTATATCCATACATGGCGCTGCAGTATTTGCAGATGTTGGTGACAACAGCTGCACCAGCGCGGCATTATGCAGTTTATTTGACACCATGATTTCAATTCGCATTGGAGGTCTCTAACTCGTCTTATCAGCTGTGTCCCAGAGCGACGTGCTAAGTAGGGGCACGGAAAAGAGCCAGGAACGGCCGTGCCACACACTCGGGCACAGCGCCTCTGTTCAACAAGCAGCTGGGTGTTCTGCGTGAGTTTTGATCGACGCACAGGCGCCCTGTGTTCAACAGCGGCTCCGGCACTTTTACTGTCACTGTGGGGCTTGAGGTGGGGGGCGGCGGCGGCGCCCCCCCGCCGAGCAGTAAATCTGTTTATTTCTATAGACCCAAGGTGAGAGGCAACCTTTTCAACCTGTTAATCGACTGCGGCTTGTTTTCTCCCCTTTTAATGGCCATCTGCTCCCGCCTCAGTTCAGTGGATAATTTGTGGCTTGCCGTAGACTGAGGGCAGGCTGCGGCAGGTGGCGCGCTGGCGGCCCACAGCGCGCGTGCTGCCATGGCCTCTCTGCGCGCGGTTACTCTTGTGTATGATATATGGGTAATGCGGCTGTGCGCATTATTGATTGGAGGGCAGCGGGCTTGGCGTCCAGCTTAGGAGAGAAGTCAATGTGACGGGCACTTTGTTGTTTAATAAGCGAGTGATGAAGTATCGCCGGCTGTACTGCACGTTTATAAGGATACTGCAAGGCACCGAGTAGTTCTGTGAGCTTATAGGAGTGAGCTGCTTCAATCATTTCAAATTACACCCAAATGTCTTCTTGTGGACTTGGACTGTGAGCGCAATGTGTCTTGCAGTATCCTTTTTATTCATGGTTAGGCTGATTTTATCCATTAAGGTGCTTGGCCACCTTAATTCAGCCTTTCATTGCTCCCTGTAATACTCTCTCTGCTATAAGGGTTTACCATGCAGAAAGGACAGGAACCATCTCACAGGACCAGCGCAGAACAAGAAGCCACAACCTCTCCAGACTTGAGATCAGGAAGTGCAAAAAGAAAAGAAAAAAACAGAAGGCAATCCTTCTCGAATTACACACACAATGTGTTTCATGGTTAAAGTAGCCCTAGGTCCACCAGCCCCCTGAGTCCACCAACAAAGAGCCTTTCCCCTCCTCTGCTCTCTTGCAGTTCTCCTAAAATGGTTGCAAGGCATATAACCCATGGTAGCACCCCACTCCCAGCTCATGGACACCATCTTCACCCGTCCAGACACCATCTTCAGCCGTCCAGACACCATCTTCAGCCGTCCTACACCTTACCCAATGCTTGGTGTCCAGTGCTCTTAAGCAGGGCTTGTAAAAAGCAATTGTGGGGTCTAGGTCCACGGCAACTCAAGGCCCTCGAGACCCTCCTTCCATTGATGGCGGTTGCTATAAGAACCTGTTTGTAAGTATTAATAAAGAGAAAATATGCCGCAATCTAGTTGGATGGCACCATAATTTGGCTCATTAGCAATGAAGCCGACAGGCTTGTTTACAATTAAAAATCTATATATGCATTTTGTACAAGGACCACAAGGCCCTCGAAAGGTGGTACCTGGTCCATAATGCTCCTCTTGCACCCCCTTTGTGATGGCCATGACTTTAAGAACCAAGGCCACAAAATTCCCAGATATGTAGAAAAAATGGGAAACCCAGGCAGTGTTGCTAAATCAGTTCACAAGTCGAGGGTTACACGTGGGTGGATGGCGTCTGCCCTCTACTTTCACAGGTTGGACACCGTCTACCATGCCAAGGGTTTGGGCTCCACAGAAATATGCTGAATTTGTCGTGGTGTAATTTTCAGACACTGGGACAATTTCAGCAGCGCATGCACGTTGTCTGCTTTTGTTCGGAGCAGCAACCTGCCGGTGGGGAAGGGGCTTATCAGATTCCAGCTCCTCCATAACTAAAGCCAAAGTTAAGGGGCCATCAGGCCTCCCCTTGTTGGAGTATCCTGGCTGGGAGCTATGGGGAGCCTCACACCTTAACAGGAAAAAAAGGCTCACAACTTATTATCACTTCACAGGTACTTAAGAGAGGCATGCTTTTGAATTTGTTCAGTCCCTGTATGTAAGAGATATGCATACACTGTAAGAATGCCAGATGTGTCCCTCTGTCCCAGTATTTACACAAATAACAATTGAAATACTACTTATTTGTTATATTTATTTTATAGCGCTTTAGCTCTACTCATTCCAGTGCAGGATGTCAGAGCGCTTTACGTCACACGTACACATTTTACATTGACAATAAATCATATAAGCTTGTAAATCAACTTACAGGATGCGTTACAAAAGACAGTGAGGGTTACAAGGTGTAGGAGCCACATGTCCCTCAGAGTTCACTATGGTATAGTAGAATATGAACTGCTAGTAACAAAAGGATCTCTGTGTTAAAAGCAGTAACCCGCTTACCCATTTACATTTTAAAACAAAATCAGTCATCTGTGTGTTACATAATGTGCTTTGCAGGAGACATATTAACCCTCTATGCTAATTTGACTCAAAACAGGGACTAGACAAAACACAGATCTCTCCAGCAAATATGTTATCCTCCAGAGTATTTTCATATTTTTATTTATTTATGTTTTTGGTCAATAAACACCGTTACACATTCATTCATTACATTTCATAAAAGTTGTCCTCCAGAGTTATCTTACCATTAGTATTATTATTATTCTCTGAGATTTAACTGGCACACAAAGATCTCTGCAGCAGGTGCCTTAACCCTTTAAGATATTTTAAAATACAGACTTTGCAACCAATTAAGCATAACAGATTTACTGCCACATTTATCCTTGTAGCCAATTTCTTTGTGGCAGGGTTTTAAAAAATAAATGTATACATTGAGGCCCAGATTTTGCGTCGGTGTTGCGTCAATTTTTTCGCACAATCCCAATGCAAAAACTCATTTGTTATATGTTGTAATTTGCTCAAATGTACTCATGATACACCTGCTAAACATGTGAGGTCTTAAGATCTGATGTCACCTCCTGGGATGTCATGGGTTGTGATGCCACGTGCAGTGTCATGTGCCATGATGTCACTTGCATACTGCCTAACTTGGTTAGTCCTCCCACTTCTTTTTTTAGGACTTGTGTCCTGGGCTAAACCAACATAAAATAGCCAGTAATTTGTGGGAAACAAATGCTTTAAGCAGTAAAATGTAGGCCCCTTTGATAGTTGGCTGACTGTTCCATTTGACTCAGTATGTATAAGGCTTGCTGTTTGCCTAAACTTCTTTTTGCAAGACATAAAGAGGCGACAATTAATATGTTCTCATCATCTAAAGATGGTAAAGTATGTAGAGGGTGTTCACTTGAGAGGAATTTGAAAACAGAGTAGAACATTTCCTCCAATATTTAAAGAGTATAACATGTCCTTAAATATTTAAGCATAGATGAAATTACGACTGGACAAATGTAAATGTAGTCATCGAATTTCGAAAGACCTAATTGAAATCACGCAACTTAGGGATGATGTGAAGTTCGGAGCCCCAGTCATAACTTTTTCAAAGTCCAAGGCCTGTGATTCGGCAGTGCCACAACACAAAGGTGTAGGGATGAAGAGATTAAGAGGATGCAAAATAAAGGGATTAGGTAAGTGTAAGGGGAAAATAGAGTAAAGCAAAGGAACGACAATAAACCTAAATAAGGAAGGAATAATCAAGTGCAAAAAAGTGATAGAAGGATGGCCTGCAGACAAAAACATACAAGAACGTGAAAGAGGGACACTAAAGGAGAGAAAAAGGAAAAGAGTGAATATATTAACAAATGTAGCAGAAGAAGTCTGCTAAAGCTTAAAACCCCATACGGGTTTACTGTACCTCACGCAGAGTCCTGTTTAACAAGCAGTTGATTGGTTCCCATCATTGTAAAATAGTTAATTGGGTTTATATAGTGACTCTGAGGATGTATGTGTAGTGTGCAGGTCACAGGCTCTAATCCAAGTCAGTAATAGCTAGGTAAATGCACACACCCTCAACTCATCTGTGGCCTGTAGGATACATAGGTGTTGGGCAGTTACTCCAGAGATTTGTATGAAGCGAATTGTTCACGGGTTCCCATTATAGTGAGCTAGACTAGTGGGCTACTGTTGGGACCTGTGTGCAGCCTGTAGGCCACAGGTTCCAGTTCAAGTGAGGTAGCACTGATCACTGAGCTCGAAATCAGAACAGTCAGTCTTACAATAAGAAAACATGTCAACTAAAAAGCGTTATTTTCTCCTAAAATCCACTAGTGTTGCACCGAAGATCAGATTAAATTCTGATCATCCTGATTCTTCCCTGTTTACACCCACACCTAGTGCCACCTATTGATTTTGCTTGCGGGTCCTCTGCTCGGTGTCTACAACAGGCTATTCTTGACACCACAACACAACTACGCTGATTTCGTACAGGTTGTCTCCAATTATTTTCTTTTGTAATGCCTGACCTCTTCTGTGAAAGGCTATTCCAGTCTGCTTCTGACGTCACATGTAATGTGATACTACTATGTTAGCAGTACTCGGATTATTGCGAAAATATCGGCCAATTATGTAGTCTATGCCATATTGAAGTGTCTTTGGCGCTTAAATGTGTGGGTATCATGATTAATCAACTCAGAAGGGGTGATTTTTATTAATTTAGGGATTGTAAGAGGCAGGCAGTGTGTGCTCTGCTAGGATTCAAATCTGTATACTCCTGGTTGCTAACAACTGGTGTCTGCAGCAGGTGCACTAACAAACTGAACTATTCCCAAAGGTATACCAAGTACCTAGGCTGAAAGAATCAGGGGCGTCAGATTATGGTCATGACTTAAATGGATCACTGACATAATATCGATGACAACAATATCGACCTACCAGAATATCGTGTCAAGAATACCGATGAACCGAATATCGACATCCTATCTCTACAAAGGTAAGTACAAAAATATCGAAACCAAAATATCGTTGTTTAAAATATCGTTGTTCAAAATATCGTTTTTTTAAATGTCTTAAAAATAATATAAAATAAATTAAAAAATAAATATAATGAATAAAAACAGAATTATTTAAAAATGATAAAAATTATAAATATTAAATATAATATAAAAATAAATTAAACATACACATATAAAAAAATTATATATATATATTTACTTAATAATATTAATAAATATTTATTTTATTAAATTATAAAACATTAGAAACATAATAAAAATTATAAATACGTATATATATATATATATATATATATATATATATATACATATATATATATATATCCAAATAAAGTCCCGTGTAGTACACTCTCAGGAAGAAACAGACAGAGCACAAGCTAGGTATACAAGATTTAATCCACACAACGCGTTTCGGCGAGTATCATGTGGCAGAGCATTTGTTAAATTGCCCGTTATTACTAAGTTGCATTGTATTTATGTAGACATTTTTTTGCTAGTTTAAGATGGCGGCCACGTAAAACGGTGGTAACTAAGTTTATGTTGTCCTTTGTTGATTTCGTTGATGATCGTGGTCAAAAAACTTTATCAGTAACGGCTTGTTTTTGTGCACTTTTCACACGTGATCAAGGCTTTCGCCGAAACGCGTTGTGTGGATTAAATCTTGGATACCTAGCTTGTGCTCTGTCTGTTTCTTCCTGAGAGTGTACTACACGGGACTTTATTTGGATATTGCAACAACCGGCGCGCTCCGCCGGAGTGTACACCACCCTTCTTGGGTTCCAGCATCCCGGAAGGAGCAACTTGGTTTCTGCATATATATATATATGTATATATATATATATATATATATATATATGTATATATACATAAACCTGTAAGACAAATACAAAAATAAATTATATATGTAATAAAATATTAAAATAAATATCTTTAAAACAACATTTTACACTACGTTAACTGAAACAGTAGGGAAAATGTTGGATAGCGTAGGGGATAAAATTACTATTCCCACTCCAGGGAGTGCAACAGTAGGGAAAGTGTTGGATAGCGGAGGGGAATAATTTACTATTCCCACTCCACGGAGTGCAACAGTAGGGAAAGTGTTGGTTAGCGGAGGAGATAAAATTACTATTCCCACTCCAGCAAGTGCAACAGTAGGGAAAGTGTTGGATAGCGGAGGGGAATAATTTACTATTCCCACTCTAGTAAGTGTAACAGTAGGGAAAGTGTTGGATAGCGGATGGGAATAATTTACTATTCCCACTCCAGGGATTGCAACAGTAGGGAAAGTGTTTGATAGCGGAGGGGAATAATTTACTATTCCCACTCCAGCAACTGCAACAGTAGGGAAAGTGTTGGATAGCGGAGGGGAATAATTTACTATTCCCACTCCAGGGAATGCAACAGTAGGGAAAGTGGCTTAACCCGGACCGCCCCACGTCCGATGGAGGCAGAAGTCTTTGCTGCCAGTTGACAGTCCGTGACTCACACGGAGAGACGGAGTTACTTTACCATCGTCTCCAAGCTTTGCCAACACCGGGACTGTGAGGTTGGAAGCGCAGGGCTCAGGAATCGTTTGTTGCCCAGCACAGTGCTACAATCTCAAGCTAACCATTCTTCAGCCACTCACTTTGAGGAGGGAAAATCCGGCTGTAAGAGACATTCGTCCAGATTGCGAACCAACTGCATGATGGGATCTGCAGTCCATAACTATGAACTGGCCGAGTGTTCTCTGATGAGATATGGTGCAGGTGTGCCCCATGCTACTTTAGAAGGAGGGGCTTAATAAATAAAAGGAAACTTTGAAATTTGTAACACCGGAGGCATCTGAAGAGGCTACCGCCGAAACGCGTCATGCCAGAGAATTCGAACAAATGATTCCTTGAAGCCCTGCCGTGTCCCCTTGTCTTTTTCAAAGGAGGAGGATATTTTTGCATATATATATATATATATACATAAACCTGTAAGACAAATACAAAAATAAATTATATATGTAATAAAATATTAAAATAAATATCTTTAAAACAACATTTTACACTACGTTAACTGAAACAGTAGGGAAAATGTTGGATAGCGTAGGGGATAAAATTACTATTCCCACTCCAGGGAGTGCAACAGTAGGGAAAGTGTTGGATAGCGGAGGGGAATAATTTACTATTCCCACTCCACGGAGTGCAACAGTAGGGAAAGTGTTGGTTAGCAGAGGAGATAAAATTACTATTCCCACTCCAGCAAGTGCAACAGTAGGGAAAGTGTTGGATAGCGGAGGGGAATAATTTACTATTCCCACTCTAGTAAGTGTAACAGTAGGGAAAGTGTTGGATAGCGGATGGGAATAATTTACTATTCCCACTCCAGGGAGTGCAACAGTAGGGAAAGTGTTTGATAGCGGAGGGGAATAATTTACTATTCCCACTCCAGCAACTGCAACAGTAGGGAAAGTGTTGGATAGCGGAGGGGAATAATTTACTATTCCCACTCCAGGGAATGCAACAGTAGGGAAAGTGTTGTATAGCAGAGGGGAATAATTTACTATTCCCACTCCAGCAACTGCAACAGTAGGGAAAGTGTTGGATAGCGGAGGGGAATAATTTACTATTCCCACTTCACGGAGTGCAACAGTAGGGAAAATGTTGGGTAGCGTAGGGGATAAAATTACTATTCCCACTCTAACGAATGCAACAGTAGGGAAAGTGTTTGATAGCGGAGGGGAATAATTTACTATTCCCACTCCAGCAACTGCAACAGTAGGGAAAGTGTTGGATAGCGGAGGGGAATAATTTACTATTCCCACTCCAGGGAATGCAACAGTAGGGAAAGTGTTGTATAGCAGAGGGGAATAATTTACTATTCCCACTCCAGCACCTGCAACAGTCGGGAAAGTGTTGGATAGCGGAGGGGAATAATTTACTATTCCCACTTCACGGAGTGCAACAGTAGGGAAAATGTTGGGTAGCGTAGGGGATAAAATTACTATTCCCACTCTAACGAATGCAACAGTAGGGAAAGTGTTGGATACCGGAGGGGATAAAATTACTATTCCCACTCCAGCAAGTGCAACAGTAGGGAAAGTGTTGGATAGCGGAGGGGAATAATTTACTATTCCAACTCCAGGGAGTGCAACAGTAGGGAAAGTTTTGGATAGCGGAGGGGATAAAATTTCTATTCCCACTCCAACAATTGCAACAGTAGGAAAATTGTTGGATAGCGGAAGGGAATAATTTTCTATTCACACTCCAGCAAGTGCAACAGTAGTGAAAGTATTGGATAGCAGAGGGGAATAATTTACTATTCCCACTCCACAGAGTGCAACAGTAAAGAAAATGTTGGATAGCGTAGGGGATAAAATTACTATTCCCACTCCAACGAGTGCAACAGTAGGGAAATTATTGGATAGTGGAGGGGATAAAATTACTATTCCCACTCCGCCAATTGCAACAGTAGGAAAAGTGTTGGATAGCGGAGGGGAATAATTTACTATTCCCACTCCAGCAAGTGCAACAGTAGGGAAAATGTTGGATAGCGGAGGGGAATAATTTACTATTCCCACTCCACAGAGTGCAACAGTAGGGAAAGTGTTGGATAGCGTAGGGAATAAAATTACTATTCCCACTCCCAACGAATGCAACAGTAGGGAAAGTGTTGGATAGCAGAGGGGATAAAATTACTATTCCCACTCCAACAATTGCAACAGTAGGGGAAGTGTTGGATAGCGGAGGTGAATAATTTACTATTCCCACTCCAGCAAAATAATAAACATTAATTAACAAATACTTAAATAATAAAAAATAGTTTACCTCTCACCAATTACCCCTATAAATAACACCACCACTATTGTAAAACATTACACAATTAACATAATTGCTTAACAATTAATTAATTAACTAACAATGAACAATAAAATTAAAAACAATGAGTAATAAATTAATTCATACTATTAAGACTATAAAATAACAATATTTAAATATTATATAAAACATAAAAAATTATATTAATTTTTAATTACTTGCCACGCTACTCCCCTCTAAATACACAACTTGCTCATAAAAAATAAACACAATTTACACATTCACCAATTAATAATTAATAATTAATAACCAATTAATAATTAATAAACAAAAACATATTTAACACAATTAACAATATGAAATATTAAATATTAAATACACAAATATTAATTAATAAAAATTATTAATTAATGAATTATAATTAAATTGCTTCCCACCCTACTCCCCTATAAACCACAACTCGCTCTTAAGAAAATAACACAATTAAGATATTTACCAATTAATTATTAATAAATATCCAATTAATAACTAATTAATAACAAAATATGTAACACAATTAACAATATAAAATATTAAATACATAAATATTAATTAATAAAATTATTAATTAATTAATTATAATTAAATTACTTCCCACCCCACTCCCCTATAAACCCACAACCCGCTCCTGACGCAATTAACATATTTACCAATTAATTATTAATAATTAATAACCGATTAATAACTAATTAACAAATTAATTAACACAATTAACAATATAAATTATTAAATACAAAAATATTAATTAATTAAAGTTATTAATTAATTTTAATTAAATTACTTCCCACCCTATTCCCCTATAAACCCACAACCCGCCCCTAAAAAAATAACCCAATGAACATATTTACCAATTAATTATTAATAATTAATAACCAATTAATAACGAATTAATAACAAATTAATTAACACAATTAACAATATAAATTATTAAATACAAAAATATTAATTAATTCAAATGATTAATTAATAACTTTTAATTAAATTACTTCCCACCCTATTCCCCTATAAACCCACAACCCGCTACGGAACTAAAACGCAATATTTAATCCCTTAAAAAATTAATAATTTCTAAAAATGTATTAATAAATATATTATAATTAAATTACTTCCCACCCTATTCCCCTATAAACCCACAACCCCACTACGGAACTAAAATATGCAAAAATCACTTTACATAAAATTAATTACTTCTAAAAATTTCAAACATACATAAAAAAATAAGCTATACTTTTAACACATATACTAAAATACAGAACACTAAAATAAATTTCGATATTATTAACAACAATATTTTGACTAACTATATTACTAACTTCGATCTTAACAAAAACTATATTTCTTACCTGCATGTCGATATTCTGGTCGACGATATTCTTGAAGGTCGATATTATGTCACATCGATATTTAAACATCGATATTATGGCATATCGATATTTAAACATCGATATTATGACTCTATACCCACTCAAATGCCAAATGAAAAGCATGTAATGTACTGATTTGTTGTGAGCTGCCATGTTTGTCTGTTTTTTGTAGCGGTCTGGTGTGGTTTATTATAAATCTCTGCGATACAAAAGGGGATGATGGACGGAACGTTTGAGCCAATCAAACACTCACCCCCAGTCAACTGATCTGGGTTTAATCCATCATCATTCTTTAGCTCACTCCACCACCCCAGTTCAGACATGGCCATATGCAAATCAGTCTGACCCTGTGCCTCATGGGAACAGTTGACTGGGGGTGAGTGTTTGATTTGCTCAAACGCTCCGTCCATCGTCCCCTTTGGTATCGCTTTGTTCGCCCTAAGTTGGCAGGGTATGCCCAGACGTGGGTCCCTTGCTCACTTTGCCACTGGATTCAAGCTAGCCTGGCTGATGACGGCTGAATGGCCAGAAACCGGTCCCAGGATGCTTGTTTCCGGTCCAGGGAAGACATGGCTTGGCAGTTCGGGCTGGACTGTTCCCATGAGGCACAGGGTCAGACTGATTTGCATATGGCCATGTCTGAACTGGGGTGGTGGAGTGAGCTAAAGAATGATGATGGATTAAACCCAGATCAGTTTACTGGGGGTGAGTGTTTGATTTGCTCAAACGCTCCGTCCATCGTCCCCTTTGGTATCGCTTTGTTCGCCCTAAGTTGGCAGGGTATGCCCAGACGTGGGTCCCTTGCTCACTTTGCCACTGGATTCAAGCTAGCCTGGCTGATGACGGCTGAATGGCCAGAAACCGGTCCCAGGATGCTTGTTTCCGGTCCAGGGAAGACATGGCTTGGCAGTTCGGGCTGGACTGTTCCCATGAGGCACAGGGTCAGACTGATTTGCATATGGCCATGTCTGAACTGGGGTGGTGGAGTGAGCTAAAGAATGATGATGGATTAAACCCAGATCAGTTGACTGGGGGTGAGTGTTTGATTTGCTCAAACGCTCCGTCCATCGTCCCCTTTGGTATCGCTTTATTATAAATCTCTCACACAGACCGTGCCAGAAGTCTCAGTTCACCCCATTGCCAAGCAGAAAGATTTTAAAATGTTTGTACTGTGAGGTAGGAGATGGAGCGTGAAGTGTTGTCGCCCTCTTTATAGAGCGGTCCGCTGGTGAAAGAGGTTGGCTACAGACCCCTTAAAGTCGAGGTACCCACTCAGTCAGGCGTTGATGTGTTAGTCAGTCTGACCACATGTCTTTGAATGTAGGGATAATAGTAACAGATGACTCCAAACACTGAGCGCACTTTTCAGTTTTGGGATTTGCCTTTTCAGAATTTAGTAATCTGGTACTTTATTTTAGTTGGAAAACTGCAACTTCCAGTATTCACTTCACGGGTAAATGAAGGCCCACAACTGGATTATTGTATTCCTGTAACATGGAGTCATCTGGTAACCCCACTACACCAGTGCCAGACAGTAATGTACAATCCAATGCAATAAATAATGCCCCTGTCTGGACTAGGATTTTTTTATAGGGATTTCAGATTTCTTTATTTCTTTTCTTCTTCAGGAGACCCGTCTGAATTGTGTCCGGATCGCCAGGAAAGGTGAGATGAACTTGAGTGACTGAATGGGTGAATGAGTTTGCTTTAGTAAAAATAGGAGCCCAAGTGCAAAGGTGGACAAACCTTCATAACATGGGGAGAGTCCAGACCGGCCAGTGGCTCCGAAGGCCAGCTGAGATAGGTTGCGGTCGATGTGTGTGTGCAACCGATCACTCTACTGACAAAGGGGCGAGTCAGATTGCTCAAGTGTATATGGGACGGAGTGCGCCTTCATCTAGAGTGCACATGCTAGAGAGTGCCAGTAAGTCAAGGCTGGAGCAAGTCTTTGTGTATTAGCTTGGCGTAGGATAAAGTAAGTCAAGTTGTACATTCTGAGATCCAGTCGGAGTAATGACTGTCATATGTGGGTCTGTGATTGACTTTAGAAGTGAGTGTCCTTGCTTCAGTGAGAGTGAGACTTAGTATGAGTGACAGTCAGGGTGTAACGATGAACCATAGTTTGGCGTTCAGGAAGATACAGGTCTGAGTATTGCTAGCGTATGTGGTTAGGTATATGTCTTACCTTATGAGTTAAAATTAGAGCATGGTTACGACCCCTCTGCTACATAGCCCACATGGCCTCTTTGGCTGTTCCATCCATACATCTGCGGCAGAGGGACTGCTCAAATCAATAAGCGATACCACAGACAATAGGCAGGAGTGCCATGATAGATTGTTTTACCCATACCGACGTGAACCAAATTGGCCACAGCCAGATGGCATCTCTGTCGGCACTAGAACAGCAACCATCCAGTGACACTTCCTGAACCACAGAGCAAAACAACCAACAGCAGGCCCCTACCACTAACTCCACAGTCAACAGAAAAGACATCAAAACAGCCACCGCCAGGCAGCATTGCCTAAAGCAAAAAGCAATAGCACTACCTCCTTACAACGCATGCCTTTTCCCCGCAGGTTATTACAACACGGTTGTTACAACGACCGCGTTGTAACAACGCATACCATTACCCCGCAAGTCATAACAACGACTTGCTCTAGGAGGGGGGCGCTGGATGTTGGAATAGTATAATTTACTATTCCAACTCCAGTCTGTGTAACAGTAGGGAAGGTGTTGGATTTTAAATCCAACACCTTCTGACCCCTCCGCAAGCCGTTGTTATGACTTGCGGGGTAATGGTATGCATTGTTACAACGCGGTCGTTGTACCAAATGTGTTGTAATAGCCTGCAGGGAAAAGGATTCATGGTAAACAATGTTTACCACTGAAAGCAGGCCAATGTACCGTTATATGGGAGTCTACTCATACTGCTACCACTAACCCTCCACTGGCCCTGGAGCAGACACCACCAACAGAAGACACTTTCTGAGCCACAGAGCAACACCACTGACAATAAGGCAAAGTACTGTTATAGGCTTTTGTATGGATATTGCCATACCCTCTTCTGGCACCAGAACTGCCATCTACACTAGAATGGGCACCCCTCAGGTGGCGTCCCTGCCCACACCATAAACACCACCACCAGGTGGCACTTCTTGAGTCACAGAACAATGCCACAACTGTATCCCATGGCATGGTAATAGACCCACAAATAACTTCCCACCCCTACTTTCGATGATAGCTGGGAAGCAGTGGTTCCGGTACCTTGTGACATGCAGTGGGATTGAAAGTACTATTTCAGCATGTGGTGCTTGGCAATGGAAGTGATTGGTAATAATTGATGGGGAAGTCCCACTGTGTGATCGAACCTACCGTATCCCATAGCAAGGGCTCAGTAAAGGCTGGGTCACAGCAGGAGCAGGCGCCCTGTGACATTAAGAATTAGCACACAGACTAGAAAAGCATTACACCTGAAACCTTTCCAATCATATTGTTATTTTGCCTGACTCCATCCAAAACTTCGTTTTGACCTAACTGCTGCTCTGAACACAAAGTTGTCAAAAGAGGGACTTTCTTTAGTTTCAGGATGAGTTCTGTTTGCCCCATGGCCATGCCATTCCTACATTAAACATGGGATCAGAGTTTTGATCCCGCGTAAAATCACACTCACACTTACTGTACTGTCTCTCGTTCTGATGATGGGAGGAACGACATATGAGGGGAATTCACTAGTGGGTGTTTAAATTTGTTTTCACAGTATGGATCTTACGTGGACTGCAGGACCCTGTAGGCCTAGGTCGCCCTTCGTGGCAGTAACACAGTTGGTGCTTGTGATTTCTTGCTCGTGCCATGGCTGATATTTTAACTGCCCCTGTTCCCTCATTCCCCGTCTCACTCAGCGGCCTGCAAGGAGACCAAACGCGCCATGGAAGTGTCACAGCACTCGGAGGAGATGGGGCTGATCCTGGGTATTTGTGCCGGCGGGCTCGTGGTCCTCATCATCCTTCTTGGAGCCATCATCGTGGCCATCCGCAAGGGGTAAGAAGTGGAACCATGGCAGGGGTGCGGTTGTCCTCCCTGATGATGTCAATGTTGAGGGGAAAGAGGAGATACTCACAGATATATATCCCTTTGGGAAAGAGGTCTATTTGGGAAGCCTAGCTCCACCAACGTGCAGTGAGAATTCGAACAGCAACCCTTTGACAGTGCACTGTCTGTGACATGCAGAGAATGGTAAATTCAGTGTGACATGCAATATCACCCCTCTGATAGTGAAGTGTGGAGGATGCTGTGGTGTGACAGGAGTCTAACACCCCTCCCCCACCCCTACGCCAGCAATGATGTCTAGAGAATGTTGAGAGCTGGCAGGTGTTTAGCAACCTCCTAGGATGCTGAGGTTTTACAGGTCAAAAATGCGCCTTGCAGTTCATTTCAGGCTGCACTTGATGGGAGTGTAACATCATACTGGCGGTGAAGTCTAAAACGTATTTATTTATTGATTTGTGACTATATAGCGGAGCATGGCTCATAAGCATCAGAGCGCTTTACAATAAAGCAGAACGTATCAATAGCAACAGTGCTTTAAATGGGCCGGTACTGTCCAGTACTGAGTACCAGCACTTTTTTTTATTTTGAGAGGGAGAGTACCGGCACTTCTCAAGAGAAATTTAATACTTTTAATTGGGGAGTACCGGCACTTCTCAGAAACAAGCAGGTACTCTGATACAGAGTACCTGCACTTCTATCTTTCCATTTCAAGCACTGAATAGCAATTAGAAAATATACATGTAGCATTAGGGGTGGAGAGAACACCGGGTTAGCCTTCCCGTGAGGGAGAGCACTACACACATTTTCGTTGCACAACATAGCAGTGACAAGCATGTGGTACAGTACCACGAGCTGGACCACAATAGTTTGTGCTGGTTGAGGTTAGTCTGAAGTTGGCGGGAGCGTGGAGGGGATAGGAACGGGTTAGATCCAGTGTTGTTCAAGACAATGCAGTCCGTCCTACTGGCAGTGGAGGGAGTCTAGACTGTGACGATTATAAATGCAGACAGGAGCCTTAGACTTGGAAGTGGAGTCTAGAAAAAATGGTGGATTGGCATAGCCTAACTTCGACTTGGGCTGGAAGGGTGGTGTCAATACTAATCCTGCTTGCGTTCTGCTTCCCCGACCCGTTACGGGCATTTCAAACAGATCGAAAGAAGGCCGCATGGCGCGCGTGGAGGCGCATGCGTGGCTTGCACCACTCCTCCAGAGTACACTTTAAAACAGAGAATGGGCTTGGAAGGCACAGTGCTTAAATGGTTTGCTTCATTCCTCTCGGACAGATCTCAAGTGATCAAAATAGCGAACAGCCTTTCGTCTTCAATGGCAGTAGGTCAAGGTGTCCCTCAAGGATCTATACTCGCACCCACTCTTTTCAATCTTTACTTGGAACCATTGGGTAATCTCTTAAGGGAATCTGGGATACTTTATCACCTCTATGCTGATGACACTCAAATCTACCTTTTTTTATTTATTTTTTATTTGTTTATTTGTACATTTTACAGAAAAAAGGCAAAATTAACAAAAATATAAAATCAAAGCCATACACAAATAAAGAGCAGGTCTCATACATTAAACGCTTTACATCATCAGTCTGCAAAAGTAGGAGGAGGTCCAAGGGCACAGAGCGGTAGATACTACTTCAGTGCTAAAGTGACACGTCCCATGAAAAAGAGAACTAGTTAAGCAAGCAGCTGTATCCCATAAACGTGTAGCGTGGAATGTCTTCCATATCCCAATAGCTAAGCAACAGTCAAGCATTTGAACAAGAGAACAGCACAATATTATTCATTCTGTGATTCAGCCTCACTACGTATGGACTCTTGGTATTGAGCAAAGAGGCCCCAAAAACTCAAGGGGCGGGAGGTAGGTGGAAGCAGTTCATTATAAACGTCTGATTGAGTGTTACAATACACCATATCACTTTGCCATTCAGCCACTGTTGGTAGAGGCCCACGCATCCATCTCATAGCAAGCCTGCGCTTAGCTAATAATAAGCCCATGGCTATCAATTTACGCACGTTTTACGCAGCGGTTTCGTGTAGCCTAATAGCGCCAATAATGGTTCAGGTATGATGGGAATACCCACTATATCAGTCAGAACCGAGAAGACCTGGCTCCAAAAGGCAGCAACAGGAGGGCATTGCCACGCCAGATGGTAAAAACCTGCACCCGGCATGTCGCAGCGCTCACAGCAGTCTGATTCACGCAACCCATATCTGTGTAGTCGCTCTGGTGTATAGTGAACCCTATTCAGAAATTTGAAATGCGCCAGTCTATGCCTACCATTAAAAGAGATCTTACGAGTTACCTCGCAACAATAAAACCATATGTCATCCGGGAGTGGCTCTCCAATATCATTCTGCCATGCAAGTCGGGCCCTAGAGAGCGGGGTGATTCTGGTCTGCAAGGCCGAAGCATAGAGTTTAGAAACCAACTTAATGGGGGAACGGGAGCTAAGTAGGATAGTTAGTGGAGGAATTTCCATAGGCTCCGTCAGCTCGTCCCCCAACACCGCACGAAGAGCATGTTTTGTTCTGAAAAACTGAAACTGTGTCAACGCTGAGGGCTGTTCTAGATTAGCGATGACCTCATCCCAAGTAACTAGTCGGCCATTCTTAAAAAGCTCCCCCATATCAGATAGACCCAGACTCTGCAGAGAGCGGAGCATGCCTTTTTCTGAGCTAAAAACATACCAATGATACCATTCAATACGCATTTGCGGCGAATACAATTGAGCTCCGGCAAACAACCCAAGGAGGACGTGCCAGGCATGTACAACAGAATTCACAGAGTCCAAGACCCCACAACGCCTGACTGGAGCTTTAGATAAAAGCCAAGGTAATGGCTCAGGGGCAGCAGCCACCCTTTCGATCTGGAGATGTGGAAGGGATTGGGGACCATGAACCCAGGCATGTGCGTGCGATGCCTGTGCAACACGATAGTAAAGATCAAAATTCGGAGCACCCAAACCGCCAGCAGAATAAGGCAACATGAGAGTGTCCATGGATACCCGTGGCGCCTTACCCGCCCAGGCCAACCTAGTCATCAACACTCGCAATTCCTTAAGCAGGTGACGAGGAACTACCATGGGGATGTTAACGAACAGAAAAAGAAAGCGAGGCAATACCACCATCTTCATCAGGGAGACTCTCCCAACCAGTGAGAGCGGGAGACGAATCCAACGGTCAACATCCTCAGTCAACTTGGCAATCGCTCTACCATAATTTGCATGGATCACCAGATCAGCTTCCAAATGGATTTGAATCCCCAGGTAACGGACCGGATCCGTGGTCCACTGCAAAGGGTAATCTAACTGAACAGGAGTCGTGCACGGCGTCAGCGGGAAGATTAAAGACTTATCCCAGTTAATTTTCAACCCCGATCTCCCCCCAAATCGCAGCACTTCACGGATAACAGGGGAGAGGTGTACTTCAGGGTTCCTAATATACAAGAGCGTATCATCCGCATAGGCTGACACTACTAAATTATAGTTAGGAAAGCGGAGGCCCCTGTGACCATGATATTCCCTCAGTGCTCTCAATAAAGGCTCGGCTGCTAGAGCATATAAGAGCGGGGAAAGGGGGCATCCCTGCCTGGTGCCCCTTGAAATAGAGATGGGGTCAGACACCATATCACCAACTTGGACTCGAGCTATTGGCAAGTTATAGAGTATCTCAACCAGCTGCAGGAACACCTCACCAACCCCCACCCGACGCAGCACAGCATAAAGGAATGGCCACTCAATGGAATCAAACGCCTTCTCGGCATCTAAGAAAACAGCCACAGCAGGCTCATCTGGACGGGTATGTTGAAGGACTCCAAACACCGTCCGGAGGTTATGGGATAGAGAACGGCCTGGACGGAATCCTGCTTGCTCAGGGCCAATTAACTGAGGCAATAATGGGGAGAGACGGTTAGCAAGAATCTTGGCAAAAATCTTAGTGTCAACATTCAACAAAGATAGCGGACGATAGGAAGAACACCTTTGGGGGTCCTTATCCGGCTTCAATAAAGTGACAATCAAAGCTTCCCACATGGTCTGCGGCATAATCCCATCAGCCCCGATCTCCTGGAACAATGTGGCTAAATGGGGAGTCAACAGATCACCAAAGGCCTTGTAAAATGCCACCGTAAGGCCATCTTGGCCCGGAGCACTACCCTCTCTCATAGAATTCAATGCTAACCTTATCTCCTGGTGTTCAATGGGACACATTAAAAACTCCCTATGCCAGTTTTGTAACCAAGGCAGTTCGATATATTCTAGGTATTGCAATATCTCCTCCTCACTTGGGGAGACCTTCGAGCTATATAGCTCTTGATAGTAATTCCGAAACTGATTAGTGATATCTATCGGATCGGACCAGGTCGAACCCCCGGCATCTGATAAAATTGGAATGCCTCTGGACTCTAATCTGCACTTTGCCATAGATGCTAGAACCGAACCCGGTCGATCCGCCTCTCCATATATTCTAGCTGTAGCGTACTTGCCCATGTGTTTTACCTCGCCATCCGCCTCAGCATTAAACTCGGCTAACGTGGAGTTCAAGAGCTCAAGGAGGTGTGGAGAGGACTCCCGCGCCAGATCAACCTCCAAAGCGGCTATCCGGGTTTCCAAAAGGGCTAGCCTATTACGAATGGAGCGGAGCACTCCAGCCTGTCTACTAATGGTTATGCCCCTAATATAGGCCTTAAATGATTCCCATACAGTCGCAAAAGAATCTACTGTACCGATGTTAATCGCAAAAAACTCAGAGATAGCCCCATTCAGTTCTGCTTTAAAAACTGCGTCTAATAGCGAATAGCGAGGGAACCGCCACAAAAAGGGAAGGGGCCCACGCGGAGGGACAGATATAGTCAACAGAATAGGTGAATGGTCAGAGAACGTCCGGGCCAATACTTCACAGTCCTGAACCGCGGGTAGCAAGGCTTGCGAGATGAACCAATAATCAATGCGTGTGTGTATGTCATGAGGGGCCGAATAGTGCGTAAACCCACCTCTGGTATTAGAGCGTGCTCTCCACACATCCACCATTTGCAATTGTACCGAGACATCAACAATCGCTCTAGCAGCAGCAGCAGATGGAGTTCTAATAGGCCCCCGGGAGCGATCTAACGTTGGATCCAAAACACAGTTAAAGTCCCCGCCCCATAATACAGATGAAGGGGGATGCGCCTTAACAGCCCGGAATAGGGATTGATAGAACTGGGGATCATCGTAGTTCGGGCCATAGGAGTTCACTACGAGAATATCCAAAGAGGAGTTATAACAGCGAGTAATGACATATCTACCAGAAGGATCAGTATTACAACGGTCAATCTTGAGCTTCGAGGCGGGGTTGATCCAAGTCATAACGCCTCTAGAGTGTGAGGTGAAGCAAGCAGCATGAAAGACCCCCAAAACACGGCTCCCCGTCAATAAGCTACAGCTTGGATGGAGATGCGTCTCCTGTAATAAAGCTATGTCCACCTCCTTCCTCTTCAAATAAGCCAGAATTTTGCGCACCTTTCTATGGTCATTTAGACCTCTAACATTCCATGTCAAAAGTTTCAAACGTGCCTTATGAGCCATATTGTTGTGAAGTCTGTATGCAGGACAGGGACATGCCTATATTGTACCCGCCCCATCGTGACCGTGCCCCTCCCCAACTAAAGAGATAAAACTAACAAAATGTGACCTGCAAAAAGAAAATATCATAGACACACAAAACAAATCCCCACAATACCACCCTCCTCCCACGCCTTGCATACCCCAACTGTGCAGAGGCGATACGCAACCCTCCCTGCTTCATAAACAGCACCATATTCACATGAAAAAAAGAAACACAACAAACAAATTCCCAGACATTTTCAACAACAGCGGGTAATGCTGTGGGGCGGATGTTACCCAGCAATCCCGAACTACATACTACTGCGCCATACCACCGATAAGCATATATTAACGCTTCACTTACAAAGGAGAAACTACTGCGGGAGACCGAGTCCACCAACGTGGCGTCCCAGACCACCACTCTCAGGATGTTGTACAAAATAACAATACAACCACTATCTATACCCTTCTATCATCGGGAAGAAATCCCCCCCCAACGGCCAAGAATGTCAAGGCAACGAAAACACATTAGAAGGCACTGCAAAATACTAAGAGAGAAACATTATGATCCCAGTCCTCAAAACTCAGTCGTTATCATCAATGTTCTGTGAGGAAACATCGCCATCAGTGTCAGCGCCCTGAACTTTCTTGCGTTTGCCAGCCACTTCCCAGGACTTCAGAGCTTTCTGCAGGGATTGCGGATCTGAGAAGATTTTAGGTTTGCCATCAAATAGAACTTTCAGCCGCGCCGGATACAGCATAGCATACTCGATGCAATGGTCTCGCAGCTTACGCTTCAGAGGGGCAAACTGCCTCCGGGCATCCTGCACCTTCATGGTAAAATCAGGGAAGATGGATAGAGAGGAACCCTCATATTGCAACGTGCCCAGTTCTCTTGCCCTGCGTAAGGCAGCGTCTCTGTCACGATAATTGAAGAGCTTGGCGATGATAGGCCGTGGAGGAGCTCCAGGCTGCGGCGGCGGGCCCAGCGAACGATGCGCCCTCTCAATCACGAACATGGCAGAGAAAGTTTCAGCTCCAAGTAGCGTTTTAAGAAGGTGTTCAATAAAGAGTTCCATGGGGCCCGTGGACGTTGATTCAGGTAAGCCCGTGATACGGAGATTGCACCGCCGCGATCTCGCTTCCAAATCTTCTGCCCTGTCCTGCAGTGCAACCAGTGCCTTCTCGACCTGTCGCTGGGTATTATTGGTATCTGTTTGGGCTTCCTCAGTTTCGGTGATACGACGCTCCGCCATATCTAGGCGTTCCGCATGCTTATCGACTCGTTCCGCCATTCTGTCCATCCTATAAGCCAGCGTATCAATTTTGGCGTCTATAGCTGTCAGGCCACGCTGCATGGATGCAATTATTTGCTTAATGTCTCTCACAGGGTCATCATTAGGATTGTCCGAGTCGGCCGTCGCCGCATCCGCCGCGTCTTCATGCCGCTTCGATTTGCGCTGTTCGAAAGTGAGCTTCGGCTGGGTCTTATCCGGTTTGCCCATAGCTACAGTGGTGGTATGCACAAACCACACAATCAAAGTATGCCAAGGGGCGCACAGTCACACACACCAGGCCCAGAACACCACGAGCCAGGAAGTCTATGAGCACTAGGGAGTGAGGCCAGAGCTGTGATCAGGGCTGTCGATCCGCAAATGCCGCCATACAGATTGTTCACCACTTGGGAATGGGACAGCAGGGCCCAATCCCACTCCCGCGGTAAGCAGGCCTCCGCCCGCCGTCAGGAGCCTAGGAAGGGATAGCTGTTGATCCGGCCTCAATGATACCAGAATCCAGCACCGGGACCCAGCGCGGTATCAGCGCCCCAGGGCTTCAATATCCCCAACCTGTGTAGGTGTCAGCAGGGGACCACATCACAGCCGCTCGGCAGGGGCGCAATGCAGTCATCAGGGGCACTTCCATCCAGCACTCGATCCGCTGCCCACGAGAGCGCGCAGCTCACCTACCGCGTCTCGGAGCCCAGAGTCGCGTCCTCCGCTCCCCGCCAAGCCGCAACTCCAGCAGGCGCACGCCGAAGGATCACCGTGCACCCTCCGGAAGCGGGCGCGGCCGGCTCCAACAGCACTCCGCTGCGCGCACGTCGGCCTCGCCACAAGGCCGCGCGCCGATGGGAGCAGCGGCGGCCCGGATCGTCAGAGCGGAGGACACAAGGCAGGATCGGGACTCCTCATCGGGATCAGCAGGTAGAGGGGGTCATCGCAGCAGTCCGCGCGTGTCCCATACAAGCTGTGGAAGGTGCAAATATTGCCGGATTATGTCGGTGGCTGGCGGAGCTCGATCACCGAGCGGCCATCTTGCAGCCAGGCAAGCTCCGCCCCCCACTCAAATCTACCTTAAGGTGTCTTCCTCACACGACATCTCAATCCTCAACTCTATTCAAAACTGGATGTTAGCTCATCAATTCATTCTGAATCCTTCCAAAACTGAAGTCCTCCTCCTCTCTACCTCACTCTCCCCTCCTCCTGTTCAATCTTGGATGAATAACCTGAACTTACTGAACAACAAACCTATCGTGGTCGACAGCGCTAAATCCCTTGGTGTCATTCTTGACAAAAAGCTCAATCTACACTCACACATCAACTCCATTGCAAAGAATGCACGTTACCAACTGCGCCTTCTCTGGGGGATGCAACGTTTCCTTCCGGAGCAAGACCTAAAAACCTTGGTCCAGTCTCTGGTTCTCTCTAGATTGGACTATTGCAATTCTCTGCTTGCTGGCCTCCCCAAATCTCACCTTTCCCCTCTCAAATCCGTACTCCACTCAGCGGCTCGTTTTGTCATTGGGGCCAAAAGAAGTGACCACATCACACCCATACTTTTCTCTCTTCGATGGCTTCCCATCGAAGCAAGATCAATCTACAAGCTTGCCTGTATCACCCACAAAGCCCTGCACACTTCCTCCCCTCGATACCTGGCAAATAAACTTAAAATCTCTGGAGGCTCTAGACCTTCACGTAATGCGGAAAAACTACTGCTTGAGCCCCCCACCTTCAAAAGGGAAAGATTGATGGCTCAATCCTTCTCAGGCAATGCGGTCAGAATCTGGAATTCGCTTCCTCCACTACTCCGTACCACCACCTCTACCCGGACTTTCAAAGCTGACCTCAAATCTCTTCTCTTCCAAAGACACTTCCAGAATTAATGCATCCCTTTTCATGTCCCTCAAGGAAGTTCTTATAATGTTGTAACTATGTAATCTATGCCTGTACGATCCGAATCCTATTGTGTTTTTGATTCCTGTGTGACTGCCATCTATTGTTTTATCTTACTTTTTCATCTTCCTAGTTTGTATTTGTAACTTGTAAGTATGTAAATTTCCTCATGTAACGGTCTTGGTTCTATTGTGAAGCGCTCTGACACCTTTGGGTAAAGTCCGTGCTATATAAAATTGCATTAAATAAAATAAAAAAATAAAAACGCCACTCAGCCGAGCACACTGTAGGGAGGCACATTACGTGACCTTTATTCCCAGGGCTACTTAGATCCATGGCTTTGTGGCTGCACGTGGACGTTATTATGAAGAACAGGAAGAACGGAAAGAGGATGTTGAATGTGTCTGTGTAATTGCTCCCCTTTCACGATCCATTAGCCCCACGCCCCCTCGGATATCTCGCAGACTGGACCCATTACCCCCAGCATGCAGTGCCGCTCACTGCATGTTCAGGCCCCAATTACTCTTGGGAAGCGCTGTGCGCCCTCGTGCCGCTCTTTGCCACCACAGCGATCGACAGCGAGTCACTCTCGAGCAGCAGAGGATGGCTGTTTGCACTTCCGGTGTTTATCTCACCACTTCCAAAACCACGTGTGATTAATCCCCACAGAAGACCCCGGCCACACCTGCCTAACTCTGCTCCAAATTTCATATTCAACTCATGATGCATATATGCTCCATTAGGAGTCGCTATTAGCATGGAAATAGGCCAACCATCGCGCCCCCCCCCCCATCTCTTTTGAAGGGTTGTAGACTTTAATCATGAAGCGAGCCAAGGAGTGAACGGTGATAAAAACTGGGCTCCTGCTGTGCCCATGCCAGTGTGTGCCGAATGTGTCAGTGAGAGGGCTTGTGGTACGTGTGTGTGTTGTGCCCATGAGATTGTGCCCATGCCAGTAGAGGTGGGCGAGCCACTGAAAGCTCTAGCCTAATGCCTGGCTCTGGCTCAGCTCGAGGTCCTCTGGTAACCTCGAGCCCAAAAGCTGCTGCTGCCGACCATGCATCATTGGGAGCTGGGCTCGAATCAAAGTCTTGGCTCGACATCTTGTGAAAACCGGCACATCTCCCTGTGGTGAAAAAACCCAAAAATGTGAAGTAGCCAGTCTCTGTTGTAAAGCGTTGTTCTATCCTTGGGTAAGGCGAGTGTTAGGGGAGAGGTGTGGCGCCGCGGCCAGGGCGAGGGGAGAGGTGTGGCGCCGCGGCCAGGGCGACTGACACTGGACGCTGGGGATCACGGTTCGATCCCTGGCTCCAGCGGCAGGGGTCTGCCCAGCACCATGCGACTCTGGGCAATAGCTCGCTTAACCTTCCCAACGGCCCCCAGCGCCGAGATACCCCTTCGGGGGTGATTCGTGCACTATACAAGTACTGGATTTACATTTACATTTATGTTAAAGTGCCCAAATAAAAGTTAGAGTGTGCCTCTCACCTACGCTGTAATCTCATCCTCAAAGAATTAATAACAAAGCATTTGTCTTTGAAGGCAGAAAGAGATACCCTTCTAGTGGCTGAATGGCACAGTGTGAAACAGGCAACTCTGGCGTCTAGTCCAGGTTCCCTGCCTGACTAAATTGTGTGAGCCATGACAAATATTTTATTTCACCGACCATCCTTTTTGCTCATTGCCACGTATAAGACCACCTTCGAATGCTTGAGTTCAGGATCTCTGTTGTACAAAAAAACCTGTCTTGTGTTTGATTAAATAGCCGATAAGGTTACACCATCTACAATAAGAATTAAGGCCACCTCTACTGTGTACATGTCAACTTACTTGCCTCTTAGTTCACTGATTATAGTATTGTCATCGGGCAGAGGCAGGAATGTTTCTCAGTTCATGTTTAAAAACTCCCACTTTTAGTAAATAATTCTTCAGCGTGTTAAAGAAATCCACTTTGTTAAATTTTGAAGCCAACTTATACTCTAACTTAGTGATACTCAAAGTACGGCCGGGGGGCCGCATGCGGACCTCCTGATCTTTACATGCGGCCCCGTGGTAAACCCCCTGCACTGAGCTGCTCTGTATTTGAGGGAGCACTAATATTCCGAAAGATGTTAGCTAAAGGGGCAAGCAGTTTATTTCCAACTAAACTAGCTTATTAACTAAAGTAAACGAAAAGAAGTAAAGGTGTCCTGCACCACTTAACTTTAGAAACACATTCTTTTTTAAAGACCTCTTGCAACAAACGT